>CM050170.1:104730167-105400167 GCA_027410445.1 Discoglossus pictus | reverse complement strand
ACCCCCTATCTATAACTCATAACCTCATATCATACCTTACCCCCTATCTAGGCAACATAATGCAGATGTCCCCTCAGGAAAAAGGGAAACCCCTAGGAAAAAAAGAAACATGTAATTAGTAACACTACATATAACAAATACACATTGTAAATACAGTATTAAACTCACCTTTCCAGCATGACCCTGTCCATCTTCTTCTGTTCCCCGGATCAGCCACTGGAAAAAAGATACATAAAAATAGTACAACATTTACACAAATACACACAACATGATGAACATTACACATAAAATACATTAAACTTACATGTCCGCGATGTCCCCGGCCTTGTCATCTTCTGCCCCGGCTGGGCCCTTCAAAAACCTACACTCTAAAAAATAAAATAAAAAATAACAGAGCTCCGCACTGGCGGAGCTCCACGACGCTAATGAAGATTTTAGTACTTCTTCCGGTAAAAAAAATGGAATGGCGCCTTCTGATTGGCTGTAATGCCTGTCAATCAAATTTCAGCCAATCAGATGGCGCCAAGGTGTGAGCAAATCGGAATGGTATACACCCCTATATTCCATCCTGATTGGTTAAAAAATGACTGACAGGTTGGTAAGCCAATCAGAAGGCACTATTGCCTTCAGCCAATCAGAATGAGATACACCCCCGAAGGGTGATTGGCTGAAGGTATCGGCTACTATCTGATTGACAGTGACAACAGTCAATAAGAAAGCGCTATTCCCTTCAGCCAATCAGGATGAGATACACCCCGTGGGGGTCTGTAAGACCCCCATAAGTGATGGGTTAGATGGAGGCTTATGGGAGTCTGTATAGACCCCCATAAGTGATGGGTTAAATAGGGCTAGAAGGGGTTAAATAGGCCCAGTTAGGGTTAGATAGGCCCAGTTAAGTTTAAATAGGCCTAGAGGGATGAAATAGGCAATATTAGGGTTAGATGGGTACAGTTTGGCTTAAATAGTTTAGTATGGGTTAATGGAGTATAGCTAGGGTCAATAGTGTAGTGTAGTTAGTAGACTGGAGGACCCTCGTGGCACTTATGGGGTTAACCTAGGGGTTCATAGTGTCCTTTAGGGGTCTAAGTTGACCCCTATTGGACTGAGGGGGTTCATTTTGATCTCATGGGGGCTATATTGACCCCCATAATTGCTGGGGTTAATTTTAGGTGCCGGGCGGTTACTTATAGTACCCCCGCGGCAGGGATTAATTCTTTATTTCTTGTGGGTTCTTTAACATCCCCCGCTGCAAGGGTTAATATGGGGACCCTCCTGGGGGTCCCAATGGGGACCCCGCAGCATGGGGGGGTTAATGGTAATTGCTGCGGGGGTACTTACAGTACCCCCTCGGCTTGGGGTAATCATTAGTGTTCCGTGGTCCCTTTAAGGAGCTGCGGCAGGAGATTTGATTCCAAGCCCGTACTCGGACGGGCTTGGATATCTTTAGGGGTTAATAGATATTCAATGCAGCACTGTACAGCGCTGTAATTGATAGGGGACATATTGAGGGACATGAGGATGACATGTAGTACATTGGCTAGCTAATACTGTCATTTGTGGCCACAAGTCCGCTGGGCTTGGAGAACGGGTTACTGCCTCGGGGGTCATCCAAGCCCGTAGTTCCGTATACCCCATTCATAACATAGTGACTTTGGATTAGCACAAACACAGTGTTTATTAAAGAAGAATATTTCAAGTGTGTTAAGTAAACACCTAGCAAAGAAGATAAAAAAGCAGGAGTCTAGAGTGCAATTTTCCAAAAGGAATTTATTTCAAAAGAATTCATCTCCATCAATAGCAAAAACAACATATGAACCAGTCAGGATTACAAAGAGTTAATGATTAACCACACACACTATAAAAAGCCATTACAGACATAGTACTGCAGCCCCTGATGATTGAGACATAACAATCTCATGAAACTTGCGTTGGGTGCAGACTGATGACGTCACAACCAAGAAGTAGCCAAACACTCTGACAGAGAGAAGCATGGTCTAACAAATGCAGCAAAGAGATAGCTAAAAGCAGGCAGAGGTATTGAATGATAAATATAAGTATAAGGGATTGCCAGAACTTAGAGAAACTCCCCAATAAGACTGCATTTATAAATATTAGTGTTTTAGCTATTGAGATAACACTATCAGAGTAAGATCAGTGGAACTAACAGCTCCACTACCACGGAGCAATTCATAATACAAGCAAAGAGCATATATGTAATATGTCCAAAGAGTAATAATTAAAAGGTGTCACAACTGCAAAAACACTTTAAGGGAGTCTTATTTAAATTACTCCCATTAAGAACAAAAGCACCATCTATAAAGTCACATTTATATGTAAAAAAAAGAAGTATAAATTAAAGACATCACTAAGGAAAAATTCAAGGATAAGACACAGAGGGCTCTTAATAGCACAACACTGAGAAGTTTAAGTTTCAGTATTAAGAGATATTATCAATTTATCACAAGCACAAGCACTTTTAGTTTGAAATAAACTGCACAAATAAATTACTTAGCACCTTTAAAAGGATAAAGCACTTTTAAAAGGATAAAAAAACTACTATAAAACCCTGCCTAAAAACAAATAATGGAATACTAGACCACTGCCAATATATGAAAGCTAGAGAAATTATTCCTAAGAATTTGGAAAGTTGAAACGTCATCACAAATGAGCTAAATACAAATTTTTAAACGTTCAAATTTTAAAGTTAAATGTTTTTTAAAGAAGTTAGAATAAAAGTTATATTTAAAAAAATAATAATAATTAGTTGTGGTATATAAAAAACATGGTAACTACTAAAGGCGTTCTACCATTTTTTTTTTTTGAGTTGACTGAACTTCATAAAAAGGACATTTTAGAGCTGGAAAAGGTACAGAGAAGGGCAACAAAACTAATAAGGGGAATGGAGGGGCTAAGTTATGAAGAAAGACTAACCAAATTAAACTTATTTTCTCTAGAAAAAAGGCATCTAAGAGGAGATATAATTACCTTATATAAATACATCCAGGGTCAGTATAAAGATTTGTCGGGGGAGCTTTTTGTGCCAAGAGGTTTTCAACTGACAAGAGGACATCCCTTGAGGTTAGAAGTAAAAAGATTCCACCTCAAAGAAAGAAAAGGGTTCTTCAAAGTAAGGGTGGTTAATCTGGGGAATTCTCTACCAGAGGAGGTGGTGACAGCGAATTCGATAGATAACTTTAAAAGGGGACTAGATTTATTTCTAATTAAAAAGGGTATTCAGGGTTATCATGGATAATTAGAGAAACAGTAATGATCCAATTTTGTTACATTTCCCCTTGAGACAATTGGCTAAGTCTCGCTTGTTTTTTTTTTTTTTTTTTTTTTCTATTTGCCTTCCTCTGGACTAATAAAAAACAAAAACAAAAAAACATTAAATAATTGATTAATAATTAATTAACAACGAATGAATTAATAGTTAATCCGCATATTGCAGATCAGAGGAGATCTTAAAAGGTTGAACTTGATGGACTGAAAGTCTTTTTTCAACCTTAAATACTATGGTCCTCATTCAATTGCAGTTTTGCCAATTGAAGAGGGCTCTATATAAGCACATAACATATTTTTTGACGGAAGTTTTTAGTTATTGAAGACCTTGATTGTGGATAGAAGTTCAGTAACTAAAAAGTTCTGTATAAAAAATATGTTATGTGCTTATATAGAGCCTTATTCAATTGGCCAACTCGCAATTGAATGAGGCTCTATGTAACTATGTAACCTAAAAGCATATAATTAGAATAGATCTCATTTAGGAAACTGTTTTTTGAAAATAAATTGTGTAGGCCAAATTCCTAAAAATATAATCCTTAACTTCTCTTGATTATATTTAAACATAGGATTTACGCACTTTAGGTTTGAAAACAATTTTAACGGACAAACAATTATAATTTGTATATGTATATTTAGTTAAATAGAAGCATACATAACTTTGGTTCTTCTTTTTAAAAAAATAAATAAGAATATTGGGTTAATTAACATAAATCGCACTGAAACTGTTAAATTCAAACAAGGTAGTACCTATTGTTATAAAGGCCACTAAAAAGGGCAATATTGAAGAATAAGCACTTTAAAGTTGATCAAGATGAAGAAAGATGCGCAATTAGGTAGATCCAAAAATAAGGATAAAAATAATTTGGCATTCTTTAATTGATAAAAGCTCCTCCTCAGAAACAGCTGAGGAGAAATTGACTGTATCAATGATGAAGTCATTATTTAGAGACTTCCAAAATGCAATCAAAGAAGAATTATCTTCAGAAATTGCAAAAAAACATTTTAGCTATAAACACTCAAGCGTCATTAATCCAAAACTTAGAAATTAACTTTAATAACATTGATACACAACATCAAAAAGCCTTAGAAGAACTAAAAGAGTTAAAAAGCAGAAGTTAACTATTTAAAGCAAAAATCTATCAAATTTGAAGAACAAGCAAGACGTAATAGAGGGATACCAGAAACTATCCCCCATAATTAACTGTTTGTTTACATTAACAAGTTCTTTAAGGTTCTTATGAGAAGAGATTATCCAAGGGAAGAATGCATTGATAAAGCATTCCCATACCAAAAATAATAAGAAGGGAAAGTCCCAGATAAGTCACAGTGAGGGTACATTACTATAAATATAAGTAATTTATAATGAAAACCACTTATCTTAATAAAGTATTTCATCCCCCATATGACCAACTCCAGATTTTTGCTGATTTTTCCAGAGAAACTATAGCTAAACTTAGAGAATATAGTGCTCTTACAAAAACAGTGAGAAATAATCAAATTAGTTACAGGTGGGGTTTCCCAACCAAGTTAATAATAGCATATAAAGAACAAACATTTGTGGTAGATAAGTTGGAGGAAGGAAAAGCCCTCTTTAGGGAATGGAATCTAATTATATAAAATAAAAAAAGAAGACAATTATAAAAAGTTCTCATTACATTTGGGGTAATAAATAACAGAAATAGGAGTATGTTATTCACAGATGAAGAGATGAGGGCCTCTGGGTTTTATATGAATAGTTTTAGAGATTCTGTGTCAGTAAAGTTTAAAAAAAAGATGTTGACCCCGAATATAACTAAAAATACTTGACGAGGAAAAGCTGCCAAGACATAAATTCTGTAGAATCTGTTCCAGTCATCCTGTTATTTCAGGGAGGCTGGATCAGATATACATATCTGGAATCTTCCTTAAAAATGATATTAGAAATATGTGTTTGTATTTATATTTTTATGTTGTCTGTAGCTAAGAGAAAGTCGACATAGTGTGTTTACAGGAAACACATTGGGAACACAATGCAACTCTTAAGTTCCATGACATAAATTATACTATAAGCTGCAATTCAACATTTAGTAAAAAACAAACGTGGTGTTTCTATATTCTTTAATAAAACCCTTGATATTTCAGAGGAATTTGTAAAAATAGATAAGTAGGGTCGATACATATTCTGGACAGGTAAAATTAATAATCAAATTTATACAATCATGAATATATATGCACCCGATGAAAACCAAAATAGATTTCTGCGTCACATATTGGGAATTTATAGAAGATTCAAAAAAGGTCTCTCCATATTGTGTGGCAACATGACCTTAAACTCTGATTTAGATAGCAATTCAGCAAAACCCATATTAAATGAAGCAAGTGAGAATATTTTTGTAAGAAAACAATAAAGTGTGGTGTCTATGATTCTTGGAGAGTTCTCCATCCGGAGCAAAGAGACTACACTTTTTACTTGTGCAGACACCAATCATATTCAATAATTGATTACATATTTGTAGATCTCTTAACTTATGAGAGAATTGCTGAGGTTAAGATAGGCCTTATATCTTACTCAGATCACGCCCCTATTACTTTAAAAATTATGACAGAAAATAAATATTTGAATAGACCACAGTGGAGACTCAATAAATCTCTGCTAGAAAAAGACTCAGAGAGAAGAATATTACGAGAGGAGTTATATTTTTTTTTTACGAGAATAACGTCAATTCAGTTGCTACAAAAATTACACTTTGGAGCGCTCAGAAGGACTTTATTAGAGGCTTTCTGATAGGATGTTTTACTCTCGTTAAAAAACAAAAAGGCCTTCTTTTGAGGTCTCTATATATATCTCCCCAAAAAACTGATGGAAAATAAAATAAAGCCTAACAGTAAGCTAATGGAGGACCTATTAAACAGGGCCAAGACACAATCTCTACCCCTAAGGGCATAGTAAATGCCTTTGCAGACTATTACTACAAACTTTACAATCTGAATCAGGAAAGAGCTGGGGAAGCTACTTCATCAATCATAATTGAGAAATTTTTAGAACGGTTGAAACTTCCTAGTATCTCTAGTACAACTCGAAACACTAAATAAATAGAGTGATAACAGTAGACGAGATTTCCTTGGTGATTAACAGCCTTATTAAATTGCGATTCGGCCAATTGAATAGGACTCTATATAGGCACAGAGCATATTTTTTTTACTGAAGTTTTTAGTTAGTGAACTTCTATCCAAAAGCAAAGTCTTCACTAGATAAAAACTTCTGTAATAAAATATGCTCTGTGCTTATATAGAGTCCTATTCAATTGGCCGAATCGCAATTTAATAAGGTTGTAAAAATCTAAAGTTACATTCAGCCCCTGGGCCGGATGGCTTCAGCAACCAATTTTACAAGATATGTATAACAGAAATTGCTGAGCATATGAGAGATATGTTTAACAAAATTAAAAAAAACAGGTTTGGCCCCAGTAGAAATGTTGTCCACGAATATTATAACTATTCCCAAACCTGAGCAAAATTTAATGGAATGTAGGAATTATAGACCCATTTCTTTGCTGAATTCGAATGTAAAAATCTACGCCAAAACTTTGGCCTACAGGCTAAATCTTGTAATTAAGAACTTAATCTCCACGGATCAAACAGGATTTGTGGTGGGCAGACAGGGAGAGGAGAATTTCAGGAGATTGTTCAATTTGATCTCCTTTTCTAAGGTGAGAGGGATTCCTACAGTTCTCCTCTCCCTCAATGCGGAAAATATGTTTGACCGCCTGAGCTGGAGATATATGCATCAGACCCTGGAGAAATTTGGCTTGGGAGAATTTGGTAGGAAGGCTATCGGAGCTCTGTATTCCAATACCACTGCTTTGGTAGTGGTTTCGGGGTGTAGCTCTAAAGCCTTCCAAATCACTAATGGCACGAGGGTTGTCCCTTGTCTCCACTATTGTTTGCCTTGATGCTGGAACTATTGGTGGAAGCCATCAGTGAATATTAAAGGTCTAAACATAAATAATCAGGAACACAAAGCAGTTCTATTTGCTGATGACACTGTTTTGTGTCTGACTAACCCTGCGCACTCCTTAAGAACCCTTCAGGAAATTCTGGATTTATATAGTATAGTTTCAGACCACAAAGTTAATATTACAAAATCTGAAGACTAAGTTTATTAATATTTCACTTGACGAAAAAAAACAACTTGTCACAATCTTATCCATACAAGTGGCACACAAACATAATTACACATTTAGGTATAGAAATAATTGTTAAAAACTACAATAAACGTTATCAAAAGATAGTTGCCCTAATAAATTAATGGAAAGATAAGAAAGCCTCATATGCAGGTAGAATTGCAATAACAAAAATGACTTTGCTTCCAAAAATGTATTATTTGTTTCGTTGTATACCACAATTGCCCTATTATCTGCTAAAACATTTCAAGCATTAATTGACAAATATATACAACTGTGTAAACCAGTCAGAGTAAAAAAAAAGTACTATGTTTAGGCATAGGGATTTGGCTACCCAAACATAAAACCCAATTATGAAGCTACTATGATGGCCCATATGATTAGATGGCTGGATCCGAGCAGTAGTTATGCTTGGATCCAGATTGAAAAATAATTAGTTAAGGCTAAAGATCTCAAGAAGTTAGTCTTCATTGAGTCTCAAAAGAAAGATCTTGAGCAAGGTGCAACAGTTGTGGGGGATGTGTTGCATACTTGGAATATAATGAATAAAAAATATGATTTATTGTCTTCACCTAGCCCAATATTACCACTTTACATTATTATTAATGAGGAGACAATAATTAATTTGTGGTCTAACTACGAACTGAACGGTTTACAAGACCTTTATATAGATGGTGCTATGGCAACTTTTGACCAACTAACTATAAAATATTCACGAAACGGAAGAATCAATCCGGAAAAGAGGCCTATCCTTTGCACCTGACACGGAACCTAACCCTTTTGAACTTTTCATTGACATCCACAAGTTCATCCGGAAAATCACCTTACGGCGCCACTTTGGGAAAATGGCAAAATACCATGAATTGGCAACTGACACAGCTGACATAGCCTACATCGAGGAAGGAGATCGAACGACACTAGAGATCCTGGAAGATCTCATCTCCCCAGTCAATCACAAGAACTGTCCATCCATGTAGAACCACAAGAAGGGCGATATGACACATCGATCCCCCCGGAAGAAGAAAAAAAGAGTGATACACTCTAATCTTAAACCAGCATCCACATTCTTCCCAAAACAATCACAAGGGAACCATATCCCAGTTTTTACCAGGCTGCTTATGAGAGATATGGAAAATATTTGTTCAAAAAAACATATCAAAAGACCAAACTTGACCAAGGAAGAAAAATCCAAATTAGACATCCTCAGTAAGGACACCACTATCATCATCAGGCAAGCAGACAAAGGGGGTGGTATTGGCATACAAGACAGAGGGGATTACCTAAAAGAAGCGTACCATATCATTCAAGACCAGGACACGTACGCTTATCTCAAAACAGATCCCACAAAGACATTTTTACATGAATACCAGTCTCTAGTACAAGAAGCACGTCAAAACGGTCTACTCACCACCAAAGAATTTGAATATCTAAATATTCAGACACCTAAGATCGCTGTTATTTACCACCTTCCCAAGACCCACAAGAATCCACTGATACCTCCAGGACGACCGATAGTATCGGGTATAGGATGCCTCACAGAGAGACAGTCCCAGCACGTGGACTTCTTCTTACAACCACTAGTGAGCAAGCTGCCTTCATACACCAGGGACACTCCGCATGTCCTAGAAATCTTCACCCAGGTGGAATGGCGAGACTCATACCACTGGTTGACTCTGGATGTCACCGCACTTTACACTTCCATTCCCCATATCCAAGGGGTGGAAACCGCAGAATACTTCCTGAAAACTCAAGGGGACATGGAAAGCTCCCAGATCAACTTTTTAACTACATCTATCATGTTCATTTTGGAACACAATTACTTTATGTTCGAAGAGTTGTTTTATGCACAAAAACGAGGGACTGCTATGGGGACGAAGTTCGCCCCAAGCTTCGCAAACTTATATATGGGACTCTGGGAGGAAAAGTACATCTGGCACAATAACCCCTTCTCCAAAAACATCATCCAATGGAAAAGGTACATCGACGATATCATCATCATCTGGGAAAACAGCGATGACCTAACCATGAACACATTCTTCACGTATGTCAATGAAAACAGTATGAACTTGGCGTTCACCATGAATCATAACCCACGGTCAATCCCATTCCTCAATGTAGCACTGACAGGGGAACCAAGCGGTGTGACCTCGAAACTATACACCAAACCTACTGACACAAATGGCTATCTACATGCATCCAGTGGACATGATCCCAGATGGATCAGAAATATACCCTTTGGCCAGTTCCGTCGAGTCCGCAGAAACTGCTCTAAGACTTCAGACTATGATGCAGAAAGTAAGAATCTCACCAAAAAATTCAAAGAAAAGGGCTATAATATGAAAATAGTGAAAGAAGCAAACGAAAAAACAAGGATCCTCAAACAAAATTAACTCATTAAAAAGACAAAACAACAAGCGGAAACAAGAATGAGTGCAGATTCCTCACCAGATACAACAAAGCAGCTAAAAACATCTCAGCAAGCGTAAGGAAGCACTGGCACATCCTGAGAGAGGACGACATCCTCCGGGATATCCTCCCAGATGCTCCAACTGTCACCTTTAAAAAGAATACAAACCTGAAGAATCTCCTGGCTCCAAGTGAGCTTAAGAAACAGAACCACAATAACACAGATACTTCAAAGATACCAGGAACCCATAAATGCGGGGCCAAAAGATGCATCACTTGTAGCCATATTTCAAACAAGGATAAAAACCTAATAGTATCACATACAACCCAAAAGGAGTACAAGATATATCACATGACCAACTGCAACACAACATACATTGTGTATGTGATCACATGTATTTGTGGGAAACAATATGTAGGCCGCACAAAGAAACCCCTCAAGGAACGGTTCAGAGAACACCTAAAGAACACCAGAAAAGGTGTACTTACAAACGGATACTCAGCACACATCACAAAAATGCACCAAAAAAATACCAAGGGGACTATCATTAAAGCAGTGGAACACATCCCAATTGCAGCCAGAGGGGGTGACCGACTACTTACCCTCAGACGTAGCGAGACCAAGTGGATCCACAAGCTAAAGACATTGGAACCAGAGGGCCTAAACCGGGATATAGACTTGGCCGCATTCCTAGAATCCTGAAAAACACTTGTAATATATTGTTGTATGTTCTCTCTCTTTCCCCCATTTATCACTTACTCCAATTGATGGGTGCACTTCACAATATGTGTTACTCTTCCACAGATCCAATAAGGACCCACCTCTATATGTATTCCTGATAATTATTATTTCCCATCAAAGAGCCTTGACACTCAGTAATTTTTATATAATACCCATAGCAATTGCTAGAACCATCTGGTTCCCCACTACATCCACCCATACATCATACAGCTATACACCTCACATATTTTTAACAACATATATCTATTCACATATACACTCATCTCCCATCACTAGATCATATAGCCCACATCATATAGTAAACCATGCCATAAGTTAAACGCAGCCTTTAGACCATTCATATTCATCTATATCTTGACCAGGTCCATGATTTTATAATAGTGTGTTTACCATCATACTTCAAAATCATGGCCCTCGCCAGGCCATAAGTACCATTCAGCCTATAGACAATTCATAATTATCTATATCTCTACCAGGTCCATGATCCTACAATAGTATGTTGTTCATCACACTTCATTACCATAGCCTCCCCCATCCATTTATGCATTTATAAGAGGTGCAATTTGGAAGCTCGTTCAGGCATAATTTGTTCTTTTTACCTATTTTTCAAATAATATATATATTTTTTTTTTAATACCATAGAACACATTATGTCCTCTATACTTAGTATGGGCATATAGAGACACCCAGTAGTATATCACCATATTGGAAGAGGGCACCGACATTGATTACACCATAGAACACATTATGTCCTCCATACTTAGTATGGGCATGTTGAGACACACACTGATTATACAGTGATGTCATCACCCTGCGCCGGAAGTAGTGCATCACACACTGCCAACTACAGGCAGAGCATGCTTTAAAGCCTTAGCTTCTATCAGGATACATCCCCCAAGCTAAGTATAATCAGAACCCTCCAGACTCCAGCAACAGGCCAGATTGAGCCTCATTGTAGGAAGGTAAGCCCAAAGAGACGCTCATCTCCACACCTAGCCACAGTAGGAGGATAAGAGACCTAAGGGCCCAATTCACTACATCTAGGCTTCTACATACAGGAATAAGAGGCCCCTGAGCCAGATTCACTTTACCTTGGATTCTACACACTGGAACTACCACACTCACAGGTACACACAGCTAACGCAACTTTCTTCCCTCCAAACCACATATGTATAGAGGGATACGCACATGTGTATATATATATATATATATATATATATGTATGTGTATTTGTGTGCGTGAGTGTATGTATGTATGTATATATATGTATAGATATGTGTATATATATATATATATATATATATATATATATATATATGTGTGAATGTATACTTGTACCAGTAGGTATTCATGTATATAGGTGTGTGTATATATAAATCTGTATAGGTTTGTGTGTGTGTATATAGGTGTTGGTGCTCATATATATATATATATATATATATGCATGTATTTGTATTGTACTAGCTTATCCCCAAAACATCTTGCATATCATTAAAATATTCTACGCGTGTGCTTAAGCGTTCCCGGGTGTGTGTGTATATATATATGCATATGTGTGTATGTTTGTGTGTATATGTATATATGTGTATATATATGTGTATACATATATATATATATAAATGTGTGTATGTATATGTGTATGTATGTGTATGTATATATATGTGTGTATATATGTATGTTTGGGCATGTTTGTGTGTACACACATTTGCATATCAATGTTATTTCACAAACATCAGGGCGGGTATTTTTATTCGCTTAACAATATGGGTGTTGCTTTTATTTTTTATATTTCATACTTTTATATCTTATGCCTCACAAGGGAATATTTTTCTATATCTGCTTTCCCACCCCTGTATATATGATTTTATGCATAGACATTTATACTTTTTACTTTATGTGTATCTATAAATGCATTTTTTCCGTCAAATGTAGCCATAGTCGGATTACCACAGTACAAAAGAATTATGCCCAATCATGTCAATATACCCCTGTAGGATGATTTCATACATCCTTCCTCTAGACATACTGAAGTACTTCACCACTCATCAAGGGCCTTAATTTATTAGTACAAATGTATATAATCCTGTACCCACAACCAATCCATCCCTATCCAATATATTGTACTGTTACAAATGTATTGTTTTTTTATAAATTTGTACACTAAGGACCATGTATACTTATGCATACTCCTATCAATCTCCTCTTGTAGGAATGTATTTGTCACTGAAGAAGCTGCAGATCACAGCAGCGAAACGCGTCTCACACTTGTTTTACTATTATTTATTTTGCAATTTTTATCACTGGATTTCTGTACCAGAATCAAACCGGAATTTTTACCAAATAAATATATTTTTATCCATGAAAATGGTCTGAAGTACTTGTGCTTTGGGGAACCCCGACACGCACACTCAAAAAGTACACAGCATCAGACCAAACAATATCACCGCCCCACATGGACTCAAGTACCATGGAGTAACACCAACATATACGGCATATACTTAAACAGAGAACATCAGCCGGAAACGTTGTGTTAAATACACTTATGATTGTGCGCTTTACAGACATTCCCACAACAAAACTCTTTTATGTAACTATAAAATATGACCTTCCAAAGAGATTTTGGCTAGATTATACCAAAATAAAAACATTTGTTCTGGAAAAGAAACTGAATCTTAAAATGAATAGTTAAACCTCTGGAAAAATGAATGGCCTCTTTGGACAGGTCGCATTTGATATCTAAGTGTTTCACTATCTTGAAACGAATTACAGAAAAGGTTAATACCCCCAAGATGGTTTCTTGGTAAAAGGATCTTGACAGTACTTGGCCAGTTGATACTTGGCATAAAGCTTTCAGATTTACTGGGAAACATATAAAAAACGCCTCATATAGAGAAGTATTCTCAAAAATTCTAAACAAATGGTATATGGCTCCGTCCACAATTAGCTATTTCACACGGGATGAGAAACAGTCCCTTTGTTGGAGAAACTATGGCCTAGTTGGCACACATGTTCACATTTGGTGGCTCTGCCCTAAGTTACAGACCTATTGGAGGATGTGTTCCGTTAAATTGTCTAGACTCCTGAAGGTAAAGATTTCCTTAAACGTAGAGAATGTTATTTTGCATTTTTTTCCTACAGAATATAGCCCTGAAATTTGAGCACTTATTATACAGATTTTGATAGTACCCAAATGGTTATTAGTGAGATGCTGGAAGCAGGAAAGAACTCCAACTTGGTCAGAACTAATTAATATCATATTGTGTAATCGTGAATTTGATGAGTATCTTATGTTAACCAATATGATAAAAAATAATAAGATCAAATGGCAAATTTGGGATTCCTTGGAAATCCAGGATATTTTGTTGGAATAGACCTGCTTCACGCATACTTATTGTCCTCAGCCTCTCCCTTCGGTCCGTGAACTCCGACGGCACGCAGACCATGGCTCTTAATGTGTATTGTTTTTTTCCCCTTTTTTTCTGTTATTGTATGTATTTTATTTATTGTATTGTTGAATATTTGTCTATTTATGTACAAACTATAAAGTTTTCAATACGGTACATTTTCTTAATAAAGGGGGAAAAAAAGAAAAGCACATAAATCAGGTGCATTCATTTTTAAACCATTTTTTTATAGTTTGTTTTATTGTTGACTTTATAAACACTTGAACTATTAAGTGGTCAGCCAAATGCTCACTTTACTATATCATATAAGATATCTTCTCTCATGTATATTTTCCTTGAACCTATTTACAATCCTAAAATGCACAAATGGTTTCTATCTTGTATGAGATTTCTGATGTTGTATAAGGTTTGATCGTTTGGTAAAACATTCCCCACACTCACAGCAAACATATAGCTTCTCCCCTGCATGAATTATTTGATGATAATAAATACCTTATTTCTTTCTAAAACTTTTCCCACATTTAGGATATGCAATTTCTTTATCTCTTGTGTGAACAGTTTGATGTTGTACTAGAGTTGAGTTGTTATTAAAGCCTTTCCCCTAATCCAGACACACAAATGGTCTCAGTGCTCTCTGAGGATAAATGGGATTATTTTGTGTGCTAAAATATTTATCACACTCAGTACATTTATATATTTTTTTCTCCTGTATCAGGCATACTTTGCTGTTAAAGTTTTTCTCACATTCAGAACATACCATATTTTTGGTCTTCTTTTTTGTCTTCTGAATGACATCATTTTTGTTAAAGAGCTGATTGAGATGTGTAATATTTCCCACAATCTCCACATATATACAGCTGATCCCCTGTATTTATATGCATGTTATGGATAAGGTGAGATTTTTGAGTACATTTTTTCTCACAATCAGCAGATGGTTTATCCCCTCTATGTAGATTCTTATGTTGGATAAGGCTAGATTTCCGTGTGAATCTTTTCTCACATACAGAACATGCAAATGGTTTATCCCCTGTATGTTGATTCTTATGTCTTATAAGGTTAGATTTCTGATTAAATCTTTTCTCACACTCAGAACATGCAAATGGTTTATCCCCTGTATGTAAAGTCATATGTTGGATAAGGCTAGTTTTCTGAGTGAATCTTTTCTCACATTCAGAACATGCAAATGGTTTCTCCCCTGTATGAACTCTCTGGTGTAAGAGAAGAGAAGACTTGGTAACAAAATATTCTCCACTGTCAGGACATTCTTCCTTTCTTATTTGAGACTTCTGCTGAGTGCGTCTCTGTGATTTTAGTTCAGTGTTGTTATACTGAACAGAAACGTTTTTATGAAGTTCTGTGGTGGTTTCAGTCACTGTGTTGTGATGTTGTCCAGAAGTATTCTGTCTCGTGCATCCATCTGTTCAAGGAAATATAATAAAAATAAAGACATTTACTGAAAGGCCACTGAAGTGTCATATATACAATACACATCCATTAAAACTTGTCTATATAGTTTGCAATATATGTTTTTAAAAATCTTAAAATAAATAAGCGTAATCTTAACTTTTAAATATTTTTATTTTGCTTTCATGTCAGTAGACATTTTTTTTTGTTATTAACATGATTAGACACTTTGGAGGAATGAGATAAACTGTGGATTCAGATAAGATCTCTATTCAGTTGTTGAAAGACTGCTACTACACATAGTCACTTGATAATAGATCTACGTAGAAAATAAAAAGCAAGATAACTTGCCCAATCAAATAGGGAGATCCTTCAAAAATGAATATGAAACAATGTCACTTTAATGATGTTCAGTCGCAGGTTACTCCTTAAACCATAGAAAGTTAGATTTGATGTCTAGCTCTAAGCATGCCCAGTTTTTCTCTGCATGTGGCTAGAATAAAAAAAACAAAGAAGTGCCAGGGGATATTCAGTAATTATATCTTTTATTTTATATTTTTGTCATGGGTGGATCAGAAGGACTGACTAACACCTAAAAAAGTAAGTCATAGTATACTGTAGAAAAAAATGCAGAACATTAAGAATGTTTGTAATATACAACTGAAAATTAATAAGAATGGTCAAATTCAATATTCTAAATAGAAAATCATATTTTAACATTTAACATTTTTGCATTATTTTTTACCTATTACGTATTAAGTGCAACTTTAGGATTTAAATATTTAGCAGCATGTGAAAGTTTCATGGACTGTGCAATTTATGCTGTGGAGGATATGGAGAATGAGGACATTTCTTCACGTGTTGGTCCTGTAGACATGCTCAAAAATTATTAATAAGATTCTACATATACCTATTGCCCCATTTCCCTGGAGGGCCTTCAGTAAAACAACAGAAGACACCTCCAAGTTATCCAATAAGCTTCCTATCCAGTTTTATTAAGCAATTAGATGCTGTATAGATAAAAACGGAAATACTCCCCTTGGGGTCAAAGGGTGTGAGATCTGAGGCAATCTTGGATTATTTTATATTCTGGAGTTTAATGGAGGTGTGTGTGTGTGTGTGGGGATTATTTGTCATTTCAAATTTGTTTACAGTATTTGACACCACTCCACAAATGCTCAGTAGAAAGCAGTTTGCTAGTATACTTAATATAAGTCCCATTTGCCTGCTCTCACATACCATTAAAAGTATGACTGTCATGCCTGTTACTAGGATTTTCTCTAAAGTTGCTGTCATGCCCACTGCTTGAACAGCTGTAAATTATATTAGTTTGTTGCCAAATTCACAAACACGTGATGTGTTTCCTAATGAAGTTGCCTACACATACAGGTTACAGAGCTGGAACAATAAGCACATAATATAAACATACAATGCCACCAAGTAGTATCCCATGTACCAAACATACCACAAAAACTGGATATAGAACAACATTCCTTTTCCGTCACAGCTCTGTAATGTTAACTCTTAAACATTTAGTCAGACACTTCTCAATTTATTATAGAATGTATGCTGACAAATGAATGGAAAGTAAATAGTCATTATGGCCCACTGAGCTGACCTATCAGACACATTAGCCTCTGTTTTTTTTTTACACACTTTGTATAGTATTCTCACCTGGTTACAAATACCATGTCATTGTTAGAAAAAATAGAGAGTATTCCCTGGCCTTTATACCAATGAACAACAGTATGGTAGAGAATACACCACTGATATCCTCAACTCAATTTCATCCTACCTAGTCAACCTTATTAACACATCCCTTCTCCATCACATGTACTATGATCGCAAGCTTATAAAAGACATACTGAAGCAACAATACTTTCAGTCCTTGCAGTCTTGAAACAACCAGGCCATGACTATTTCCCAAATTGTAAACAGTCCAATGAAAAAAATATCAATCATTTTGCATCACATGGAAAAGACAAGGTAGACCTGGACCGCATTTGAGACTCTGGTTCCCTCAGTGAAACCTGTCACTGAGGAGGAGGAGAGGGAATCATCAATGTAACACCTGCTACTCTGGGTTCTCCCTCGTCAACTTCTAACAGACTCAATCCACTTCCAAGTACTGAAGTAGTGACAATTGCAGTTTCACATGAGTATTTCCAAACACTCAGGGTGCTAAAGAAAGGACAATAAACCAGAAGACAATTGAGGACTTTTTCTGCCTCCTGAGATTATGTATATAAGGCACTCTGTTGACATGGAGATAAGTCTTGTGCTGTAATTCTTACTACCCCTGCAGGTTGTCCGAGCTTTTATAAGAGCTTGTGTACCAAAATGTACTCTTATTCTCTGACTATTCTTTATGCTGATGAAGGTGTCAACACATTCCTCATAATTAGACTGTCAAACCCACCTTTTTGGTATTAGGGTGGGACTCCCCTGACCCCCACAACCAACGGTTCCTTAGGCCCCAAAATAGTACCTAATGATCAGAGGACTTTTCTTCAATCACACACTATTTGCTCTGCTCAGCTTTTCTAACAATCCTCTAAGCTGTCCTAAAAGACTAAATCTACTGGTTTAGATTCCCCTAATTGAAGTGTTTTAAAATTGGACTTGTCATAAAACCAACCCAAGGTGGTCCTCCTTGTCTCTAGAACTCCATAAAGGCTTTTCAACTACCGTAAGTGTCTAGATACTGGAGTCAAATTCCTTGTTTCGCCTCTGATGTGATTATTGTTTCCACTTGTCTATGAAGTCACAGTAGTATTTGCAGCTGTTGTGTATTCTCCTGCTGGCATGCAGTGACTTGCTCTGTCTCAACAATTGCTGTATATTCTCTTGCTGACATGCAGTCGTTTGTACCAGGGATCCACCATTTTAAACCCACTTCTGACACTACATGTGACAAACTATCTATTTAAGGTAGTAATGTCCAACTTCTGTTAGCGCGGGTGGCCAGATTTTTATTAGCAAGCAGAGCTGTTGTTCCACGTTTATATTGGTTAATGAACTGGGAGGTCAGATTTAAAGTAATAATGACATAAATGTATTATAAAAATAAATATATTTGGATAAATATATTAGGATAAAGACCACACTGGGTGGAGATATCTGGCATATCAAAATTCTACTATGGTTACCCCAACTCATTCCTTCACAGTTTCTCAGTCTTAGCCCACATACAAATCATTCCTTAAAAACATGGAATAAAATTAGGCTCAGAGCCAATCTGAATTGCAGTCAGACATGCCACCAATCTTAGATAATATTATTTTTCCTCCTGGGCTCACAAAAGATAACTTTGTCTGGAGGGAATCACAAACTAAAGAGATGCTTAGACCTTATAGAAAGAGAGAAATGTTTTATAACTGATGAATTGTGGGCACATTATAAACATACCAGTTTCTGTATACTTTCTTTATAATCAAATCCTGCATTTTGTGTAAAAGCTATAAAGGAAAGTGCAAGTTCCAACACTAGTACAAATTTGAAAGCCTATGTCTTAGAGCCCCACTCTGTAGATGTTTTGTACAACTATATAGAAATAGCAATTGTCAAGAACAGAAAATATTGCAAACATTAAGAGACAAAGAATTGGAAAAGGATTGATAATACCAAATGTATCCAAAGTCATAGTCAACATTGCTTGATAGTTTAGCACACAGAGATGTAAGAAGATTAGTACAAGACAGTATTCCAAATAAAGATAAGTAAATCTACTTAATCCTACCTACAGCATCCAGTGGCAAGGTACAGTACAATATTTTTTTCTAATAATATGATTATTCATTGTTACTGTAATTGTGAAATAAAATCTACATTTATTTATTTATTTTGTGATAAGACATTGGTGTTGTCGGGAGAGATTGTCACCAGGGACCCAAAATCCTACATATAGCATTCAGTGGCAAAGTACGGTACACAATATTTTCATTTTTCCCTTGTTTCTCATAATGTGATTGTTAATTGTCTAATAAAATCTACATTAATTGTATTTTTTGTACTGTTTTACAGATGTCTAAGGTCAAGGAAGAACAGGCAAAGCTAAAGCGCCAGAGCATCCCACTGGATGTAAAGATGCAGGTGCTGGACCGCTTGGAGAAAGGGGAGTGCCAAGTGGACATTGGATCGGATCTTAAACTGCTGACCTCCACCACCTGCACCATCCTCAAAAACAAGTAGAAGATTAAGTCTTCAGCCACTACCAGCACGGCATCTTCTGCCAAGAAGATCCCAGGCTCCAGATGCTACACCCTGGAGGAAATGGATAGATGATGAGGTGGGGCGCAACATGCCTCTCAGCCAGGCCATCATTATGAAGAAGGGTATTTATACCCATATGCAGGTTAAAACGCCAAAAGTGATGGAGAGCTTCTCAGCCAGTAGGGTTTGGTTCGACCACTTCAAGAAAAGCAACAGCCTGTGCAACATCACGATTAAGAGGACACCGTGGCTGCAGAGGCCTTTCCAGCCAAATTGAGGGAAATTGTAGAGAGAGACAATTACCCTCCTGATCTGGTATTTAACGTGAATGAGACCGGCCTCTTCTGGAAGTGGATGCCTAGCCGCACCTTCATCTCACGTGAGCAGAGGAGAACACTAGGCTTCAAAGCAGCCAAAGACCAGCTGACCCTTCTTGTGGGAGGAAACACCGGCGGTGACTTTAAGATCAAGCCATTGCTGGTGTACCACTCCAAAATACCAAGAGCTATGAAGGGCATACCCAAGTCCAGTTTGCCGGTCATCTGGCATCACCATGGTGATCACCATGGGCATATTCAAGTAGTGGTTCAGTGAGCATTTCTGCCAATCTGTGCAGCGGTATTGTAGGCGCAAAGGACTTGAGGCCAAGGCGCTACTGCGCATGGAAAATATTCTAAGCCACCCTACTAACTTGTCTGAGCTCTGGTGCTGCATCCCAGTGAAAGTAGTGCTCCTGCCACCAAACACTACTTCTCTCATCCAGCCTATGGACAAGGGGGTAATTGCCACCTTTAAGTCCTACTATCTCCACCAGCTCATTGAAGAGAAGGACAGTCAGGACAAGCAACCAATTTTGGAGATTTGGAAGAAATACAACATTATGCAGGTAGTCACCAACATTGATCAATAAATAGAAGGAGGTGACACAGCAGTGCATGAAAGGAGTCTGGAAGAAGTCCTTGCCAGAGCTGTGTGAAGTGCCAATCATAGCAGAGATAGTTGAACTTGTCAACACGGCTGGACTGGAAGAAGCGAACTCTCAGGATATTGAGGACTTGGTCCAGGCTTTGGGTAAGAGCCGGACAAATGAAGACCTCCAACAGCTGGCATAGCAGGGCATTGAGGAAGTGAAAGGCATCAGTAACTCTGTCACAGAGGAACCTAAGGAACTGATAGTGCAAAAGGATCCTGACACTGTTAGAAGCAGGAATGTCAGATGCAACATTATTGGATCATTTTCCTGCTACCAGCATATTCTAGATGGGCGCAAAAAGGAGAGGCAGATGGACCAGTTTTTTTCAGGTTGGAAGATGAGCCTCAATCTTCCACATCTCCCAGTTAAAGTGGACATTTTTTGGTGTCCTGATACTTTAAAATTTCTTTCTTTATTATTTATTTTAAAAAAAGTTTAATTTTGATATATGGATATGTTTGAAGTTAATTGTTTTTGAGATAAAGTAAAACAAAAATTAAATCTCTAATGGTCTTTTTTTTCCATTGAGTTCCCCTATCCCTATCTGCCCAATGTTAAATTACCCTGTTTAGAGCTGTTTCGCTTAACACTCTCAATGGCCAAAACCTATCTACAGCTTTAAGCTGGGTATTCCTGTACTTTATAAATATTAAATTTGTAATGCATGTTGATGCTTTTCAGTGTAATGGAATACCAGAGAATGCAAGATTAATAAAAAAAAATTAAACTAAATCAAATTTGATATATTAGACACTTTGAGCCTCATTAACTTTGAAGGCCGCATCTTGAGGTATATAGGCCATATGTCTGAGGGCCTACTGCAGGCTCGCACTCTGCTACAATTATGGTGCTATTCAATTGAACAAGCCCACAAGTTATGGTCCGAAAGCCGAAACTGTAAACCATGCACCTGTATGTAGCAGTTCTGGGCGGGAACATGATCAATTAAGCAAGGCCTTAACTACCCATTTCGAAACAGCCAAAAGAAATTGAAACCATCATCATTATGGCAGTATAAGATGGAGGTAACATGTCAATCAATTAACGTTTAGAGGTCCGATATGCGATCGGACTTGCAAACCCACAAAATAATAAAATAAAATAAAAATGAATGCCGATACTGTTCTAGTCCATGTGGATGGCCTGATATGTATTAACTCACTGATTCCCGAGATCGATATAACCCTGAAATCAAACATAAAAAATATGATTTTTTTATTGCCGATTTGCGAGCTTGAGACTGTAGTGCGATTAATTAGAATGTCTTTCATCACTTCATTTACAGTGCAGTATTGATTTTTTATTTGCGTTTACAGTGCAACTGACATGTCTTTAACCCCTTCACGAATCCGATCTGGGGCTCATACGATTTTCTTCTACAGCTGCCTTTTGAGCGTGAAAACATTTGCGGGCGTGCGGAATTGTAAAATAGCGATTTTAGCGACCGTAACTCTTTCGAATATGAAAGATCAAAGGCTGATGCTCTGTAAGTTCTAATTTTAACAACCGCAGGGATTTTCAGCCTGTAACCTATAGACCGTTTGCGGCTCGCAAAAAGACGCCAATTGAATAGCAAATTAGTTTACGGGCTACATTACGAGCTCCAGTAACGTACAATTTCTCAATTGAATGAGGCCCTTTGACAGGATTTAAAAAAATAACACTGATAATGTTCTGTTATTGATCTGTTAATTACCTGCCCTTACAATCTATCATTTCAAAGAAGTCAGTCACTGAAACACTTAAAGGATCAGTTTAGTCAGACCATAAGGTTTATCTGTCAGAGCAAACTCTTGGGCAGAGCTTCTCCCTCTCCATGGCCATGCAGAATAGGAGAGAAGCAGATCACACTGAACCTGCAATGATAAATTTCAAAAGTAAGTTTTAAATCCTTATGTGTAAGGAATTGCAAATGCTTGTTTTGTGGCCACCATTCTGTACCTGAATAACTGTATGAAACTCTTGTTTTCTATTGCTGTCATGAATAATAGGTTTATATTGCATTAAATTATATGTTTTTGCTTTAAATGAAATTAATAGCTATAAGTCATTGGCATATGCAAAGGAGACTCAATAATAATATATGTTGCCTATAATAAGCTTTTGAATCAGTGATTTGCAAATTGTTTTTTGACCGCACACATAGACAGTTGCTGACTGTCCACTAATACGAAAGGAATGTTGACATTTGTTAATGGTAAATATTTATGTGCTGTTTGCAATATTCGGTAATGACCATATTTGGTTTGTGTCTAATTCATTCTATAAGTCCATATACTCAATATTTTTTAATTGTAATTCAGTCCATTTTACTGATCTCTTGTGTGTGATACAGAGATTTTTGGCCTCCAAGCTTGTAAAATAAAGAAACCTCATGGCGTCCTGGTTTTGACTTCCCTTGATAAAGTGTGGGTTGTGGGAGAGTCACTATGAAGGGAAATTTCCCAACACTTACTTTTCCACTTCAAATAGTCATTTTATTGCTAATCGGTTAATAAGTAAACAAATGGAACTCCATATTATGATCACTACAATGACCCTTTGAACATGTGGCTTTTGTTTCACCATAAGTCCCAGTTACTCAAGTATTTATTTTACCTCATTATACAGATATGTGGAATATATTAGTTATTCAAAAAATAATTCCTGTTTCCAGGTACCTACCACCAGTTGAACTTGTAGAAAAAAAAATTTTAAATGGAAAACTTTATTGACACAAAATAATTACGCCACAGTTAAAAATGAGGGAGAAGTATATATAGATTTGGTGATTTTTTTTTTACTCCATGGATGTTTTAGTGGTGAGAAAAATAATAATATAAGTTAAAGTATCAACACAATACTAAGATTTACCTTTGAGAAAGCCACATTGTTGTGCACAAAAAGATTATTAGGTAGTTCAGCTAGCCACCAATTATTTTACAGTGTGAATCCGTATTTAGATAGAAGTTGAGCTTTGAGGCTCCCTCAATAGGGCTATTGATAAGCTGAGTTTGCTGACTGAGCATTCTAATAGTTACAGCTTGCAGCCCATTCATTTATATTATAACAAGCTGCCTCTCATAGTTGTTGGTTATAGCAAATTTTGTATAGTGGCCTTATAAACTATTGAGCCTTATGAGCATAGGTCCATACTTTTCTCCATGTATGTATCTTATTGTTTTTATTCATATTTTATCTGAGGAAGATTTGCATTTAGTGTCAACTGAATATGGAGCTTATATAAGGGTGATATTATTGCCATACTAGCTTGAGAGGGCCAATTTGTTCTCTGTTTGTATACAGGATCTATATATTGGATATCACTCCATATATGGGATCCCTTCTTTATAGTATTGTGTAGTTTCCTGTGCATACCCATATCCAAAATTGTGTCTATTAATGTTGTCTCATTTGTACAAACCATAGTAATCATCTAACAATCTGCCAGATGTATCTAAAATCTACTTTCATATCCGGTCAGTATGGCCAAGACTTCTTATGTGATGAAGGTTATCTGTTATTCTTGATTCTCAAGCTTTTTACATTTTATCCCAGATAAAATCCCAGATGTGCTTAACTCTGCAAGGACTTCACTAAAGTAAATAGAAAAATAAAATAACCGAACGTATTACTTCATGAACATGAACACCACATTTCTATTCATCTTTCCTTATTCACATATCACTCATGACCCAGGACAAATTATCGATGACAACCGTAGGAAATTATTTTGGGTATTAAAGAGAATTGCAGGATACACACCTCCAACATTAGATGGTACAATCTCACTCTTTATTCTGGTCAGATCACCGTCGGTGTCCGGTTCTTCTCTCTCTGACTTCACCTTTAGACTCTCTGGTACAACTGGAAATAGAAAATCCATCATGTAAACCACTTGCTTGTGGTGATAATATCTAATCTAGATCTGCACAATCAATCAATCATGTGGGACTCATTAATATTAATTGCCCAGGGTTCCATTACTATGTGTTTTTTTTTATACATATGAGGCTCCACTGTTTATCTCTGTATGTCAGCCCCAACTTACTTCATAAATTTCATAACAAATTATCATTAGTACATTTTTGAAATGTATTTTGCCACTTAAAGGGTTTTTGTAATGAAATGTAGTCAGTGAGGCATCCTCAAGATGTAGAGGAAAGTATGATGATTTTAGCCGTGTTTATTATTCAGGTATAAACATTTAGATATCTTCCACCTTATCATTGAACTTACAATCTAGATGCAGTTGGGTACATGAGAAATGATAACGCATTCATTAGGTGATATATAAAGGTAAATAAGCTCATTATGTTTCCATCCCCTATCATTATAGAAAGATTATTCGGGTAATTTCAAAGGCACTTCCTATTAGGAATAAGTATGGAAGCCAACTGTACATTAAGTCCTAAAATCAGTTGACTACAGTGCACCTTGTCAAATGTTCCACCTTCAAAGTTATCATATATTCAAGCTTGCAAAAGAGGGCTTACAATCTAGATGCAGTTGGATACAAGTGAAATGATAATACTTTCATTGGGTGATAAAGGTAAATATGCACATCATGTCTCAGATCTTTTATCATAAACACAAGGAGTGTGGGTGTTATTTCTAAGGCAAGTCCTATTAGGAATAAGTAAGTCAATTGTATGTCAGGTACTCAGAAGTAAGCTGACCAGAGTGTAAAATTATGTGTGTAAATTAAGGTTTAGTTTCTGAGACGATAGATGTCAACCTGGTATTAAAATTTTCAAAAAGTATTAATAAAACTGTGAAGAACAGAGAGCAGAATGGAGCACACAAGGTTATCCACTGGAAGTCCAATAGCTAAAGCAAGCTCTACTGAGGACTTGGTAAGGGGCTACATGTTTTTAGAAAGTAAAAACAAAATACAAACCTTAATTCACTATTAGTTGCAGTTATGACGTAAATGGGATTCAAATTGTTTGCTTTTTAACATGGCTTGTCACTTGGGACTACATTTTAGATGCAGATAATGTCTTGTTTAGTTAGAAGTTGGAATGACCATTATAAAGTCTGGTTCTTCAAATGAAAATAGTGTAAATATGGGACAAGTGGCTCTTTGAAAAGAAAAATTAAAACAGCAAAATTTAATAAAAAGTAAATTTCAAACTCATTTGTTAAAAAGAATGTGTTGGCCCAGCTCATCATCTGCAGTAAGCTGCTCTTTGGGATCCCTTGTCCTAGATGTCCCAGTCTGGGGTTTATCCCCTGTCCCTTTTTCCGCCATCAAGACTTGAGCCAACTCATAGACACCCAGGATCTGGAGCCTGGCAGAGAATGGAGAAATGGTCTTGGGTTTTGGTACACACAGTCTTTATGGTAATAAGGAAAGACTGAGATATCAAGTACCAATAACCCCATATAAAGTCTTGCTAGACTATGCTGGTCTTGCCTTCATAACACATTGTTGGTCTTTGGAACCTGGAGCTGAGTTTTATTTGTCTTTGATCCAACTACAATTGCCCCTTGGCTTTGTGTTCCCCAGGACATTGCTGTATTTTCTGATTAATCATGTTATGTTGGGTGTTTTTGGAGAACGGGGGCTTTCAATATTTTGTCAAACTGGTAGAAGCTGTAGTGGCCATTGTATTGTTTATGCAGATACACAAAAAACAGTATAAGTGTTTTTCCATTTAGTATACATTACACAAGTTATTTTATTTTAATCGTGGCATATTTTTGAGAGCACATGTCAATAAAGTTTTTCCATTTTTAAAATAATTTTGTTACCAATGTGGTATTAGGCACCGAAAAAAAAGTTTTCTTGTAAATAAATATTTTGTTTGTTACCCTCAAGGTTCTCCAAATGATTTCTAGTCAACATGAGCTTTACATGATGACCTTATATCTATTCTAAGACCTATATAATCAGTCATTTCGACTTGATAATAATAATGTTCCATTATTATGTGGCTTTTTTGTATACATATCTGCATCCCCAGTTTTTTATCTCTGTGTTGAAGCCACAATGTAAAGTTATGCATCTGGGAAGGAAAAATTGCCATGCACTTTATAATGTTAATGGATGCTTGTTGGGTGATAGTGTGCCTTTAAAGAATGTATTATTGATTTCCTTACTTTACATTAATTACTCACCTTCCCTGATATTTACAGGAATAGTCTCCTCCTTCACCTGCTGCTGATTTCTTATATCCAACTCTTCCTGTACAGCCTTTGAGACAACTGGAGGTTTCACATCTAAAGGTCATAAACAGGTATAGATAAACTGCTTATAGACTTTCACCATTTTAATTATTCAAATTCAAACTAGTGTTTGTTGTTTAAAATATAATTTTAATTATTTTGGTTGGAAGATGCACAAAGACAGAAAGGATGGGGCTGTAATAAACAGATTGACCTGAATATTTACTACATGGTTGCAGTGAGAATATATACAGTTGTGCTCAAAAGTTTGCAGAAATCGTGACATTTTTGCATTTAATTTGAAAATATGACTGATCATGCAAAAAATATATATATGTTATTGAAGGATAGTGATCATATGAAGCCATATATTCTCACGTAGTCATTTTTAAGCCATAATGATAACAGAAGTCACCCAAATAGCCCTGAACAAAAGTTTGCATACCCTTGGTTCTTAATACTTTGTATTTCCCCCTTTAGCATCAATGACTGCGTGCAGTCTTTTGTAATACTTGTCTATAAGGCCCCTAATTCTTGCAGATGGTAGAGCTGTCAATTTGTCTTGGCAAAATGCCTCCAGGTCATGCAAAGTCTTTGGTCGTCTTGCACAAACCGCATGTTTGAGATCTCCCCAGAGTGGCTCGATGATATTAAGGTCAGGAGACTGTGGTGGCCACTCCACAACCTTGACCTTTTTCTGCTGTAACCACTGGAGGATTAACTTGGCCTTGTGCTTAGGGTCATTGTCATGCTGGAAAGTTCAAGAGCGTCCCATGCGCAGCCTTCGTGCAGAAGAATGCAAATTGTCTGCCAGTATTTTCTGATAACATGCTGCATTCATCTTGCCATCAACTTTCACACGATTCCCAGAGCCTTTAGAGCTCACACCACCCACCAAAACATCAGTGAGCCACCATGATGCTTCAAAGTGGGGATGTTATTATTTTCACTATAGGCCCTCTCCAAACATAGCGCTTATGGTTGTGACAGTAAAGCTCTATTTTGGTCCCGTCACTCCAAATTACAGTGTGCCAGAAGCTGTGAAGCGTGTCAAGGTGTTGTCAGGCATATAGTAACCTGGCATTTTTGTTGCATTAGCGCAGTAAAGGCTCCTTTCTGGCATCTCGACCATGCAGCTCATTTTTGTTCAAGTATCGTGGAATTATGCTTCTTAAAACAATCACACCGTCTTTTTCCAGAGCAGCCTGTATTTCTCCTGAGGTTACCTGTGGGTTTTTTTTTGTATTCCAAACAATTCTTCTGGCAGTTGTGGCTGAAATCTTTCTTGGTCTACCGAGATCCCTGAATTTTCCACTTCTTAATAAGTGATTGAACAGTACTGAGTTGCATTTTCAAGGCTTTGGCGATCTTTTTATATCCTTTTCCATCTTCATGAAGTTCCATTACCTTGTTACACAGCTCTTTTGACAGTTCTCTTCTGCTCAGTATCTAGCCTGCGCAGTGCATCCACGTGAGAGCTAACAAACTCATTGACTATTTATACACAGACACTAATTGCCACAGGTGTGGGAAATTACCCATTAATTGCCATTTTAACCTGTGTGTGTCACCTTGTGTGTCTGTAACCAAACAACTATGTGATAATAAATGGCTTCATCTGGGATCACTGTCCATCAATGAAATATATATAATTTTTTGCATAGTCAGTCATATTTTCAAAATAAAGGCCAAAATGTCACAATTTCTGCCAGGGTATGCAAACTTTTGAACACAACTGTATACTATATATATATATATATATATATATATATATATATAGGTATATATACAGTATATTTATATATAGATAGTATATATAATATATAGACTGTTACACAGGTTTGCTGTGAGGACATTGTCTAGTTATCAACAGAACAATCGGAATACTATCTATTATCTCTTTCACTGATGATGTCAGGAGGACCTGTATATAATTATCAGGGTGGGGTCTTTAACATTATTAACAATGGAAACACTTCTGTTTTTACTGGTTCTGAGGACATAAAAAATACAAATTTAAAGTGAATGGGATGAAAAAGTAAACAAAATAACTTTATTTACATTGTGGTCAGAAGAAAGGTTTGTATTGAGTTACCCTGTGTAACTTTCCAGGGAATTTTTTAAGAAGCCTATATTTTAACTTTTTTTCTATAACTTCTTAAAATACAATAGTCTATTTCTACCTTTTCCAAATACATAGTTATTTAAATCAGAGGCTGTGATATCAAACTGCAATCTGTTAATTTAAACTTCAAAACTATTTTGAGTCAAGAGATTTGCATTATATGCATTTATTGAAATTCCAAAAGGATATACTCACTGCTTCCTGTCTAGGGATTATTATATTTATTAACTCACTATTTTACTGAGATATTGTACAGAAAAAATAGAAATATATTATTCATTATAACCACTGAATTTTCTTTGTATCTTAAGTGTCCATCTTATCTTAAATGTATTTATTGATACTTTCCACAAGTACAAAATGATATCTGGGCTAACTTTTATTTAAAAAAAGATTAGCACTTCAGTGACTGATGTATACTAATGTTACCACTTCACTAGCCAGTTTTCCAGACCACTCTGAGTCTATTCATATATTGAGGGGTTAAAAATACTTTGCGAGGAAGGAGTGAGTGTACCTCTGTCTTCCTTTATTACATATATGAACAGGGCTAAAGTCAGCTTTGGGGCATTAACTTTAGGTTTTAGGTTAAGCCTTCCAAGGATCATAGAAATGTTCTTTATTTTTTTTTCAATTCTATTTCCCTATATGCTTTTCTGTTTATAGTGAACTTTCTTTTTAAAGCAAACATGCAGCGTTTTTAAAATTTCCAAATGTTATGCTCCACTGAGTAACATTTTTGACAACAAAAAAATATCATAAGAAACCATTTTTACTTTACTAAAAATTCAGTGTCCCTTATGGCTCCCCATAATTAATTGTGTTACACATATAATATTAATCACAGTCCCTGTATAAATAATGTTTGACTTACCTTCACTGATATTTACAGGAATTTCCTCCTCTTTAATCTCCCGGGGACTCCTCATATTTGTCTTTTCTTCATGATCAAACTCTGAGAGAACTGATGGTGTCACTTTGTCACTGTCTGTACAAATAAACATGAGATGGTCACACACTGGGATTTGTTACATGTCTCTATGGTCTGTACAAATAAACATGAGACGGTCGCACACTGGGATTTGTTACATGTCTCTATGGTCTGTACAAATAAAAATGAGATGGTCACATGCATGGAATTGTTACAGGTCTTCATGGTCAGTACAAATAAACATGAGATGGTAGCAAGCTGGGATTTGTTACACGTTTTTTATGGTCAGTACAAATAAACATGAGACGGTCACACACTGGGATTTGTTACATGTCTTTATGGTCAGTACAGAACAAGGGTCAGATATTGTGGAAGCTTCAGACCTGACAAATCTCACATTATCATATAAACAACAAAGACTGCAAAATAACCAAATACATATTAATCAGTATAAATTAAATGATAACAATCCAGACCAGATCATCACATAATAACCAGATAAATATTAATACATTCATACCAAATTAGTATAGGTAACCAATATACATTAAAGAGACAGCAAACTCAGCACAATGTGGAGGACACCAGTGGAAAGATCTGATGAAGGCAAGTTGAAATACTGTTGGAATTTTTGAAATCCAAGATATCGAAGTTTAAAATAATGTAGGATTCTGTGTTTATTTACATGACCGTGTGCTAGTACCTCCTACATGACATCACAATCAGCTGTGTTCTGATTGTTGCAGAGTTGCACAGATTGTGAAGCACTTTGTGCCCCAGCAACAAACAAGCCTAAGACGTGGTTCCACCTGCAATTCATATTCTCTCTCTCTCACCCCCACGATCGCACTCAGCATAAACAAGCGTTTACCAGCCTGAAACTGAGGGGCTGCACCGAATGATGTAAACAAACTAATCATAAACGCTTGTCATGCAGCTCCTGCAGTCAGTTCAACAGCAGCATTTGCTTTTCCCTATACATACAACCTTACTCTTTAACATCTTGCACAGCAACTACAGTAAGTTTACTATCCCTTTAAATTATAACAATCCAGACCAGACTGTCAAATGACTTATTGACTCAGTATAAAGTGCATTTTATTCTCCATGTTTGTGGAGACAGAGAAATGATCTAATTTTATTTCAGCATAAAATACACAGTTTGAGTGTTGGTGCCCTGCTTATAAAGTGTAATGAATCTTCCAAGTGTGCATTAGAAATAGGCTGCGTGCGCGAGGTAAAGCCGTTGGTTTTATTGTGTAAAGCGGCATTGTATATTTGTAATGGTATTAATGTGTTGCACGGCTCGTGAGCATTTTACGGCTTTTGTAATAGTGTATTTTCTATTTCGTAGTGTGATGTGTAAAGTGCTACGCGTTTTACAGTGTTTTGCGTGGTCTGGGGTCGTGTAGCCTTGTTTACTATGTAGTTATATAACAACCCAGCATCACTATGTATTACTATGTAGTTATATACACATCCAGCATCACTATGTATTACTATGTAGTTATATACACACACCCAGCATCGCTATGTATTGCTATGTAGTTATATACACACCCAGCATTGCTATGTATTGCTATGTAGTTATATACACACCCAGCATCACTATGTATTACTATGTAGTTATATACACACCCAGCATCACTATGTATTACTATGTAGTTATATACACACCCAGCATCACTATGTATAACTATGTAGTTATATGCACACACCCAGCATCGCTATGTATTACTATGTAGTTATACACACCCAGCATCACTATGTATTACTATGTAGTTATATACACACCCAGCATCACTATGCATTACTATGTAGTTATATACACACCCAGCATCACTATGCATTACTATGTAGTTATATAGACACCCAGCATCACTATGTATTACTATGTAGTTATATACACACCCAGCATCATTATGTAGTTATATGCACACACTCAGCATCACTATGTATTACTATATAGTTATATACACACACTCAGCATCACTATGTATTACTATGCAGTTATGTACACACACCCAGCATCACTATTTATTACTATGTAGCTATATACACACCCAGCATCACTATGCATTACTATGTAGTTATATACTCACCCAGCATCACTATGTATTACTATGTAGTTATATACACACACCCAGCATCACTATGTAGTTATATGCACACACCCTGCATCACTATGTTTTGCTATGTAGTTATATACACCCAGCACCCCTATGTATTACTATGTAGTTATATACACACCCAGCATCACTATGTATTACTATATGCACAAACCCAGCATCGCTATGTATTACTATGTAGTTATATGCACACACCCAGCATCGCTATGTATTGCTATGTAGTTATATACACACCCGGCATCACTATGTATTACTAGTTACATACACACCCAGCATCACTGTGTATCACTATGTAGTTATACACACACAGCATCACTATGTAGTTATATACACACACCCAGCATCACTTTGTATCACTATGTAATTATATACACACCCAGCATCACTATGTATTACTATGTAGTTATATACACACCCAGTATCACTATGTAGTTATTGGTATTGAGTAATGTCATCCTCTTCTATGCACTAAATACAGAGTTGGTTTACCTGAACTCTATTCATGTATTGAATTTTCAATTCACGTATGTACACAGCTTATATATACAGTATATACACAATATATATTGTATTTGCAGCTGTTATATGATTCCTCCTCCTATACTAATATTATTATATTCTGGTATTTGTTCCTCTTTTAAATCTACTCACACCTGATAACTAAACATAGATCCAAATACCTGCCACTAATGATCTTTTTTATTTACCTGTTGAGAACTGAGACAGATAAATATCAGCAACCGGGCGCCATCTTGGAATAATAAAAGGAAGTGAATGATCCGGAAGTCCCTTCACTAAACTACAAATCCCAGATACACCTACAGGACACTTTGCAGCCAATCAGCACAGTAGAGGGGCGTATCTCTAGTCATAGTCGGATTTCCCTGGTATCACTGCGCGTATATCAATGTGTATCACTCTGCAAGTATAACGATCAATAATACTGAGCTGTAATTAATGTGGAACACTGCCTGTTAACTAGAGATGTCATCTCCATCCCGATTATTTAATTGGTCAGGACATCTGTCCACTATTTTTTTCGAGCACACAGCATATTTACCACTGATGTAGTTGATATCTTACAGGGAAACTCTATTCCTATTGGTCAGATACCAGGGTGTGTATAATGTCATTAGTGTGTCATACCCAAAATCCAGATAACATTATTGAGTTTATTCTTGTTTAGTGACCCGGATTATTTCTTTCTCACCAAACACAGTCCCACAATAGGAGCAGCATCAGATGTGAGGAGACTTCACAGCACTCAGGATAACTTTAAGTCTGAATAGGTACTGCATTGCTGGTGTTGTATAGCTTTTGCCCATAAAAATATAAATATAAGCTTTTTCCCATAAATATAATATAATATACATTTCATAGTAAGGTGTATGCTAAAGTGTAATCTGTTTTGTATAAGAATCAGTTTGAGAAGGGATATTTTGTGCGACATAAAGACTTTTATTTATTTATGATATAAATAATCTGAATGCAATAAAGTCTGGACCAATATATGGCTAAATATAAGTTGAAAATATTAAATTAACTCAGGGTGTGATGCCTTGCAGGGTGTAGTGTCCCTTTACTTTTAAATACCTTAGAACATCTATAATGCAATGCAGTCCAGAGTGACACTCGGCTACATGTGAGAAGAGACAGATTATTCAGATTTGCAGCCTTATTAAATTGCGATTTGGCCAATTGAATAGGGCTTTATATACCGTATTTTTCGCCGTATAAGACGCACTTTTTCTTCCCCAAAACTGGGGGAGGAAAGTTGGTGCGTCTTATACGGCGAATATGCCTTTTGAAACTGCCTCTGTCCTCTTGATTTCACCCCAGCGCTTCCTACCAGCATCGCGTCGGCCGGTGCGTCCTAGTGACTTCACACACGCAACGCTGCAGTACACGTGGAGTGCTGGTAGGAAGCGCTGGGGTGAGATCAAGATGGCAGAGATCAGAAGGAAGGTGAGGATCAGGGGGATCAGGGGGGTCAGGGAGGATCAGGAGGGTCAGGGAGGGTCAAGGGCTCCCAAATGCTGCAGTATATGGATATGTATGTGTATGTGTGTGTATGTATGTGTGTGTGTGTGTGTATGTATGTGTGTGTATGTGTGTGTATGTGTGTGTATATATGTATGTATGTGTATGTATATTTATGTGTGTATGTATATTTATGTGTGTATGTATGTATGTGTATCTATAAAGGTGAGGATCAGGACGGTCAGGGAGGATCAGGAGGGTCAGGGAGGGTCAATGGCTCCCAAATGCTGCAGTATATGGATATGTATGTGTATGTATGTATGTGTGTGTGTATGTATGTGTGTGTGTATGTATGTGTGTGTATGTGTGTGTATGTGTGTGTATATATGTATGTATGTGTATGTATATTTATGTGTGTATGTATATGTATGTATGTGTATCTAGATATATATATATATATATATATTTGTGTGTAATGTAGGTGTGTATCTGTGTGTAAAGTGTATTTGTGTTTGATTCAGATTTTTTTTTTCTTGTTTTCCTCCTCTAAAAACTAGGTGCGTCTTATCTGCCGGTGCGTCTTATAGGGCGAAAAATACGGTAAGCAGATAGCATATTTTTTTTACAGAAGTTTTTAGTTAGTGAACTTCTATCCAAAAGCAAGGTATTCACTTACTAAAAACTTCTGTAAGAAATATATGCTATGTGCTTATATAGAGCACTATTCTATTGGCCAAATCGCAATTTAATAAGGCTGTTATTCAGGATAAAAGCTAAAATATATGTACTAATGAAAAAATTGTGATAGTACATAATGTGATCCAGATATCGTGGATCGGATATGTTAAATAACATCTATAATGCAATAAAGTCTGGAGTGACCCACAAAAGTTATAAAGAAAAAAACATTTAATTCCTGAGAGAAGACATATATTTGGTCTTTGAGGACAAAAGCTAAAAGATATGACTTATCACATATAATAGTTGTCAAACTAAGAGACGCTGTCACGCTTTGCGAGCTCGCAAGAACTGCATCCCTCGCAAAGCGAGGGACGCAGTTCGGGCTTCAAATGCGGACCCTCGCAAAGAGAGGGGCCGCATTTGCGGAAGGTGGAGGCTTTACGGCGCGTGACTTTGAAACAAAACCACCCCACGCACCTCTAAACTCGCAGCACTTAGTCCTCTCCTTCCCCTCCGCCTCTCCCTCCCCTGTGTCTTGCAAAGCACCGCACTAATCCCTGAACTGCGCAAACACAAAAACACTAAAAACACACTAATAAACCCAATAATGATATAAAAAACACTCACCCACAGCATGAGGGGACAGCCAGGACATCTGGAAGTGAGGTTATAGACAAATTTAACCCCAAATTGCACAGTTTCGGCACTCGAAAAACGGCTAAGCAAGGAAAATTATGGCCGCTGCAAAAAATGAAAACGAGGCTCCATGACCCCGGACCGCACACCCACGTACAACTTACCCAAGAAGAAATCCGAGATAAGCTCGGAAGCCCACATTAACCCCACATTAACCATCGCAGTGGGGGTCCCTGATCGCGTTCCCCTGCAATCAAAATTCAAAATTCCCACCTTGCGGGTTCTTAAAGGACCCGTAATATTTTTTTTTTAACCCTATCACTCATGGGGCTCTATACAGAGCCCCATCAACCCCTAAATAACCTTGTCACTCATGGGGGTCAATCCAGACCCCCATAATTAATTAACCCTGTCACTCATGGGGGTCAATACAGAGCCCCATAAGCCCTTCATTAACCCTGACACTCATGGGGGTCAATACAGACCCCCATAAACCCCCTAATTAACCCCGTCACTCATGGGGGTCAATACAGACCCCCATAAGCACTTAATTAACCCCCTCACTCATGGGGGTCAATACAGACCCCATAAACCCATAATTAACCCTGTCACTCATGGGGGTCAATACTGACCCCCATAATACATTAATTTACCCTGTCACTCAAGGGGGTCAATACAGATCCCCATAAGCACTTAAATAACCCTGTCATGCATGGGGGTCAATACAGACCCCCATAAGCACTTAATTAACCCTGTCACTCTTGGGGGTCAATACAGACTCCCATAAGTACTTAATTAACCCCGTCACTCATGGGGGTCAATACAGACACCCATAAACCCCTAATTAACCCGCCGCTCATGGGGGTCAATCCAGAACCCACTAAACCCTTAATTAACCCTGTCCCGCATGGGGGTCAATACAGACCCCATAAATCCCTAATTAACCCTGTCACTCATGGGGGTCAATACAGACCCCCGTAAGCACTTAAATAACCCTGTCATGCATGGGGGTCAATACAGACCCTGTCACTCATGGGGGTCAATACAGACTCCCATAAGCACTTAATTAACCCCGTCACTCATGGGGGTCAATACAGACACCCATAAACCCCTAATTAACCCTGTCACGCATGGGGGTCAATACAGACCCATAAGCACTTAATTAACCCTGTCACGCATGGGGGTCAATACAGGCCCCCATAAGCCAATAAATAAACCCGTCACTCATGGAGGTCAATACAGACCCCCATAAGCACTTAATTAACCCTGTCACTTATGGGGGTCAATACAGGCCCCCATAAGCCAATAAATAACCCTGTCACTCATGGTCAATACAGACCCCCATAAGCACTAAATTAACCGCCTCACTCGTGGGGGTCAATACAAACCCCATAAACCCCCTGTCACTCATGGGGGTCACTGATCGGCTAACCACCTTACGAGATTCCCAAGACCTGTTGAAGGAGACTCTTTTGGAGGATCAGGAATGTTACAAGAGAGCTGCTGATAGGCATAGAACGGAGGCCCCAGTTTATCATGTTGGAGACAAGGTTTGGCTGTCAACAAGGAATCTTAAGCTTAGGGTTCCTTCTCATAAATTGGGTCAGAGGTTCATGGGACCTTTTGAGATCATCGCTCAGATCAATGCTGTCACTTTTCGTTTGCAACTTCCAGATTCCATGAGAATACATCCAGTGTTTCACGATGCACTGCTGAAACCTTTCCATGACAACACTTTTCCTGGCCGAGCCCTGCCTGCCCCACCTCTAGTCCTCGGGGATGGTGAGGATAAATACGAGGTGGAGAAAATTCTGGACTCCAGGATCTTCCGCAACAAGCTTCAGTATCTGGTTCGTTGGAAAGGCTATGGTGAGGAGGATAGTTAATGGGAACCAGTGGACAATATTCACGCTCCTGATCTTCTTCGGTTTTTTCATGTGCAGTACCCTGTTAAACTGGGTAATAGGGCATCCAGAGGCTGCACCTATAGAGGCGGGGGTAATGTGAGGAATTGACTCTGCTGGGTTTTGAACCCTGGTCCCCAGGCTGTGGAACCTCTTCCCTACCACTGCACCAGCCTGCCTTTGTGAATTTCCTTGAGATCTGATAAACCTTGACTCTGCTAGCAATAGTATCAGTGACTAGTCTCTTCAGCTGTGTCTGGTCAGGTGTCTGGTCCTTGGCCTATATAAGGCACTTCCTGTCTATGTACCTTGCCAGATTATTGTGGTTTTTGTTCCCTTCAATAAAGCTTGTTCCTGTTTCACCTACAAGTTGCTGAATTGGATCATTGCTGACCTAGGCTGCTGGTCTCCAAAACCTTGTGATTCCTATATCGTTACACCCCCATAAGCGCTTAATTAACACCGTCACTCATGGAGGTCAATACAGACCCCATAAGCCCCTAATTAACCCTGTCACTCATGGGGGTCAATACAGACCCCCATAAGCACTTAATTAACCCAGTCACTCATGGGGGTCAATACATACCTATATATACCTTGCCAGATTATTGTGGTTCCTGCTCTCTTCAATAAAGCTTGTTCCTGTTTCACTTACAAATTGCTGAATTGGATCATTGCTGACCTAGGCTGCTGGTCTCCAAAACCTTGTGATTCCTGTATCGTTACAAAATAATCTGGCCCTTTCATGGAGATCGCTGGGTCAGATTCTGCATTGGCCCAGCAGGTTGGTTTTACTGCAAGAACTGTGCAGACACAGGCACAGACCATTCAAGTGCTGCAGGACCAGGTAGCTGAACTGCAAAATAAAGTTCAGTCAATGCACAGTGAGTATACCAGCTACAGGGCACGTGATGTTGCGGCTGCTACTGTTACACCTGCACAAGATGCCAGTTTTCCCCTACCAGAAAAGTTTGGAGGAGATCGCAAAAGATTTAGGGGTTTCCTGCCGTTTGCACTTCATGATGTTACCTCACCGTTTTCCATCTGAAAGAGAGAAGGTGGGATTTATTTTCTCCCTATTCAAAGATGAAGCCCTGGCTTGGGGCTCCCCTCTTCTGGAACAGGACAGTCCAGTCTTGGGCAATTTAAATGACTTTCTTGAGGCCATGTGCCTAGTTTTTGATGACCCCAATCGATGTGCTACAGCAGAAGACACTCTCCTTCATTTGCATCAAGGGAGGCGCTCTGTGGCTGAATATGCTGCTGAATTCAGACAGTGGGTTGCTGATACTACCCGGTACCAATCAGCCCAGAGGTTCCACTTCAGAAAAGGTCTCTCAGAAGCTATAAAAGATGAGCTAGCTTGTGTTGATCTTCCGGCTGACTTTGATGCATTTGTGCGTTTGGCTATCTGTATTGATCGCAGACTTTCTGAAAGAAGATTAGAAAGACAGGGCTCTTTTAGACCAAGTGCTACTCCTATTTCCTATTCAAGAAATTCTACTCCGACCCCACAAACACCTACAGACTCTGAGCCTGAGGCTATGCAGGTAAATCTAATAAGAGGGCCATTATCCTATGAAGAAAAACAGTGGCGACGCACCCACAATTTATGCCTGTATTGTGGTAGTGCAGGGCACTATGCCATCAATTGCTCTAGCAAATCCAAAAGAACAATAGCTATGGCGGCTGAGGGTGCACAGATTCGACACCAATCCTAGATTTCAGATCAACTGGATTCTGTCACACAACCCTTGTTTTCTCTGGCTCATGGTGAAGAGGGTGTCTTGACTCAACATCCTTATTTTGTGGTGCCTATCACATTGCAATGTGGTGATCGTCAAATTTCAACTACTGCTATGATAGATTCTGGAGCAGGCAGAAACTTTATGGACATTAAATTTGCAGCAGGAAATGGAATTCAGTCTATCCCTAATTCTTCACCTGTGTTAATGGAGACAGTGGACGGTTCTCCACTTACGTCGGGCCCGGTTACACATGAGACTGTGCCTTTAAATTTGACTCTGGAAGTGAATCACCATGAGGCTATATCTTTCCACCTAATTTCCTCAACACAGTTTCCAGTGATTTTGGGGGTACCTTGGCTTGCTCTGAATAACCCACAGATTGATTGGAAAACCAGAACTTTGTCCTTTCCCTCAGAACACTGCTTAATGAATTGTCAACCCTCTAAGGTAACACCTGTTGCCACAACAATTAATGAAATGGTTGCTACAAACTTGACTAAGCTTCCTCTACAATATCGAGATTTTGCAGATGTGTGTGATAAGAAGAATGCTGATCAGCTTCCACCCCACAGGCCTTATGATTGCCCAATAGAGCTGTTACCTGGGGCTGCTATCCCATTTGGCCATATATATTCCCTTTCTGAGCCTGAATTGAAAGCTCTTCGTGAATAAATACAAGAAAATCTTGCCAAAGGCTTTATTTGACCATCTACTTCTCCAGCAGGAGCTCCTATATTCTTTGTAGAAAAGAAAGATGGCAGCCTACGGCCATGCGTTGACTACAGGGACATTAATAACATCACTGTTAAAAACCGCTACCCCTTGCCTCTCATTCCTGAACTTTTGGAGAGACTTCGCTCAGCTAAAATATTTACGAAGCTTGATCTTCGGGGGGCATATAATCTGGTTTGCATAAGACCAAATGATGAATGGAAAACAGCTTTCAGAACCAGGTACGGGCATTACGAATATCTAGTAATGCCTTTTGGGCTGTGTAATGCCCCTGCAACTTTCCAGCATCTTATCAATGATGTACTACGAGATCTCCTGGATCAGTTTGTTGTGGCATATTTGTATGATATCCTAATATTTTCTGATAATCTTGAAAACCACAGAAAACAGGTCTGTATAGTTCTGGAGCGCCTTCGTACCCACCACCTATACATTAAACTGGAAAAATGTGAGTTTGAACAAACAGAAATTCAATTCCTGGGGTATGTAATAACTCCTAAAGGTTTAAGCATGGACGCAAGTAAAATTAAAGCTGTGCTGGACTGGCCCATCCCCAAGAATGAAGAAGATATTCAGAGATTTGTGGGGTTTGCCAATTTTTACAGGCGTTTCATTAAGAATTTCTTTGCCGTTATTACACCGATCACTGAACTTACACGTAAAGGGACTCCTTTTCAGTGGTCCGATAAGGCTGATACCGCATTCTCCCGATTAAAAACTCTGTTTACATCTGCCCCTGTCCTGGTACATCCTCAGCCGGAATTACCATTTATTGTGGAAGTTGATGCTTCTGATTCAGCTGTTGGTGCTATACTGTCTCAAAGGACTGGACCTAAGATGCTGTTACATCCGTGTGCCTTCTATTCCAGCCAGATGGTGCCAGCAGAAAGAAACTATGACATAGGGAATAAAGAACTATTGGCTATAAAAGCTGCCTTCACTGAATGGAGACATCTCTTGGAGGGATCTACCCATTCAATTACTGTCCTCACAGATCACAAAAATCTGGAATGTATTCGATCAGCTAAGAGACTGTCAGCCAGACAAGCACGCTGGTCCCTATTCTTCTCGAGGTTTAATTTTTTGGTTACATACCGTCCTGGCTCCAAGAATGGTAAGGCGGATACCTTGTCTAGAATAGCTGACCCCCTCCTTACTACCGTAACCAAGACCACCATCTTGCCAGAGGATATATTTATTGGAGTTACATTTCCTTCTGATCTGATGTCTCACATTAAAAAGGGCTACGCTGAAGATCCAGTTCTTCGTGATCCTCCTCGTGATCTCCATATGACGATGCTTAATGGGTTTTGGATTTTTCAACAACGTCTGTTTGCTCCGGAGTCAGTGCGACTGAACCTTTTACGTCTCTACCATGACTCAAAACCAGCAGGTCATCCAGGAATCCGAAAGACACAAGAGTTACTTGCCGATCCTTTTGGTGGCCGAAGTATTATGAGGATGTTAAGAAGTATGTGTCCTCTTGTGATGTATGTGCCAGACATGAGACTCCTCGCTTATCCCCTGTTGGCTTGCTTCAGCCTCTTCCGATTCCTCATCGTCCCTGGGAATCTATATCCATGGACTTTATTGTGGAACTACCTTCCTCTAAGGAACACACTACCATTCTTGTTGTTGTGTACAGGTTAACTAAGATGGCTCATTTCATACCAGCTCGTGGTCTCCCTTCAGCTAAACAGGCGGCTGACCTGGTTATTCGGGAAATATTTCGCTTGCATGGAGTGCCTGATGAAGTAGTTTCTGACAGGGGAGTGCAGTTTACATCTCGTTTTTGGAAACATTTTTGCTCTAATCTAGGTATTAATGTAAATCTGTCGTCAGCTTTTCATCCACAAAGTAATGGACAGACTGAGCGAACCAACCAGACTTTAGAGCAATATTTGCGGTGCTATATTAGTTACCTGCAGGATGACTGGCTGGATTTTCTACCCACTGCGGAGTTTGCCTATAGCAATGCCCAACACTGCTCCACTTCTCTGAGCCCATTTTTTGCCAACTATGGTTACCATCCAACCTTTCTAGTGAGTCTCCCAATTTCTACTTCCATTCCTGCAGTCACTGATCGGCTAACCACCTTACGAGATTCCCAAGACCTGTTGAAGGAGACTCTTTTGGAGGCTCAGGAATGTTACAAGAGAGCTATAGACCCCCATAAGAGACCGGGTTAAAATGGTGTAGTGCTTACACTTTGTGTCATGAGGGTCCTCGATGACCCTCATGGCACTTATATTGTTATTACATGCGTTCAATAGTGTGTTATAGCGGTCTATATAGTTGAGGCACACAGTACACTCACATTGTGTGACAAACAGCATTTCAACAAATCAAGGTCAAGTCGCTAGTTATAAATCAGATTTATAAATAGAGCTTCACAATTACAAAGCGAGACACTTGTATGGCAAAACATCTGAATATACATAATGTGATAAATATACAAATCATAGTGTAGGCATTACAGATCTGATAAGTGTCTTTCACAACAAATTAAGTTGCTTTGCATCCACAAATAGTATTAGTAATATTTTATAATAAACTTCCTAGTAAACAGTTCTTAACAATTACATAATGCTCAAACAAAGAATTTGAGAATGTCTTCCTAGTCCATGGGGTTTGCTGATATATATTAAACCCTTGAGTATTGGGTTCTGTGTTACCCTAGATGTTGTATAATGACATAATAATAATAATTGTATAAAGTTTTAGTTCCAAATTTGTCTATATTTGAATGTTAGATGTAAGGCTATGAACTTCCATGCTTTTATACTAAGTCTCTGCACTATTTTGCGAGTGATCCATAAAGTATGACTAGAATAGGGTATTGGTGTAAAAGTAAGAAGGAGAAGCTTGTGTGCAAAAATCAGTGGGAAAGTTTGTTGTATTTGCAGCTTTGTCCTGCTGTGGTCACTTATAGTAGTTCTTTCGCAGTGTTTCGGCGATGGAAGAATAGCAAGATAGTTTTACTTTGCCCTTAAACATGGTGTAAATTACAATATAGGGGAAACGAATAGGGCTCTTGCTTAGTAGTATTCAGTTCTATCTATTGTTAGTTTATTTTTTATTGTTAGTTTATTTTTTTATTTATGTTTTGTTTAGGACACTATGTATGAATAAATTCATATAACAGCTAGACCAACAGTGTTAAATTATACTCACTGTTGACTTATATTTGATTCAGGATGAATACTAACGAGTGGATCGATTTGACTATTTAGTTTTAATTCTCAATTTTACTTAAATTTCACTCTATACTTAGGGACTTACGACTGAAATAGTCTGTAGTGGTTACTGGGGTTGCTTGGTCCCAATTCTCTGGCTTAAGTGCTTATGATCGGTCAGTGTGTTACACATGTTAATAATTTATTGAACGAAGAAGGATATACCTAGAGTGCCTCAGGTACAATTTTGTCAACTTAAGAGGCTTGGTGGTTTCTTTAGAATCTAGATAGTGCTGTCTTTCTGTAATGAGATATTTGCTGCTTCTCACTGGCACACTGTACACAGTAGTGCCTTGAAATATAGATAGAAGAGGGGAAGGGAGAGAGCGCAAAAGATGTACTAGTGCAGATAACCTGGATCTTTAAAGAAGACACAACACCACAAATATATGTGTATATATGCCATATTCTTTGCCGGGTAACGGTCATCGACCAAATAAAATATCACCAACCAAGATCTATTTAATTATATTCTAAGCTATTTATTGGATTCATAATAGAACAGATACAAATTCAATCAGATCTTTACCATATTAGTGGGACAGTGTAAAAGCCGTAACGGAACGGGCTGGAAAAGGCCATTTACAAAATAAATCAATTTCAGTATCACTGGGATTTGTTAGATATTAAGAGAGAGATATATTTTAGAAACAGAACCAATTCAATATAATACTTTATTAGTTCTTTAAAAACCAACATATCAACCGGAACGGGCAAAAACAGGCCTGAACGCACTCTTTATAAAGAGAATTCATGCTAAAATCACTGGGATGTGTTAAATATAATTGAGAACTATATTTAAGAGCCAAACCCAATCTGACAGTATGCTTTATTAACTCTTTAATAATCCAGAATACAATATTTTGTAAAATGATCCAGAATGGCAACTTTCCAAACTGTTAAAAATACCATATTCACCATATACACATAACTAGGTGGGATTAATGTAATAACCTACATACAAAGGTCTTTTTAAAAACACTCAGGAAAGAAAGATCTTTAAAATTAAAATGATTACAGTCTTTAATACTAATAATGTAGATATAGCATTTTTGTCTCATTACCATAATTTCTTGTAACGTCTAACATTCCTGATTATATATATAAATACATTTTTTATTTTAGTTTTTTCTTTCTGTGTTTTATTCCATCTTTATGATCACCTAAGATGTGAAACAATTTACAACCCCAATTTATTTCCTTTTATTTGCATTTCTGCATACTTGTGCACAGTTGGCTGAAGAGAACATTATTTGTAAATCCTGGAATTTCTTGCTTTCTATGGAAATTTATAGTCAGTGTTGCCTCTGACTTGACAAAGAGACGTCCGCTCTCGAAAGCTTGTCATAAAAATGTCATGAGCTATGAATATGTTTGTCAAATAAAAAAGGTATCACTACATCACTGCAACACTCTGTTCATTCATCTAGATTACTGGACACTCACGGCTACCTTACTCTTCATATGTGTGTATATATATATATATATATATATATATATGTGTGTGTGTGTGTACAATGGAAGGTTTTGCTTGCTCTTCTGCTCACCATATACTAAATGATTGTAGTGATTATATATATATATATATATATATATATATATATATATATATACGTATTCTCATCACTTCCCTTCCTGTACCTTACCACCCCAGCTCCTCCACCTTCTCCTTCCCCTCTCCCTCCGGGCTCCCTTGGCCTCCCCTTGGTCCCTTCCACTTACCTTCCTGACTCACTTGGCCTCACCAGCTCTTCGTGTCTTCTTGCTGCGGCAGGGTATCACACACATGACATAATTCGCAGAAGCGTAAAGCTGAAAAGAACAAAGAAACCCGAAGGAGATTGGGATAGGGGTCAGGAGGGAAATGGGTGGGGGGTTTAGAGATATATAAAAAAAAAAATATATAGCCCCTCCCCCAAGAGCCATGCTCCGGTGGTAGATCAGTCCCTGCACAGGCTCCATTCCCATTCAATTCACATCTGTGCAAAAAGTATCTCTCTTAACTGTGAGATCTTTTTTTTCTCACGCTACATATTGATTCAAATCACAATGCCTACAAAACTAATAGTAAATTGGGGCCATACACCAGGGTTGTTTCACCGCATCCCTGATGCTCTGTGGTCCCCATGTAGCCTGCTGAAGGAGACACTGAGCTGTTAGCTCAGTAACCCCTGCAACAGTGGTACAGTATGAATCATATACCTGCCTCCCCAAATAAGACTACATAAACCCCTTCTCACGACACAGAAGTTGTTAAAAATATTAAGTGCTCGGCAGGGGGTTTATGAACCCACTGCCAATCAGCCACATGAGCCAAGGGACCCCCTGAGGATTCCCTTCTACCACGCTCTGAAAGGAACTCCTTGGATTCCGTCCCCGTTCACTCAATCGCTATTTTAAATTATAACCATGGGTGTCTCTTTAGACCCCCCATGCCATCTAATGATTATCCCTGTGCCACGGAGGACCTTGAAGGACCTCCATGGCACAGGTTAATATTAAAGAACGGAATTTACATAATAGACCTCGTGTCAACTAAATACTGAATTTGTCTATATAGACCCTCATGGTATAAGGGGTACATTTCTTAGTACCATTGGATTCATTTAAGAAACCTCAGAATAGTTAGAGTTTTCTAAAAATACCATGGAATCCTTAAAAGGACCCACATGGTATGGTGTTACATTTTAACTATTTCAGCCACTGAGGTCCTTTAAGGACCTCTGTGGTATACTATAATTATTAGGAACTATGGTGCTCCCAACAGGAACTCTGTGGATAGGACCTCCATGGCATATATGTTAGATTTGCAGGTCACATAGTAACTTGCACTGTAAGTGTCTGCGTAAAACATTGGAATGAGGCTCCATGTATTTTATTACAATACATTGAAAATATATATTGATCTTAACTGCGTAAAAGATTGTTCTAGTTTACTGGTTAATGGACTTTTTTGAAAATGACTGTCCTTCTGGCTTAAAGCATGGGGGAGGGTACAGAGCAAAGCAGAAAATCAGTATTAAGTCTGACTGTCTGATTCTAATTATCTGTGTGAATGATTATCATTTTCTTAAAGCTGTTCTGAATCAGTCAATGAGATAACAAGTCTGTCTATTTCCACTCCTGAATAAATAAAATATAACATTGGTATCTCTGAGAAGTAGCTATTGCAGGTCTTTAGTATTCTAGCCCAGAACAGGTACTCGTAAATAGTTTCCTCAGACTTTATTAGGGTTATTGCATGAATCCTACCTACAAATACAAATATTGTGTTTGCCCGGAACAAGTTTTTGAAATGAGTTTCTGTTGAAAGTATGAAGGTTATTACACAAATCCCACCTAGTTATGTGTATTTGGTGAATTTGGTATTTTTCTTTACCCTTTAGAAAGTCGTTGTTCCGGGTCATTTTGCAAAATATCGTATTCTGCCTGTAAAGGGTACTTGCAATTAGTTTCTGTGAAACTTATGAAGGTTATTACATCAATCCCACCCAGTAATAGGTATCTGGGGAATTTGGTAACTTTGACCCTTTGGAAAGTTACTGTTCTGGGTCTTTTTGCAAAATATTGTATTCTGCCCGGATCGGGTACTTGAAAATAGTTTCCTTGGACTTTATTAAGGTTATTACATGAATCCCACCTAGTTATGTATATCTGGTGAATTTGGTATTACTGGCCCTCTGGAAAGTCGCCGCTCCAGGTCATTTTACGAAATATTGTATTCTGCCCGCAACAGGTACTTGAAATTAGTTTCTGTGGAAAGTCACCGTTCTGGGTCATTTTGCGAAATATTGTATTCTGCCCAGAATGGGTACTTGAAATTAGTTTCCTTGGAATTCATGAAAGTTATTACATGAATACATGAGCTCTTTGATGTCTAGCCACTAGTGACTTCCATCTTACATATTATAAACTGACGGTAATACCCTGCATTGTCAACACCTTCCTCCTACTCACTGGAGTGGGCCATTGCTCTATTGAGTCTATCTTGGCTGGCTCTGGTCTCACTAATCTGTGCCCTTAAGGTACTGCAACTCCCCCTTAGCAAACTGGCACTTGTAAGGGTGAATGGTAAACATCAACTTCTGGTTCCGACCCAGGTCTGTGACTAGGTGGTACACATGATCCTGCCAGGTGTGGCTGAATATGGCAGTGTCATCCAGCTAAGCATGGGTGAACTCCTGGCAACTATATATATATATATATATATATATATATATATAAATAAACCCTTTATGTGTATATACACATATACTGTATCGTATTGGATTGTTAGAGCCAAGCTATTGTGGTACTACTATACTGTGGAGGGCTTCTATTGTTCTTTTGCCCACCATACATTATATATATATATCTATATATGTATATATATAAAAATGTATATATATATTTATATTTATATTTATAGTTGAATCATCAGAGTATTGCAGTAAATAGTGATACCTTTTTTATTGGACAAACATATTCATAATAAAGCGACAAGCTTTCGAGAGATAATGCCTCTCTTTATCAAGTCAAAAAGTGATACTGATACAAATATGAACTAAAAACAGTAAACCAGAAAGAGATGAAAATGTTTTTTTGGGAAAAACAAGAAAAACTAAATTCATTGGCCAGAGTTAAGTGAGAAATAGACCAGCATTGTGAAAAATGTCCTGATAGGTCAGTAAGTAAGTCTATAGATCAGGTTGTAGATAAGATCACAGCAGAGTAAAATAAAGAGCAATACATTTCAGCATAGCATGTAGCTTACAAAAACAGTAATAGAAGGGGAGGGGAGGTATGTGGAATGTGTGAGCTAAAAGACATTAAGATAGTGGGCCAGAAAGCCTAAGTCAATATTAATGCCCAAATCCTCTGTATTAAATTTTTTTATCATTTTTAATTCAAAACTTTTCTGCTGTTGGATAGTTCTGAAATTCCCTCTGAGTACTTTCATTTTGAGATTCTGGATGGAGTGATTATCCTGTGTGAAATGGTGTCCAATTGGAGTACAATAACTGTCTTCATGGTGCTTTTTGATGGAGCTTCAGTGGAGGTTCATTCGCATGTGTAGTTTCTGGCTGGTTTCCCCAATGTAGCAGCCCCTTTCACATACAGTACATTGTATAATGTGCACTACATTGGATGATGTACATGAATATGAGCCTCTGATGTTGTAGGTCTTGTTGTGCGTGGCTGTGTCCTCTTTGCAGATGTGTTGGCATAGTTTACAGCGACTTTTATTGCAGGGTTTGGTGCCATTTTCTTATTCTGTTCATTTGGCAATCTTGTGTTCACCAATGTTTGTCTTAAATTTGGTGGCTGCCTAAATGCAGGAATGGAGGGTTTGGGGAAAAATATTTTTCATTTCTGTGTCCTTTGTGATTTGTGGTTGTAAATCCTTAAATATTTTGCATATTCCTTCTAGAACCGGATGGTATGTGGTCACCAGAGGTGTACGTAAAGTTGTTTCTTTGGTTTTGTATTGCAACAGGTGTTCCAAGAGTGTTCTGACGGCAGAGGTTACTTTCTGAGTGATAATACGGGGTTTGTAACCCTTCTGTCTGAAGGAGGCAGACAGTGTTTTTAAGTGTTTATCACTATCCTCTGTGTTTGCACATATGCAGTGGTATCTGATGGCTTGACTAGGAATTATCCCTTGTTTAATATTGGAGGGGTGGAAGCTAGAGTTGTGGAGGTAATTTATAGTCAAGCCATCAGATACCACCCTTCTATTACTGGTTTTGCTGTGCTGAAATGTTTTGCTCTTTATTTTACTCTGCTGTGTTCTTATCTACAACCTGATCTATAGACTTACTTACTGACCTATCAGGACATTATTCACAATGCTGGTCTATTTCTCACTTAACTCTGGCCAATGAATTTTGTTCATCTTGTTTTTCCACTTTTTCCCATCTCTTTCTGTTTACTGTTTTTAGTTCATACTTGTATCAGTATCGCTTTTTGACTTAAAGAGAGGCATTATCTCTCGAAAGCTTGTCGCTTTATTATGAATACGTTTGTCCAATAAAAAAGGTATCACTATTCACTGCAATACTCTGATGATTCAACTGGATTAATGGACATTCACGGCTACCTCACTCTTCATATATATATATATATATATATATATATATATATATATATATATATATATATACAGTATATATATACAGTATATACACAACACAAAATCAGTGCATATTTTTTGCTGTTTACCATTAAAGTTGATAAACCTGTTTTTATTAATGAAATCTCAGTTGTAGAACTATTGTTTCAAGCTATAGGCAAAATACATACTTTATAAACTGAGTGTTATGTATAACATTTTAATTTTCAAAATAAGCTTACAAAGAATTTGCAAATGTTATTTCAATCAACCTCCCTGATCCTCCCACCAATGTATTTATCTTTATACTAGAGTAAAATAATTGCTAATGATTCATAATGATTGCACATGTTCAGGTTGTTTCTAGCAATTGTCCAGCATTTCAAATGCTATTACATTCAACCAGGGTTGAAAAGTATGTCTGATACAAGCTGCTAAAAGTCACTAAGAAAAACAAAAAGTATATGGTTTGAAAAAAAGCACCAACAAGTTGCAGAGAGCACATAGCATGGAAAGTCTCTGACTCCAGCGCTGCTACTCAGGCCTGACTGAGGAATACAATGTATGTTTTAGTTATCTGTTTGTATATACAACAAGTACAATGAGGCACATTTATATGACTGTGATTGGTAGACAAAGTATTGATTGTCAGATTAGAGTAAATATAAATTCATCAAATAAAGAGAAAATAACATATAATAGTTTTCAAACGCTTTGCGAGGTGTGTATGACTTAGGCGATGAGCGCCAAAGGCGCTCATCGTTGTGAGCCTCGCAAAGCGAGGCGAGCCATTAAACTGTAGCACTTAGCCGATGCAAACCTTAAAATACGAGACGTGGGACTTAGAAAAAAAAAGATACGAGAAACAAAAATTTACGAGATTAGCGGCCAAACAAAAATTACGTAAAACACACTAAATACACCCTCAAAAAATCCCAAAACATCACAGACGGCATGGGGCAACAGCCAGGACATCTGTGAGTGAGGAGGAAAGTGAATTTAACTCTATTTAGACGATTTTCGCCACACGAAAATCGCCTAAGCAAGGAAAGAAATGGCCGCCGGAAAAAATGAAAATGAGGCTACACGACCCCGGACCGCGCAAAACACTGCAAACTGCGTAACACTTTACACATCACACTACGGCTTACAAAATACACTATTACAAAATCCGGAAAATGCTCACGAGACGCGTACCACATTAATAACATTACGACTATACAATGGCGCTTTACACAATGAACTAACGGCTTTACCTTGCGCACGCAGCCTATTTCGAATGCCCAGCTCAAACATGTATTACACTTTATAATCAGGGCACTAACACTCACAATGTATATTGTGAGCAGACGCAAAATACAAACAGATTGTTAGCTCTTCAGCCTATTGCTCGCTGCATATATCAATTACAAATAATTAAACTATATTAATTTATTGCATAAATAATTAATTCTTAAAATAATGAATTGAATAAATCATTAATTATTAATTAACTACATATACATAGAAATATATATCTCTCGCAGAGGACCAAAAGTACACGACAGGAGAGGCTCGCAATGAGCGCCAAAAGGTTCCAATTATGTCTCAAGCAGCATTCCCATGGCTTCAAATTTTATTGCCCCATCATTCTTGACGGGCAAGTCTCTAGTAAGGATATAATTGAGAAACAGAATTCAGAATGTTCAAATAAATGCCAATACTTTTAGAAGTTGCATTTGCACAAGGAATAAAGGTACTTCTCAAGACTAAAAAAATTATTATTTTTTCATGCATAAACAGTTTTCAACCTTAGGACATGTAAAGTAATGTCACATCTTAGTGCATGTGCCCCATAGAATTAGGGAGGTTTTGCATGATTACTCCAACATACTATCCTAGTAGATCCGATGCATGATATTTTGATTGCAGTGTCACTTTAATAGAACATGCTCTGTAGAAGAAGAGGCTGTGGCTGCAATGGTGGATTTTATATCCTCTTTTTATTGTAAATGTTATTTTTCCAATAAAAAAAAAGTATATGAGATCATTTGTACAGGATCAGGTGCAGACTATGTGCAAACACTGTTCCCTCATGAAATGCCAATTTCCCAGGATGATAATGCCCCATATATACAAATTCAAGAAGGGTTTCATGAACACCAGGATGAAGTCAAACAGCTTCCATGGACTTTGCACATACCAGATGTAAACATAATTGGGTGGGAAGATCTGGAGCACACCAGTATTTAATATTAATATGTATTTGCTAGTACCATAATCTAGTGGGTAATTGTGTATATTAACATACATTTATATCAAAAAAATGCTAGCTCCCTAGATACCCCATACCTTGTCCAAAGCTCCATTGAGGAGGTGGTGTCCTACAGCTGTATTGTAGTTAGGTCCTAGCCTAGACTGTTTATTGGTGAAATCTAAAGCATACCATCCTAATTCCCATTCCTTAGATCTGTAACAACTGGCTCCCTGTCAGACTACTTACATTTACAACCACCAATCTCATTTGCATGTGTCTGAGCGTTCAGGCCAGGAAGTCTCTTGTTGCTTTCTGTGTTATCTGAACCAGTTGCTATAGCAGTCTTTCCTATCTGCCATTATACCAGTCTGCACAGTCACAGCTACTGGCTGCAATGATAACAGACTTGGCTCCACTTTCTTTGATGAGTACCGGACCACTGCAGTTACCTACGCCTGTCTGTCAGTCACCTGCTTGCCCACATATGGTCACAGTAATATGTTGCTTTCCACCACTGTGGCAATCTGATCAGTCACATACTACAGCTTTCCAAAGTACCAGTTCTGCAACTACCTATTCACTATGGTGCCCAGCTTCCAAGTTTCTTGCACAGTTTTTTAGTATATCAAATTCCATGTTGAATCAAATGTGTGACCACTTCCCCTTTTACCCTGGATTAATCTTTCTGTGTATGAACTTCTACTTTTACAGGAACTCAAACTCAGTTAGTTCTGATTTTTTCTTGCCTGGCCTGTCTCAGAGCCCCATTCAATTGCAAGCTCAAAATTGCCTTCAAACTGAACCTTTGGCTGGGTGTCAAATTTTTTCTGAACATTTAGATGTATGCAATTGTCTCTATCTTGCACCTGCCATCTCGCAGCCACAGTACGCAAACCATGCATTCGTAAGTAGGATTTCAGGGGTCATGATCATATGATCTGATAATATTTAAGCAAGCCGTAATTTACTTCTTAAACACTTGTGATACTTCTTAGACACAGCAAATAGTAAATGAGACTGTTATCATGACATTAGTAAAACATGGAATTAAAATTACAATTAATGCTCAGCAGTAATGTTTGTGATCAGACTCACAATCCATGCAATGTAGAAATCCATAAAAAATTATTAAAGCAACTGTTCTAGTCCATGCAGCTCCCATAATGTGTATTAACCTCTTGATTCCCGGGATCGATATAACACGGAAATAAATGTTACAAATAATTATTTTTATTGCACATTTGCAAGCTTCAGAGTGTTGTGCAATTAATCCTAATGCCTTTCCATGCTTTCACAGTATTTTAAAGTACAGTAGTGTGTGTTCATTTGCTGCTGCAGTTATACGAACAGGACTGCGGGTCCCATCTAGTACTCTTATAATTTTTTGATACATTTGCCATTTACGCGTTTGAAGGTAATTGTTAACTTGTTGAATGTTTGTAATTGAATATATTTTGTGTTTTTGAAAAACATTTGTGGGCTTGAAAAATCAATGGAGGAGTTAGGACAGAGTTAAGTTTTTGACAACCTGCTTTTGAGCCTGTAACTTGCAAATGGAATGCGACTTGCTATAAGTAGCCAAATTAATATCAGTAACATTTACAGGCTACATTACGAGTTCAAGTAATTGTGATTTGGCCAATTGAATGAGGCTCTTAGTCTTTGACCTCCTCTAGTGTGCATGGATTAAATTAACTGAGTCTTCCCTCATCTGGTGAAAAAGGTTAGTAGACCTCACCATCACACTACCTTTGTTTTGTTTTTTTATGTTTGTTTATCTGCATTAAAAGGCACGTTTATAAATTACTTTGTTCACTCTTACAATTTTAGTTGTCGTAATTACGAGTTTGTTGGTAATGCTCAGGAATGTTATGGGCCTTGAGAAGCGAGGACTGCAGTTGAGGACTTTAAAACCTAAATTTTCTCAAACAGGAACAAAACGCGGCCGAAGCCAGTAACACTTAACCCAAGCCAGTAACAGCCGAACAACACCAGGACCGCGGGTCTTCGTAATGAGCGCCAAAGGAGCTCAGCACGTCATGGAGGGTTGCACGACGTCTGCAATGAGCACTCATCGCGAGGCTCGTAAACTACAAGGGGGGAGAGGCTCTCAATGAGCGCTGAAGGCGCTCATGGCGGGGCTCACGATGAGCGCCGAAGGTGATGAGAGGGGGCAGAGCCTCGCAATGTGTGGCAAACAGCATAGCCAGCCTTAAAATTTCCTTGCTGTCATTTTTGATGGGCCAGTTGCTAGTATAGAATATTATGGATGACATTATAGAGCAACTCCATTTCCCATATGTGTAAATGTGATTAAATATAGGGAAGTGCAAACATATTAATGAAGCAGATGTCGTTCTGTTATTACTAATATTTACATGGAATATAATAACTTGGACCCAATTAGAGAATTAACACCAATAAACCATACAATTGAAGCAACATCTTGAAGTAAATTACTGTATATACTCAAATATAAGCCGAGTTTTTTAGCCCTTTTTTTAAGGCTAAAAAGGGCCCCCTCGGCTTATACTCGAGTCACTCTCCCCCCGTGTCTCTCTAACCCCCCCCCCCCCGTGTCTCTCTAACCCCCCCCCCGTGTCTCTCTAACCCCCCTGTGTCTCTCTAACCCCCGTGTCTCTCTAACCCCCCCCTGTGTCTCTCTAACCCCCGTGTCTCTTTCCCTCCCCCCTCCTCATCCTCAACCCCCCTCCTCATTATAAACCCCCCTCCTCATTCTCCCTCCTCAACCTAAACGACCCTCCTCATTCTAACCCCCCCTAAATACCTCCCCCTCTCTCCTCACTTACCTGCTTCTGCTCTGGCCTCCGCTCCTTCTTGACCCAGCGCGCAGGTGTTGCACATGCGCGCCGCGTCATCAGCATATACCGGGTGCTGGCACCCGGTATATGCTAATGACGAGGCGCGCATGTGACGTCACGGCATTAGCAATATACTGGGTGCCGGCACCAGGTATATGCTAATGACGCGGCGCGCAGGTGACGTCACATGCGCGCCGGGTCAAGGAGTGGAGTCAGGAGCAGAAGCAGGTAAGTGAGGGGAGAGGGGAAGGTATTTAGGGGGGTTTAGGTTGTGGGGGGTTGAGGTTGAGGAGGGGGGTTTAGGTTGAGGAGGGGGGTTGAGGTTGAGGAGGGGGGTTGAGGTTGAGGAGGGGGGTTGAGGTTGAAGAGGGAGGTTGAGGAGGGGGTTGAGGATGAGGGGTTGAGGAGAGAGGATGGGGGGTTGAGGATGGGGGGTTGAGGAGGGGGGTTGAGGAGGGGGGGTTGAGGAGGGAGGATGAGGAGGGGGGTTGAAGAGGGGGGTTGAGGGGGTTGGGGTTGAGGAGGGAGGTTGAGGGGGATTTTTACATGGCTTATTAGGGGTGATTTCCTGTTAAAGTTTTTCTCATACCCAGAACATACAATTTTGTCTCTTCTGTATGAAATATTTTATGGTGCAGAAGAGCTGATTGAGATGTGTATGATTTCCCACAATCTGCACATGTATAGGGTTTCTCTCCTGTATGTATACGATTGTGTTGGATAAGTTCAGATTTCTCACATTCAGAACATGCAAATGAACTTGATGGAGCTCAGAGGGGCAGTGACTGAGAGATGCACCTGGCATGCTATGGTCCGTAGAGTCGGACAAGATTGAACAACTAAACAACAACTATTAAGAGTTAAATATTTTGTGAAATCATTAGATTTTTATTTGGTTGCCAAATACATAGCCCAATTGGAATTTCTGATAAGCAGATTAAATTGTGATATAATTGAGGGAAGAGAGAGAAAGAGAAGAAAAACAGAGGAAAAGAGGGAGACATACAGACATCCACATACATATCTCAACAAACAGAGACTCCTGAACAGACACACCACAGGGAAACACTTTGGTGAACTTCCTAAGAAGAATAACACTAACACTCAATATTTTGGGACATTCCCAAACATATAGAAAAATCAAAATGCATTCTACATAGAAACTTCAACAGCTCCCTAACAAAAGACTTTATACACTTACATACCAAGAATTTCTTCTGAAATATAAGAAAAGATCCAGACCTCCATTGGGCTGGGCCATTTGATGAAATCAAGTACAAGGACTAGGTATGTTGTAAGTTTAATACTTCTCTAAATTGTATGTCCTATTTTTCATTACAATCATGGAAATATTTTGTTAATTTAATATAAAATAGATTGCTATATCAATATTTATCTGATATATACAATATACCACTATAAATACCACAAATATCAGCTGTCATAGCAATCTAAAATATCCAATAATTAATTGTAATGAAAAACATTTTCTCTTTTGAATTACAGATAATACTATAATTTGACTATGAAATCATATGATATTAAAATGGTATGATAGCTTAATAAATAGATATCTCTAAACATATCAAAATTATCAAAATTATCTCCAATGTCATAATTTACCATATTTTATTATAGTAAGCATATTGTGCATGCCTTATATATGATTATGTGGACTATGTGATTATAACTGATACTTAATAACTGCTGTACCTTGACATATCTATGTTACAATTGTTTATACAATCTTGTTATATTAAAATATACTGAATTATTATCTATATTCATTTATAATAAATATATTCTCAAATAATACAGTTCTGTTTATTACATGAGGCCAATGCTCTTAATATATCGTGTAGTAAGAATTCAGAATGAGTCGAAATTGGCAAATATATAAAATATGTAATTTTTTATTATTAATAAAGATTTTTGATATTAATAACATCACCATATTAATTGCCAAAACTCACAACAGTTTGCAGTATATGTTTTAAAAATTGTAAAAATAAATAAGTGTAATCTTTACCTTTTAAATATTGTTATTCAATTTTGCTTTCATGACAGTAGACATTTAGTTTTTTTGTTTATAACAGAATTAGACACCTTGGAGGAATGAGATGAATTGTGGATTCTGATAAGATCACCATTCAGTCATGTTGAAACATTGCCACTGTACATAGTAACTTGATAACAGATATAAGTAGAACATAAAAAGCAGGATAATCTGCCCAATCAAACAACAGAAAGATCCTTCAAAAATGCATGCAAACATTTTTCAAAACTACAGTGGTCCTTTATTATAGCACAATGGTCTTCTTCAGCAACTCTACATACCTAAAATGAGCAGCAATTAGTTTTTAAATAAAAAAAAAAGACAATTTCACCTTAGTAATGTACAGCTGTAAAACATAGAAAGTTAGATTTGATCTCTAGCTCTGAGCATACCCAGTTTTTTATGCAGCTGACTTGACTGAAGAACAAAGATTAATTCATAAAACATTAGAATATTTTTGTCATGCCTGGATCAAAAAGACAATATACAATGTCTGAAAATGAATAAGAATGGTCATATGCAATATTCTACATAAAAAGTAATATTATAACAATTATGCTATATAGCTTTAGTTAAGTTATCTTTTTACATTTAATAGATTCTTGGTTAAAATGAGCATATGTTTATAAATTTCTTTTTACCTATTTACCTATTAATTGTAACTTAGCATTTAAATATTTGCAGCTTGTGAAAGTTTCATGAACTTTCCAATTCATGCTATTGAGGATATGGAGAATGAGGAACTTTCTTCACATGTGTTGATCATGTAGACATGCTCAAAAATGAACTAATAAGACTCTACATATACCTACTCCTTCATGTCCCTTGAGGACCCTTTGTAAATCACCAGAATGTACCTCCAAGAAATCCAATAAGCTTCATACCTGCATTTACTAAGCAGCTAAATTCTGTATAGATAAACAAACAGAAATTCTCCCCTTGGAGTCAGTGCATGTGAGATCTGAGGCCATCTTGGATTATCATCTATTCTGGAGTTGAATGGCAAGTGGGATTTTGTTTGTTAATTCAGATAAGCTTAGAGTATTTGTCACCACTCAACACATACTCAGTAGAAGACAGCTTGCTAGTATACTTAATATAAGTCCTATTTGCCTGCTCCTACATACCATGGAAAGTAAGACTGTTATGGAAGCTTCAACTACATGCTGTCATGCCCACTGCTTAAACAACTGCTAACGTTATTAGGTTGTTGCATACTTCACAAACACATGAACTGTTTCCTAATTAAGTTGCTACAGATACAGGTTACAGAACTGAAACAATGAACAAGTTATACAAATATACAGTGCCACCAAGCAGCATCCCATGTGCCAAACATACCACAAAACTGACTATTCAAAAATAGGATAGGCTGTGACAATAGGACAGTAGGATTTTCAACAAACTATCTTAAATAGTTAATATCGCTTTGATCCAGACTGGCAAACTTAGATATATTTGTTGACAGTTAGCCTTTTAGTTGTGTCTAACTCTTCATGACCATATGGACCGCAGCCACTGCCCCTCTAAGTTCCAAGGAACTCTAAGCATTCTTTTTCCAACACCACAATTGAAAGGCATTCATTTTACAGTGCTCAGCCTTCTTTATGTATTATCAGTCTCTCACATCTGTATTTTACAGCTGGGAATACCCTTGTTTTAACTATGTGGACATTTGTTGATAGGGTACTATCTTTACCTTTTTTAGTAGCTTGTCCAGACATGACATTGCTTTCCTGCCAGAAGCAAACTCCTTTTAATTTCATAGCTACAGTCATCATATGAAGAGATCCTGGATCCCAGGAAAATAAGATTTGTCACTGCTTCCACATCTTCCCCAACTATTTGCCAGGAACTGAGAATGTGGTTTGCAAGAATCTTCGTCTTTGAACAATGAGAAGCAGGCCAGCTTTTGCACTCTTTTCTTTTACCTTCATCAATAGGTCCTTTAGTAAATGCTGATCTGGAACTCTTTTGCTTTCTCGATTATCCAGTGTATACTGGTAATGTGATATTTTGTGCCTCTGAGAAACCCAGCTTGCACACCTGATTGTTCTTGGTTCATATAATCTTGGAGCCGAGCTTGCAGGATCTTAGGCATTACATTGCTGGCATTTGAAATGAGTGCAATTCCTCGTCATTCTTATAATTAAAGCACTCTTTTGCACTGCCTTTTTGGAATTGGTATATAGAATGACCTTTTCCAGTCTACTGGCCATTGTTGAGTTTTCAAAATGTGTTGCCATAATGCAAGCAACACTTTCATAGCATTGTCCTATAGGATTTTGAACAGTTCAGCTCGGATTCCATCAACTCCTGCAGTTTTGTTATCAGCAAGGCATCCTAGGACCCATCTCATTTCACTCTCCAAAATGTCTGGCTGCAGCTCATTGAACAAACCATGAACTACATTATCAATGCTGTTAAGATCATTCCTTTATAGATATTCTTCCAAATGTTCTTTATCTGATTTTTGTTAAATCCCTACAATTTTTGTCTTTATTTAAACCAATGTTGGCATGAAAGGTTCCATTGAGATCCCCTCTTGCTGCCCTCTGAAATTCTTCATTCAGTTGGAAAAATCTTTTCCTATCTCTTCCTATGCCCAGTTTGTCTTCTTATTTATTTTCTTTTGAAGATATTCTTTGCTCGTGTTTTCTAGACAATATCACAAACTTACACCGGGGATATCATAATGTGAGTAGCTACTAGGTCAAAATATTGTAGTTTAAAAACTACTAAGCATAAATCACATCACAGAGGGTCAAAGGTCGTATTATCCACATTGCCTAATATTGCAAATCAGAAATATTGTCATCCTCTTCAATTCCTACTCTAAATACTCTCTGCTAAGGAAAAAGCATTCATTTAACCTGCTCCAAATCAAAATCAGGAGTATCACTGAGAATAATGGTATCTAGACTCAAGATAATACACTTATACCAAACAATATTGTCATTCAAGCTTCCAACACTGATTTTGTACCCAGCCCTCGAAATGCCAAATGATAGTACAAATGTAATCTTTAGATTGGTAGGAGAGGTGGACTTTTAGAAACATTCACATTCCGTCACAGCTCTGTAATAGTAACTCTTCAAAATGTATATGAGACAAACAAGTCCTATTTGTACAGACCTTCTCCATTCATTATAGAATGAATACTGATAAATGCATAGCAAATAAATTAATTGTAATTATGGCTCACTGAGCTGACTTATCAGACAGATTGCCCTCTGTATTTTATTTTTTTACAAACTTTGCACCTGGATACAAGTACCATGACAATGTTAGACAGATAAATAGAGCGTGTTCTTCGCCACCATACCAATGGACAACAGTATACTAGAGAACACTCCACTTATTGAGTCAACCTTATTAACACATCCCTTCTCCATTAAATGTAATTTAGTCAAAAGCTCATTAAACACATTCTGCAGCAACACAACTTTCAGTCCATGCAGCCTTGAAGCAACCACGGGCCAGCACTATTTCCCAAACTGTAAACAGACCAAAGAAAAAAATATGAACATTTTGCATCATATAGAAAATACAAGGTAGGCCTTGAATGCAGTTGAGACTCTGGTTCCCTCAGTAACATTTGTAAATGAGGGGATGGAATTGCCAATGTAACACCTGCTACTCAGGGCTGCTCCCCCATCAACTTCTAACAGATAGACTCAAGACGAAGAAGTGACACTTGCAGGTTCACGTGAGTATTTCCAAACACTCAAGGTGCTGAAGGAAGAACAACAGACCAAGAGACAATTGAGGACTTTGGCTGCTTCCTGAGATTATGTATATAAGGCACTATGTGTAACAATACATTTTTTGTTGACCTGGATATACGTCTACCAATTCTGACTCTTCTTTATGCCGGCGAAGATGTCAACGTGATCCTCATCAGGAGACAGTTACAACCTTCTTTTTTGGTACTAGGGTGGGAATCCCCTGACCCCCACAACCAACATACCAACAAATAGTATGTAATGATCAGAGGACATTTCTACAACCACAGGCCATTTGCTCTTCCCAGTTTTCTAACAATCGTCTAAGCTGTCCTAAAACACTAAAATCACTGGTTCTGATTACCCTGGATGAAGTGTTTAAAAAATTAACTTGCCATAAAATCATCCCAAGGGGGTCTATTCCTCTAAGGGGCTAGATTTTTATTGGCAAGTGCGCTGGTGTGCCACATTTATATTGGTTAATGAGCTGGTACTTCGGATTTAAAATAATAATGGTATAAGTCTGTTATAAAAATGTAATACTGTATATTTAGACATTTTGTGTGAATTTATATATGCTAGCCCAAGTGCTTAAACTGTCTCAAGTGTTATATTTTAATAATATTACGTTTGTGAGGAGGTTCCCTGGCAATCAGCGGGCCACAGATATCAACTGATGGCCGCATCTGTCCCACAGTCCATTCATTAGACAGCAATGATTTAGGATTTTATCTATAAATATATAGCATTTTTACAATTAACCCAGTTTATATGGGCTGAAAGAAAACAAGAATAGCAAGAAAAGCAATATATGATTATGCAGTGGATCATCTGTCCTAAATTTATTTAAATATCATGAGGCACATGTGACGACCGTCCTGATGAAGGAGAAGCCTGAGGTGAAGTGTGGCGGTGTTGCCAGTGACAGCTGCAATGTGAACAATACCTTTCTGTATGAGTGCTGGTAACATTATTTTCTTTTGTCTATTCAGGATTTGAACTGGTTCAAATTCCAGACCTGAAGCAAGCCTCTTTCCAGGGAATCCCTAGCACCAATACGTCAATATTGCCAATATAAATCCCCAGAGGAGTGGACCTAACTGGTAGGATCCATTTATTGGCTGGTCGAGCTGGTCTCTTCCCTTGACAGCACTTCAAAGACCACACTGGGTAGAGATATCTGGCATATCCAATTTCTACTATGGTTACCCAAGATAATTTCTTCCCAGTGTCTCAGTCTTCGCCCATATTCAAAACATTCCTTAAAAAATATAGAATAAAATTAAGCTCAGAGCCAACCTGACTAGAGTCAGACATGATACCAATCCTAGATAATATTACTTTTCGTCCTGGGCTCAAAAACGATGACTTTCTCTGGTGGGAATCACATAAAGAAAGAGATGCTTAGACCTTATAGAAATAGAGAAATGTTTTATAACTGATGAATTGTGGGCACATTAGAAACATACCAGTTTATACTTTCTTTATAATCAAATCCAGCATTTTTTGTAAAAATGGAAAAGGAAAGTGCAAGTTCCAACATTAGTACAATTGTGAAAGCCTTAGACCGACACTGTAGATGGTTAGCAAAACTATAAGGAAATAGCAAAAAATAGGCAAGAACAGAAAATAATGCAAACATTAAAGGTATATAGAAGTTTCCTGGATTTCAAATATTTCCTAAAAAACAGTCACTGATTAGTAGAGAAATATGTATTATACTGAAAAGTTGAATGTGCCTACATATTTATATACTGGATACTGCTATCTGGATTTGCACACACCTAGGATGCTAACATAACAGTGTACCCAGCTACACAGCATTTAGGTACAGTTTATGACCTCCAAAGGAAGTACAGCCAGTCACATGGTTGGTGGGGTCACAACTGACATTTTCCACAAGGAGAAAGACAGAAACACCAACAGGAGTGATGCAGGGAAGAGACACTATGCAGGATTGTAATCAAGTGTAAATTTGCTGAATTGATAGACTCTTGTATACATAGCACTTTGTAACATGTGCCAGACTACATATCCCAGGCATCTTTGCTGCACAGACATCAACCCCAGATTGTGATACAAAATGTTTTAGCCTCTGCTTCCTCCTGCTAATTTAGCCTGGGTTTGGATGATGTTAACCCTGATTTTCAACTGACAGAAATTACAAGACAAGAGTGTTTAAATGTTTATTTTTTTATTTTTTCAAGTAATTTTTTTATACACTACTAATTCTCATCTATGAATTGATTAAAATTGCTTAATAGTTTAGCTCACAGAGACGTAAGCAAATGAGTACAAGACTGTATCCCAAGCAAAGATATGTAAATCTACTTACCTACACCAACCTCTTCTCCCCACTTAAACCTTTACTTTAAAAGTTAAAATACATGCTACTCAGTTTTTTTATACAAACAACTTGAGGAAATACAGAATTAAACTGGTTTCAGCGTAATGAAATACCAGATAATGTACATGATGGAAGTTTAGAAGTCTAACTGAGCAGCAGCCAACTTGTGCACTGTAACTGAAACTATGAGATTAATAAAAACAAATTAAACTAAATCAAATTTGATATATTAGACTCTTTAACAAGATCTAAAGAATTAACGCTGAAAATGGCCTGTTATTGACCTTTAATTACCTGCCCTTACTATCCATAATTTCAGAGAAGCCACTCACTGAATCACTTAAAGGACCAGTTTAGTCAGACCATAAGGTTTACCTGTCAAAGCAAACTCTTGGACGGAGCTTCTCCCATTCCATGGAGACGTAGAATGGGAGAGAAGCAGATCAGACTGAAACTGCAATGATAAATTTCAAATGTAACTTTTAAATCCTTATGTGGAATTGTAAATGCTTGTTTCGTGGCCCCAAATTTGTACCTGGATAACTTTAAGAAACTCCATTTAATATTCCTGTCATTAATAATTGATTTATAAATCAATTATATGGCTATAAATGATATGTCTTTGTTTTAAATTAAATTAATAACTATAAGTCCTTGGCATATGCAAAGGAGACTCAATAATAATATTTTTGTTTTGCCTACAATCAGCTTTTGATGTCAATGGTTTGCAAATAGTGTTTTGACCGCTCACACAGACAGTTGCCGACTGAACACTGATAAGAATGGAATGATGACATTTGGCAATGGTTATTTCCAATAATAGGTAATGACCATATTTGGTTTGTTTCTAATTCCTTCTATAAGTCAATATACCCAGTGTTCTTCATTGTAATTCAGTCCATTTTACTGTTATCTTGTGTGTGATACAGAGAATTACATGTTTGGCCTCCAAGCTCGTAAAATAAAGTAACCTTATTGTGTCCTGGTTTCGGCTTCCCTTGATTGAGTGTTGGTTGTGGGAGAACTCAGAACTGGCCCGCCTCCTGCTACTGTTCCCCCTGGTTCCCCTTGTAACTGTAACCCAGCTACTTCCCTGGACACCAAACACGCTCTTCAAAGGTTGTATGACATTACACTTGAACGGGGCTCCTTTTTGGTCAGTCTAGATGTGGAATCATTGTATACCAGTATTCTACACCAGATTGGCATAAAAGCAGTCGAGCACTAACTCGGGGAAATCAATTTCGAGCCCACAACAAATTCACATTGGAGTTACTGAGGTATAAAGATGACATTTTACTTATCTGGAGGGCTACCATTTAAGATTTTGAGTCTTTTGATAAGATCCTTAACAATAACGAAATTGGTCTAAAATTAACTTTATGTCATTGACCCGGACCGCTTAGAATTTCTAGATTAAAAAATTATGGTAGATGAGGATTATAAAATACCAACCAAACCTTTTTGTAAAAGCACTGCAACAAAAAGCTTGCTGCTCCAAAACAGCCATCACCCTGACAACTTGAAAAACAGCATACTATATGTTCAATATCTCCGTATCGGAAGAAACTGTACCACAGATGGAGAGTTCCAGGACCAAGCCAGCGATCTTTATGCCAGATTTAAGGTTCCTTTCCATGCAAACAATGCAAGGCTTGTCCCTTCATGGAAAAATGCCAGACTTGTACTGATCCTGTCTCCAAAAAATGCTACTTTATAAGAGTGAACATCACTGTGCATCAACTGCTGTTGTATATTAAATACAATGCTGCTGTGGCAAAATTTACATTGGCAAAACTACTCGCCAACTAAGAAAAGTCCTGGAACATGTCCATTCAGTTCTGGATCATGATGATGTACCAGTGGCCTGCCACGTGAACACAATGGTAACCCTTTAGCTCTTAAATTTATGGGCATCGGTAGAATAATTCAAACTGAGCTCAGGGGCGATATAGATAATCGCCTACTACAGCAAGAAGCCAGATGGATTTTAAAGCTCAATGCCTTCTCACTGAATAGGCTCAATGAGGGGTTCATATTCACCCCAATCATTTAAAAAAAGGGTTATTTCATTTTGAAATGAGAGTTCAGTTATCCTCCTATCACTTCTATTGACATTCACATTATTTAGGGACCCAAACATTGTTGGGTCACTCTGGAACATTAAGGGTTAGAAGCTCCAATAACATTATTTATTAATAGATTAAAATTGATCTTTTGGGTTGTAGGTCTATCAATAATAATAGTACTATCCACCAATCAAGGTGATTAACAATTAAGGTATTAGATTTCCCTATAACATATTTTAATGGTAACTTTCTCTCCTTGTTTTGGACCCATTATTTCAGCCGTATTTCAGGGACAGCAAGAGAGGGTCAGAAATCGGGCGCTCGTCAATCGGTAGCTCGTAGAAAGTTACTGACAGGCAGGCTGACACGCCATTCAAGGCAGCAGCTGTGTGATCTCTCAGCTGTTCAGTGGAGCAGAGAGTGCTTTCGGCGTCTGTGTTTAGCCGCACTATCCTGTGGTACTGCGTGTATGGGCATTCTCTTTGGCAGCACTGGACATCAGGAAAGTATTGATTTAAACATACATTTTTCTATATTAAGGGGATTATGCCAATGAGCAGTAATTTGCACATAGGACACTCAGCATTGGAGACTGAGAGCTTTATGCATGTACCTTGTGTTCCTCTGACTAATCAGCAGATTGCAATGGTATGTGGTTATCTTAATCTCAGACTATTTGAAGATTGCATCTTGTATTTATAGATTCACTAGCTGAGTCTTAGTCGTCGGTTTCTAGGAGTTCCAGCATTGGGAGAAGGTTCTGACAGGCAAAAGGGTAAGCACCCCCTTTGTTCATCTTTTCAGAACCATAAGCTCCATGTTAGTAGTTATATGAGTCTGTACTTAATAAAAAACAGTCATCACATCCAATTAAAACAGGACATTTTGAGATAGTACAAATTAGAAATCAGTAACAGATGCCCTTCTCTGTGTGCTTTGTCACATTGTTTTTAGGGGTTAGTGGTCTCAGCTGCGCAAATATGTTTTAATCCCCAGTCTTTGCATGACTGACTTTACCCATTTGTTGACTAAGTGTGATCTAATTGCAAGTTTGTGGTTATAGTGGGGTCATAGATTGCAACCCCCCTTTATAGCCAATACCCCATTTACTTTAGGGCCTTGTCCTACATTGATTAGTAGGCACTAATATAGTAAATTTGGAGGTTGTTTACACTTAGGAAGTCACAAATTTTGGACCACAACGAATGTATTGTAAATAATATTGTTCTATCCTTTTGTTTCTAAAACTATATATTTTAAAGTTGATTTCAATAAAAGCTATACTTTAATACAGAGTCTTTTAGTTTTGAAGCAACTTTGTTTAATTAATATACCTCCCTGGACACCCTCACTAGCCCCATCTCCACCTTCCATGCTAGGCAAGGCTAAACTGTGGTCAGTGAGCACCAACTCCCTTTCCAGTGAAGCAATATCACAAAGTGCTGCCATTCTCCTCTCTCTCCAGTTCTCCAATTTGAGCTTCAAGATAGCCAACATGCTCATGCCTCTCACAGAGGAATGGACTGTTTCAGCAGTTCAAACGTGTGACAGGATGCACACTGAGTGAGGTTGTCACTGGACTGACTCATAATTACTAATTACAGGGGTTTTTTTTATTATAAAGGACTACAATGTGCTCCTCTTTTTCTTGAACTCTCTCCTTTTATTTAAACTCTTACACTTATACTAGAACTGCACTTATACTAGAAGTGTTTGAAAGCTCACACGTTCTCCTCATCTCCTATCCCTGATTATATTAGGTTTTTACTACTCACCTGCCCACTAATCACTGCACAAGTACTCAAACACACTTTACTGTTCAGGAGAAATCACAGAACAGAGGCAAAACAATGCTTTAAAATCAATATAATCTTCAGGTACCACCCCACTCTGGTAAATAACTTTGGTTACATAAAAAGTCAATTAGATTAGTCTGAGATGATCTTCCATCAGTAAAGCCATGTTGTTTATGATCTTAAAATCAATAAACATTAATTATTCAGTATGCCTTTCTTACAAAAGTGTCTCCATTCATTTGCATACTACTGATGTCAGACTTACTGGCATGTGGTCACCTGAGTCTTCCTTTCTATCCTCTTTGTGTATTTGTTCTACATTAGCAGTTTTCCAGTCTTCTGGAACTACTCCTGAGAACAATGATTCTTTACAAGGTTTAGCATCATTTCTCGTCTTGACTATTGCAACTCGCTCCTTGTTGGCCTGCTCATCACTCGCCTCTTCCCACTTCAATCCATAATAAATGCCTCCGCCAGACTCATCTTAAGTACACATCGTTCAGTGTCGGCAGCTCCTCTTTGTCAATCACTTCACTGGCTTCCCTTAGCCTCCAGAATAAAGTTTAAAATCTTGACCCTAACTTATAAAGCCCTCAACAACAGCGCAACCCCATACATCTCTGCTCTCATCTCCAAATACTCCCCACACGCCCTCTTCGTTCTGCTAACGACCTTCTTCTTTCTACCACTCTTGTCACCTCCTCTCACTCCCGCCTCCAGGACTTTTCTCGCACTGCCCCTATTCTCTGGAACTCCTTGCCTCGCTTCACCAGACTATCCTCCTGCCTTAAATCCTTCAAGACATCACTAAAAACGCACCTCTTTAAAGAAGCCTATAACCTTCCTCCCTAACATGCTCAGCACTACTCTCTCCCTACTGTACCACATACACACTTCAACCTTTAGATTGTAAGTCTGCGAGTTTCAATCCTGCAAGGTGCTTTAGGGAAAGCGCTATGGACACCGGACTCCAAGCTCAAAGACAGGGCCATCCACTCTTTGCAATGTGTGAATCTTGAACTTGTCATTGCCTGTAACTTAACTCATGTATAGCGCTACGTAATATATTGACGCGTTACAAATAAACAATAATAATAATAATAATAATAATAATAATAGCTAATGGTGTGGCAGGTACCGATCTGAGCTCCTTCAATACCCTGGATGTACACTGTCTGGGCAACTGACTTCACTTTTTACTTTACTAAACACTTGTTAATTATTCTATTCAGAAAACAACACATGCCCATGTCTTCCTCTGCATTAGTATCATCCACTTAGTTTTTCTCTTTTTAGGATTTATATTTTTTTTCATGCAAAAATTAACTTTTGTTATGTTTAAATGCATAAACAAAAAACAATTGTGTTCCATGTCTCTTTAAACTGATATAGGCGATATACTCACAGAATGCCATCACAATAGTGTGCTATTTTATGTATATTTGTATTTTTTTATTTTTCAGATAATAATTAAATGAAGAAATTCCATTTTTTATATAAGAACACAGTTTGTTTCACTTTGAGAGGTAACACAAACAAGTTTTGGCTTATCAATAAATACCACTTTATGACATACAAAGATTGTGTTTTACTATAAATTTGATAACTTTTATAACAGTGTCTAAATGATGGGGTATTAAGTTATCTATGACGTTATCACCAGTGGGATGATTTAACATAGTTGATCACATTTACAGCACTTATTGGAGATTTAAAGTTGAAAACATTTATTTTCTTGGATAATCAATTTTGTGGAGTTTATATTAATTTTGTTTGTTTCTCCCTCTGTCTACTTCCCCCCTTGTGTCTCATTTCCCCCTCCTCTCCCTCCCTTGTGTCTCCTTCCCCCCTGTGTTTTTACCCCCTCTCCCCCTGTGTCATTCCCCCGTGTCTCTTTCCCCACCTCTCCCTCCCCTTTATCTCTTGCCCCCTCTCTCCCTCCCCTGTGTCTCTTTTCCACCCCTGTGTCTCTTTCCCCTATGTCTCTCCCCCTCCCACGTTTCTGTTACCCTCCATGCCCCCCCCTGTGTCTCTCCCCCCTCCCATTTGTCTCTTCCCTCCTACTCCCCCTCCACCTGTGTCTCTTCCCCCTCCTCTCACTCCTTTTTGTCTTTCCCCCTCTCACTTCCCTGTGTCTCTCCCCCCTCCTCTCACTCCCCTGTGTCTCCCCCTCCTCTGTGTCTCTCCCCCCTCTCATTCCCCTGTGCCTCTCCCCCCTGCTCTCCCTCCCCTATGTGTCTACCCCCTCCTCTCCTACCCCTATGTCTACCCCTCCATTGTGTCTCTCACCCCCTCCTCTTCTTACCCTGTGTCTCCCCCTCCCTCCTCTCACTCCTTTGTGTCTTTCCCTCCCCTCCTCTCACTCCTTTGTGTCTCTCCCCCCTCCTCTCACTCCCCTGTGTCTCTTCCCCCTCCTCTCACTCCTTTGTGTCTCTCCCCCTCTCACTCCACTGTGTCTCTTCCCCCCTCATCTCACTCCCCTGTGTCTCTTCCCCCCTCCTCTCACTCCCCTTTTGTCTCTTTCCCCCTCCTCTCACTCCCCTGTGTTTCTCCCCTCCTCTGTGTCTCTCCCCTCTCATTCCCCTGTGTCTCTCCCCCATCCTCCCACTCCTGTGGCTCTCCCCTCCTCCTCTGTGTCTCTCCCCCTCCCTTGTGTGTCCACCCCCATCCTCTCACACCCCAGTGTGTCCCCCCGTCCCGTGTCTCTTCCCCTCACATATCCCTTTCCTGTCCCCCCTCACTCCTTTGTGTCTCTCCCCCCTCCTCTCACTCCCCTGTGCCTCTCCCCACTCCTCTCCCTGCCCTGTGTCTCTCCCCCTCTCCTTCCCTATGTCTCCCCCTCCTCTGTGTTTCTCCCTCCCTCTGTATATCTCCCCTCCTCTCACTCCTGTGTCTCTTTCCCCCTTCCTCTCACTCCCCTGTGACTCCCCCCTCCTCTCACTCCCCTGTGTCTCCCCCCTCTGTTTCTCTCCTCTTCTCATTCCCCTGTGTCTCTCCCCTCCTCCCCTGTGTGTCTACCCCCATCCTCTCCCACCCCCATATGTCTACCCCACACTCTCCCACCCCTGTGTGTCTGCCCCCTCCCCTGTGTCTCTTCCCCCTTGTATCCCTTCCGTGTGTCTTTACCCCCTCACTCCTTTGTGTCTCTCCCCCTCCTCTTACTCCCCTGTGTCTGTCCCCCCCCTCTCACTCCTTTGTGTCTCTCCTCCGCCCCTCCCCTCACTCCCCTGTGTCTCTCCCCTCCTCTGTGTCTCTCCCCCCTCCCCTGTGTGTCTATCCCCCTCCTCTCCCACCCCTGTGTCTCTCCCGACTCTCACTCCCTTGTGTCTCTCCTCCGCCCCTCCCCTCACTCCCCGGTGTCTCTCCCCCCCTCCTCTGTGTCTCTTCCCCCCCTCCCCTGTGTGTCTACCCCCCTCCACTCCCACCCCTGTGTGTCTCCCCCTCCCCTGAGTCTCTTCCCCCCTCCTCTCCTTGCCTGGTGTCTCTCCCCACTCCTCTCCCTGCCCTGTGTCTCTCCCCCTTCTCCTCTGTGTCTTCCCCCTCCTTCCCTGTGTCTCTCCCCCCTCTTCTGTGTTTCTACCCCCCGTGTCTCTCTCCCCTCTCATTCCCCTGTGTCTCTCCCCCCTCCTCTCACTCCCCTGTGTCTCTTCCCCCCTCCTTTCACCCCCGTGTCTCTCCCCCCTCCTGTGACTTTCCCCCTCTCATTACCCTGTGTCTCCCCCTCCTCCTCTGTGTCTCTGCCCCACTACCCTGTGTGTCTACCCCCATCCTCTCCCACCCCTGTGTGTCTCCCCCCTCCCCTGTGTCACTTCCCCCCTCATCTCCCTTCCTTGTGTCTCTCCCCCTCACTCCCCTGTGTCTCTCCCCCCTCCTCTCACTCCTTTGTGCCTTTCCCCCCTCCTCTCACTCCCGTGTCTCTCCGCCCTCCTCTGTGTCTCCTCCTCTCATTCCCCTGTGTCTCTTCCCCCTCCCCTGTGTGTCTATCCCCCTCCTCTCCCACTCCTGTGTGTCTCCCACCTCCCCTGTGTCTCTTCCCCCCTCCTCTCCCTGCCCTGTGTCATTCCTCACTCCTCTCCCTGCCCTGTGTCTCTACCCCCCATTCCTCTGTCTTCCCCCTCCTTCCCTGTGTGTCTCCCCTCATCCTCCTGTTGACGCGCAGTGCGCCTGCGCAGGGCTCCGTCTCGCAGTGGGCCTGCGTGGGCCGCCCTGTGTGCAATGCGCATGGACGTTGCGCAATGCACATGTGCAGCTTAATCCGCGCTATGCGCATGCGTGGGCTGGTGCGCAATGCACAATCGCTGCCCGTTGCACAATGCGCAGTTGTCAAACTGCGATTTGTCGCAAGCGTGACGACGAATCGCAGTTTCACAACTATTATATATGATTATTATTAAAGTAAATGTTATTACCCTTTTCGGATTCATGTGTCTAATATAACACTTTATGAGCACCTTTAAAACTATGTACTGTCTAATATGCATTATTTTTTGTTGCACATGTGTAAACACACACACACGATTGTCCTGTCATGCTGACTGCTAATAAACAGAGGAAGCACCCACATTACCCAGTATTTCCACAGCTTTTGTAGATGCCTGAAGATCTATCATATCAAATCTGCTAAAAAGACCAGACCACTGTAGTAACCAGACAATAGGATCTAATTAATTAATCAATTTATTTATTATGTGCTTAGCAATAATTTCCACAGTTGCAAAAAAGTATTGGTGGTTTGGGCAAATATACTTCTATCCATCACCAATGAGATGTCCAGGGGGAGGAGCAGATCCACCTTGGTGTCCTAAAACATCCACTAGACTAGTCAATTTTCCTGCATTATCATGTCTCCATCACATCCTAAAAGAACTTTCAGCCCGATTCAGTTGCTACGTTTTATAGATCTAAGGTTGCAAGTGGAAAATGCATTTAAAGTTGCTATTCAATTGCCTCCATTTTGCGACCTCAAATCAGGTTCCGAGTGACGGCCCTGCAAAAATGTCCGACCTGCAACTCAGGGCTTACACCAGTATGAAGCCTTTGATCTGTCACTTTTGCAGGCCAATTTTTGCATATCCCTATTCAATTGCCCGATCCCTCCGACTCTGCTTGTGCTCAGGAGGACTTGCAAGGGCTTTAGAAGGCATTAGGTATGGTCCCCAATATTTCACAGCCCTCCCCACCCGATCGTGACCCCCAGTTAAATGTTTAAATTCCCACACACTCATAATTAAGGCAGGCAGCAGGGGTACTGTAAGTACCCCCACTGGCACCTAACATTAACCCCCCAAACGCTGGGGGTCCCCATGGGGACCCCTGCAATGTCCCCACATTAACCCTTGCAGTGGGGGTCTTGATGGGGCCCCCACTACACTTACAATTTTTAAATTCCCCACCACAGGTCTTTAAAGGGACGGCACACTAATAGTTAAGGCTTGCAACGGGTGTACTGTAAGTACCCCCCTGGCACCTAAAATTAACCCATCAGGTACCTACATTAACACTTGCAGCAGGGGTCCTGTTCGGGACCCCCGATGCATTTGAAATGCAAATTTCCCATTAAGGTCCTTAAAGAACCCGCGCTAAATAAAAATTAACCCTATCACTCATGGCCCCTACTTAACCCTGTCAATTATGGGAGTCTATATGGACCCCCTATATAGAGCCCCATGAGTCCTTAATTACCCCCATCACTTATGGGAGTCTATACAGACCCCCATAAGTCTGTATACAACCCTATCACTCATGGAGCTCTATACAGAGCCCCATGAGCCCCTAATTAACCTCATCACTTATGGGGCTCTATAAAGACCTTCATAAGACTCCCTTTAACCCCATAATTTCAATAGGGGTCTATATAGACCCCTATAGGACACTAATTAACCTCTATAATAACACTATGAGTGCCATGAGGGTCCTCCAGGACCCTCATGACACATAGTCTAAGCACTACACTATTAATCCTAACTATACCCCATTAGCCCAACCCTGGGCCTATTTAACCCTAACTAGGCCTATTAAAGCCTAACAGTACCTATTCAACCTAACATTACCTATTGAACCCTAACAGTAACTATTTAACCCAAACTGGGCCTATTTAACCCTAACTGGGCCTGTTTAACCGTAACTGGGCCTATTTAACCCGAACTTGGCCTATTAAACCCTGACAGTACCTATTAAACACTAACAGTACCTATTTAACCCTAACTGGGCTTATTTAACCCTGACTGTGCCTATGAAACCCTAACAGTACCTATTTAACCCTAACAGTACCTATTGAGCCCTAACAGTACCTACACCCATACACCCCCTTCTGATTGGCTGATGTACCTGTCAATCAATAAAAAAAAACAATCAGAAGGCACTATTACCTTCAGCCAATCAGAATGGGATACAACCCACAGGGTATATCCCATTGTGATTGGCTGAAGGCATCTGCGCCTTCTGCTCGGCTGCAATCTGATTGACAGTGACAATAGCCAATCAGAATACGCAGATGCCTTCAGCCAATCAAAATGGGATATACCCCATGACTCAGTCTTGGCTAATTGAATAGCCGCAGAAACTGAGGAGAAACGCAGCTCATAGCTCACTCGGAGACATCCAAACTTCTGCGACTGAGCTGAGAGATGGCAATTGAATGAGGCTATATATGCTTTGATAACAATGTGTTATATGGTAACTTGCGTGTGTGGTATGGTTACTTGATATATGATGATATGTGATGTGTTAGATACTCCAAAGGGCCTTTAACACCCCTTAGTCTGCTAAAGTCCAGCTGTGACATGATCAAAATGAATTTGACTTCCCATGTTGTCTATTAAGTGTACCTCACCACTCAATCTGGCTGCCAGAATATTTTCTTTTCCTCATTCTAACTGTTCCCTGATTAGCTGAGAAGGCTAGATGCTCATCCAGTCAGAACTTGGCCGATGTAGACAATATCCCCATAAGCCCGACTCCAAACCTGATGTTGCCCACTATTTCTCCTCACAAACATGAAAAGGCACGACCTCTATTGGCTGTTCCAGCCAGGCTGGGGAATTTGAAGATGCTTAAACCTTGATTATGTTAATGTTTGATTTAATCCATTGTTCTGCACTCTTTATATACACTGTAAAATCCCAAATAGGGTGTGCTCATTAAGGGAACATATTGAAGGTGTTCTTTTCATTTTTTAGTCATTATAATCTTCTATGTTATGTTGATCCTGTGTTCCTGTTTCTTTCATCTGATGATCCTGATACCACTGCTGGGCATCAAGAAGCCCACCCAGTCCAAGGTCCTGAAGGAGGATTCCTGCAGGCGAAGGCAGAAATCTCTGGAGCTGAACAGAACCGCCTCCCTGATATATTGACAGAGCAGACTGAGGCAGAGTTATCCACTGGAAGGGGCTTAAAGACACTGAAGTCCCATATTTACAGTAACCTAGTTTGAAGTTTTTGTTGTTTAGTCATTCAGCTGTGTTCGGCTCTCTATGACCCTATGGACACCAATTGTAATGTGTCTGAATGTGCTTATCCATAAGGTTTTGTTTGGCAGAGATACTTAAATGGGTTGCTAGTTCCTTCTCCAGTGGACCATGATTTGTCGAACCTGTCTGCTTTAACCTTCCCATCTTGGGTGATCCTACATGGATAAGCTCACAGCTTCATTGAGGTACACAATCCCTTTCAACACAACAAGTTAGCGATTCAGAAGGGGGGGTTGAGGTACTATATATCATATGAGAAATCCTGTTTCTAGAAAGTAAAAATAGTTAAATACTATCATTACTGACTGATATACAGTGACTTACAAAAGTATTCACCCCCTTGGCATTTTTCGTGTTGCCTCACAACCTGGTATTAACATGGATTGTTTGAGGATTTGCATCATTTAATATACATAACATGCCCACAACTTTAAAGATGTTTTTTTTTTAGTTGTGAAGCAAACAACAAATAGGACAAAATAACAGAAAAAGTCAATGTGCATAACTATTCACCCCCTAAAGGCAATACTTTGTAAAGCCATCTTTTGTGACAATCACAGCTCCAAGTTTTGGATAAGTCTATATGAGCTTGCCACATCTTACCACTGGGATTTTTGCACATTCCTCCTTGCAAAACTTCTCCAGCTCCTCCAGGTTGGATGGTTTGCGCTTGTGAACAGCAATCTTTAAGTCTGACCACAGATTTTCTATTGAGGTCTGGGCTTTGACTAGGCCATTCCAACACATTTACATGTTTCCCCTTAAACCACTCAAGTGTTTCTTTAGCAGTGTGTTTGGGGTCATTGTCCTGCTGGAAGGTGAACCTCTGCCCTAGCCTCAAATCACACACAGTGTTACAGGTTTTGCTCAAGAATATCCCTGTATTTAGCACCATCTTTCCCTCAACTCTGACCAGTTTCCCAGTCCCGGCTGCTGAAAAACATCCCCACAGCATGATGCTGCCACCACCATGTTTCACTGTGGGGATGGTGTTCCTTGGGTGATGTGATGTGATGTGTTGGGTTTGCGCCAGACATAGCATTTTCTTTGATGGCCGTAAAATTCAATTTTAGTCTCATCAGACTAGAGCACCTTCCTCCATACATTTTGGGAGTCTCCCACATGACTGTTCACAAACTCGAAATGTGTCACTTAGTTTTTTTGCTGAAAGTGATGGCTTTCTTCTGGCCACTCTTCCGTAAAGCCCAACTCTATGGAGTGTAAGGCGATTGTCGTCCTATGTACAGATACTCCAGTCTATGCTGTAGAACTCTGCAGCTCCTCCAGGGTTACCTTAGGCCTCTGTGCTGCCTCTGATTAATGCCCTCCTTGCCTGGTCCCTGTGTTTTGGTGGGCGGCCATCTCTTGGCAGGTTTGCTGTTGTGCCATGTTCTTTCTATTTGGTTATGATAGATTTGATGGGGCTCTTAGGGATCATCAAAGATTTGGATATTTTTTTATAACCTAACCCTGACTTGTACTTTTCAACAACATTGTCCCTTACTTGTTTGGAGAGTTTCTTGGTCTTCATGGCAGTGTTTGGTTAGTGGTGCCTCTTGCTTAGGTGTTGCAGCCTCTGGGGCCTTTCAAAAAAGGTGTATATATGTAATGACAGAAGATGTGACACTTAGATTGCACACAGGTGGACATCATTTCACTAATTATGTGAATTCTGAAGGTAATTGGTTACACCAGAGCTTCTTATGGGCTTCATAGCAAAGGAGGTGAATATATACGCACATGCCAATTTTCTGTTTTCTATTTCTAAAAAAAAAATATTTTTTGTATATATTTTTTCTTATTTCACTTCACCAACTTAGACTATTGTGTTCTGATCCATCACATAAAATTCAGATTAACAACACATTGAACTTAAGGCTGTAATGTAACAAAATAGGTAAAAAGTCAAGGGGGTGAATATTTTTGCAAGGCACTGTATGGCTATGCTATAATGGAGTCCCCTTAGTTTATTAATGTATGTGTGAAATGGATGTTTATATAACAGGAGCAGATCCTCTACACAGCTGCTAAGGCTATTACATACTTCAGAAAAAAAGAAAGAAGATTTTCAGTTAGTTCTTTTGGAAGAGCAATAAAAACTGCAATTAACAGTAGGAGCAAGTGACCTTGAGCCTCATTCAATTCGGGGCTCACAACCTGATCGCAGACAGCCGATTGTCTGCAATTGAGTTGCGGTTCCCGTTGTCTACAATCACAAAAATCTGAAATCATGCAATCGTCTTTAGAATTTGCGAGCTTGAACATGATCAATTTACATAGTGTGGATTGCTTTAGATTGTAAGTCTGCGAGTTTCAATCCTGCAAGGTGCTTTAGGGAAAGCGCTATGGACACCGGATTCCAAGCTCAAAGACAGGGCCATCCACTCTTTGCAATGTGTGAATCTTGAACTTGTCATTGCCTGTAACTTAACTTATGTATAGCGCTACAGAATATGTTGGGGCGTTACAAATAAACGATAATGATAAAATAAGTGGTGGTGATGAAGTGGCTTGTGTACCTGAATGAAGCTGTGATCTATACCATATAGGGCCACTCTAGGTGGGCAGGTGATAGCAGAGAGGTCAGAAAAATCACAATCCACTAGAGAAGGAATTGGTAACCCACTCCAGTATCTTTGGCATGCAAACCTAGTGAAAAAGCACAGGCAGAGACATAGCTGAATGTGCTGCTGTTCATAGGGTCACAGAGAGTCAGACACAACTGCACGACTGAACAACAAATAATCAAATGTTCACCAGGTACTTGATGTATTTGAATTGGCGGTGAAATATAGCCACTATTTGTGTTCCCAAATGTAGATGTGATAAGCGAAATGTATATGCAATTATATTGATATTTCAGGGGCCACAATAGAGCCTCTGTGAGTGGGAAAGGGTTCGCATGGCATGAGATTCATGTTTTGGTGTTGTTATTTAATCACTTAGTGTGGTTTTAATTATGTTCTGCATGTTGCAGCCTAGTTTTTCATATTGGCATGTGCATGACTATTACAACATATGATAACTAAAATATGTTTTGCAAAAGCATTTTTACTATTGGGGGATTATTGTGCAAGTAATTGCATTCCCAAACATGCTAAGTGGGGGTGGTGGTGAAGGGGCATATGTACTTCAATGAAGTGATGAGCAATACCATGTAGGGCCAGTGTAGGTGGGTACGTCATAGCAGAGAGGTCAGACAAATCCCAGTCCACTAGAGAAGGAAATGACAACTCACTCCAGTGTCACATGTCATATTCATTTAGGCCCTGCCCAGTATCTCTAATTGGACTTGGCCTGTATATTAACCCTTCATTATTATTAGATCTGATATGTTGTATTATATGATATCTAATGCTATTATTTTATTATGTATTGACCTATTTCATGTTAACCAGGGCTCATTAGATTAAAACTAGAGGAATGTGGCACTTATGTGATGCATGTGGATATCGCATAACCTTAACCATTGAAAACACACGGACATGGTTACAACAGTATAACAAAGCTTTATTTTTCACACAGACCACAATCAGCAGGGGTCAAAATTGTGCAACAGTATCATAGGTGTGGTGTGGGCAAGTCCCAAGAGAGCAAGAGGTTATGATTGAAAAAAAGGGGATACATACAGGGGACAATAGTATAGAATAAGCATGATGCATAGCACCTACCAGGGTCACATGTGGTCACTACACCACTGCAACCGAAATCTGATGAAAAAAGGATCATCACAAATCACTTAATTTAATTGAAGAAACCATGTATGTGCAAAGAACTTACAACTTGTCTTGATCTGCTCAATAAAACAGATGATTTAACTTCTGGACTGTGTAATCCAATCCAGTTTCACACATACAGTGTGGCGACAAAAAATATTAAAAAGTGGTCAACTAAGAAAAGGCGGAGGAGGAATAAATATATAATCACAATGCATGTACAATAAAGTGCTAAATACTGTACCAATATACAAACTCACCTTATTCCCATCTGCAAGCATTACTAACTATTAGCTAGGTCTCTGGATAATCAGTAATATGGGGTTCTCAGACCGATACTGAGGTCAGGATCACATGCTTCACTAGTGCATATATAAATGTTGGCTGACATTAACATGCCATTGTGAGACTTTGCAAGTCCACTGCCATAGCGGTATTAGTCCACATTGAAGCTAACACCAATCATGTCTTTGATATCCGGCTATATGATAGCTTTAAGATTGTGGGAGCTACATGTTAAGGGGGGCTGTCATTGAAGGAATGTGTACCTGAGAGGCACTTTGAAAACCTTACACCTCATACATTTCTTCTACAATGCTTACAGATGCAGAAGATGCCTTTATGGACCTGAATTGTATCTGAAACAAAACAAATGGAAAAAAATGAAAAAACTAAAACATAAGGCCTGAAAAAACATAGGGATTGCAGCATCTTCTCTCAACAGCATTCCTCAGTGACCATCAATTGGTGAAATGTTAAACAGAACCCTACGGCTAATTGAATAGCCGCAGAAACTGAGGAGAAACGCAGCTCATAGCTCACTCAGAGACATCCAAACTTCTGCGACTGAGCTGAGAGATGGCAATTGAATGAGGCTATATATGCTTTGATAACAATGTGTTATATGGTAACTTGCGTGTGTGGTATGGTTACTTGATATATGTGGATATGTGATGTGTTAGATACTCCAAAGGGCCTTTAACACCCCTTAGTCTGCTAAAGTCCAGCTGTGACATGATCAAAATGAATTTGACTTCCCATGTTGTCTATTAAGTGTACCTCACCACTCAATCTGGCTGCCAGAATATTTTCTTTTCCCCATTCTAACTGTTCCCTGATTGGTTGAGAAGGCTAGATGCTCATCCAGTCAGAACTTGGCCGATGTAGACAATATCCCCATAAGCCCGACTCCAAACCTGATGTTGCCCACTATTTCTCCTCACAAACGTGAAAAGGCACGACCTCTATTGGCTGTTCCAGCCAGGCTGGGGAATTTGAAGATGCTTAAACCTTGATTATGTTAACGTTTGATTGAATCCATTGTTCTGCACTCTTTATATACACTGTAAAATCCCAAATAGGGTGTGCTCATTAAGGGAACATATTGAAGGTGTTATTTTCATTTTTTAGTCATTATAATCTTTTATGTTATGTTGATCCTGTGTTCCTGTTTCTTTCATCTGATGATCCTGATATCACTGCTGGGCATCAAGAAGCCCACCCAGTCCAAGGTCCTGAAGGAGGATTCCTGCAGGCGAAGGCAGAAATCTCTGGAGCTGAACAGAACCGCCTCCCTGATATATTGACAGAGCAGACTGAGGCAGAGTTATCCACTGGAAGGGGCTTAAAGACACCGAAGTCCCATATTTACAGTAACCTAGTTTGAAGTTGTTGTTGTTTAGTCATTCAGCTGTGTTCGGCTCTCTATGACCCTATGGACACCAATTGTAATGTGTCTGAATGTGCTTATCCATAAGGTTTTGTTTGGCAGAGATACTTAAATGGGTTGCTAGTTCCTTCTCCAGTGGACCATGATTTGTCGAACCTGTCTGCTTTGACCTTCCCATCTTGGGTAATCCTACATGGATAAGCTCACAGCTTAATTGAGGTACACAATCCCTTTCAACACAACAAGTTAGAGATCCAGAAGGGGGGGTTGAGGTACTATATATCATATGAGAAATAGAGATGTTGCGAATAGTTCGCAGGCAGATTGTTCCCTGCGAACATAGCATGTTCGCGTTCACGGCGAACAGCGAACATATGCAAGATTCGACCCGCCCCCAATACTTTATCATTGAGCAAACTTTGACCCTGCATGTCACAGTCAGCAGACACATTCCAGCCAATCAGCAGCATACACTCCCTTCCAGAGCCTTCTAACTCATGGACAGCAGCCATTTTGGAATCATAACTAACTTGCAGTCTTACTGAGAGGAGGGAGAGTGTAGGTGATATTGATTGAATAGGGAAATCAATAGCTAGGCAAGTTTATTCAGTGTCCAGTGCAGTGCTGAAGGACTCTTGTGCATTATTATTATTATTATTATTACTACTATATAATGTGTAGATGTACCAGCTGGGCATTCTCTTGTGCATTATTATTATTATTATTATTATTATTATTATTATTATTATTATTATTATTATTATTATATAATGTGTAGATGTACCGGCTGGGCATGCTCTTGTGCATTATTATTATTATTATTATTATTATTATTATTACTACTACTATATAATGTGTAGATGTAGCAGCTGGGCATGCTCTTGTGCATTATTATTATTATTGTTATTATTACTACTATATAATGTGTAGATGTACAAGCTGGGCATGCTCTTGTGCATTATTATTATTATTATTATTATTATTATTATTATTATTATTATTATTATTACTATATAATGTGTAGATGTACCGGCTGGGTGTGCTCTTGTGCATTATTATTATTATTATTATTACTACTATATAATGTGTAGATGTACCAGCTGGGCATGCTCTTGAGCATTATTATTATTATTATTATTATTACTACTATATAATGTGTAGATGTACCAGCTGGGCATGCTCTTGTGCATTATTATTATTATTATTATTACTATATAATGTGTAGATGTACCGGCTGGGCATGCTCTTGTGCATTATTATTATTATTATTATTATTATTACTATATAATGTGTAAATGTACCAGCTGGGCATGCTCTTGAGCATTATTATTATTATTATTATTATTATTATTATTATTACTACTATATAATGTGTAGATGTACCAGCTAGGCATGCTCTTGTGCATTATTATTATTCTTATTATTACTATATAATGTGTAGATGTACCGGCTGGGCAAGCTCTTGTGCATTATTATTATTATTATTATTACTACTATATAATGTGTAGATGTACCAGCTGGGCATGCTCTTGTGCATTATTATTATTATTATTATTATTATTACTACTATATAATGTGTAGATGTACCAGCTGGGCATACTCTTGTGCATTATTATTATTATTATTATTATTATTATTATTATTATTATTGTTACTATATAATGTGTAGATGTACCGGATGGGCATGCTCTTGTGCATTATTATTATTATTATTATTATTATTATTATTATTATTATTATTATTATTACTACTATATAATGTGTAGATGTACCAGCTGGGCATGCTGTTGTGCATTATTATTATTATTATTATTATTATTAGTATAATACTAATAATAATAATAATAATAATAATAATAATAATAATGCACAAGAGCATGCCCAGCCAGTACATCTACACATTATATAGTAATAATAATAATAATAATAATAATAATAATAATAATGCACAAGAGCATGCCCAGCCGGTACATCTACACATTATATAGTAATAATAATAAGAATAATGTAGAAGAGCATGCCCAGCCGGTACATCTACGCATTATATAGTAATAATAATAATAATAATAATGCATAAGAGCATGCCCAGCCGGTACATCTACACATTATATACTACTACTAATAATAATAATAATAATAATAATAATGCACAAGAGCATGCCCAGCCGGTACATCTACACATTATATACTAATAATAATAATAATAATAATAATGCATAAGAGCATGCCCAGCCGGTACATCTACACATTATATAGTAATAATAATAATAATAATGCACAAGAGCATGCCCAGCCGGTACATCTACACATTATATAGTAATAATAATAATAATAATAATAATGCACAAGAGCATGCCCAGCCGGTACATCTACACATTATATAGTAATAATAATAATAATAATGCACAAGAGCATGCCCAGCCGGTACATCTACACATTATATAGTAATAATAATAAGAATAAGAATAAAGCACAAGAGCATTAAGGTCTTATTATGGAGAGATCTTACATCTCATGGGTTATCGACCCCAATTTTGAGATAATTAAGCACATGAGATAAACTCGTTAGGAGAACTGGGGACTCGTTAATGTGATTTCGGCTTCAAATGCCCAGCTTTTCCCAACTCATTGTGTTTATATTTATTTATATTTGTACTTTTCGTTCTTCCAGTCCTGGGACCTCCAGAGTTACTGAATACTGTTGTGTTTTTATTCCTCCTCCCTTTGACAGATGTGCTTGGCGTGCTGAGGGCCATAGGGTCACATATAGTTGGACATGACTGAACAACTAAACAGCAGCAATTATTTCTATGTTATATTATTATATTACTGTACTAGACCCTGGTCAGACAGCGCTGCGCAGACCCTGGGTCGACAGTGATTGGTGGGACCCGGTGCAGAAACATTTAGGGCCCACTTTGCAACTTCTCTATAGACATTGGGTGCCTTTTAGGTTTAATTAAAAGTTCTAATATATAAAAGTTTAATTAAAAGTTCTAATAATGGGAGATTTTAATTACCCTGAAATAAACCAGATAAATGAGACCAGCAGATCATCTAAGGGGAGCAGGTTCTTGAGTACACTCAGGGATCATTATCTGGCCCAGGTTATACAAGAACCTACTAGAAATGGGGCCATCTTGGATTTAGTCATCACAAATAATATTGATATAGTATCAAATGTTGGAATAGGGGAACCTTTGGGAAACAATGATCACAACACAGTCTTATTTGAGATTGAATTAAAAAAACAACATTTTAAGGGGCCAACAAAAACTCTTTTAAAAGGGCAGATTTTAACGGTCTAAGGGCAGCAATACAAAGTATAGACTGGGACAGAGAAAAAATGTATTCAGGTCTCAGAGCATAATAAAGTGATTTAGATTTGTAACTGCTTTGAGAGTGCTATCGCTGGCAGCCAATGAGCAGTAATCCAGATGTATAACTGCAGAGTAAAAAGTAAAACATTTTAGTGTAGTGTAAAGTCTACATTTTTATTTTCCATTACTAATTAATACTTATTAAATGAATGCACGATAATAACTATTGTGAATGAACAAATGTATTAGGAAGTGCGAAGCGTTAATGTATGTAAAGTAACAGAAGTGTAAAATATGCTATTAAGCGTATTTTTTTTATATATATATTTTTTAATAATAATGAATTAATTAATTACTAAAATACTTTACCTATTTGTAATTAATATATCCAGTGATCAATATCCTGAAGAGCTAACAATCAGTTTTGATTTTCCTGCAGCTTACAGTGTACATTTGGACTGTTGGTGACCTGAGGTGTAAGTGTCAGCAATGTGCGCAGTGCACGAGGGGAAACCGCTTGTATAGTCGTGTAATGTTATTGCAAGTTAGTGTTGTAAAATGGCGGCGATTGTATATGTGTTACGCGGCTCGCCAGCAGTTTCCATTATTTCTAATAGTGTATTTTGTCCCTCGTCTGTTCCTAGGTAAAAGTCGTACATGGCTGGCGATGTTTTGCACGGTTTGGGGTCGCGTAGCCTCATTTTCATTTTTTCCGGCCGCCATTTTTTTTGTCGCTTAGCCGATTTACAAGTGCCAACTGGGGAAGACGTTGCAGATATCACATATATAATTGTGAGCATACGAGCCCGCTCGAGCCGTTGCTCAAGCTTGCGGGCTCGCACAACTCACAACTCCTCCTGCCCGCTCGCCGCTCGAAACTCCTCCCCTGCCACTCATAACTCCTCCCCCGCCACTCATAACTCCTCCCCACCAGGAGGGACACAGACAGAGAGAGACAGGAGGGACACAGACAGAGAGAGAGACACAGGAGGGACACAGATAGAGAGACAGGAGGGACACAGACAGAGAGAGACAGGAGGGACACAGAGAGAGACAGGAGGGAGACAGAGAGAGACAGGAGGGACACAGACAGAGAGAAACAGGAGGGACAGAGAGAGACAAGAGGGACACGGATAGAGAGACAGGAGGGACACAGACAGAGAGAAACAGGAGGGACAGAGAGAGACAAGAGGGACACGGATAGAGAGACAGGAGGGACACAGACAGAGAGAGACAGGAGGGACAGAGAGAGACAAGAGGGACACGGATAGAGAGACAGGAGGGACACAGACAGAGAGACAGAAGTGACAGAGAGAGAGACAGGAGGGACACAGACAGAGAGAGACAGGAGGGACACAGACAGAGACAGGAGGGACACAGACAGAGACAGGAGGGACACAGACAGAGAGACAGGAGGGACAGAGAGAGACAGGAAGGACACGGATGGAGGGACACAGATAGCGAGACAGGAGGGACACAGACAGAGAGAGACAGGAGGGACAGAGAGAGAGAGACAGGAGGGACACAGACAGAGAGACAGAAGTGAAAGAGAGAGAGACAGGAGGGACACAGACAGAGAGAGACAGGAGGGACACAGACAGAGACAGGAGGGACACAGACAGAGACAGGAGGGACACAGACAGAGAGAGACAGGAGGGACACAGACAGAGAGAGAGACACAGGAGGGACACAGATAGAGAGACAGGAGGGACACAGACAGAGAGAGACAGGAGGGAGACAGAGAGAGACAGGAGGGAGACAGAGAGAGACAGGAGGGACACAGACAGAGAAACAGGAGGGACAGAGAGAGACAAGAGGGACACGGATAGAGAGACAGGAGGGACACAGACAGAGAGAGACAGGAGGGACACAGACAGAGACAGGAGGGACACAGACAGAGACAGGAGGGACACAGACAGAAAGACAGGAGGGACAGAGAGAGACAGGAAGGACACGGATGGAGGGACACAGATAGCGAGACAGGAGGGACACAGACAGAGAGAGACAGGAGGGACACAGATAGAGAGACAGGAGGGACACAGACAGAGAGACAGAAGTGACAGAGAGAGACAGGAGGGACACAGACAGAGAGAGACAGGAGGGACACAGACAGAGACAGGAGGGACACAGACAGAGACAGGAGGGACACAGACAGAGAGACAGGAGGGACAGAGAGAGACAGGAAGGACACGGATGGAGGGACACAGATAGCGAGACAGGAGGGACACAGACAGAGAGAGACAGGAGGGACAGAGAGAGACAAGAGGGACACGGATAGAGAGACAGGAGGGACACAGACAGAGAGACAGAAGTGAAAGAGAGAGAGACAGGAGGGACACAGACAGAGAGAGACAGGAGGGACACAGACAGAGACAGGAGGGACACAGACAGAGACAGGAGGGACACAGACAGAGAGAGACAGGAGGGACACAGACAGAGAGAGAGACACAGGAGGGACACAGATAGAGAGACAGGAGGGACACAGACAGAGAGAGACAGGAGGGAGACAGAGAGAGACAGGAGGGAGACAGAGAGAGACAGGAGGGACACAGACAGAGAAACAGGAGGGACAGAGAGAGACAAGAGGGACACGGATAGAGAGACAGGAGGGACACAGACAGAGAGAGACAGGAGGGACACAGACAGAGACAGGAGGGACACAGACAGAGACAGGAGGGACACAGACAGAAAGACAGGAGGGACAGAGAGAGACAGGAAGGACACGGATGGAGGGACACAGATAGCGAGACAGGAGGGACACAGACAGAGAGAGACAGGAGGGACACAGATAGAGAGACAGGAGGGACAGCGAGAGACAGGAGGGTCACAGATGGAGGGACACAGATAGAGAGATAGGAGGAACACAGGCAGAGAGAGACAGGAGGGACACAGAGAGAGACAGGAGGGACACAGACAGAGAGAGACAGGAGGGACACAGACAGAGAGAGACAGGAGGGACACAGAGAGAGAGAGACAGGAGGGACACAGAGAGAGAGAGACAGGAGGGACACAGAGAGAGAGAGACAGGAGGGACACAGAGAGAGACAGGAGGGACACAGACAGAGAGAGACAGGAGGGACACAGATAGAGAGACAGGAGGGACACAGACAGAGAGAGACAGGAGGGACACAGATAGAGAGACAGGAGGGACAGCGAGAGACAGGAGGGACACAGATGGAGGGACACAGATAGAGAGATAGGAGGAACACAGGCAGAGAGAGACAGGAGGGACACAGAGAGAGACAGGAGGGACACAGACAGAGAGAGACAGGAGGGACACAGACAGAGAGAGACAGGAGGGACACAGAGAGAGAGACAGGAGGGACACAGAGAGAGACAGGAGGGACACAGACAGAGAGAGACAGGAGGGACACAGGCAGAGAGAGACAGGAGGGACACAGAGAGAGACAGGAGGGACACAGACAGAGAGAGACAGGAGGGACACAGACAGGGAGAGTCAGGAGGGACACAGACAGAGAGTGAGAGAGTGACAGGAGTAACACAGAGATAGTCAGGAGGGATACAGATAGAGAGAGACAGGAGGGACACAGATAGAGAGAGAGTGACAGGAGTAACACAGAGAGAGTCAGGAGGGACACAGATAGAGAGAGAGTGACAGGAGTAACACAGAGAGAGTCAGGAGGGACACAGATAGAGAGACAGGAGGGACACAGATAGAGAGACAGGAGGGACACAGACAGAGAGAGACAGAAGGGACACAGACAGAGAGAGACAGGAGGGACACAGACAGAGAGAGACAGGAGGGACACAGATAGAGAGAGACAGGAGGGACACAGATAGAGAGAGACAGGAGGGACACAGATAGAGAGAAACAGGAGGGACAGGGAGAGACAAGAGGGATACAGAGAGAGACAGGAGGGACACAGACAGAGAGAGAGACACAGGAGGGACACAGATAGAGAGACAGGAGGGACACAGACAGAGAGAGAGACACAGGAGGGACACAGATAGAGAGACAGGAGGGACACAGACAGAGAGAGACAGGAGGGGCACAGATAGAGAGACAGGAGGGACACAGACAGAGAGAGACAGGAGGGACACAGACAGAGAGAGAGAGACACAGGAGGGACACAGATAGAGAGACAGGAGGGACACAGACAGAGAGAGACAGGAGGGACACAGAGAGAGACAGGAGGGAGACAGAGAGAGACAGGAGGGACACAGACAGAGAGAAACAGGAGGGACAGAGAGAGACAAGAGGGACACGGATAGAGAGACAGGAGGGACACAGACAGAGAGAAACAGGAGGGACAGAGAGAGACAAGAGGGACACGGATAGAGAGACAGGAGGGACACAGACAGAGAGAGACAGGAGGGACAGAGAGAGACAAGAGGGACACGGATAGAGAGACAGGAGGGACACAGACAGAGAGACAGAAGTGACAGAGAGAGAGACAGGAGGGACACAGACAGAGAGAGACAGGAGGGACACAGACAGAGACAGGAGGGACACAGACAGAGACAGGAGGGACACAGACAGAGAGACAGGAGGGACAGAGAGAGACAGGAAGGACACGGATGGAGGGACACAGATAGCGAGACAGGAGGGACACAGACAGAGAGAGACAGGAGGGACAGAGAGAGACAAGAGGGACACGGATAGAGAGACAGGAGGGACACAGACAGAGAGACAGAAGTGAAAGAGAGAGAGACAGGAGGGACACAGACAGAGAGAGACAGGAGGGACACAGACAGAGACAGGAGGGACACAGACAGAGACAGGAGGGACACAGACAGAGAGAGACAGGAGGGACACAGACAGAGAGAGAGACACAGGAGGGACACAGATAGAGAGACAGGAGGGACACAGACAGAGAGAGACAGGAGGGAGACAGAGAGAGACAGGAGGGAGAGCGAGAGACAGGAGGGACACAGACAGAGAAACAGGAGGGACAGAGAGAGACAAGAGGGACACGGATAGAGAGACAGGAGGGACACAGACAGAGAGAGACAGGAGGGACACAGACAGAGACAGGAGGGACACAGACAGAGACAGGAGGGACACAGACAGAAAGACAGGAGGGACAGAGAGAGACAGGAAGGACACGGATGGAGGGACACAGATAGCGAGACAGGAGGGACACAGACAGAGAGAGACAGGAGGGACACAGATAGAGAGACAGGAGGGACAGCGAGAGACAGGAGGGTCACAGATGGAGGGACACAGATAGAGAGATAGGAGGAACACAGGCAGAGAGAGACAGGAGGGACACAGAGAGAGACAGGAGGGACACAGACAGAGAGAGACAGGAGGGACACAGACAGAGAGAGACAGGAGGGACACAGAGAGAGAGAGACAGGAGGGACACAGAGAGAGAGAGACAGGAGGGACACAGAGAGAGAGAGACAGGAGGGACACAGAGAGAGACAGGAGGGACACAGACAGAGAGAGACAGGAGGGACACAGGCAGAGAGAGACAGGAGGGACACAGAGAGAGACAGGAGGGACACAGACAGAGAGAGACAGGAGGGACACAGACAGAGAGAGACAGGAGGGACACAGACAGAGAGAGACAGGAGGGACACATGAGGGACACAGAGAGACACAGGAGGGACACAGACAGAGAGACACAGGAGGGACACAGAGAGACACAGGAGGGACACAGAGAGAGACAGGAGGGACACAGAGAGAGACAGGAGGGACACAGATAGAGAGACAGGAGGGGCAGAGAAAGACAGGAGGGACACGGATGGAGAGACACAGACAGAGAGAGACAGGAGGGACACGGATAGAGAGACAGGAGGGACACAGAGAGAGAGAGAGAGAGAGAGACAGGAGGTACAGAGAGAGAGAGAGAGACAGGCGGGACACATAGAGAGAGAGAGAGAGAGACAGGAGGGACACATAGAGAGAGAGAGAGACAGGAGGGACACATAGAGAGAGAGACAGGAGAGACACAGGCAGAGAGAAGAGACATGAGAGAGAGACAGGAGGGACAGAGACAGGGGGGGCAGAGACAGACAGAGATAGAAAGACAGGAGGGACACAGACAGAGATAGAGAGACAGGAGGGACAGAGAGAGAGAGAGACAGGAGGGACAGAGAGAGAGACAGGAGGGACACAGAGAGAGGCAGGAGGGACACAGACACAGAGAGAGAGAGACAGACAGGAAGGAGGGACAGAGAGAGAAAGACAGACAGGAAGGAGGGACAGAGAGAGACTGACAGGAAGAAGGGACAGAGAGACAGACAGGAGGGAGGGATAGAGAGACAGACAGGAGGGAGGGATAGAGAGAAAGATTGACAGGAGGGAGGGATAGAGAGAGAGACATGAAGGAGGGACAGAGAGAAAGATTGACATGAAGGAGGGACAGAGAGACAGACAGGAAGGAGGGACAGAGAGAGAGACAGACAGGAAGGAGGGACAGAGAGACAGACAGGAAGGAGGGACAGAGAGACAGACAGGAAGGAGGGACAGAGAGATGAGAAAAGTGGAGTGGAAGTGACAGGGGAGGGAAAGCGGGTAGAAGAGACAAGGGAAGGGAGAGGGGTGGAAGAGACAGGGTAGGGAGAGGGGTGGAAGAGACACAGGAAAGGGAAATGGTTGAAGATACACAGGGAGGAAGAGAAGGGAAAAGAAACGGGAGGGAGGGAGGGAAGAGACTCAAGGGAGAGGGGTTGAAGAGACACGGGAGGGAGAGAGGGGAAAGGGGACACATGCGAGGGGGAGGTGGGAAGAGATACAGGGGTGGAGAGGGGGTAAGAGACACATGGGGGAGAGGCTCACAATGAGCGCCTTTGGCGCTCATTGCGAGGCCCATGATGAGCTTCAAAGGTGCTTAGTAAAGTAGAGGGGGGAGTGGCTCTCATTGAGCGCCTACCGTCAAGTAGAGGGGGGAAAAGGTAGATGGGGAGAGGCTCGCAATGAGCGCCAAAGGCGCTCATCGCAAGGCCAGTTAAGTAGAGGGGGAGAGGCTTGCAATTTGTGGCAAACACCATTGCCAGGCTTCAAATTTTATTGCCGTCATTTTTGACGGGCAAGTGGCTAGTCACATATATAGTTGTGAGCAGACGGGTTGTTGCTAACGCTGCGGGCTTGCGAAGCGAGGGCCAGAGTTGCTGGCAAGGAGCGCCGAAGGCTCCCACGTCGGCTGCAATGAGCCGCAGGCGGGACTTACACCATCAAATTTACGGACTTACCATCCAAAAATACGGGACTTAGAAAAAAAAACATTACGAGCTCACAAAAATACGACCTTAACGCCCGAACCACGCGCACTTAAAACATTAAAAACACAATAAATACACACAACAAACACAGAAAAAGCTTACCCACAGCAAGGCGGGCACCGAGGACCTCTGCAAGTGAAGTTACACCTCCGTTTAAGTCCAAATTCATGAGTTTAGACACCCGAAAATCACCTAAGTGAGAGAAAAAATGGCAGTTGCAAAAAAGAAAACTAGGCTACAGGACCCAAAACTAGGCTACAGGACCCTAACAAGGACGCTAAATCATCCACACCCGCGTACCACATACACATTCCCCGCCATTTTACAACACTAACTTACACAATGCAGAAGTACCCAGTTACCCTAACGGCTTCCCCTCGCGCACGCAGCCTATTTACACTACACACTGCGCAAATTGCTGACACTTACACAGCAGCTCCACAGCACTGAAAACCTACATTGTATGCTGCAGGAACATGAAAACAGATTGTCAGCTCTTCAGCACAATGCTTCCTGCATATATTACTTACAAATAGGTAAAGTATATTCATTTAGTAATTATTTCATTAGCATACAAAAATACATATACACAAAAAAAACATTATTACATTAAACATAAAAGCCATTCACTGCGCGCCTCACAACGAGCGCCAACGCTGCTCATAGCACACAAAGCCTTGCAATAAGCGCAAAAAACACATCACCGCCGACCAAAGAATAACAGCAAAAGCGCCTATCAGAAAAAAAAACACAACCAACAGCCTCGCAATGAGCGCCGAAGGATCTCCGACCGCCAACAAAATGAATGTCTCGTCCAAACGCCATTACCTGCCTTACAATCTTATTGCCGCCATTTTTTGACGGGCAAGTCGCTAGTAAATATATAAAGATCAAGATAATAAAAGTATCAGGAAATGTAACACAAAGTGTCAGATGCACGCGCGTCTGAATAGTACGACAAATACGGATTTTTGTCATAAATGATATGATCTCAGTATTGGGTCATAAACCCTAAACACTGGAATCTGTTACATACAATTTACTGATGATGTCATTAATGAGCTTCAAGGGGTGGGGGGGGGTCTCTTTTCATACTTTTTGAGCGGTGCAAATACAACATACGCAGAGCGGAAACGCCACGTCTGTGGGACACACACAAAGGGGTTCACTTTGGGAGAAAAAACAAACAAATATGAAATATTTAATAATCATATTTTGATGTTACCAACAGATAAGGAAACGAAACTGAGGTTATTATATCTAATAGTAGCAAGCCTGGGAGTACTGGGAGTAATAATACTGCAGCAGGAGGTCAGGACTAATGTCACCTATAGACCCCCAGACAGATAAAGGTCAGCACTAATGTTCCTCTATAGACCCCAGTCAGATAAAGGTCAGTACTAATGTCACCTATAGACCCCCAGACAGATAAAGGTTAGTACTAATGTCCCTCTATAGACCCCCAAACAGATAAAGGTCAGTGCTAATGTCCATCTATAGACCCCCAGTCAGATAAAGGTCAGTACTATTGTCACTCTCTAGACCCCAGACAGATAAAAGTCAGTACTAATGTCCATCTATAGACCCCCAGTCAGATAAAGGTCAGTACTAATGTCACTCTATAGACCCCCAGTCAGATAAAGTTTTGAAATGTTTCTTGGATAGCATTGGGGCTAAAGGAGGTTTGGCCATCAGGTAGTCTAAAGATACAGTATATTATGTCCTCTCTTGGGGGGTAAAGACACTAATAATTCCTCCAATAAAATTCTGTTTTTTTATGTGGGCAAGGTCCCTGGTTAGCCCATTGGGTTATCTGTTAAAAAGAGTGGTGCAGAGACTGTGGGGGCTGTTAGCCTCCTTGTCCCCGTGTGGCCGTTTAGAATCCCTGCTGCTGCATGTTTCAGCTTTATTAAGGTGTAATTGTACAGTGTTTGACTCAAGTAGATGCCTGTGCTGGGTCAGTTTGGCTTAATTGCTGGGCCCTTTTCCTGCCAAGATTGCGACCGTCAGTCCATGGGCCTCTATGTACCCTTCACTACCTTTGTCCCCGCTTGTGTGCTTATTTGGGATGGCCCCCCTTTATATCTCTGGTCCGTGGCCTTCTCAGGTCCCCCCCTCAATCTCTGAGTGTGGGTATGCAGGGCTGGGGAGTTGAATCAGGCCTACCTTCTTCTCTGCTCGCTGCAAGATCAACAATACCTAATTTTTCAGGCATGTGTACATGCTTAATTTTTCTGGCCTCTGGTGCTGCACTGTGCCTTCAACAACCAAACCCCCCAAAAAGGCACATAACAGGGATTAAACTGATAGGAGTAGTACTACTTAACACACCACTCATATCTGGTGTAACAGTAGTGTACATTTAAAACAAAAAACATTTTTTCTACTGTAATAGATTGCATAGCAGTTAGTTGTCTGCAAGCGTGTGTGTCAGACCTACCTCGTCTACTCTGCCAACTTCTGCAAGTGCACAGTGCCACTCATATCTGTTGTCACAGTAGCTTGGACGCATAGTACCAATCTGTCAAAACCGGTAATGATGAATGAGGTCTAGAGTAGCCTGGTTCCCTTATCCTCTACAGGTTGAGACCTAATGTTTGGGTGACTCCAGACCAACACATGAGTACAAGCAGCACACAAACTCAAAGCCGCCATCCTCCTCCTGGTCCAGTATCATCAGCCACATCAACCACTGCTGTCCTCCTTGCCCCTTCTCAACCATCCGCCACTGCATCTCTCGCCTTGAGCAGTTCCTGCTCATCTGCCCATAGTCAGGTGCCTGTAAAGGACATGTTTGAGCGTAAGAAGCTAATGTCTCAAAGTGCCCCAATATTGAAGTGATACGACCCACAAAGCATCTTTTTCCATCTCCCGGTTCTAAAAATCCAGGCCTTATACACGCCCCCTGGTAGGTGACGTAACAAGTATTAAACTGATAAGAGTAGTACTTACAAACACGCCACTCCTATCTGGTGGCACCTTTGATTGCACGTGCCGTGCCCCAAAATAGAAGTGATACAACCAACAAAGCATCTTTTTCCATCTCCTGGTTCTAAAAATCCAGGCCTTATACACGCCCCCTGATAGGTGCTTTAACAGGTATTTACACTGATAAGAGTAGTACTTACAAACACTCCTATCTGGTGGCACCTCTGATTGCACGTGCTGTGCCCCAAAATTGAAGTGATACGACCAACAAAGCATCTTTTTCCATCTCCTGGTTCTAAAAATCCAGGCCTTATACACGCCCCCTGATAGGTGACGGAACAAGTATTAAACTGATAAGAGTAGTACTTACAAACACGCCACTCCTATCTGGTGGCACCTTTGATTGCACGTACCGTGCCCCAAAATTGAAGTGATACGACCAACAAAGCATCTTTTTCCATCTCCTGGTTCTAAAAATCCAGGCCTTATACACGCCCACTGATATGTGCTGTAACAGGTATTAAACTGATAAGAGTAGTACTACTTAACACACCTTATAATAATGCAGAGAGAGGCGACGCAGTGAGAGGAGTCTGAAGAAGAGGAGTCAGAGGAGGAAGGTGGCTTTGAGGAGGTGGAAGACCAAACACAGCAGGCGTCCCAGGGGGCTCGTTGTCACCTTTCGAGGACCCTTGGTGTTGTACGTGGCTGGGTGGAGGAAGAGACCTTCAATAACATCAGTGAGGACAAGGAACGGGACATGGCTAGCTTGGTATCCAACCTTGTGCAAATGGGGAGTTTGCCTTTGTGCAAATGGACTGTTTGCGGTTGTTTGCGGTGCGTTAAACGGGGAGTTTGGTCTGTCACTGTAAAGCAGGCCTAACCCTTACACTACCTGATTGATACAACATCATACCTGATGTTTTAAAGCACGTTATTCCAAACAATTTAGGAATGTTAGGTAATTTATGCCCTTTATGGCTTAAAACCAGACTCTGCATCAACTATGTAATTTTCTGTTGGAGTTTTGCCATGGATCTCCTTTTGGCATGCCACAGTCCAGGTGTTAGTCCCGTTGAAACAACTTGCCCATCACTATTGTGGCCAGAAAGTGTCCCTGTGGGTTTTAAAATTCGCCTGCCCATTGAAGTCTATGGCGGTTCGCCGGGTTCGCCGGTTCGCGAACAATTGAGGCGGTTCGCGGTTCGCGAACCGAAAATTTTATGTTCGCGACATCACTAATGAGAAATCCTGTTTCTAGAAAGTAAAAATTGTTAAATACTATCATTACTGACTGATATACAGTGCCTTGGAAAAGTATTCACCCCCTTGGCATTTTTCGTGTTGCCTCACAACCTGGTATTAACATGGATTGTTTGAGGATTTGCATCATTTAATATACATAAAATGCCCACAACTTTAAAGATTTTTTTTTTTAGTTGTGAAGCAAACAACAAATAGGACAAAATAACAGAAAAAGTCAATGTGCATAACTATTCACCCCCTAAAGACAATACTTTGTAAAGCCATCTTTTGTGACAATCACAGCTCCAAGTTTTGGATAAGTCTCTATGAGCTTGCCACATCTTACCACTGGGATTTTTGCACATTCCTCCTTGCAAAACTGCTCCAGCTCCTACAGGTTGGATGGTTTGCGCTTGTGAACCGCAATCTTTAAGTCTGACCACAGATTTTCTATTGGATTGAGGTCTGGGCTTTAACTAGGCCATTCCAACGCATTTACATGTTTCCCCTTAAACCACTCAAGTGTTTCTTTAGCAGTGTGTTTGGGGTCATTGTCCTGCTGGAAGGTGAACCTCTGCCCTAGCCTCAAATCACGCACAGTGTTACAGGTTTTGCTCAAGAATATCCCTGTATTTAGCACCATCTTTCCATCAACTCTGACCAGTTTCCCAGTCCCGGCTGCTGAAAAACATCCCCACAGCATGATGCTGCCACCACCATGTTTCACTAGGGATGGTGTTCTTTGGGTGATGTGATGTGTTGGGTTTGTGCCAGACATAGCATTTTCTTTGATGGCCAAAAAATTCAATTTTAGTCTCATCAGACTAGAGCACCTTCCTCCATACATTTTGGGAGTCTCCCACATGACTGTTCACAAACTCGAAATGTGTCACTTAGTTTTTTTGCTGAAAGTGATGGCTTTCTTTTGGCCACTCTTCCGTAAAGCCCAACTCTATGGAGTGTAAGGCGGTTGTCGTCCTATGTACAGATACTCCAGTCTATGCGGTAGAACTCTGCAGCTCCTCCAGGGTTACCTTAGGCCTCTGTGCTGCCTCTGATTAATGCCCTCCTTGCCTGGTCCTTGAGTTTTGGCAGGTTTGCTGTTGTGCCATGTTCTTTCCATTTGGTTATGATAGATTTGATGGGGCTCTTAAGGATCATCAAAGATTTGGATATTTTTTTTATAACCTAACCCTGACTTGTACTTTTCAACAACATTGTCCCTTACTTGTTTGGAGAGTTTCTTGGTCTTCATGGCAGTGTTTGGTTAGTGGTGCCTCTTGCTTAGGTGTTGCAGCCTCTGGGGCCTTTCAAAAAAGGTGTATATATGTAATGACAGATGATGTGACACTTAGATTGCACACAGGTGGACATCATTTCACTAATTATGTGAATTCTGAAGGTAATTGGTTACACCAGAGCTTCTTATGGGCTTCATAGCAAAGGAGGTGAATATATACGCACATGCCAATTTTCTGCTTTCTATTTCTAAAAAAAAAATGTTGTTGTAAATATTTTTTCTTATTTCACTTCACCAACTTAGACTATTGTGTTCTGATCCATCACATAAAATTCAGATTAACAACACATTGGACTTAAGGCTGTAATGTAACAAAATAGGTAAAAAGTCAAGGGGGTGAATATTTTTGCAAGGCACTGTGTGGCTATGCTATAATGGAGTCCCCTTAGTTTATTAATGTATGTGTGAAATGGATGTTTATATAACAGGAGCAGATCTTCTACACAGCTGCTAAGGCTATTACATACTTCAGAAAAAAAGAAAGAAGATTTTCAGTTAGTTCTTTTGGAAGAGCAATAAAAACTGCAATTAACAGTAGGAGCAAGTGACCTTGAGCCTCATTCAATTCGGGGCTCACAACCTGATCGCAGACAGCCGATTGTCTGCAATTGAGTTGCGGTTCCCATTGTCTCCAATCGCAAAAATCGGAAATCATGTAATCGTCTTTAGAATTTGCGAGCTTGAACATGATCAATCTACATAGTGTGGATTGCTTTAGATTGTAAGTCTGCGAGTTTCAATCCTGCAAGGTGCTTTAGGGAAAGCGCTATGGACACCGGATTCCAAGCTCAAAGACAGGGCCATCCACTCTTTGCAATGTGTGAATCTTGAACTTGTCATTGCCTGTAACTTAACTTATGTATAGCGCTACAGAATATGTTGGGGCGTTACAAATAAACGATAATGATAAAATAAGTGGTGGTGATGAAGTGGCTTGTGTACCTGAATGAAGCTGTGATCTATACCATATAGGGCAGGTGATAGCAGAGAGGTCAGAAAAATCACAATCCACTAGAGAAGGAATTGGTAACCCACTCCAGTATCTTTGGCATGCAAACCTAGTGAAAAAGCACAGGCAGAGACATAGCTGAATGTGCTGCTGTCCATAGGGTCACAGAGAGTCAGACACAACTGCACGACTGAACAACAAATAATCAAATGTTCACCAGGTACTTGATGTATGTGAATTGGCGGTGAAATATAGCCACTATTTGTGTTCCCAAATGTAGATATGATAAGCGAAATGTATATGCAATTATATTGATATTTCAGGGGCCACAATAGAGCCTCTGTGAGTGGGAAAGGGTTCGCATGGCATGAGATTCATGTTTTGGTGTTGCTATTTAATCAGGTAGTGTGGTTTTAATTATGTTCTGCATGTTGCAGCCTAGTTTTTCATATTGGCATGTGCATGACTATTACAACATATGATAACTAAAATATGTTTTGCAAAAGCATTTTTACTATTGGGGGATTATTGTGCAAGTAATTGCATTCCCAAACATGCTAAGTGGGGGTGGCGGTGAAGGGGCATGTGTACTTCAATGAGGCGATGAGCAATACCATGTAGGGCCAGTGTAGGTGGGTACGTCATAGCAGAGAGGTCAGACAAATCCCAGTCCACTAGAGAAGGAAATGACAACTCACTCCAGTGTCACATGTCATATTTATTTAGGCCCTCCCCAGTATCTCTAATTGGACTTGGCCTGTATATTAACCCTTCATTATTATTAGATCTGATATGTTGTATTATATGATATCTAATGCTATTATTTTATTATGTATTGACCTATTTCATGTTAGCCAGGGCTCATTAGTTTACATCTAGAGGAATGTGGCACTTATGTGATGCATGTGGATGTCGCATAACCTTAACCATTGAAAACACACGGACATGGTTACAACAGTATAACAAAGCTTTATTTTTCACACAGACCACAATCAGCAGGGGTCAAAATTGTGCAACAGTATCATAGGTGTGGTGTGGGCAAGTCCCAAGAGAGCAAGAGGTTATGATTGAAAAAAAGGGGATACATACAGGGGACAATAGTATAGAATAAGCATGATGCATAGCACCTACCAGGGTCACATGTGGTCACTACACCACTGCAACCGAAATCTGATGAAAAAAGGATCATCACAAATCACTTAATTTAATTGAAGAAACCATGTATGTGCAAAGAACTTACAACTTGTCTTGATCTGCTTAATAAAACAGATGATTTAACTTCTGGACTGTGTAATCCAATCCAGTTTCACACATACAGTGTGGCGACAAAAAATATTAAGCAAATTAAAAAGTGGTCAACTAAGAAAAGGCGGAGGAGGAATAAATATATAATCACAATGCATGTACAATACAGTGCTAAATACTGTACCAATATACAAACTCACCTGATTCCCATCTGCAAGCATTACTAACTATTAGCTAGGTCTCTGGATAATCAGTAATATGGGGTTCTCAGACCAATACTGAGGTCAGGATCACATGCTTCACTAGTGCATATATAAATGCTGGCTGACATTAACATGCCATTGTGAGACTTTGCAAGTTCACTGCTATAGCGGTATTAGTCCACATTGAAGCTAACAACAATCATGTCTTTGATATCCGGCTATATGATAGCTTTAATATTGTGGGAGCTACATGTTAAGGGGGGCTGTCATTGAAGGAATGTGTACCTGAGAGGCACTTTGAAAACCTTACACCTCATACATTTCTTCTACAATGCTTGCAGATGCAGAAGATGCCTTTATGGACCTGAATTGTATCTGAAACAAAGCAAATGGAAATAAAATGAAAAAATTAAAACATAAGGCCTGAAAAAACATAGGGATTGCAGCATCTTCTCTCAACAGCATTCCTCAGGGACCATCAATTGGTGAAATGTTAAACAGAACCCTACGTGTCCAAAAAGAAGAGGATCTTTTTAGATTGTAAGTCTGCGAGTTTCAATCCTGCAAGGTGCTTAAGGGAAAGCGCTATGGACACTGGATTCCAAGTTCAAAGACAGGGCCATACACTCTTTGCAATGTGTGAATATTTAACTTGTCATTGCCTGTAACTCAACTTATGTATAGCGCTACGGAATATGTTGGCGGTTAAAAATAAATGATAATAATAATAATAATAATAATAATAATAATAATAATAATCATGGACCATGTGATGGGAAGATCCCAGACTCTGAAGCCGGACGCAGTCTCCCTGCTGAGGGAGGAGGCAGCGGCATCACGTCTGGAGGGGGCAGAGGCATGGTGGGAGGAGATAAGGGATGGGCTGCTGGTGGTTGGGCGATGCCTCCGGGGTAGAGGATTGGGGGTTGGGGATCAGCCCCAAACTTAGCAGCCCAGCCAGGTGACTCTCAGTCATTAGACAATGCCTCTTCACCTCTCTAGAGGTCGGGGCCAGGCTGAGCATCACCTCTGCATGGGTAGCAGACATGATGGCCTGGATCCCCCTCAGACAGCCCAGTTGCTCACGCATGATGGCCAGCATCTCCGCCTGCGCAGCCTGGCTCAGTGGTGGTGATGGAGGTTCTGGTTGCAGGGCAGGGTGAGGAGGTGGCGTGGATGGAGTGGGGAGGGTCCAGGGCCAAGCTGGAGCCAAGGGTAATGCTGGTGGTGGTGTCTGTGTCCCTGGTGGTGGCCAGGCCAGCGCACGGTGTGAGGAGAAGGCGGTGTTGGCTAGCTGGTTGGCAGGTTGGAGGGTCCCGGCGAAATCCAAAGTCGTTCGAGGAGGGGGATAGTGGGGTCAAATCCAGGTGTGATCATTGTCTTTCCGGTGGGGGGGGGACTCCCCCATCACAATGACCTCCCCCTCCTCAGAGCCATGGCCCTCTGAATCTCCTCCTTCCTTCTCCCCTGCGCTTGTTCCTTTTGGGCGGGAGGCGACGCCCCACTTCTGGCTCCTCAATGGCCCTAGACCTCCTCCTGGATGCCGAGAGATAGAAAAGAATGTCATTAGTATGATAAATAATACATTGTTATGTGTTAATTTCTAACTATCTGACATTGAGCCTTGAACATGGATGATTCTCCTCATTGCAACTCTGATTAGCTATCATATGGTAGATTTGATCTATTCTTAGGTTTATGGTCTTGACTATTGTCTTGGCTCCTAACGCTCTCTTGATTCTGGCTGCGTTCTGTAACTGCATAGGCTGCAGTGGGCACACCAATACATGGACTCTCTATTGCTTGATTACTTATGTTGTGCCCAGGAATGACAGTAATTTGTCAGCTTTATGGATTTAATGATGCATCCATCTATCCCTTGTTAATTCCATGGAGCTGACATGTCAGTGTCCTTGTTGATTATCATGCACATTTGTAGTGTGTGTGATGCACATGTGGTGGCACGTTGGTGTATGTCATATTCACCTGACATGGAGGTTGGGTCCTGATGGGCCACTGGACCTGAAGCTCCATCGGCAGGCGACTGTCGTAAGGGACCTTCTGAGACCATCTCCCACTCATTATAGTTCACAATGCGGCCTTGATCCTCTCTGGACATCCTCCTCCTCACCTTGGCCCTTATATCTTTAAATCAGTGCTTCAAGGACCTCTCATCCCTAGGCACTGTGCCTACCGCAGTCACTTCTGCGCTACCTCCTTCCAAGCCTGATCCCTAGGCCCAGGCTTCCCTCCCCCCTGGTGCGTATAGTTGTGGGCCCTGTGCTTGCCCCTAGCCTCTTGCCCTCTCGACTGAGGACAGGGACCCTGGCCTCCCTGACCTGCCCCTGAGGCCTGTCCCTTCCCCAAATTACCACCCCTTGGGATCAGGCCCCTTCCCCTCTGTCCCCACTCTAGATGTGCCTGATGCTCTTGGCCCCCTTCCACCACCAACCACTGCATTCTCCTCTCCCTCCTCCTGCTCGTCTCCCTCCTCATCTTCCTCCTGCTCCCTCCTCTCCTTGTTCTCCTCTCCTCCCTCCTCCCCAACTCTCCCCTCCATCATTAAACAAAAATTAAAAGAAGTACAAATCAAGAAAAGTATTCCTGTAATATGTGTGTTGAAAAAAAGGTGTTGGGGGATGGGATGGGGGAGGGTGTGTGTCCTAACTCTGTATATCTCTATGTGTATTTTTTAACCTATATGTATAGCAAATATGTGCAATCTGTCAATATCTATATATCCACTTCTGTAGTTGGGAAGCTTTTAGAAGGGTTAATAAGGGACAGAATACAAGAATATGTCTATTTGAACAGGATCATAGGTAGCAGTCAACATGGATTTATGAAGGAAAGGTCGTGTCAGACCAATCTAATTAGTTTTTATGAGGAGGTTAGTAGGAACTTGGATCAGGGCAACTCAGTGGATGTAGTCTTTTTAGATTTTTCAAAGGCATTTGATACAGTGCCACATGGAAGACTAGTGAGCAAACTAAGGGATACAGGAATTGCAGTAAATATCTGCTCATGGATCGAGAGCTGGCTAAAAGACAGGAAGCAAAGGGTTGTTGTAAATGGAACATACTCCGATTGGTCTAATGTGATAAGTGGGGTTCCTCAGGGCTCAGTATTGGGTCCTCTCCTTTTTAACATATTTATTAATGACATTGAAGTAGGACTCGAATGTAGTGTCTCTATTTTTGCTGATGACACTAAGTTGTGCAAGGTAATAAAATCAGATAATGATGTACTTTCCCTACAAAAGGATTTGCATAAATTAGAGAAATGGGCGGCTAAATGGCAGATGAGATTTAATACAAATAAATGTAAGGTTATGCATTTGGGAAGGAAAAATAGCCAAGCAATCTATAATCTTAATGGAGCAAATCTAGGGGTATCAGATATTGAAAGGGATTTTGGAGTACTAGTGGACAACCACCTAGGTAACAGCGCTCAAAGCCAAGCAGCGGCTGCAAAGGCAAATAAAATATTAGCATGTATTAGGAAGGGTATAGAAGCCAGGGAAGAAGATATAATTCTGCCACTATACAAATCTCTAGTACGCCCTCATTTGGAATATGGAGTACAATTTTGGGCACCACCTCACAAAAAAGACATCTTAGAGCTGGAAAAAGTACAGAGAAGGGCTACAAAACTAATAAGGGGAATGGAGGGGCTAAGTTATGAAGAAAGACTAGCAAAATTAAACTTATTTTCGCTAGAAAAAAGGCGTCTAAGAGGAGATATGATTACGTTATTTAAATACATCCAGGGTCCATATAAGGCTTTGTCAAGTGAGCTTTTTGTAGCAAGAGATTTTCAACTGACAAGAGGACATCCGTTGAGGTTAGAGGAAAAAAGATTTCACCTTAAACAAAGAAAAGGGTTCTTCACAGTTAGGGTGGTTAAACTGTGGAATTCTCTACCAAAGGAGGTGGTGACAGCGAATTCGATAGACAACTTCAAAAAGGGGTTAGATATATTTCTGAATAAAGAGGGCATTCAAGGCTATCCTAGATAACTAGCGAAGGAATATTGATCCAGGGAGAAATTTGATCGCCAGTTTCTGGGGTCAGGAAGGAATTTTGCTTTTTTTCCCCCTTATGAGACAATTGGCAAAGTTTCAATGGGGTTTTTTTTATGTTTGCCTTCCTCTGGATCAATTAACAATAATTAACAATTAACAATAATAATAAATAGTCCAAATTAAAAAGATCAATAGAGATCTAAAAAGGTTGAACTTGATGGACTAACTCTTTATTCATTCTCCAATACTATACTATTAATAATTATTTAATCAATAATTTAATTAATAACTAATCCGCATATTGCAGATCAGAAGAGATCTTAACAGGTTGAACTTGATGGACTGAAAGTCTTTTTTCAACCTTAATTACTATGTAACTATGTAATATGTGTAAGTCTTAAGCGTAAATACATTTGAAATATAATATAAAGCAATCAAAAAAGTAATGTACAACAAAATTAAAAGGATAAATCAAAAAAGTATTCCTGTAATATGGGTGTTGGAAAAAAAATGTATGTGCTATGTGTTATTAATAGGTTTTGGGGTGTGTGTGTGGTGTGTCCTAACTCTGTATGTCTCTATGTGTGTTCTTTAACCTATGTGTATTGCAAATATGTGTAATCTGTAAATATGTGTAAGTCTTAAGCGTAAATATGTTTGTACCGTAAAACCGTAATCTACCTCTCTCAAAACCACTACTACTCTCTCTCTCCAACAAATTCAATCACCAGCTCTTGACATTTTCAACACAGTAAACGGATGGGCATGTGTCAATCAAATCTATAAGCTTCCACTGTCAATCATATTGTCTAGCACGCATGTGATTGGCTGAGATGCCTGTGTCAAGCTCTGTTTTTCTGCAATTGGATATTTCAGGCCGATTGTGGCTAGTCCGTCACCTTTCCAGCTTGCGGGCGCGGCTAAGGTTTAAGGGGCTTGAGTCTCAAGCACGTAACTTGCGCCCAGCTTGAATTTAATTTCAAGCCCACATTCGTTGTGGGTCTCACATGGTACTTCACCAAATATGAAATATGAATGAAACCAATCTCATTGTACATGTGGGTGGCCTGATATCTATTAACTCATTGATTCCCAAGATTCATCTAACCCAGAATATTGCACATTAAAATATATTTCATATTCCATATTTACTGGCTTGCGTCTCAAGCCCGTAACTCGCGCCTAGCTTGAATTTAATAGCTCTGTAACTCTGTAAAATCTCAAGGCCGCAGCCGTTGCGGGTCTCACGTTGCACTTTGAATTTTTTGGGAATTTTATAGGGCTGCAAGGGACTTCAAAAGTTTGCTAAAGCAATGGAAGGCATTAGAATTACTTGAACAACAATCCCTGATGATCAAATATGTAAATAAAAGGAAACTCTGTATTGTCACATGTTCGAATGGTCATGCATAGGCAAATATGACAAGTCATGATGCAAGATGCTGAAAGCTATGACAGACACAGTACCTCATGAAATTGCAACACATTTAGATAAAAATGGCTGCAATATTAAACCTCTCACTCAGAGGCTATAATGTGCCCCTAAACATACAAACCTCATCTGATATACATCTCACTCAACACATTTACAAATAGTGGCCATATTTCACCGCCACATGGATTATATCAAGTACCAGGGGAAGAAATGTATATGTGGGCAAAAACATTATGGTTTGCAAATAGAATTTACAAAAACATCCCAAAAGCAGGAAAGTTCACCAGATTATCATGCTCAAGATTCCCATAGCCTGAACCTAAATCAGCTGTAATGTCAGATAAGTCTGAAATACACAAGTGAGCAATTCCAAAGATGAAATCCACCTGGATATTAACTGGTGCTGTAATTAACAAGCCATAAAACACCTGAACCAACAAGGCATTAGCAAGTCTGACACATCATGGATTGCAGCCATTCAAATGAGGTTTATATGCATTCGAGGAGAGAGTCCCGTTGTAAACATAGATATTTGTACCAAATGGAGATCCGGATGCAAGGCATGCGGCTGAGGAGTGGCTGAGGAGTGATAGAGAGGAACAGCTGGGAGTGAATGTGGGTGAGAGTGTTGATGTGATCCATTGTGGTCCGAAACCAAGCCAGGCAAGTGGCTCATCACAGGATATGCCTAGGATCATGATGGGGGGTCAGGTAGGGAATATAGCACTAGTGGCACAGGGAAAGGGGGATTTAAGGACACCTGCAGACATGGAATACCACATTGATGTGGATGATCAGCTGTTGGGGGGGCCAGATGAGGGACCCCTGTAGGGTGTGGCCATACAAGTGCCGGCTCCTGCCCAGCCAGACCCACAGGGGGGGGGGAGGCAGGCCCAGGATCCTGCCAGCAGGGTGCACCTGCCCAAGGTTTGCTGATAGTCCCAATAGAGGGGTTAGCTGATGTGAAAGTGTATGAGCATTTTTGGCTAACTTGTGCCATCCTGGATGAGACTTATGTGGTCCTGAGGGAGGACCTTGAGCCTTCCTCACAGACCAAAAGAGCCATCCCATGCATGACACAGTTGTTAGCCATAATACACTTCCTTGCAATCTGGTAGTTTCCAGAACACTGATAGTATAGTAGGAGGAATGTCTCTCAAGGCAAGTCTTTCAAGGTTCCTGAGTACATGCTATTGTTCTGAAAACTACGAGATACATCAGTTTCCCCAAAACTGTGGAATACATCTTTAAGGTCAAATCAGATTTCTATTAATTAGGAGGTGTCCCCAATGTGCTCTGTGCTATTTATCGTACACATGTAGCATTGATACCTCCTAAAGATCAGGAAGTGCTGTTCAGAAATTGCAAACAATATCATTCAATCAATGTCTAGGTTTTTTGCGATGCAAACATGGACATACGAAGTGTGCTTGCAGGCTTCCCAGGAAGTGGTCACGATGCCCATATCCTGCGTCATTCATCCACCCATCACTACTTCCAGTCTTGCCAAGCTCCATCTGGGTGGCTACTGGGTGAATACCCATAAAGAATCACATGCAAGCATATCTTACCAAGAGAGAATACCCTAACATATACATCATGTTCCACCATAATGCTATGGCGGTGACATGTGACTAAAAGAGTACCACTGGCTGACCCATTGCATCATAGCTTATTGCTGTGCATAACCCAATGTGATCTGGTCATAGGAGTATGAAGTTTAGACCCACAGATCCATAAACTAACTTCCCATGAATCATTATGTATACATTCATATGCTTTAACAAACATTACATTAATATACACATCTCCCATTTTGTTTCCTTCGGTGATGCAGGATATAGGTGTTTGCTTTGGTTGTGGACCCATGTGAACAATCCACACTCAGAGGGGGAGGAGAGGTACAATGCAGCCGATGCCACATGCCGGAATTTAATAGAGCGCACCTTTGGGCTTGAAGGGTTAATAAAAAACTCTTTGTGTTAAGGAGCTGGAAAATTAACTGACACATAGAATATGATCACTTGCATTCCGTTATCTTTGTTCCAAGAACATTTTGTGATCTGACTTGCTAGACTAACCACAAACTGTTTCTGCTTGCTGTCAGGTATATACGTTTTTGCCATCCTGCAAATAAATTAGCTTGTACTGAGACTCTTGTGTGTGCGTCATTTCCAGTACTGGTTCCCAGAGCTCTGTCCAAGGCCTGTGGTCCAAGCAGTCAATGCATTAAAATAAGCCCCAACAAGCTGGTGTCAAAGTGGGATACAGATCGAAGAACAACGAGTGGTGAGTAGAGTGAATTGTGTCCATTTAAGTACACCTTCCTTTGCTCCCACTCTCATCTTCCTCTGTAAACTGTATCCAAGTAAAAAGGTTGGGCACAGTCTTGGGTAGACTGAGAACCACTCTCTAAGGTAGGGAGGGTTTAGCCTTTGGTAGGCTAAAATATTAAAGCCTTTGGCAGGCTAAATTATTAAGCCTTTGGAAGGCTATATTAAGCATTTGGTAGGTTATATTAATTATTCCTAAGGTGGGAATAGAAAGGATAAAATTGAAATATATACTTGACGGCTTGGTTGACAGTGCCCCAAACCACCGCTTTTGCTTGCTTGCTTTTGCTGAATTGCTGTGCTGTATAAGATAAATAAATGTTGTTATACTGTGTAAAATCAGGAAGTGAGGTCTCTGGAGACTGTAAGACGCACTGTCTCTGTGTCTAGGGGCAACCCGTTGACTCACAGAGTACGAACGCATAGTGACAGTCGAAAGAAAACAGAAATAGAGATATTGTACCACGTTTTGTTTTAAGTAATTAACTTGAGAATAACTGTCAGAATTGTTGGAGCTCTCCAGCTCAGTACAGCCGCTCTTGTTCTCTGATTAACAATCGTGGTAACAATATAAGGTTACGTTGACTAGTGAGACAACCGCCTGAATTTTTGAAGAATAGAAGTATAGTTGAAAATGGGCACTTCCCAGTCTAAACAATATCTACCTCCCAACCCGGGAGAATCATGCAAAGAATATGTATATAGAACATCACCAAAGGGAGGATCCTATGTCGACCCCTTTGTGCATAATTTAGCCGGATGGTCTGAGGGAAAGAGGAGTTCTAGCCCTTTTTCCGAGGGAGGGGGCAAATGATGAATTTCACATGAATATGAATAAGGCACTGTGTCATGGGGATAAAAAAGCTTTCCCATGGTATACAGGAGACCCTGGGTGGGACATGACATATATGAGTGAAGGTGGAAAGAATTGGTTAAAAATTGCACCACATCCGATCCCTACGGACGGACTTAAAAAGAGTACATTGAAATTATTCTCTAAAAAGAAAGGTCCTAACCACACACCTCACCCTCACCCGAAAGTACCTCCTACATATAGTCCGCCTACGACTTTGTATCCTAATCTAGGCACAGATATGGAAGTTATTATAGGCAATTATATGCGCTGTGAAAAAGAGCAAACAAGGAAAGGTTAGCAATAAAACTAAGAATAAAAACAAAAAGGAAGATTCTAGTGGTTCTGAACAGTCAGAAGCTGTGGACCCAAACATAAAACCTGAGGGAAATTACCCTTTTTTAACCGTAGGTGATCAACTAGTCATGAAGGCTCTCACTCCAAGGGAATTAAAAGCAGAATCAGAAAGAGTGTGATTTTACAAAAGTTGGAAAGATGAGGCAGGTTTGTCTAAAACTCACCATAGATTCCTCCACCCTTTTAGAGTTATTCCATCATGCCCAGTTAATCTCTTGGGGAGAGATCTGTTAGGATCCCTGGGTACAACTGTAGAATTTGACAGTAATGGTGGTATGAATGTCTCACTTGACCCTCCACTCAAATCCTTCCTCAGCGTTGACTTAGAGGACGTACCCCCCTCAGTATGGGCCTCCGCTAAGTTAGATGTCGGAAGGGTTAATTGTACTCCTTACAAAGCCCAACTAAAACCACGTACCACCCCTGTTTACATCAAACAATATCCCTTGTCACAGGAAAAGAAAGAAGGTATCCACCCCATTATTGATTCATGACAACACTATATTTACTGTTATTGATTTATCAAATGCTTTCTTTTCGGTCCCATTTTACCCTGAGACACAACTACTTATGGCTTTCACTTTTGATGGGCGCCAATTAACATGGACCCGTCTTCCCCAAGGCTACGTGGAATCACCAGCTGCTTACTCGCTGGTGCTCCAACATACCTTGCGGTCATGGACCCCGTGCCATAGTTCTGTCTTCCTTCAGTACGCTGATGACCTACTGTTGTGTAGTCATAGCGGGGAAGCCAATAGATAGAATTCACTCAGTTTGCTAAACCATCTAGCAGCTGAAGGTCACAAGGTAGCTAAACACAAAATACAAATGGGGGCAACACATGTTGAATACTTAGGTTTTACTCTGTCACATGGCACACGCTCTGTTAGCTCAAAAAGCATAGAGGCTTTTCAGAGAATACCTAAACCACAGACTAAAAAGGAAATGCTTTCCTTTCTCGGTATGATTAATTATTGTAGACAATTGATCCCTGAGTGCTCACACTGACTCCATTTTATGTGCAGCTGTTTAGGGTGACAGCCCAGAGCATATTCAGTGGACTCCAGACATGACCAAAGCTTATGTGACCTTAACAGTTAGTATTATGCAGGCCCCAGCTTTAAGACTACCTGATTATTGTAAACCATTCCACCTATATGCGAGGGACAATTGTAAAACCATGGCTGCGGTCTCTGCTCAAGATAACGGAGGTAGTATGCGTCCCGTAGCATTCTTTTCTAAAGTAGTCCCTACTTCAGTCCAGGGGATGCCGGCGTGTCTCTGAGCATTAGCTGCTTGTGCTATGGCCGTAGAGACAGCCAATACTATTACCTTAGGGCATTCTACAATTCTACATACTAGTCACCAAGTGTTACAGTTAGTTAAAAACCTAACTACACAACAGATGACTGCACAGCGCCTCAGTGGCTATGAGTGCATACTGCTTAACCATACCAACTTAGAGATAAAATACAGCGCCCCTAACTCAGGCCCTATTGCCATCTTAAATGCTATACTAACTACTAACCATCCTACATCTAACGATGACCACACACAGCCACACGACTGTCTTGCTACCATACATGACTCCACCTCCCCACGACCTGATCTTGTCGATATATCGACAGATCATGCTGACAATTTATTAATTGTTGGGTCATGTTCACGACCTGCAGATGGAGTCTATAAAACAGGTTTTGCTGTAGTTCAGCTCCCAGATATTGTATGTGAGGCAGGTCACATCCATTTGTCTTCTGCCCAAGCTGCTGAACTTATCGCACTTACAAGAGCATGTTACCTTTTTGCAAATAAATCTGTTAATAACTATACTGACTCCTGCTATGCCTTTGGTGTGGTTCATGACTTTGGAAAAATTTGGCAACAATGAGGCTTCGTTGCTGCAGATGGCAAATTAATTTCTCATACTACTCTTATTAACTCCTTATTGGACGCTATTCCAGTTACCAAAAGATATTGCCATCATCCACTGTTGTGCAGACACTAATGGCAATGACTTTGTTTCTAGAGGTAATGCTGCAGCTGACCGGGTAGCAAAGGAAGCTGCAGTTATGCCGCTCTCCCCTACCCCCACTTTCCCTGTGCTTCAGGCCCCATCCTATCCCTCTGACCTTCTTTTTCATGAATTACAAGGTTTTGCCACACCTGATGATTTATCATACTGGCAATCACAAGGTTTAGAAAAGGACATACATGGCCTTTTCTCAAAAGAGGGGAAGATATGGATACCTGAGAGTAGTGCCCCAATATTCATAGGACAGGCACATGGGGTAGGACACAAAGGAATTAAAGCAACCATGCAGCAGCTGCAACAATCATTTTGCATCAGAAATTTAAAATCACACTGTCAGACATACATTCAAAGATGTATACAATGTCTACAGAATAACTCTACAGTACCTAACAAAGCATTACATGATAATTTGCCTCCACCCACAGCTCCATTCACTAATTTACAAATTGATTTTACTCATATCCCAAAGGTAGGATCAAAGCAATTGTATCTTTTGGTGATAGTGGACCAGTTTTCACGGTGGCCTGAGACCTTTGTAACACAAAGAGAGGATGCTAAGACGGTAGCTAAAATATTAACAACCGAGATAATACCGAGATATTGATACCCACTGCAAATTAATTCTGATAATGGACCAGCCTTTATTAGTGCGGTAATTAAGGAACTGGTACAATGGCTACAGATAACCTAGAAATTCCATATCCCTTACCATCCTCAGAGTTCAGGCATAGTGGAAAGAATGAACCGCACTATTAAAGAGCAACTTGCAAAGGCCACTGCAGGTACATGGGTAAACTGGCAGAAATATTTACCTGCCATACTAGCAGAAATTAGGATGACTACTAATGAGTCTACTAATTTGTCCCCTTTTGAGATTCTAATGGGAAGACCATTTCCAACTCCTTGGGTAAAAGGCCCACTTGTAATTATGCCAGGTGATCTTGACCTTATAAGAGAACAATATGTGCAACGTTTGATTGATAAATTGAATGGCATCTATGGTGATGTGTCTTCTCGCTTTCCTTTACCCTCACAAGAACCAACACATCCGTTCCAGCCATGTGACCTCGTCTGTGTCAGACAACTGAACAAAGCAAAGAAGGGAGGCTTCCCATTTGGACCACCGACTACCGTTGTAGCAGTAACCAGAGCAGCCGTCGTCACTGACTCACAGGACATCTGGATCCATGCATCACGCCTGAAGCTGTATCCAAAGAGGGGTGAAGCATTTGACAAAGTCCATGTGAAAGCGATTGAAGACATCGATAATAAAAATGTCGAATTTACTCCTGCATCCACAGAATGCATGGAAGAACATTCTCCTGTTGATGGGCATTATGCCCCTGATTTATTTTCCCTTATGGACATTTATTAATTGTTATTTTGACCCAGAAGAACTGGGACCATTGAAGTCTGTTTGTGGTAAACACAATGACACTCACACCAATTCTAGTTCACTTCACAGAAACAAGAGATTCATAAATAATGACACAATTATAAAAAATCATCCCTGGGAACGCAATACGTTTTCCATAATGTTACAAGGATATGCCCAGTCCCTTAACCTCTCTAACTGTTGGGTGTGTGCACACTTCTCTAAACATGGGAAAATGGATATGCCTCTATTTGGCCTTGCGGCAGAGAACTTCACCCAAAGTCATATGTATTACAATGGCAGTACAGTAGTTGTCTACACCACTTAACTTTATAGGGATGTAACGCCTCATAAGCACTTATTTTCCATCAAAACATAATAAAAGTATATCATTTATGTTGCCTATACTAACCCAGGGTATAACTGCTTTAGGGCCCAGGGAAAAGGTAAATTTGTTGGTTGGTCTACTTGCACCAATACCCCTATTATTTTTAATAGGACTTCCTCTGGTTCCTCTCTTTCCGATCTGTATAAGAGTTGTTCACCTTGGAACTGTAAGGGTCCTGGCTGTACCTATCTATTTTCTCTCTTACACAAGATAGCATTAAATGGCACTAATTGTGCCAAATCCACCAATACATCCGTGTCTAATCTCTTCCACCTTATGCCACCTTCCCCAGCCATGGACATATTTTTTATCTGTGGGAAAAATGCTTATTGATGGCTGGCCCCTAACTTGGTAGGCAGTTGTTACTTGGGTCAAGTAGTCCCATATATATATATATATATATATATATATATAATACTACAACTCTCCCAAAGGGCCGTATTAGGAACATGAGAGATACAGAGTAGAAAGGTGGGTGGGACAAATTCCTAGATGTCCTAGGTATCATCTCCCCAGATGTAGGTGTAGGGAGACTACAAGAAGTGCTGTCCACTCTCTCCTTGCTTGTGCAAAAGGCCCTGAATAGCTCTGCTGAAGCAATTGAAAATGTAACCAGGAACAAGTACAAATTAGAATGGTTGCTTTGCAAAATAGAATGGCCTTAGATTATGTTTTAGCCTCTAAAGGAGGTGTGTGTGCTTTAGTAGGGAAGGAATGCTGTTCTTATATTGATAACTCTGCTATGATCACTGATGACATAGAACAAACCAGGGACATAGTTGACCGTCTCAAGCAGTTCCAAGAGAGCTTATGGGAAGACATGTTCTCCTGGCTAGGACCATTGGGTCAAAGAATACTGATCGCCTGGGTTTGTGTCATAGCATCTCTTGTTTTTCTCTGTATTTTTGTTGCATGCTGTAAGACCTTGTTTCAAAGAATTTTAAGCTAACTGCCCCCTAATAATTGAGCGTGCAAAGGACTCCCTGTGATAAAAGACCTCCATGATGTAGGAACTTCACCTGTACTTGATCTTTTAGAGGTCTTGAACCTTTTTAAGAACAAGTCCACTTGCTGTATTTTTTTTAAATGCTTTTATAATGTTTTATATGAAGATCAATGAAGGGTTAATAAAAAACTCTTTGTGTTAAGGAGCTGGAAAATTAACACATAGAAATGATCACTTGCTTTCTGTTATCTATTTTCCGAGAACATCTTGTGATCTGACTTGCTAGACTAACCACAAACTGTTTCTGCTTGCTGTCAGGTATATACGTTTTTGCCATCCTGCAAATAAATTAGCTTGTACTGAGACTTTTGTGTGTGTGTGTCATTTCCAGTACTGGCTCCCAGAGCTCTGTCCGAGGCCCATTGTCCAAGCAGTCAACGCAGTAAAATAAGCCCCAAAAGGGCTCCTGAAGATGCACTTCAGAAGATGACATTCCAGTGGCGGGGCGCTATAGTATACACTGTATAAGGTTTGTTAGATCAGCAAGGCCTGCTGTTGTCTGCACAATATAGCAGTGCAGGCCAACTGTCTGGGGGACATTGATGAGGCTCAGCTCCAGCCAGAGGAGCATCCTGTACCTCCCCCTGTTGTGGATAACGTTCATGGGTCACAACAACGTGCCTGTATAATCCGGATGTACTTCCCATGTTAGTATGAAACAAATAACAACCAACTTTTATGTACAACTGTTTACTCCTTCCCCATTGTCCTACAGAATGTCAAACAGTCCACAGTAGAGGAGAGCTTCCTGATAGGATGTATGTCCCGTGATGCATTATTGATTAACACTGGATCAATTCCAACCTGCTATGATATCTGTTAATGGTAAGTATGCACACATTCCCATACACAGCATATATACTGATATCTGCAAACCTTCATAAACGTTGCTAAATGGATGGTATTCTATATTCCACAATGTGAATGTATATTGATCCCACAATCGTATTTGAAAACCTCTTCACAGTACAGAACAATAATGTTCCCATTGTCTGATCATGCTTATCCACATCCGATAGAGGGCAATGCAATGAATAGCAATATGGGAATAGCAACATACCAGCATATCGGAAACGATAATCAATGTTCAGCATGGGATGCAAAGAGGGGATCTCTCCTGTTATGTGACAGCGAAAAGTCCCAAAGATGTAATAACCTTTTAGAGTAGGAATCATTGTGCAATAAATAATGATTGAAGTGGATTGTGTGAGACTCTCATCATATCATCATATTCCTGTTACAGAACTGCTGCCGTGTGTCAACACAGACATGCGAAACAACCTGTACAGCAACAGAACATCAGCTACATCAATGTCCTCTACATTGTAAGTATTTGCAGTAAACATGTGCATGTATGTATGAGAGGAAATAAGTAAGAACTCCATAAATGTAGGCCTACCTTTATTTTCAACAAGACATCCCGTACGTGTTTCTGAAGTAGTCAGAACACATCACCATACCATGCAGATGTGTCCCAGGGGATCAGATCTCCTTGTGGATATCTCCTCTTGACCACATCCAAGGTAAGGCACCACATGTGGAACTCCAAACATGCATCAATGTGTGATAGTTGTGATATTCCCACGTCAGAACCAATTCAACTTATCCATCATTATCATCTGACAGATGGTTAGCTTGTTCAAGATCCCAATAAATAACATGTTAAAATGTGTGCCAACATACCTACATCTGTTGGTGGCTTCTCATATCGCATTTGTAATGTTAACCCTAATATATTGTGTGTTTGTATTCCAGAACACGGTCATTACAAGGCATAAAGATAAGCATCCCGACATTCCATGGCCATGCCAACGTCATCATGTATGTGCATGTATCCGTTTCAATCAGTTGTTGCATCCAGTGTGATATCTGATTACCATTACTGAATAGCTGATATATGTAAAGAAACAGTTTCACAGTACAATATAGATGTCATGTGACATCGGTCACATGATGTTCCTTGCATATCCTCAGCATGTGTATGCTCACATACTCAATGTAGAGTATGTACATATTGCTCCTCCTATACTCATAATAATAGTGAAAATACATGCAAGTGTCAGGGGGTTAGGGGTGGCACAGTTGTTTACATCTGTTTCGAGTTCCCTGCCTGCCACGTTCATCTTATTAGCAAGGTCACTATTTATTCTGTATAATATAATATATATAGTAAATAAATAGTACATCTGTGTTCACATTTGAATGCCTAAAACAAGTTAAAAAGCCTGCTTCCAGCTCAGAATTCTGAGAAAAATAGTTATTAAACTGAATTCTGGGAAGCTGAGCAGGGACATGCAAATGTACCCACAAATGCCTCGCTCTTCAATCCATAAACCATTTCAAACATGGCTTCTACTGTACGGTGGAGGGCTTCTATCGCTCTTTTGCCCACCATATATTAAATATACTGTATATATATATATATATATATATATATATATATATATATAAAAAATTATGAACCACTGAGTGTACCAGTATTTTGTTCTACACATAAACAACTGCACCTCATACTGACATATGTGTGTATGTTATGGTGTATGTAGATTTTACATCTTCTGACCTACATATATATAAAGCCTATATGTATATATTACCTTAAAGACAATGATATAATGCCTGGTGAGTATATATCATACTTGTTCTTTTTAAACCGACAAATAAAATGTAACTTTTATTTTATTATTCACATATTACAAAAGAAGTGTTATAAATAATATGCTTTCCTCTTTGTTTTTCAAGTTGGTTTATGAACATACAAAATCTTCCCAGGTAATGGTTTATCAAATTAGGGGTTCCTTATTGTAGTTAGTGCAAGTGCACTCCCCATTTGTTCATATAACATAAAAAAACTACTAACCCATTATACAAAAGTTAACTTCTTATTCAAATGTCTGTGCTTTTCTGTTTACTTAATATTTTTAAAACATAAAAACAGCAATATATTTTAATGGGTAATAAAAAATATAGTGTCAACATTGAACTATCTAGTACAGAAAAAGTGATTCTTATTCAAATGTGTATTAAGTACATTTTCTGAACTTAACATTCTTACAACATAAAAATAACATCATACACACACATAAAGGTGGAGAGAGAACCAGTACATCAGGTAGGCACATTCATTTATAAACCATTTTATTGCTAGATTGCTTTATTGTTGACTTTACTGGTAAGCTAGATACAAACAGCCCTCTACCTGTCTGTTACAACAAGTTTATTAGACTTTCCTGACATACCACCCTAACATGCACAAATGGTTTCTATTTTGTATGAGTTATCAGATGTTTTGCAAGGTTTGAACTTCTGGTAAAACATTTCTCACATTCACTACATGCATATCGCTTCACCCCTGTATGAGTTCTCTGATGTCGTCTGAAGGTTGAACTTGTGGTAAAACATTTCCCACACTGAAGACACACATATGGCTTCTCCCCTGTATGAATCCTCTGATGACGAACGAGATCACCCTTTTGGCTAAAACATTTATCACACTCAGTACAATGATATGGTTTCTCTTCTGTGTGATTTTTTACATGTCTTATTAGGTGTGCCTTGCTACTAAAACATTTCCCACACTCAAAGCAAGTAAATGGTTTCTCTCCTGTGTGAATGCGTTGATGTCGTACTAGATGTGATTTGTCATTAAAACTTTTCCCACAATCCAAACACACAAATGGTCTCTCTCCTGTATGAATTCTCTGATGAGTAATTAAATGAGATTGTGTAATAAAACTTTTATTACACTCAGTACATATATATGGTTTATCTCTGGTGTAAATTTTTACATGTCTTATTAGGTGTGCTTTGCTGTTAAAACTTTTCTCACACTCACAACATACAATGTTTTTCTCTTGAGAATTACATATTTCATGGTTGGAAAGAGGTGACTGAGATGTGTAAGATTTTCCACATTCTGCACATGTATATGGTTTCTCGCCTGTATGTACACGCATGTGATGGATAAGCGTACCTTTCTGAGCAAAGTGTTTCTTACACTCAGAACATGCAAATGGTTTATCCCCTCTATGTAGATTCTTATGTTGGATAATGTTAGATTTATGTGTGAATCTTTTCTCACATTGAAAACATGCAAATGGTTTCTCCCCTGTATGAACTCTCTGATGTCTGAGAAGAGAAGACTCGTAAACAAAATATTTACCACATTCAGAACATTCTTTCTTTCCTTTTTGAGACTTCTGCTGAGGGTGTCTCTGTAATTTGACTGCATTGTTATACTGAACAGAAATGGTTTGTTGAAGTTCTGTGGTGGTCTCAGTCCTACATTCGTTTGTATAAGTCGATGTGTTGTAATGTTGTCCAGAAGTATTCTGTCTCATGGATCCATCTGTTCAAGGAAATATAGCACATTCAGGAAAAACTTGTCTTTATTGTATGCAATATATATTTTTTACATAACTTTAAATAACTAAGTGAAAGCTTTACTTTTAAATATTTGTATTCAGTTTTTCTTTAAAGTTGGTAGACATTTTGTTTTTCTTCATAACAGGTTTAGTTACCTTGGAGGAACGAGAGAAACTGTAAATTCAGATAAGATGCTGATTCAGTTGTGTTAGAAGACTGTACATAGTGTCTTGATAATAGATCTAAGCAGAAGAGCATGTCCCAAAAGAATAATCTGCCCAATTAAACAACAGGGAGATCCTTAAAAAATGTATGCAATTTTTTTTCCAAAATACAGTGGTTCTTTAACATAACACAATAGTCTGCTTGGGCTTTTATATTTACTCAGAATGAGCACCAAAGAGTTAGATAAAAAGAAAAAAGGATGACAATGCTACCTTAGTGATGTACAGTTAGAATGATAGATTTGATGTCTGGCTCTGAGTATGACCAGCCTTTTTTCTGCAACTGACTTGACTGAAAAACAAAGAAGTGCCAGGAGATAATCAGTAGTCATTTATAAATACCTTAATTAAAGGGATTGTTACCACACGATAAGTGCTCTTCCTGGTGTGAAAGAGCACACAGTTCTATGTTAAATTAATCTATTGCTTTCTTTAAATTACACTAATAACAGCCAGAAAATGTAAGGTCTTTGGTCTGTTTACAAAACAGACTCCTGACTGCCCATAATTAGTAACATATGCCGGTAGAAAATGCTACACGCATTGATTTACGGCTTTTCCTTGGGTTCAGGAATGCATACAGCTCCTGGTTAACTCCAAGTCACATATTTAGCAGTTTGAAGAAGTCATTTCTCTGCACAGATGTATTTGAGAAGGGTTAAATCACTCTCTGTTTCTGCTCTGAGCACGGAGCTCTTGCTGTCAGTTTGCCTGTGGGACTTGCCAGAGCTCAAGTAAAAGTACACTTATTTTAGTATTTTTATGTGAAAATTGCACCTATTTAAAACATTTAAAAAGTATTTCAATGTGTTTTTATGAGTATGTTACAGTGGTGTGCTCCAAGTTGTTCTGAATTAACGGTCCCTTTAACAGAAGATTAGAATCTTCTTTTATGGGTGGATTAGAAAGGCTGGCTGACAGCTAAAAATGTAAAACTTTAATGTTAGTATACTGTAGGAAAATGCAGAACATAAAAATGATTTAGAATGGCCACATGCAATACATACAAAGTCATATTATAACATTTATGCTATATAACTTTAGATACAATATTTATTTACATTTAATTAGCTTTTTAGGTAAAAATGAGCATGTGATTATGAATCCATTTTTACCTATTTACGTATTTACAGTTTTGGCTTGATTTCATGAAGTATAATACTACATGTAGTGCTTTAAACTATGCTGTCAACTTTTAAAAACAGGACATTTATTTATATATATTTATATATATATATAATGAAAATTATTTTTACTCCACAAAAAGGTGCTCAATACATTCCAGGTTGGACAATGCAAATCCATTTCAGAGACCTCCTATCTGAAGGGCTATGATGTGACCCACAAACTAGCTAATTGCCCTACAATAAATGGGTTCCTTTCCCAAAAACATAGATTACTGAGGTACAGTATTATATCCAATCATAGAATATATGAAAAAATCTTAAAAGTACTCATACACACAGCTAAAAATAAGATCAGCCTGATACTAGCCACATTGGGCTCCAAAAAATCTTAACTGCCAGTATACTCAGAGTGCTGTATCAGCTCTCATATAGTAAGACCCAATTGGGTACATTAAGTTGCTAAATCATCAAGTTATGAATAGCAACCTGACGAGTATCACCCTTATTTTGCCACAATTGGCTTTCTGAAAGGCTTGTAAAATTGCTCATTACAGCAAGCACCATGCTTCTTGAAGCCTTTTATGCTTTCGGGGAACAAAAACTGTGATTTTCTGCGCGCTCATGTGATGACGCTTGTTTGCGTGTATACGTATGCGATGACGTTATTTAACGTTCACGTCAAATAACCTTCCAAGCGGTATGATTATGTCAGTATTTAGAATGTTAAAGCAGTACATAAAAAAATGACATAATCATACTGCCCTTTCCCCTTATCCTCCTCCCTTTCCCCCTTCCCTTCTCCTCCTCCCCCCTATCCTCCTCCTCAATTCTTCCCTGCTAATCACCTCCCTTTGCCCCTTCCCCTCCTCTTTTTCCCCCATATTCTCCTCCCTCCTTATCATCCTCCTCCTCCCTCCTTCACCCTTATCCTCCTCCTCCCCCCTTATTCTCCTTCTCCTCCCTTCCCTCCTTCCCCCCTCATTCTCCTTCTTCCCACCTCATCATTATCCTCCTTCCCCCATTGTCATCTTCTTCCTCCCCCCTCCTCCCTTCTTTTTTTTAAACCATTCAATCCCAAAAAAGTGATGTGTGACATACTAGCCTCAAAAGTAAATTGTAATCCCAATGAATTATTGTTTAATACAGAGATGAAAGCCATTAATTCATTTATAGTACCTGTCCATGTCATCTATGAAATGATGCCATATTAAAATCTTTTGAGTATGTACTGTGATTAAGTCATTGAAGACCTGCGCATCCTCCATTTTTTTTTTTAACTATTTACATATTTACAGTTTGTCTTGATTTCATGTAGTATAATACTACATGTATAGACGTACTTGTCGCTCGAGTTCTTTATACTATGGCCAATTGGGTCAACTTTTAAAAACAGGAAGTATATATATATATATATACACTGTATATATATATATATATATATATATATATATATATATTACATTTGTCTTTACTCCACAAAAAGGTGCTCAATACATTCCAGGTTGGACAATGCAAATCCATTTCAGAGACCTCCTATCTCTGGTGAGCCGTCGACGCACGCACGACAAAGGCACTCATTGCAGCCAGCGGAGCAGTACTTAGGCGAGCCTCGCAAAGCTCAGTTCAAGGCCGTAACTATAAACCCCTCCAAAAATAAGGAAATCATGTACAAAACATTATACCACACTCACACACAGCATAGGAGGGGAGAGACAGGGAGAAAGGGAGTGAGGTTGCAAACTAAATAGACCCATATTTGGCTTTTTTCGTCACTCGATGAGAAAAATGGCAGACGAAAAACGTAAAATTTCTGAAACAGCATCAAAACGAGGCTCAGCAACGCCAGGCTCGCAGAACTTACAAAATTTACTTACACCAACAACGCTAGGCACGCGGGACTTTGAAAATAAAACCAACAGCAGTCAGCATGTAACATGCAAACATTGAGCACACACAGAGGAGAAAGCAGATAAATGAGGCAATGTGGTGATAATGAATAGTGTGGACTTTCTGGAGATGTGTCTAAGAATTCATAATGATACATGCACATATGTCATGCTAGAGAAAGAACCTACTAACTAATTTGAAATTGAGATGAAAAAATATCATAAATAAAGCCAGAGAAGAAGGACAAATCACTTCTGATGTTTTTGAGTTTCTATTTAACAAACAACCTACAAGCCCTACCTTTTATGCTTTACCCAAAGTCCACAAAAACAAAGTTCCTATACCAAGAAGACCAATTGTTTCTGGAACAGACAACCAAACACAAAATATAAGTATATTTGTGGATGATAATCTGAAGGAACTTGTAGTAGATCTGCCCTCATATATACGAGACACCACGGACCAGTTATGTCACCTACAGGATGTGAGTGTTCCAGACAATTCCATCTTTGTCAGTATTGATGTAGAGCAATTGTATACAAGTATCCATCATGCTTTGTGGATGAGAGTAGTAATGTTCTTTTTAAGAAGCATTAGGGTTGTATAATAAATTGATTATGGAACTATTAGAATTCATACTCACTAAGAATTACTTATTTTTTTGGTTCTGCCATGGGAACACCCTGCACACAGAACTACGCCAACCTATTTTTTAGGTTGGTGGGAGGATGCGCAGGTCTTCAATTTTTTTTAATATGGCATCATTTTATAGATGACATGGACAGGTACTATGAATGAATTAGTGGCTTTCATCTCTGTATTAAACAATAGTTAATTGGGATTACAATTTACTTTTGAGGCTAGTATGTCACACATCACTTTTTTGGATTTAATTATTAAAAAAGAAGAACGGAGGAGGGGGGAGGAAGAAGATGATAATGGGGGAAGGAGGAGTATGATGATGAGGGGGAAGGAGGGAAGGGAGGAGGAGAAGGAGAATAAGGGGGGAAGGAGGGAGGAGGAGGATGATAAGGAGGGAGGAGAATACAGGGGAAAATGAGGAGGGGAAGGGGCAAAGGGAGGTGATTGGAGAGGGGAGAAGTGATGAGGAGGATAGGGGGAGGAGGAGGAGGGAAGGGGAAAGGGAGGAGGAGGAGGGAAGGGGGAAAGGGAGGAGGATAAGGGGGAAAGGGCAGTATGATTATGTCAGTATTTTTTAATGTACTGCTCTAACATTCTAAATACTGACATAATTGTCACGATCTGCTTCTTCTAGGGGGCTTGATATGAACCTAGTTCAAACCTACCCCAGCAGAATCATGTAGTTCCTGTTCTCTGTGGCACAAAAGATGGCTTCTGAAGAGTGGCCCATGGCAAGACCACTCCCCAAGTCAGGATACGTGAAAACTATCTCTCAACCTTTATTGCATGATCAAAACCACATATTTATACTCTCCAATAACACACCCTTGTGTACATTTGTGTATGTGTGATGTCAGACCATCTGGCTTGCAACTTTGGGCTATCAAAGCTCTTGAGATCAAATTCACCAAATATCTAGTGAACAAACCTTTATGTTAAACTCAAGTGTTTGCTTAGGACTACTTGAAGTACATGCAATTGTCTTGACCCAAGGTCTGTATGTGAGTGTGCAATAATCTGCAGCTAACTTCTATGCAGAGCATTTCTACCAATTCCACATATGTTCTATATAACATTTTCCCTCTTATAATCTATTATAACTAGGCTACATAATAACCATGTACAGGCAACATATAACCACACAATAACACATAATCCCAATGTAACAATGTCATGCTTCCTTGGACATATTCATAAATTGCTGACAATATGAGTCCTTAAACAATTAAATCATGACAATAATCATACCACCAGGAAGGTAAATTGACGTGAACGTCAAATGACGTCATCGCATACGTCTACACGCAAACAAGCGTCATCACGTGAGCGCGCATAGAAGCGAAAATCACAATTTTTGTTCCCCATAAAAGGCTTCAAGAAGCATGGTGCTTGCTGTAATGAGCAATTTTACAAGCCTTTGAGAAAGCCAATTGTGGCAAAACGAGGGCGATACTCGTCAGGTTGCTATTCATGACTTGATGATTTAGCAATTAAATGTACCAAATTGGGTTTTACTACATGAGGGCTGATACAGCACTCTGAGTATACTGGCAGTTAAGATTTTTTGGAGCCCAATGTGGCTAATATCAGGCTGATCTTGTTTCTAGCTGTGCGTAAGAGTACTTTTAAGATTTTTTCATATATTCTATGATTGGATATAATATTGTACCTCAGTAATCTATGTTTTTGGGAAAGGAACCCATTTATTGTAGGGCAATTAGCCAGCTTGTGGGGCACACCATAGCCCTTCAGATAGGAGGTCTCTGAAATGGATTTGCATTGTCCAACCTGGAATATATTGAGCACCTTTTTGTGGAGTAGAAATAATTTTCATTTTATATATATATATATATATATATATATATATATATATATATATATATATATATACTGTATATATAAAATAAATTTCCTGTTTTTAAAAGTTGACCCAATTGACCGCATAGTATAAAGCACTACATGTAGTATTATACTTCATGAAATCAAGCCAAAACTGTAAATACGTAAATAGGTAAAAATGGATTCATAATCACATGCTCATTTTTACCTAAAAAGCTAATTAAATGTAAATAAATATTGTATCTAAAGTTATATAGCATAAAAGTTATAATATGACTCTGTATGTAGACTATTGCATGTGGCCATTCTAAATCATTTTTATGTTCTGCATTTTCCTACAGTATACTAACATTAAAGTTTTACATTTTTAGCTGTCAGCCAGCCTTTCTAATCCACCCATAAAAGAAGATTCTAATCTTCTGTTAAAGGGACCATTAATTCAGAACAACTTGGAGCACACCACTGTAACATACTCATAAAAACATATTGAAATACTTTTTAATTTTTTTTAAATAGGTGCAATTTTCACATAAAAATACAAAAATAAGTGTACTTTTACTTGAGCTCTGGCAAGTCCCACAGACAAACTGACAGCAAGAGCTCCGTGCTCAGAGCAGAAACAGAGAGTGATTTAACCCTTCTCAAATACATCTGTAACATACTCATAAAAACATATTTTTCTTGATTTGGGATCTACATTGTCCAACCTGGAATGTATTGAGCACCTTTTTGTGGAGTAAAGATAATTTTCATTTGTTTAAAAGATTATAATAAAGTTCCTGTTTTTAAAAGTTGACCCAATTAATTGAATGTAGTACTGATTTATTGGATCTTCTTGCAGTCCAAGGGGTACTAAGCAGTTTTCTCCAACACCATAATTCAAAGGTGTCAATTCTACAGTGCTCAGACTTCTTTATGGTCCAGTTCCTGTATGTTTCTATTGGGAATACAAAAGTTTTAACTTTGTTGGTAGTTTAATATCTTTTTTTTTTATTAGCTTGTCCAGACTTGCCAGAGCTTTTCTACCCAGAGTCTTTTAATCACCACCATTCGTAGAGATCCTCACTATAGATAGATACAGAAATATACCCACTATATACCCACAATAAGGCAGGCAAATGGACGGCCAATCATTTAAAACACTAAAATTCTAACAATAGAATTGAAAAATTGATAAATCAAGAGGGTGAACAAGTGATCATCCCACTACATATAGGGCAATGTTTTGCAGAGTACTATACATTTTTGTATAACTTATAGGATACAGCAGATTGAAAAAAAAAAAAAACAACTAGAGAATAAATAAAAAGTTTCATTTCTAAGATAAAGCTACCTAAAATAACTGAACAATTAACTTTATTAGAAGAGGATATAACTGAAGAAGAAATACAAGCTACTATTCTGAAACTTAAAGCAAATAAAGTCCCTGGCCCTGATGGCTTCTTGAATATTTATTATAGAATATTTGCACCTTCTTTAGTTAGACATTTAAAAAATATGTTTATGAGATTATTGGTTACTTATTTTTGTTGTTAATGTGTGTTTAATGTTATGTATCTTTTTTCCAGGGGCCGAACTGGAGAACAGAAGAAGATGGAAGGGGACATGCTGGAAAGGTAAGTTTAATACTGTATTTGTGCTATTTATTTATTATATGTAATGTTTAACTTTTTGCTAATCTGATGTTTCTTTTTTCCCTAAGGGGTGCGATCAGAAGGGACATCTGCAAAGGTAAGTGGTTTTATTTCTTCTATTTTAGCTTAGATTAAGGGGTATTGTATAGATAGGGGGTGATGTCTAGATAGGGGGTTAGGTATGGATAGGGGGTGATGTCTAGATAGGGGGAAATGTATTGTAGTTGGGTGTATATTTATAATGTTTTTATTACTGTACTGTTATGGATATTTGTGTATGCCTTTTTCTTTTTTATTTTATGTAGTGGCAGGGGGGTTTGTGATCGTTTTTTGTAGTGAAGGGGGTTTGTGTACCTTAGGTTTTTTTATTTTATGTTTGTTTGTTTTTTTTTGTTTTTTTTAAACATAGGTGTTTTTTTATTTTGTGTAATTAGTAGGGTGGGGGTTTAATAGGGGGTAGGTAGGTAGTGTTAGGTATGTAGGGGTTAATAGGTTAAGGTAGAGGAGGGTTTGTTTAGTGGTTTATTGGGGGGGATAGTGTAGTGTTTTTACTTAGTGTCATGAGGGTCCTGGAGGACCCCCATGGCACGTATGGGGTTAATATTAAGCTTCTAATTGTCCTATGAGGGTCTTCATAGACTGATTGGATTAAATAGAGGCTTATGGGGGTCTGTACAGACCTTCATAAATGGATGGGGTTAGATGGAGGCTTATGGGGGTCTGTATAGACCCTCATAAGTGATGGGATTAAATAGGGCTAGATGGGGTTAAATAGGTCCAGTTAGGGTTATATAGGCCCAGTTAGGGTTAGATAGGTTTTAGAATGGGTTAATGGGGTATAGTTAGGGTTAATAGTGCAGTGTAGAGCTTAGACTTTGTCATAAGGGTCTTGGAGGACCCTCATGGCACTTGTAGGGTTAATGTAGGAGTTAATAGTGTCCTATAGGGGTCTATATAGACCCTTATTGGATTAAGGGGTTTAATTATAGTCCCATGGGGCTCTGTATAGAGTCCATGAATTATAGGGTTAATTTAAGTGCTCATTGGGGCTTTGTTTAGAGCCCCATGAGTGATGGGGTTATTTTTAGGTAATTTTATAGTAGCCCCGCGGCAGGGGTTAATATTTTTTAGCGCGGGTCCTTTCCAATTTGCCTTATTAAATGCAGCGGTGTCACGATCTGTGCCGATCGGGACCCCCGCTGCAAGGGGTTACTGTGGGGGGGCGGCGGGGGTCCCTATGGACCCCTGCAGCAACCGGTTAATGTAGGGACACTTTGGGGGTCCCGATGTGGACCCCCAGCATAGAGGGCGGGTATTTTTAGGTGCCATGGCCGGGATTGGCTAATGGTGTGCCGGGGGCCCTATAAGGACCCGCGGCAGGAATTTTACATTTTTTTAATGCAGTGGGGCCTAATCGATACCGATCGGGGACCCTGCTGCAAGGGGTTAATGTGGAGGGCTGCTGGGGTCCCTATGGACCCCTGCAGCAAGGGGTTAATATTTGGGAGATATTGGGGTCCTGATGGGGATCCCCAGCATAGAGGGGGGGTTCATTTCAGGTGCTACGGTCGGGATTGGCTAAGTGTGCCGCGGGCCCTTAAGGACCTGCGGCGGGAAATTTTTAATTTTTAAATGCTGCGGGGGCCTGATCGATGCCGATCGGGGGAACCCTGCTGCAAAGGGTTAATGTGGGGAGGCTGAAAGGGTCTCTATAGGGATCCCTGCAGCATGGGCATGTGTTTAGGGAGCAGGGGGAAGCATCAGACGGCTGTGTTGGGCTGCTCCGAGGCAGCACGTAGAGGCTTTAGGATCCCTTGCTGGCGCTTTTTTGTGCCCGAACGGATTCTTCCGAGGTGCGAGGTTCACCTCATAGATTTATGGCTGCGTGTTACTACGTAGCTCTCTCGGAGCCTATTCTCGGCTGTCTTTCGTGTCATCTCTCAAAGGAGGCTGCGACTGACATATTGAGGAATCAGCCTCGCAAACAGCAAAAAACGTCTTTTGCAAACACTGAGGGAACTACAAGGGCCAATTTAACGAGGCTGTTAACCTGGCATAATGTTTTATTGAAAAAGAGACCCACCAATTCCTGTCCCTTCCTGTCTCACAGCTGAAGACTTTTTCAGCCATTTTAAGGATAAAACTGAAAACATTTGAAACTAATTGTCCTCTCACCATAACTCACACACTTCCTCCTCTCAACTTACTGACAATACCCAGACTTCACCCTTTCCCAATCCCACAGCTACTATGCACTCCTTTGATCTTGTAAAATGACCTTTGAGTATTTTGATTTTCAGGTTTTGGATGGAGAGATTATTTTGGGTGATATGGTGAAGACAGTTACTGTACTCCATTTGGGCACCATTTCACCCGAAATAATTTCTTGTAAACACTCTTAATCTTTTTTTTGTTGTTGTCACTATATACTACAATACTCTCATGACTCTGTATTACTGGACACTCATGTCTGCCTAACTCTTTTCACACTATATATATATATATATATATATATATATACACATATCACATATGAGTCTGTTATTGCTGTGGAGGAAGTGATGCAGGAGGGAGGACACAGATAGAAGCATATACATGACTGATAGATAGGGAAGTACTGGTGAAAGAAAGTGCAGAGGAGGAGACAAGGGAAGTAGGAAGAAATTATTGTCAAGAATCACCTATTTGACTATGCTAGTGGTGGGTCAGAAAGGTTGATTGTAAACTAATTATAATCTTCAATGTTTGTGTACTGTAAAAAACTGCATTGTTTTATATAAAGTACTTTTATTACCTATAGTTCTACATTACACCATAGCTGAAACATTGCAAATGTCATTAATTAGTTTTATTTCTCACCTTCACTGATATTTACAGGAATCTCCTCTTCCTTAACCTGTTGGTGACTCCTCACATCTGGTTCTGCTTCTTGATCAAAATTTGAGACAACTGAAGACCTCACATGTCCTGTATAAATATACACAAACTAATTAAACATTATGTCTTCACACATTATGGACATACAGTCAGGTCCATAAATATTGGGACATCGACACAAAACTAATCTTTTTGGCTCTATACATCACCACAATGGATGGAAATGAAACAAACATGATGTGCTTTAACTGCAGACTTTCAGCTTTAATTTGAGGGTATTTACGTCCAAATCAGGTGAACGGTGTAGGAATTACAACAGTTTGTATATGTGCCTCCCACTTTTTAATGGACCAAAAGTAATGGGACAGATTAACAGTCATAAATACAATTTTCACTTTGTATGGACCTGACTGTATATACTTTTAAAATAAATGTGATGGAGTCATTATCAAAGTGAGAACTAAGAGATTTAACTCAATACTTTACTATTTAGAATTGAGAAAAATATTTACAAATTCTATTCCAACGTAAAATAAGTGAGTTATGTGAATCAGTCACCTGCAGAGAGCTCTGATTGGATCGTTACCGGCAGAATGTCCTTCTCATCCATCTCATCCTTTCCTTCCTCACTACCAGGGTCTACATTATCATTTTGGAGCCCTGCTAATTACAATAGAAAATAAAAACTAGAAATAGCCAAGTACTAAATGTCTCAGAATTCTAAGTGAACATCTGATCCATGTAGATAATGATCATGTTTATCACCCACCTGCACATATATCTGAATGGATCGTCACTTGTACAATATCCTGATCATCTCTCTCAACCCCCTCAATCACTGATACAGTGTCCAGATTTTCATCATAGAGACCTGATACATACAAAAAATAATTATATGGATTTGTAAAAATGTATCAAATACATCTGCTAAATGTCCCTATTATTTCATTAACTGCCCCATAAATCAGATACAAGTCTCATTAATATATGTGTATATATAGTTTGTGACTTACAGGTTGACATCATCTAAATAAATGTATTTATTTGTATAATCATAACTAGGAAAGTTCTCCATCCCATCTGTACCTTCATAACTGTCTAGATTTATCTGTTTCTGCAGCTTGTTCTTTAATGATCTGAGCTCTGGTTCTGTCCATTTTCCATAAAACACAAGTCCTTTCAAGTAGAATGATCGATGTATGCAAGAAGACTCTGAGGTGTAAGAAATCCAAACCAGGCAAGTCTTATATCACTAATCACAACTGCTTGTGGTGCTTGAGAAGAAGAGGTGGAGCCATCTTGATAATCATATAACTCCTATAACAAACTCTCCTCATGTCAGGGTACATACAAGTGAATAAAATTGAACTTATTTCCACCCTCAGAACTGTAATGTGCTGCAGTATTATTTCTATATGTTAATGATGGGATGATGGGTTGTCTATCAGCTCTGAGTCTCCGCCCCCTTGTGACTCATACACCGGTCACTCACCTGCACAGCTCTGAGTCTCCGCCCCCTTGTGACTCATACAGCTGTCACTCACCTGCACAGCCATGAGTCTCCATCCCCTTGTGACTCATACACCTGTCACTCACCTGCACAGCTCTGAGTCCGCCCCCTTGTGACTCATACAGCTGTCACTCACCTGCAAAGGGGTCTGAACAGGTTTCCATCTGGTGAATATCCTGATCCTCTCCCTCATTCTCCTCTTCCTTAATAGCTGATATTGTGTCCATGTTTCCACTACAACGACCTAATGTGGACAGAAGAATATTGAGAGGATTTATATTTATCAACATACAGTATAAGCTTGGTCTATCTAATGATCACATGAAAATATGATATCAGTTACATTAAAGTAGAATAACAGATGTACAGTAGATGTAAGAGTACACATATAATTACAGTTGGTTGTTATTAAAAACGTTGAGCAATTTAAGCAGATATTTATTACATGGAAAACTAATCACATTCTTGTGATTAATTGTCTCCCACATATGGTAATACTGAAAACAATACACACAGATCTCAATGGTTAACTGACAATTATTGTCAATATTCACATATTTGAAAGAGATAACAGACTATGCTGTAAGTGCGTCAGAAAGGTTGATCAACTGGAAGTTTAATGTACGTGTATTCAAAATAAATATTTTCATTTAACAAACATTGAAGTGTTACATAAAATTGAAAATTATAATGTATCTAAAACACCTCAAATGTCTTTAATTAGCTCACCTTCACTGATTGTTACAGAAATCTCTTCTTCCTTAACCTGTTGGTGACTCCTCACATCTGGTTCTGCTTCTTGGTCAAACGTTGAGACAACTGAAGACCTCACATGTCCTGTATAAAATATACACAAAATACAAATTATGGGCCTCATTCAATTCCATAATGTATCTCACAAAGTCATCACACAGAAAGTAACACCCAGTGAACAACTGTTGCAATACAAAACTAAAGAAAGTTCTTCACATACACCTCTGGTAACCACATACAATCCAGCTATAAAAGGAATACACAAAATATTTATGGATCTACAACCACAACTAACAGACGATGCAGAATTGAAACATATATTTCCCAAACCTCCGATTCTGGCATTTAGGCAACCACCAAATCTGAGACAAACATTGGTAAACAGAAGATTGGTCAATGAACAGCGCCAGAGAGAATGGCACCAACTCTTGCAACAAAAATTGATGCAAAATATAGCAAAGAATATCTGCAAAGAGGACACAGCCATGCATAACAAGAGCTTTAGCATCAGAGGGTCATATTCATGAACATCACCCAATTTAGTTTACATGATACGATGTACTGTATGTGAAAGGGGATGCTACATTGGAGAAACCAGCCAGAAACTACATTTAAGGATGAATCTGCACAGATTCTCCACCAGAAATCACAATGAAGACAGGAACTGCACCCCAGTGGGACACCACTTTTCACAAAATAACCACTTTATCCAGAACTTAAAAAATAAACTACACAGAGGTCATTTTAAAAACACGAAAGAAAGACCTTTGAAAAGAAAATGGTAACACACTTTAATATGAAAAATATGTAACTTAATGTAAATATGGAATTTTTGACGCATTACCTCAACTTCTTATAACCTTCTATATTTCTGATAAGATTTTTTTTTTCTCCGATTTTTTTCTGGTCTGCTTCTCTGTCTCCTTGCAGCTTTATGGTATCTTAACCCACTATGATGTACAAAACTCTTTATTTACTCTGATCTACACTCATGCAGTCTTCTTCACAGCTGACCAAACACAACATTTTTTTTTTTTAAGCCTGTAATTTCTGTATTTCAATTGTAATCTAATATCAGTATAGCTCCAGAAAAGAGAGGAAGCTCTCGAACATTTGTCATATATTTATGAATATGTTTGTCCAATAAAAAAGGTATCACTATATACTGCAATACTCCACAAAATAGAATAGACTAGCGACTTGCCCATCAAAAATGACGGCAATAACATTTGAATGCTGGAAATGCTGTTTGCCACCCAATGTGAGCACCTTCGGCGCTCATCGCGAGCCTCTTTCCCTGTCTACTTCCTCCCTTGTGTCTCCTTTTCCCCTCCTCCCCTCCCTTGTGTCTCCTTTCCCCCCTCCTCTCCATCCCCGGTGTCTCTTCCCCCCTCCCTTGTGTCTCTTCCCCCTGTGTCTCTTCCTTCCTCTCCCTCCCCTATGTCTCTTCCCCCCCTCCCTCCCGTGTCTCTTCCCCTCTCTCCCTCCCATGTATCTCTTTCCCTCCCCCCCATCATTCTCCTCTCTCCTCATTGCTTCCCCCCTTATCATCCTCCTCCTCCCTCATCCTCCTCCTCCAGGAGACCCTGGGGTGATGCCCCTCTCCAATTACCCCACTCTCCCTCTCCCCTCACTTACCTTCATCAGCTGCCCTTCTGTTCCCCATTGCGTCTTCCAGCTGCGTCCGCCCGGGATATGCTATTGAAGTGATGCGCATGTGACGTCACGTCATTAGCATATGCCCGGTCCCGACACAGCCGGAAGACGCGATGGAGAGCAGAGAGCAGCTGATGAAGGTAAGTGAGGGGAGAGGGTGGGGTAATTGGAGGGGGAGGGAGGAAGAGGATAAGGGGAAGGAGGGAGGAGACTGGGTGTGATGGTAGCCCTGGGGGCCTCGCGATGAGCGCTGGAGGTGCTCATTGCAGCCCCCATCTACTGGCAGGAACCAGGTAATTTGGGGGTGATGCAAGGCTGGGGGGCCTCCCGATGAGCAGGTAGGAACCAGGTAGTGCCGCAGGCCTCGTTGTTACTGGCCGCAGCGTCTTACTTCGCAGTTGCAGCCCGTACTGCCTGTCCCGCAGGTTGTAGGGATGAGTGCCTACGGCGCTCAACTACACCAATTCAATGAGTGCCTTTGGCGCTCATTGCCTGGCCGCAACCGCGGCCCTGCGAGCCCGCAGTTTTAACATTGCGTTACAAACGACTTTTGGTAAGCCTGCAATGCTGACAACTATATATGTGATAAATATGGTAAATATATTATGATAGTTTACCTGTTAAAATTTTACTTAAAGGGATATGAAAGTTTTATGGAATAATACATGTTTGCACTCCTTAGGCAAAAAGCCTCCTTAGGCAGCATTTCATAAAACATTTTATTTGTATTAATATCTCAAAATCCCTCTAATGATTATGTTAACATCTCCAGGGTTGTATACAAAGGCAGAGTTAATTCAAATGTATCAGCTAACCTGCCTGGCCAAAACTAATTATTTTAAATGTGATACTAATTTAGCCTGGGTTTGGAGGGTGTTAACCCTAGTTTTCAACTGTCAGAAATTACAAGACATTTTGCTAACTTCAAGGTAAGTGTTTAAATGTTTATTTTGGTGTTTTTTTCATGCAAAAATGTTTTCATACACTACTAATTGTTCTCTATCAGATGCCCTCATAATCCAGCAAACTTAAGTATGCCTTTAAGAGCATACTAAATGAACTCAAGTAAAAAGATTATATAAGGACTAAGAAGTTACTGAAGTCATCCATCAAACTAATGTGGTTATGGCCTTTCTGTGCTTATACACAGCATATTGGGGGTAAACAGCAAGTACTGGGTGCATCCCATGTGGTACTTAAGACCACATGTGTGTCACTCTGTACTCAGGCATGTGATACATGTATTCAGAGGAAATCTGGGCAGTGACCATTATTGTCCAGACAGGCCATACATGTACAATCATCTCTGATAATATTATCCCAGTTTTCCAGCTCTGGAGTTTCTAGCTGATGCCTCAAGCACAAGTTCTCTGTTCATCATTTGTCACATTAACTTCACCAGTACAAATATTATACAGTACACTCTCAGTTAACCAGAACTCTCAAGCAATCAGAAAAAAAAATGAATACTGTACTTTAAATAAAAAATACATTTTACAGGGCTCAACAAATGCCAGGAGCCAGGTTGTCATGCCACAAAATGCTTACAGGCACCTAGATTTCATCCACTGTGGGTCTCTGCAATTCCATTTTTCCAGGAAGCAGACTGACATGAGTGACTGAGGCAGTGCAGTGTTGGCGTTACATTCCCCGGGTTCAGCACTGCACCCTCCAGCCAAACATACCTGTGTGTAAGTGAGGAGTGAAAACTGCTGCTGCTAGAACAGCCCTCACTGGCATATATACTTAGCAGAGCATCCTATGTGCAGCTAATCTAGGCCTCTTTTAATGGTAACTCTCAAGCAAGCAGAAACTACATTTATCCATCATGTATAAATCCCTGTGGGTGCCGGATAACTGAGAGTCTAATGTAATGTGGATATCTAATATTTTCAATCTTTTCACATTTTCAAAAATATGCTATTATAACAGTTTAAAGGCATACTACTACTAGCAGTCACATCTGGAATAGACATAGTGTTCACTTAAAGGACCACTGTAATGCCCGAACAAGAGGAGTTAGTTGTTTAAATTGATGTATTGATCATTAATACAATTCCTACTTAAAAGAACACATTCATCTTAAACAGCATCAAAAACTAGCCCTTTCTCTGTACAAATGCAAGGGAAGTCTCTCCACAGGACTTCTCTGGTCCTTAGGATGTTTAGAATATACCGTCCCTTTAAGGATGCCACCCCCATGCCCACCTCTAGTTTAGGATGCCACCCCCATGCCCACCTCTAGTTTCGGACACCTCTCCTGGTCCCGATCCCATCATGTCGGGCTAGCCACAAGATTGTACTGTTGCTGTAACCAGCAGTTTCCTTTGTGAGAATGAGAGTCCTGCAGACTGTCTAGACAGACCGGATGTCTTGTTAAACATTTTTGATGTTGTTTACATTGTTAAGTAAACCAGAATGGTTAAAAGGTGTTACGTACCGTAACGGCAATTGCTTTGTTAGGGTTAAGTGGGTTAACTGATAACCCTTTGAACCATTGTCGGAAATTAAACACAAATTGACATAGTTTTCCTACCCCATTCCCTCAGTTTAGACCCCCTACAACTGGCTATAGGATAATTATGATGACTCTTGTTAAACAGAACAGCACCTGATATTGCATTTGGATTGGTTTATAAACTATTTTAAATCAGTTTGGCCTCTTAGTCTTAAGAATATCATATTACCATATACATTTTATAGTGTCTAACAGGTCAAGTTTTCACTTATGACCAAATTAGGGTTTTGTATAACTTCTTTCTGTATACCCAAATAATCCCATATAAATTTACATCTTAAATTGGTGATGTCAGCTGTAAGGTTGCCATTGGTATTCTCCATTTTCTGATCTACTGATTTCTACCAACAGCATCAGCACCAAAGAGTCTGTGGAGAAAAATGTTGTAACAATTATGGGCCATAAGAAAGAGAGTTACTTAAAGACCTCTTTAGTGGTGTTATAAAGGGGTCTCTAAAAGAGTTGTTTAGTAAGAACTGATAAAGAGAAATATTAAACTTTTAACAAAAGGAGTTGGAAAGAAAAGGGAAACAGTGTAAATCAGTATGATTTATTACAGTGTAGATCAGTAGGATTTATTACACACAAAGCATACACCAAAAAGGTATTACACTCACATTTATTGACCTCAAACATTAAGAGATACATATATAGAATGTGAAAAATATAAAGGTCTACTTTGTGCTATGTGTGTAATAAATAATACTGATCTACACTATTAGGCGTCTTTTGCACTTCCTTCCCCACCCCTTTTGTTATCTGTTTTAAGGAAGCACCAAGCTGCCAGTGCTAGAACAAGAAGCAGCAGCAAACACCCATTTGTACTTCAGTCCAGATCTTCATCCTGAACCAACTATTTCTTTGGCTCCTTCAGAACCTTAAGGAATACATTCCCTTAATTTTACCTGGAGCCTTACTGAGAGGAGGGCTTGTTTTAAACTAAAGGAGAGATCTGTGTCGCCATTACTGATTTTGGGGCCATAATGGGGCCCCCTACATCTCTTATGTACCACTGTTATCTGGGACGCTTACACTTTCTGCCATGTATGTTAGTGTGACAACAAAGAGAGAATTTGAATATGTATGTGGCCGCCTGGAATGTTTGTTTGGTCAGAGGGGGCACTGGAGGGATATGGGGAAATATATTAATCAGAAACTTGTGGTGCTGATGTGGAATTCCCAGATGTTTCTAGTATAGTCAGAAAGTGATACACTTCACAAAACATCAAAACACAGGCCTGGGATATGGAGTGACCTAACCAGATAAGCCCCAGTTATTTGTGTTTCTGGTGTTGGGAGGAGGGTTGTAGCTAGTGGCGGGTGAGGAGGTCACACTAAGAATTCTGATCCCTCGAACAGAGAAGAATTTGTGTGGGGTAGGATGAAATAAGCCTCTTTGACCCAAGAGGATGGACTAGAACTGGGATATGGTTTATTTTGAGATGGTTAAAATATCTCTAACAATAAAGTACATTCAGTCTTCTATGCACTAAAGCAATGGTGTGATGTGATTTCTCTGCTGCTCCATGACTGATGTCCTGAATTGCTGGTGCTGAGATGAATAAAGTCACAACCTGCAAATTGCTCCTATAAGCTACAGTAGGAGAATTAGGGGTGTAATGAGCCCTCAAATTTGGGTCGTGACATGTGTGATGTGTTGATTGAAACTATTTAAATATTCAAGGTTGGATTATGTTTATCTATTGTATATCACATATACTCTATATACTCGAGTATAAGCCGACCCGAGTATAAGCCGAGGCATCTATTTTACCAAAAAATACTGGGAAAAATGAGTGACTCCAGTATAAGCCGAGGGTGGGAAATGTGCTGCCCCCTGTGTCCCTCTTGGGCTCTCTGTGTCCCCTCTTGGGTGCCCTTATCTTGTGTCCCCCCTCTCTCCCCCCCCCCCTCTCCCTTCCCTGTGTCTCTTCCCCCTCCCTTATCACCCTCAACCACCCTCCTCATTCTCAACCCCCTGATCATCCTCAACCCCCTCCTCAACCCTCTCCTCATCCTCAACCCCCTCCTCAACCCCCCTCCTCATCTTCAACCCCCCTCCTCATCCTCAACCCCAACCCCCCTCATCAACCTCAACCCCCTCCTCATGCTAAAGCCCTTCCTCAACCTCAACCCCCCCATCTCAACCTTCACCCCCCCATCCTCAATCCCCCCTCCTCAACCTCAACCCCCCATCCTCATCTTATACCCCCTCCTCAACCTCAACCCCCCTCATCCTCAACCTCCCTCCCCCTCCTCATCCTCACCCCCCTCCTCATCCTCAACCTCCCTCCCCCTCCTCAACCTCCCTCCCCCTCCTCATCCTCACCCCCCTCCTCATCCTCACCCCCCTCCTCATCCTCCCTCCTCAACCCCCCTCCTCAACCTCAACCTCCCTCCTCAACCCCCCTCCTCAACCTCAACCCCCCATCATCATCCTAAACCACCCTCCTCATCCTAAACCACCCTCAACCCCCCTCATCCTCAACCTCCCTCTTCATCCTCAACCCCAACCCCCCTCCTCAACACCAAACCCCCTCCTCAACCTAAACCCCCCCCTCCTCATTCTAAACCCCCCTCCTCATGCTAACCCCCCCTCCTCATGCTAACCCCCCCTCCTCATGCTAAACCCCCCCTCCTCATGCTAAACCCCCTCCTCAACCTCGCTCCTCAACCTCAACCCCCCATCCTCAACCTCAACCCCCCATCCTTAACCTCAACCCCCCATCCTCAACCCACCATCCTCAATCCCCCCTCCTCAACCCCCCATCCTCATCCTAAACCCCCTCCTCAACCCCCTTCCTCAACCTCAACCCCCCGCCTCAACCTCATCCTAAACCCCCCTCCTCAACCTCATCCTAAACCACTCTCCTCATCCTAAACCCCCCTCCTGAACCTCATCCTAAACCACCCTCCTCATCCTAAACCACCCTCTTCAGACCCCCTCCTCATCCTCAACCCCCGTCCTCAACCCCCGTCCTCATCCCCCTCCTCATTCTAAACCCCCTCCTCAACCTCCCTCCTCAACCCACTTCCTCAACCTCAACCCCCCTCCTCAACCTCAACCCCCCTCCTCAACCTCAACCCCCCCCATCCTCAACCCCCTATCCTCAACCTCAACCCCCCCATCCTCAACCCCCCATCCTCAATCCCCCATCCTCAACCTCAACCCCCCCATCCTCATCCTCAACCCCCCCATCCTCATCCTCAACCCCCAATCCCCATCCTCAACCCCCAATCCCCATCCTCAACTCCCAATCCCCATCCTAAACCCCCATCCTCATCCTAAACCCCCCATCCTCATCCTAAACCCCCCATCCTCATCCTAAACCCCCCATCCTCATCCTAAAACCCCCATCCTCATCCTAAAACCCCCATCCTCATCCTAAAACCCCCTCCTCACTTTACTCCTCCTCATCCTAAACCCCCCTCCTCACTTTACCCCTCTAAATACATCTCCCCTTCCCCTCACTTAACTCCATCTGCAGCTGCTCCTCCGCCCCTCAACGCTCCTTCCTGCGCCTTGACCAGGCCAATGCTAATGACGTGGCGCGCATGTGACGTCACGTCATTAGCATATGCCAGGTCCCGATGCAGGAAGGAGCGTGGAGGAGCGGAGGAGCAGCTGCAGATGGAGGTAAGTGAAGGGAAAGGGAGAGGGGGAGGTATTTAGAGGGGTAAAGTGAGGAGGGGGGTTTAGAATGAGATGGGGGGTTTAGGATGAGGAGGGGGGAGGAAAAGAGACACGGGGGGTTAGAGAGACACGAGGGGTTTAGAGAGACACGGGGGGTTAGAGAGACCCGGGGGGTTAGAGAGACACGGGGGGGTTAGAGAGACACGGGGGGGTTAGAGAGACACAGGGGGGTTAGAGAGACACGTGGGGGTTAGAGAGACACGGGGGGGTTAGAGAGACACGGGGGGATTAGAGAGACACGGGGGGGGGGAGTGACTCAAGTATAAGCCGAGGGGGCCATTTTCAGCCTTAAAAAAAGGGCTGAAAAACTCGAGTACATACGGTAATAGTTGTTAAACTGTGTTTCGATGTCACGCTTGCGACAAATCGCAGTTTGACAACTACGATAGATTGCAAAGCCCCGTGCATGTGCACTGCGTTGGGACGCGCATGATAACTACGATGGATCGCAAAGCCCTGCGCATGTGCACTGCGAGAGTCATGAGAAGGGAGGAAGAGACACACATGGGAGGAGGGGAGAGACACACATGGGAGCAGGGGAGAGACACACAAGGGAGGAGGGAGAGACACAGGGGAGGCGTGAAGAGACACAGGGGAGGGAGAGGAGGGGGGAAGATACACAAGGGGGTGGGGGGAAGAGATGCATGGGAGGGAAAAGAGACACAGGGGAGGGGTTAAAAGACACAGGAGGGATAGGGGGTAAAAACATGGGGGGGGAGACACAACGGAGGGATAGGAGGGGGGAAAGGAGACACAAGGGAGGGAGAGGAGGGGGGAAATAAGACACAAGGGAGGAAGTAGACTTGCAATGAGAGCCAAAAGTAGAGGATGGGAGAGGTAGAGGGGGGGAAGGCCCATTATGCCCCCCGAAAGCGCTCATCGCGATGCCAGTAAACTAGAGGGGGGAGAGAGAGCGAGAGAGAGAGGGAGCGAGAGAGAGAGAGAAAGAGAGCGAGAGCGAGCGAGTGAGTGAGCGAGCGAGCGAGCGAGCGAGAGAGAGAGAAATAAAGTCTCTAAATCTTCACCAGGTTCAACTTCCATTTATTCCAATAGACAATTACATGACATTAGGGTTCATTATTTATACATATCACATATATAATTGACGTAATTACGATTTTTCGGTAACGCTTGCAAAGTTATGCGCTTGTGCATGCACAATGAGCGCCAAAGGGGCCTTGCGGTGAGCGCCTTTGGCGCTCATTGCAAGGACCGGATGTTACGGGTGTGACGCAATCCGCAATGATCGCAGACGGAGCTCATCACGAGGCCTGTAAAGTAGGCCTTCGCAATGAGTGCCGAAGGCCACAAGAGAGGCTCCAAAACGCAGCCATTTTTTTTTTCAAGCCCGTATCTCGGTAGCCGTTGGGAGGCCACCAAAATACGCCAATTGAATAGAAAATTAGCTACCAACCTCACTTATGGGCTTCCTGACTCCTCCTGAGGCAGGGAGTCCATAAGTGTGGTTGAAAGGTAATTTGCTATTCAATTGGCGTCTTTTGACGGCCTCCCAACGGCTTCCGAGTTAGGGCCTGGAAAAAAAATGGTGGTGGTTAAACCCGTAACTTTTTTTTCAAGCCTGCAAGGCTTTGAGCAATACCTATTTAAGCTTCAAGTCTTGCGTGCTTGAAAAAATGTTAAAGGTTCAACGGCCGCCAAGCCCGCAAATGAGAGAGAGGAGGGAGAGAGGGGGAGATACAGGGGAGGAAGAGAGGGGAAGGAGAAAAGGGGGGGGAAGAAACACATGGGAGGGAGAGGGGAGGAAAGAGACATGGGGGAGGGAGTGGGAGAAAAGAGACACCGGGGAGGGAGTGGGAGAAAAGAGACACAGGGGAGGGAGTGGGAGAAAAGAGACACAGGGGAGGGAGTGGGAGAAAAGAGACACAGGGGAGGGAGTGGGAGAAAAGAGACACAGGGGAGGGAGTGGGAGAAAAGAGACACAGGGGGGGGGGGGAGTGGGGGGAAAGAGACGCAGGGGTGAGAGAGTTAGTCTGTCTGGAACGCTCGCAAAGTTATGGGCTACTAAAAAAAGCCATTACGATGATGTCTCACTAAGGAGATCTCAATCTGAGAAAATGTTAAAGGACTATTGTAGTTTAGGAAACAAAATCGCAAGCAACAAAAAAGATAACACTAGCAACTATGTAAGTGATGGGTTTAAAAGGGTGTAGTTAGAGAAAAAATTCATTTTAGCGGACTACTAATTAGGCGTCCATGTTCTCCTTCTTTGCACATTCTGATCGCTTGGAATCTGATGGTTTTTCTTTTCTATTCAGTAGAGAAAAGGGAGGTGGAGTTGAGGGGTGAGGGTGGAGAGGTTTCTGTTGTCTGACTGGTGAAAAAGTTGACCCCTCGCTCACACAACCTGTTCTTAGTAACTAGCTGAGTAAAATATTTTTTTTGTAAAAATCCTATATACACAACTGTTTATGCTGATTCTTCACAAGCATGTGAAGTTTTTCCTAATCTCTAGTGGTCCTTTAAAACAGATTAAAATTATATATCAATATAACCATGAACAACAAAAAATAGGTAAACCTTTATTTATACCAGGAAATCAGCTACGGCGCTTTAAAAAAATCAGACGCTTAAAAAAATATATAACCATCTGATAATACTAGTAGTTCTAGAGTGGATGTTTATTTGGAAATCTTTACCAAAAACCGGAATAATCGGTTAATGTTATTTGAAAGGATATATCTACTAATATACGTTAGTAGATTTAATACACAATCCCAATGAAATTGTTTATTAGATATCAGACTGAGAACTTAGCACCCAAATAGTACTTGATATATATACAAAAATAGAAAATGTGACTCCTCCAGGCGTAGCATCCCTATGTCTGGTTTCAGAGACCTCCTGACTTAAGGGCTATGGTGTGCCCCACAAAATGGCTAGTACCCCTGATGTCTAATAGACTTGAACAGCAACCATTGCAGGACCAAACAACCAAATTATAAGTAAAGGATCTATTATATAACCAACTCAAACTCCTGTGTCTTTCTGAGACCTTCTTACTCAGGGGCTATGGTATGCCCAACAAACTAGCTGAATGCCCTGTGTGTAATGGTAATATATGCCAGATACAAAGACAGGATAAGTACCAAATGCAAAGTTCTAAAGACAACTTAAAATACATATACCACATCCATACTGCTAACAATAAAAATGCATTTTTAGCCTCAATGGGACTAACTGACAATTATTAAAAAGGACAAATGTCCCATTCTTAAGGCAACCATTGCTGGCTAGTAAGTGGTAACTGCTACAGGCTGCATAAATGATTGGACCTGACGGTTTTAGGTTTCCCCCTTGCATGGGCTTTGTCAAATGGCGCTCTTCGGGGGGGGGGGGGCTATAATATGATACCAGTGTGTACCAGTTGAGGACTAAAAAAAGCCCTAGGTTGTGTAAATAGATTGATACATCTACTCCACTGTCATAATGCTGATCAAAAGGAGGATAGCACACCTGAAATAGACTAGTGCCTCATGCTGATAATTTCTGAGTAAGACAGAGTTAAGGATGCAGAAAAAATAGCTACAAGTAAAACATAACTTTTAGAATAAAATTATAAACAAACGGTGAATAAAAATATTATATACATATGGACAAAGGGCTGTTAGGAGTTTGCTGAACCTGGAGCTGCAGCTGCGACTGGAGATGTGATATCCCTCATTGTTAAGCAGTATAAGTATACTATTTAAGATTTATTGAGATCTTGATGTTTTAGGCATTGGGGATCTATATTGAAAGTATGGTTTGTACAATGATTATTCTGCAATCCTGAAAGGATATCTTCATATTGCTTTCCTTTCTGTGTGTGGATTGTACTACTGGTTTAATGGTCGCTGTTGATCTGTTGCCTTGGGAATTGTGACATACCTCTGCCTGGCTAGGAAGACCGAGGACCAGTATCCCAAGTTATGATATACCTATCTATTATGCCACATGGAATTTAAAGAGACCATTCTTATATTTTCCATCTCCCATATATGCTGCTTTTCACTTGCCTTACTTTGCCACTTATTACATAGTGACTATTGATCCTGACTCTGTGTGCTCTTGTTTATTAGGAACGCGTGGCACTTTTTACTGCTGTGTTATCCTTTTAATTTTGTGTATTGAGTTTTGTATCATATTCATCCGGTACATAGCATAGGGAGAGAGGTGACTTCCCATTTACCAGTATCTAATCCCCCCATATAGAGGGTAAATAGCGGGCTCTTATAGCATAGTGTGCACATATAGGGCATTCCTCTATACAAGCTATAGATATACAATATCTAGTGTCTACAGCCATCTGTGGTGTGAAGGGGTTAACATTGAAATGGTTAACATATTTTGCTGAAGGGGTTAACATATTCTGCTCAATATATTCACGAGATAAAGCCTAACCATAATATCACATACCTATCCTTGAGATTTCTAACGACCTTACTAACACACAAAACATTTCTAGTTGTTCTAAGAAACAGAAAAACACCTGATTATTTGTCCTTGTACCAACTAACATGACCCGTAAAGATGCTGCTAATATCCGCCTTCTTTTGCAAGTATATAATCTATGTTCTGACGGAACAATAAACGAATTGTACTAACATAACACTGTGTGTGTGTGTTACTTTATCAGTGCAGTTCCTCAGAATTCTGACTAAGGCCTGGGGCCTGAGTTCCAAGCTGCAAAGTATACAAGACTTTCCCAACAAACTGGTGTCTAGAAGTGGAATGCAGATCAGAGTACGTCTGGAGTGGGGAGTACAGTGAACAGTGTCTATATGCACCTTCCTTTGCTCCCACTCCTCTCGTCCTTTGTAAACTGTATCTGAGTAAATAAGTTGGGAACACTCCCTGCGGTAGGGAGAAATTAAGCCTCTGGAAGGCAAGGATAATAATTATTCCTAAGGTGGGAATAAAAAGGATAATATATATATATATATATATATATATATATATATATATATATATATATACTTGACAGCTTGGTTAACAGTGCCCCAAACCATCGCTTTTGCTTGCTCATGAGTCTTGCTGTATTGCTGTGCTGTTTAAAGATAAGAAATAAGAAATATTTTGTTATTCTGTATTCTGTGTAAAACCAGGAAGGGAGATCTCTGGAAACTGTAAGACGCCCCGTTTCTGTGTCTAGGGGAAACCCGATGACGCGCAGAAAACGAACGCAAGTGACAGTTTGAAAGAGATAGAATTAGGAATATTTACTGACACGTTTTGTCTTAAGCAATCAGCTCGAGAATATTTGTTGGAATTGTCATAGCTATTTCAGCTCAGAACAGCCATCCTTATTTTTCTGATTGACAAGCGTGTTAGCAAATAAGGTTACGTTGTCTACTGAGACAACTGCCTAAAAAATCTTAAGATTAGAAGAATAGTTGAAAATGGGCACTTCCCAGTCTAAACAATACCCACCTCCCAACCCGGGAGAATCTTGTAAAGAATATGTGTATAGAACGCCAAAGGGAGGATTCTATGTTGACCCCTTTGTGGATAACTTAGCTGGATGGACTGAGGGAATGAGGAGTTCTAGCCCTTTCCCGAGGGAGGGAGCAAATGATGAGTTTCACATAAATATGATTAAGGTATTATGCCTTGGGGACACAAAAGTTTTCCTGTGGTACACAGGGGACCCATGACATACATGAGCGAAGGTGGAAAGAATTGGTTATAAATTGCACCACACTGGCACCCAATCCCCACTGACGGTCCTAAAAAGAACAAACTAAAATTGTTCCCTAGAAAGAAAGCTCCCAATAACATGCCTACTCCCCACCCGACAGCACCCCCTACTTATAGTCTTCCCACAGCCCTATACCCCAGCCTGGACACCGATATGGAAGTAATAATAGGCGATTATATGCGCCGTCACCCCCCCATAGTACAGCCCGAAGCACATATCAGTGCCCCTCCTCCCCCTCCTCCTTCGCCCGCTCTTGCAGAGGGAGAGACAGAGCATAAACAGACTGCAGCTCCAATCCCCCATGGCCCCCCTGCATCTGGCAATCAGCATGTTAGTACGCTAAAAACGAAACTAGTAAAAACTGATAACACATGGCAAATTAAGCAGACAGAAACTAGCGATGGCGAGTCTGATGCTGACCACCCAAGTACAGCTGAAGGATATTATCCCTTTCTAACCGTGGGTGATCAATTAGTTATGAAAGCCCTTACCCCAAGTGAACTAAAAGACATTATTAAAGGAGCCCCAAATCCTCTCACTAATCACTCTGCATGCATGATGTATCTGAAGCGAATGTGCCAAGGACAATGCATGACACAGACTGATATCCAACTGATTATTGACGGACTGTTAGATTTTGACCCCAAATCTGGTTGGGACTGGACCAATGTACCCACGATTAATATCCCTGATACCAATAACACTACTACTGCTTATGCATTGGCTACCACAGTCGGAATTAATAATATGTGGGATGAGATTAGAGTGGAAATGGAGAGGTTATGGAAGGATAAGCAGTCTATTTCCACTGCATTATCTTGTAAACAGAACCCGAAAGAAACAATGACCGAATTTACTAAAAGGTTTTATAAAAGTTGGAAAGATGAGGCAGGTTTGTCCTCTGAAGGGGCCATGGGTCCCTTAAAGGTACAGACCTGCATAGGCAATATGCTTCCTCTGTATTCATTACTCGTCAAACAGTTGGTCTCTGAATGGCCATCATTGACGGCTTCTGAATTTCTGAAGAAGATACATGAGAAAGAAGCAGCTGGTTGTTTTGACATTAAGGTTCAGAGAAATCTCTCTACCAGAACCAGGGTTTGCAACACTGTGACCCATATCAAGCGAGACCTAGGGATGACACAGGTGCACATAGGTCCACTTATAGAGGTAGAGGTAGGGGTAGAGGACGAGGATTCAGGGGACATTCCAATCCCGGACGCACACATTGCTTTAATTGTGGAAAACAGGGACATTGGAAAAATTAATGTCTTTACCCTCCCCGACAACCGCAACCGCAGATTCTACCACCACCCCCACCCCTAGACGTTCCACACACATCCCAGCCTAATTGCCCCCAACCCCCCACACATCACATACAATGGCAATAGGGAGGCCCTGAAGGTAACACTCCCGTCTTCCCTGTAGTCTCCTCTAATTTCCGAGATGAACCTTATATAGTCCTAGAGATTGAGGGCCAACCCATGCCCTTTATAGTTGATACAGGAGCCACTTGCTCCACGATCAGCTCGGAAATATTTGAGGGACCTACTAAGAAGTCGACACCTTCAATGGGAATCAATGGAGTGCTCACCCAAACCTTAGTCACCCCACCACTCCTTGTTACAATACCCAACACAGATAACGGATTTCTCCACCCTTTTAGGATTATTCCATCATGCCCAGTTAACCTTTTAGGGAGGGATCTATTGGGCTTAATGGGTACTACAGTTGAATTTGACATTAATGGTGGTATGAATATCTCCCTTGACCTGCTCGACCCTCCACTTAAAACCCTCCTCAGTATTGACTTAAATGAAATACTACCCTCGGTTTGGGTCTCCTCTAAACTAGATGTAGGCAAAGTTAACTTTACCCCTTATAAAGCTCGCCTGAAGCCACACACTACCCCTGTCTACATCAAACAATACCCCCTCTCACATGAAAAGAAGGAAGGTATTCGCCCCATGGTTGACTCATTTTTGCAGCAAGGTATATTACGCCCTGTTGTATCAACTTTTAAGACCCCAATCAACCCTGTACCCAAACGTAACAACGATTTCAGATTTGTTCAAGATTTATGAGCAATCAATGAATTAGTTATCCCAATTGCTCCCATTGTCCCTGATATCACTGCTCTCATTACGGCCATTCCACATGACGCCACTATATTCACTGTTATTGATTTATCTAATGCATTCTTTTAGGTCCCATTGGACCCTGAGACACAACTACTTATGGCTTTCACTTTTGATGGGCGCCAATTAACATGGACCCGTCTTCCCCAGGGCTACGTGGATTCGCCAGCTGCTTACTCACTGGTGCTCCAACATACCTTGAGGTCATGGACCCCGTGTCATGGTTCCGTCCTGCTTCAGTATGTTGATGACCTACTGTTGTGTAGTTCTGACGGGAAAGCCAACAGACTGGATTCACTCAGTTTGCTACAGCACTTAGCAGCTGAAGGTCACAAGGTAGCTAAACACAAAATACAAATGGGGGCAACACATGTTGAATACTTAGGTTTTGCTCTGTCACATGGCACACGCTCTGTTAGCTCGAAACGCATAGAGGCTATCCAGAGAATACCTAAACCACAGACTAAAAAGGAAATGCTTTCCTTTCTTGGTATCATTAACTATTGCAGGCAATGGATCCCTGAGTGCTCACACCATGACTCAATTTTATGTGCGGCTGCTAAGGGGGACAGCCCAGAGCATATTCAGTGGACTCCAGACATGACTAAAGCTTTTGTGACCTTAAAAGTTAGCATTATGCAGGCCCCCGTTTTAGGACTACCTGATTATTGTAAATCTTTTCATTTGTATGCAAGGGACAACTGTAAAACCACGGCCGCGGTCTGTGCCCAAGTTCACGGAGGTAGTATGCGTCCCGTAGCATTCTTTTCCAAAGTAGTCCCTACTCCGGTCCAGGGGGTGCCAAAGTGTCTCTGAGCAAACACTATCACCTTAGGACATTCTACCATCCTCGCCACCAGTCCCCAAGTGTTACAGTTACTTAAAATCCTAACCACACAACACATGACTGCTCAGCACCTCAGTGGTTATGAATGCATCCTGCTTAACCACACTAATCTAGACATTAAATACAGCACACCAAATTCAGATCCTATTGCCATCTTAAATGCTATATTAACTAGCAACCCTACATCTTCCAATGACCACGAACAGCTGCATGACTGTCTTACCACTATACATGACTCCACTTCACCTCGACCTGACCTACTGGACATGCCTATTGACCATGCTGAGAATGTGTTTGTTGATGGGTCATGTTCTAGACCTGCGGATGGGGTCTATAAAACAGGTTATGCTGTAGTTCAGCTCCCAGATGTTGTACTTGAGGAAGGTCCTATCCCTTTTACTTCCACCCCAGCTGCTGAACTTATTGCCCTTACAAAAGCATGTCACCTTTTTGCAAATAAATCTGTAAACATTTACATTGACTCCCGTTATGCCTTTGGTGTGGTTCATGACTTTGGAAAAATATGGCAACAACGAGGCTTAGTTGCTGCTGATGGCAAATCTATTTCTCATACTGATCTCATTAACTCCTTATTGGAAGCTATCCAGTTACCTAAAGACATTGCCATCATCCACTGTCGGGCACACACTAAACGCACTGTTTCTCGAGGAAATGCATTTGCAGATCGGGTAGCAAAGGCAGCTGCAGCTATGCTGCTCTGCCCTGCCCCCATTTTTCCTTTGCTCCAGCCCCCATCCTGTCCGCCTGACATTCTTCTCCATGAATTGCAAGGATTTGCAACACCTGATGATTTATCATATTGGCAGTCACAGGGTCTAGAAAAGTACATGAATGGCCTTTTCTCAAAAGAGGGGAAGATAGGAATATGTGAGAGTAGTGCCCCAATATTCATAGGACAGGCACACTGGGTGGGACACAAAGGAATTAAAGCGACCATGCAACAGTTGCAACTGTCTTTTTGCATCAGAAACTTAAAATCACACTGCCAGACATACATACAAAGATGTATACAGTGTCTACAGAATAACTCTACAGTACCTAACAAAGCATTACATGATCATTTGCCTCCACCCACAGCTCCATTCACCCATATACAAATTGATTTTACTCATATCCCAAAGATAGGATCAAAGCAATTGTACCTGTTGGTGATAGTAGATCAGTTCTCACGGTGGCCTGAGGCCTTTGTAACACAAAGAGAGAATGCTAAGATGGTAGCTAAAATATTAACTACCGAGGTAATACCAAGATATGGATGCCCATTGCAAATTAATTCTGATAATGGACCAGCCTTTATTAGTGCGGTAATTAAGGAACTGGTACAATGGCTGCAGATAACCTGGAAATTCCATATCCATCCTCAGAGTTTAGACATAGTGGAAAGAATGAAACGCACTATTAAAGAAAAACTTACAAAGGCCACTGCAGGTACATGGGTGAACTGGCAGAAATACTTACCTGCCATTCTAGCAGAAATTAGGATGACTCCTAATAAGTCTACTAAATTGTCCCCTTTTGAGATTCTAATGGGAAGACCATTTCCAACTCCTTGGGTAAAAGGTCCACTTGTAATTATGTCTGGTGATATTGATCTTATAAGAGAACAATATGTGCAACAATTGATTGATAAATTGAATGGCATCTATGGTGACGTGTCTTCTCGCTTTCCTTTACCCTCACAGGAACCAACACATCGGTTCCAGCCATGTGATCTCGTTTGTGTCAGACCACTGAACAGAGCAAAGAAGGGAGGCTTCCCATTCGGACCACCGACTACCGTTGTAGCAGTAACCAGGACTGCCGTCCTCACTGACTCACAGGACATCTGGATCCACGCATCTCGTCTGAAGCTGTGTCCAAAGAGGGGTGAAGCAGGTGACAAAGTCCCCGTGAAAGCGATTGAAGACAGCGATAATAAAAATGTCAAACCTACTCCTGCATCCACAGAATGCATGGAAGAACTTTCTCCTGTTGATGTACATTATGCTCCTGATTTATTTGCCCTTATGGACAATTCTTAATTGCCATTATGACCCAGACGAACTGGGACCATTAAAGTCTGTTTGTGGTAAACACAATAACACTCACACCAATACTAGTTCACCTCATAGGCACAAGAGATCCACACGTGATAACACCATTATACAAAATCATCCCTGGGAACGTAATACATTTTCCGTAATGTTACAAGGATATGCTCACTCCCTTAACCTTTCCAATTGCTGGGTATGTGCACACGTCTCTACACATGGGGAAATGGGTATGCCTCTATTTGGCCTTCCAGCAGAAAACTTCATCCAGAGTCACATATATTACAATGGCAGTACACAACCCCACGAATGGAATTTCTTTTCTTATGTACAATCAGCCACACCACTTAACTCTATATGGATGCAACACCTCATACGCACGTACTTCCCATCAAAGTATAATAAGAGTGTATAATTTATGTTAACCCACACTAACCCAGGGTATAACTGTTTTTGGGCCCTAGGAAAAGGTAAATATGTTGGTTGAACCACTTGCTCCAATACCACACTTATTTTTTATAGGACCTCCTCTGGTTCATCAATTTCTGACCTGTACAAGAGTTGTTCACCTTGGAGCTGTAGTGGTCCCGGAGGTCCCTACTTATTTTCTCTTTTACATAATATATCAATTAATGGTACTGGTTGTAGCGACACTAATGGGTCCGTGTCCAATCTCTTCCACCTTATGCCACCGTCTCCAGCCACGGATGTATACTTTATCTGTGGCAGGAACGCCTATCGATGGCTGCACCCTAATTGGGTGGGCAGTTGTTATTGAGGTCAAGTAATCCCATATATATATATATATATACACAACCCCAACACTTCCACAAGGCCGCATCAGGAACATGAGGGATATAGAACAGAAAAACGGGTGGAAAATATTCCTAGACACCCTAGGTATAACCTTCCCACATGCAGGCGTAGGTAAACTACAGGTAGAACTATCCATCCTTTCTCTACTAGTACAGAGGGCCTTTAATAGCTCTGCTGAAGCAATTGAGAAACTAAACCAGGAGCAGGTGCAAATTAGAATGGTAGCTTTGCAAAATAGAATGGCTTTAGATTATGTTTTAGCTTCCAAAGGCGGCGTGTGTGCTTTAATAGGTAAAGAATGTTGTTCTTATATTGATGATAATTCTGCTATTATTACTAATGACATAGAGCAAACAAGGGACATTGCTGACCGTCTCAAACTGTTTCAAGGGAGCGTCTGGGAAGACATGTTTTCCTGGCTCGGTTCCTTAGGTCAGAAGATCCTGATTGCTTGTCTCTGTGTCATTGCTTCCCTTGTATTCCTTTGTGTTTTTATTACATGCTGCAAAGCTTTATTCCTAAGAATTTTTAGCTAAATACTGTGACTTAACACCACCTGGTCACAGGTATATCTCATTTACTGATACCCTTGAGGGTCTATCACCTTCCAGTGTCTCAGTTCGCTTCCTATCATATATATATACACCGCTGCTTACATCCCAAATAAAGATCACGTTGTGATCTAAGAGGGTGATGAAGGGGTTAACATTGAAATGGTTAACATATTCTGCTGAAAGGGTTAACATATTCTGCTCTATATATTCACGAGATATAGCCTAACCATAATATTACATTCCTATCCTTGAGATGCCTAACGACCTTACTAACACACAAAACATTTCTAGTGTCCAAGAAACAGAAAAACACCTGATTATTTGTCCTTGTACCAACTAACATGACCCGTAAAGATGCTGCTAATATCCGCCTTCTTTTTCAAGTATATAATCTATGTTCTGACGTAACAATAAACAAATTGTACTAACATAACACTGTGTGTGTGTGTTACTTTATCAGTGCAGTTCCAAGCTGCAAAGTATACGAGACTGTCCCAACATGGTGGTGTCACTGGATTTTTTGTTAAGGGAGTTAGCAATCCCTAGACTTAAAAATCATTTCATTACTATTTAAAGGGTAAACAGCAAGCCCTCATACTTGCACACATAGGCCCTCATTCAATTGCAATTTGGCCAATTCAAAAGGGGTCTAAATAAGCACATAACATATTTTTTTAAATACGTTTTTAGTTAGTAAACACCTATCCAAAAGCAAGGTTTTCACTAACTAAAAACTTATTTTAAAAAAATATGTTATGTGCTTATTTAGAGCACTATTCAATTGGCCAAATCGCAATTTAATGAGGGCCATCAATAATAGGGAACTCCACTATATTATTAGGTGACCAGAGTACCGGGTTTTCTCTTGATCTTTTGAATGTGTATATAAGATTTAACATTGGGTATGATACTCTGTTTTTCTCTATACCTGTTGCAGCTCCAGGTTTTTTGTTTACATGTATATAATATTTTTATTCACCGTTTATTTATAATTTTATCGTCATTATTGTTATTATTGTATATATATTAAAAGTTATGTTTTACTTGTAGCTATTTTTTCGGCATCCTTACACAGAAATTATCAGCATGGGACACTAGTCTATTTCAGGTGTGCTATAACCTTTTGATTAGCATTGTATTTTACACCACTAGTGATCCCTTCTTATCTCCTGTCAAACTTGTATGCCCTTGTATACTGCATTATCCCCTATTTCAGGGCATTACAAATATTAATAAGTAGTGACATATTAGGAGGTTTTGGTGGATGTTAGTAGAAATCTTGTCGTCCCTCTCTTTTTCCACTGTAATAATGTCATATTCATTAGGGATACTTTAATCTACATTACCAATTTATATAGAGGAAAAACAAAAATAAACTGATTATTTTTGTGTGATAATAATAATAATAAATACATAAATAATGTGATTATAATATATAATAATGTACTCTGCCTATGAGAATTGTTTTGGTTGTTTAACTTATATTGTGCTGTTTTAATAAACTAAATATCTTGTGAGTTAAGTGTATTAATGTTTAGTGTACTTTTATACATTTGGGTGAATAAGAAGATGTCTGATCTTATATAAACATAATTTGTATATAATACAAATTAATATATACATATATGTGAAATAACAAATGCCCTCCTTTGAATTATTTACGTATTTCTGAAAGTGAATATAATTACTTAGGGAGTAGTGGAAAAAACATTAACTATATTTATTGAGGTAGATATATATCAACAATCCTAAGATAAATGATTTACACTGGATTCCAAATATTCAAATAGTTGTTTTACCAGTTGTTTACATCTCTTAACCACCTTAAATAAAGGAGGTGAAGGAAAAACCTTCATTGAGTCCTCCTGGATTTTCTGTTTTCAATTGGTGAATCCATTTGGACTCCTTCTAGGGTAAGAGGCTATCTAAATCACCTTTTCTTGGGCCTAGAAGGACTCTATCAATTACACAAAATTGAATAGAATTAACATCATTACTATGATATATATTGACATGTTTAGCAAACGGAGTGTCAAATTTCTTCTGAATGAAATAGACATGTTTGTATATACGTCTTCTCAACTGTCGTAACGTTTTGCCAATGTAGAGTTTGTGGCAAACACATTTTAAAACATACATAACCCCAGGAGACCCACAATTGTAGAAATCATTAAAGATGTCAGTTTTACCATTTTGTGGATTAATAAATTCCTTGGTTGGCTGTATGTATTTACAGGCTGTACATTTGCCACATCGAAATGTACCTTTTAATGGTCTTAACCAAGTTTCTTTGGGTTTAACAGGTTGATAGAAACTGTGGATCATATCATCTTTTACATTCCTTGCCCGTCTATAAGTTATCATAGCTTTATCCATATAACCAGAGATGTAATAATTATAGGACTGATGTAAGAAGATCTGTTTTATACATTCATATTATACATATCACCCACCTGCATCGGGCTCACATTGGATTTCCTGTTGCTGATAATCATTTCCATTTCTCTCATCCTCTTGTTCCTCTCTAACTGACCTCATGTCTATATTAACATCAGGGAGCCCTATTGAAAAAAACAGATGATTAGATGAGTTTGTGTGGTATTACTACATTCAATAAATATGTCTGATTTAACACAACAAACAACAGCAAATTGACAAGTATTAAAACTGTCAACATGAGGACATGCTCTTGGATTTTACCACTTGACATTGCTGTATAATTTGTCCAATTTCTCATAGAAACATCATGGGATAATTTATATTGAATTCCATTATCATAATGTCACCTGGGCTCTTGTTTGTTGGGGTTCCGGAAGTCCTGAGTGTCTGGTGATTCTCCATCATCACGTCCTTGTAAAGCTCCTTGTGTCCTTCTATATACTCCCACTCCTCCATAGAGAAATAGACTGCAACATCATCACACTTTATAGGGACCTGAAACACACACAATCCCATTCAGAGAGACTGGTTCAGAGTCTTTTACTGACAGAGAGAGAGAGACAGGAAAGGAAGAAAATGTTACTGAGAACAAGCAGAAGATAGGAAAACACACCCAGGTCCATATAGAGCTTGGTCAGTAAAAGGAGTCATTGTGTCCTGGTATAATGTCACATTGTCCAGCAGTGCTCACCTCTCCAGTCATGAGTACAGATGAAGTATGGTCAGTAAAAGGAGTCACTGTGCCCTGAAGCTGGTATAATTTAAAATCATGACCCTAACATATAAATCCCTCAACAACAATGCACCTCTTTATATCTCTGCTCTCATGTCACAATACTCCCCCACCCTCCCCCGTTAATCTGCTAATGATCTTCTTCTTTCCTCCTCTCTTATCACCTCCTCTCTTTCCACTTTTAGGAATCTTCTCGTGTTGCCCCTATGACCCTGCCCACTAGACTTTCTTCCTGTCTCAACTCCTTCAAAAGCTCATTAGAAATAAATCTATTTAATGAAGCTTATCACCTTTATCCTTAATATGCCCAATGTATCTATCACCTTCCAAATCCCTTAGATTGTAAATTTGAGAGTTTTTGATTGTATCGGATGCTTATTGTTTTTATAGTCTGTTTCATCCTATGTATGGCTCTTTGGAATATGCTGGTGCATTATAAATACTAGATGATAATAATAATAATAATAATAGTCCGGCAGTGCGCACCTCTCCAGTCACAGGTCCAGATAAAGCTTGGTCAGTAGATGGAGTCACTGTGTCCTGGTAGAAAGTCACATTGTCCAGTAGTGCCCACCTCTCCAGTCACAGGCCCAGATAGAGCTTGGTCAGTACATGTAGTAACTTTGTCCTGTAACAGTATAATGTTGCATTGTCCAGTAGTGCCCACCTCTCCAGTTGCATGTCCAGATAGAGCTAGGTCAGTACATGGAGTCACTGTGTCCTGGTATAATGTCACATTGTCCAGCAGTGCTCATCTTTCCAGTACCAGATCCAGATAGAACTTGGTCAGTAAAGGGAGTCACTGTGTCCTGGTATAATGTCACATTGTCCAGCAGTGCTCACCTCTCCAGTCAGATGGTGAATGTGGGGGAAATTATTCTTCACAATGGTGTATTCCTACAGGATGATAGAGGGACATGTCAGACATCAGTACAGGTAGTTAATGTGTGACATATTCTTAAAGTGCACTATATCCCTCACCATCCTACATCAATATAACTTGCAGTGGCCTCCTCTAATCCTGACTGCAAAAGCTTCACTCACACACACACAGAGACACAGACAAACACACAGTGCTTATGTTTTTTCAGGCAGCGTATTATATTGTGCCATATAGATAGTATAATTTGTACAGAGAAATGGCCAGGAACACATTATAATGTATCACTTTCTCTCTCCATTCACAAATGTCTCCTCCTGCACCAAATTCAGTCACAAGGACCTGTTTGCTGGTCTGTGACTGTTCTCTACTTCATGCCAGTTGCTGGCATGGAGCGCCAAAGGCGCTCCATGCCAGCAACTGCGACCCTCGCAAACTTTACGTCGCAACGCAAACAACACACCAATTACGACCCTCCCAAACTTTACCTGGCAACGCAAACAACATACGACACACGTTAACACACATTACGACCTCGCAACACTCGGACGCAACTCGCGAAGATTACAAAATTCAAAACACAATACATACACACAGCACATACATAAAAAACTTACCTACAGCAACAGGGAGTATCCAGGACCTCAAAAAACCAACTTACACCTTGATTTCACTCAAAATAAAAGAGTTTACACACTAAAAAATGTCATAAGCGACAGAAAAAATGGCCGCCGAACAAAATGAAAACGAGGCTACACACGCAAACACCATACGAGACACGTTAGCACATATTACGACCTCTCAAAAATCGGACGCAACACGCGAACATAAAAACATTTAAAAAACGCAATAAATACACACAACACACACATAAAAAGTTTACCTACAGCAAGAGGAACCATCCAGGACCTCAAAAAAGCAAGTTACACCGTCATTTAAATCAAAATAAAAGAGTTTAGACACTAATAAAATCGCTAAGCGAGAGAAAAAATGGCCGACGAACAAAACGGAAACGAGGCTACAGCACTCTAAACACGGAAAACACCACAACACACTTGCAAAACACCACAAGAAACTTGCAAAACACCACAAAACACCTACGGATAATCCGCGAAGACGCATACCACTGATAACCCGCCATTTTACGCAAATGCGGAAGTACACCACTACGCTAACGGTTTCGTCTCGCGCACGCACAGTATTACACTGCACACATTCAGCACGCTTACACAGCAGCTCCACACCACTAATGCTGCAGCAACATCAAAACACATTGACAGCTCTTCAACACAATGCTTCAAAATAGGTAAAGTATATTCATTTATTAATGTATTATATATTTCATTATTACACACCAAACAGCATTAGCTCACTTATAATTTCATTGCCGTCATTTTTTGACGGGCAATTCGCTAGTTTATAACATAATATTGAACCATTTGTTTTCTTTTTCCTTTATTACTGGACATTGTTTAACATCAACACACAAATCGAGGTGAAAATAAAAGTAAATGTGATAAAAATGGTGTCATTAGGACATTGTCCAGCAGCTCTCACCTCTCCAGTCAGCAGGTAGATCATCTCCAAGACCTGATTTAGGAATCTCTCAGTGACCTTCTCAATATTCTTTTTATCCTTTCTCATTTTATTTATAATTAGTGTGTTAATAGGATTCTGCAAGAAAAAGACAAAAAATACTGTAGGTAATTATAGATGGTGCACTTTTATATTATCTAATCCAAAACTAATTCAGATATGGATCCATTTTTTCTATCAAAATAGTTATGGATTCTCATGACCCATAACATGGTACCTCAGGAACTCATGGCTCTACACAACATATTAAGGGGCCACTGCAGCCCAAGGAAAAATAAGACACTTGTTTGTCAAGTATGTACCTGAGATGACAGTCCTTATGGGTAGACACCTGTAATAAAGTACTGTGGTACCTGTTTTTCTTTACCTGCAAAGAAGCCAATTCCAGTATTTCCCAATGGAATCCCACCTCTGGACAAGCACAAGATGGACATGACATCCCTGGGCTTTGTTACTAGCTCGGGTTACCCCTGTGATAACCAGTATTTCTTTTTTATAAAAAATAATACAGTATACTATAGGGAGTAGGTTTCCAAATGTTAGACTATTGTTTCAATTTCTTTCTCTCAAATAAGATATTTAATCTACATATATATATGAAACCTACCCAGTGTATATTGAATACATTAGATAAAAAATAAAAAAAGGCGAAAAAGACACGTCTATTTCTAATGGGCTCTCCCAACTGGATAAACTATAGTGTTCTAGTGTGGCTACATGAATCCAATTTATATCTCAGACACTTCCAAAGTTAGATACAAATTATATTTATTGATCCATATGAAAATGTAACAACAGCGAGTAAAATACATAAAATTCAAACAGTCCCTACAGTTGGTAATTATTATATCACTTTCAACATAGTTGATTAATAAATGGTTTGTGCCTTTCCTTAGTTCAAGTATAATTATCAGTTTCTTCATATGAACTTATCTCCTGAATGTCACATATATATTACCAAAAATAATGTTTATAAATAAGGTGCTAGTGCTGATGCAATGATAGTCCGCATGCTCTTTTGGTGGTAGCAGAGCCCACCACTTACTCCTGTGAAAATCTAATCAAGTATCTACCTATCACTAAGCTGTCCCTATATCTAGTGGTGGAACTGGGGATCCACCAATTACCCCCCTAAAGTTACCAAAAAATACTCTAATATAAAAAGAAAGATACTAGGTGTGGCAGTTTATAACTATTGTGACTTTTATCTTATTTGTAGATCTTACTCTGGCATACAATTGCTCTGTATGTAATATATGGTGTAATATTTATAGTATAACCTTTAATTTATCACATATATAGTTGTGAGCATACGAGTTGTTGCTAATGCTTGCAGGCTCGCGAGTCTAGGACTGGTGTGACGTCACTGCTGGTGGCAGGTCAATGTGCATATTTCACATCAAACGCTTCTTCACCTAAAGGAGACAGGTCCTAGAAGAAGCGTAGTAACCAGTATTTCCCCTGTTTGGTCTTTCAAGGTTGGAAACCCTCATCCCCAGTGAATACCTTTTATGTCTGTATGTATTTGGCATTGTGTGGCTAAATGCTTGTTATTTTTATATGTAGTTTTCTAATTCATATATTGTGGTTCTAGTATTGTTTGTAAGGACAAGTCTAAAATTTCCATTGTGGAACATACCTATTAAGTGATTATATTAGCTTCCTATCTGGATTGTTTTACCTTTTATTGCTCTGCACCCAGACTTATTGTATTACCAGGACTTGTTTGTGCTCCCATGTATACAGTACAAGTCCCTGTGTTTCCATAGGGATAATTACCTTTTTTGAAAGTAAACAAGTGTGCCAGCTGTACTGGGAGGTATCAAGGTAATAAAAACGATCCCTAATTAATTTTGTCTTCCTTATGTCTTTTTACAATATATATATCTCCCGGAAGCCTTCCGAGCTCGCACTTAGGCCCGCAGTTGCGTGAGGACAACTGTCAGTTTGACAACTTCCTCCCTCCTGCCCCTCATTCTCCCTCTGCCCCTCATTCTCCATCCTTCTTCTCATCCTCCCTCCTCCCCCCCTCATCTTCCCTCCTGACCCTCATCCTTCCCCCTCCTCCTCCCGTTCCCCCTCTCCGCTAACCTCCAGTGTCGGATTACCGCCTGTTGTTCCCTCCCCAGCAGGCCTCTTCTTGCTGTGTCTGGCATATTCTCTCCCTCAGTATGCTACCTCTGCCCACCACTAGGGGGCGCTGTCATAGAGAAGGAACATACCAGGGACTGAGCATGGAGGCCACAAGCACCATCTAGCAGCACAATGGCGACATATACAAGAGTGCACACACTACTACGAGAGAGAGACAGCAGGGAAAGAGGGGAGAGTGACAGCAGGGGAAGAGGGGGAGAGAGTGACAGCAGGGAAGAGGGGGGAAGAAAGAGAGTGACAGCAGGGAATGAGAGTGACAGCAGGGAAGAGGGGGGAGATAGTGACAGCAGGGAAGAGGGGGGAGATAGTGACAGCAGGGGAAGAGGGGGGATGAAAGAGAGGGAAAGAGGGGGAGAGAGTGACAGCAGGGGAAGAGGGGGGAAGAAAGAGTGACAGCAGGGAAAGAGAGTGACAGCAGTGAAGAGGGGGGAGATAGTGACAGCAGGGGAAGAGGGGGGATGAAAGAGAGGGAAAGAGGGGGGAGAGAGTGACAGCAGGGGAAGAGGGGGGAAGAAAGAGTGACAGCAGGGAAAGAGAGTGACAGCAGTGAAGAGGGGGAGATAGTGACAGCAGGAGAACAGGGGGGAGATAGTGACAGCAGGGGAAGAGGGGGATGAAAGAGAGAGACAGCAGGGAAAGAGGGGGAGAGAGTGACAGCAGGGGAAGAAAGAGAGTGACAGCAGGGAAAGAGAGTGACAGCAGGGAAGAGGGGGGAGATAGTGACAGCAGGGGAAGAGGGGGGAGATAGTGACAGCAGGGGAAGAGGGGGGATGAAAGAGAGAGACAGCAGGGAAAGAGGGGGAGAGAAAGAGAGAGACAGCAGGGAAAGAGGGGGAGAGAGTGACAGCAGGGGAAGAGGGGGAGATAGTGACAGCAGGAGAACAGGGGGGAGATAGTGACAGCAGGAGAACAGGGGGGAGATAGTGACAGCAGGAGAACAGGGGGGAGATAGTGACAGCAGGAGAACAGGGGGGAGATAGTGACAGCAGGAGAACAGGGGGTAGATAGTGACAGCAGGAGAACAGGGGGGAGATAGTGACAGCAGGAGAACAGGGGGGAGATAGTGACAGCAGGGGAAGAGGGGGATGAAAGAGAGACAGCAGGGAAAGAGGGGGAGAGAGTGACAGCAGGGAAGAGGGGGAGAGAGTGACAGCAGGGAAGAGGGGGGAGAGAGTGACAGCAGGGGAAGAGTGGGGAAGAAAGAGAGAGACAGCAGGGGAAGAGGGAGAGAGAGTGACAGCAGGGAAGAGGGGGAGAGAGTGACAGCAGGGAAGAGGGGGAGAGAGTGACAGCAGGGAAGAGGGGGGGAGGAGTGACAGCAGGGAAAGAGGGGGAGATAGTGACAGCAGGGAAAGAGGGTAAGAGAGTGACAGCAGGGGAAGAGGGGGGAGAGAGTGACAGCAGGAGAAGAGGGGGGAGATAGTGACAGCAGGGGAAGAAAGAGAGAGACAGCAGGGAAAGAGGGGGAGAGAGTGACAGCAGGGGAAGAGGGGGAGAGAGTGACAGCAGGGGAAGAGGGGGAGAGAGTGACAGCAGGGGAAGAGGGGGAGAGAGTGACAGCAGAGAAAGAGGGGGGAGAGAGTGACAGCAGAGAAAGAGGGGGGAGAGAGTGACAGCAGGGGAAGAGGGAGGAGAGAGTGACAGCAGGGGAAGAGGGGGGAGAGAGTGACAGCAGGGGAAGAGGGGGGAGAGAGTGACAGCAGGGGAAGAGGGGGGAGAGAGTGACAGCAGGGGAAGAGGGGGGAGAGAGTGACAGCAGGGGAAGAGGGGGGCGAGAGTGACAGCAGGGGAAGAGGGGGGAGAAAGTGACAGCAGGGGAAGAGGGGGGAGAGAGTGACAGCAGGGTAAGAGGGGGGAGAGAGTGACAGCAGGGTAAGAGGGGGAAGAGAGTGACAGCAGGGGAAGAGGGGGAAGAGAGTGACAGCAGGGGAAGAGGGGGAGAGAGTGACAGCAGGGGAAGAGGGGGGAGAGAGTGACAGCAGGGGAAGAGGGGGGAGAGAGTGACAGCAGGGGAAGAGGGGGGAGAGAGTGACAGCAGGGGAAGAGGGGGGAGAGAGTGACAGCAGGGGAAGAGGGGGGAGAGAGTGACAGCAGGGGAAGAGGGGGGAGGGAGACAGCAGAGGGAAGAAAGAGAGAGACAGCAGGAGAAGAGGGGGAGAGTGACCGCAGGGGAAGAGGGGAGAGAGAGACAGCAGGGTAAGGGGGAAGAAAGAGAGAGACAGCAGAGGGAAGAAAGAGAGAGAGAGAAAGTAGGGAAAGAGGGGGGATAGAGTGACAGCAGGGGAAGAGGGGGGGAGAGAGAGACAGCAAGGGAAGCGTGGAAAAAAGAGAGACAGCAGAGGGAAGAAAGAGAGAGACAGCATGAGAAGAGGGGGGAGAGAGTGACAGCAGGGGAAGGGGGGAAGAAAGAGAGAGACAGCAGAGGGAATAAAGAGAGAGCCAGCAGGAGAACAGGGAGGAGAGAGTGAAAGCAGGGGAAGAGGGGGGAGAGAGAGACAGCAGGGAAAGAAGGGGGAGAGAGTAACAGCAGGGGAAGGGGGGGGGGAGAAAGAGAGACAGCAGAGGGAAGCAACAGAGAGACAGGGGGAGAGAGAGAGAGCAGGGAAAGAGGGGGAGAGTGAGAACAGGGGAAGAGGGGGGAGAGAGTGACAGCAGGGAAAGAGGGGGGGGGAGTGACAGCAGGGAAAGAGGGGGGGGGGAGTGACAGCAGGGAAAGAGGGGGGGGGGAGTGACAGCAGGGAAAGAGGGGGGGAGAGTGACAGCAGGGAAAGAGGTGGGGGGAGAGTGACAGCAGGGAAAGAGGGGGGGGGAGTGACAGCAGGGAAAGAGGGGGGGAGTGACAGCAGGGAAAGAGGGGGGAGAGAGTGACAGCAGGGAAAGAGGGGGGAGAGAGTGACAGCAGGGAAAGAGGGGGGAGAGAGTGACAGCAGGGAAAGAGGGGGAGAGAGTGACAGCAGGGGAAGAGGGGGGAGAGAGTGACAGCAGGAGAAGAGGGGGGAGAGAGTGACAGCAGGGGAAGAAAGAGAGAGACAGCAGGGAAAGAGGGGGAGAGAGTGACAGCAGGGGAAGAGGGGGAGAGAGTGACAGCAGGGGAAGAGGGGGAGAGAGTGACAGCAGGGGAAGAGGGGGAGAGAGTGACAGCAGGGAAAGAGGGGGGAGAGAGTGACAGCAGGGAAAGAGGGAGGAGAGAGTGACAGCAGGGAAAGAGGGGGAGAGAGTGACAGCAGGGAAAGAGGGGGAGAGAGTGACAGCAGGGGAAGAGGGGGGAGAGAGTGACAGCAGGGGAAGAGGGGGGAGAGAGTGACAGCAGAGGGAAGAGGGGGGTGAGAGTGACAGCAGGGGAAGAGGGGGGAGAGAGTGACAGCAGGGGAAGAGGGGGGAGAGAGTGACAGCAGGGGAAGAGGGGGGGGGGAGTGACAGCAGGGGAAGAGGGGGGAGAGAGTGACAGCAGGGGAAGAGGGGGGAGAGAGTGACAGCTGGGGAAGAGGGGGGAGAGAGTGACAGCTGGGGAAGAGGGGGGAGAGAGTGACAGCTGGGGAAGAGGGGGGAGAGAGTGACAGCTGGGGAAGAGGGGGGAGAGAGTGACAGCAGGGGAAGAGGGGGGAGAGAGTGACAGCAGGGGAAGAGGGGGGAGAGAGTGACAGCAGGGGAAGAGGGGGGAGAGAGTGACAGCAGGGGAAGAGGGGGGAGAGAGTGACAGCAGGGGAAGAGGGGGGAGAGAGTGACAGCAGGGGAAGAGGGGGGAGAGAGTGACAGCAGGGTAAGAGGGGGGAGAGAGTGACAGCAGGGTAAGAGGGGGAAGAGAGTGACAGCAGGGGAAGAGGGGGGAGAGAGTGACAGCAGGGGAAGAGGGGGGAGAGAGTGACAGCAGGGGAAGAGGGGGGAGAGAGTGACAGCAGGGGAAGAGGGGGGAGGGAGACAGCAGAGGGAAGAGGGGGGAGGGAGACAGCAGAGGGAAGAAAGAGAGAGACAGCAGGAGAAGAGGGGGAGAGTGACCGCAGGGGAAGAGGGGAGAGAGAGACAGCAGGGTAAGGGGGAAGAAAGAGAGAGACAGCAGAGGGAAGAAAGAGAGAGAGAGAAAGTAGGGAAAGAGGGGGGATAAAGTGACAGCAGGGGAAGAGGGGGAGAGAGAGAGACAGCAAGAGAAGCGTGGAAGAAAGAGAGACAGCAGAGGGAAGAAAGAGAGAGACAGCATGAGAAGAGGGGGGAGAAAGTGACAGCAGGGGAAGGGGGGAAGAAAGAGAGAGACAGCAGAGGGAATAAAGAGAGAGCCAGCAGGAGAACAGGGAGGGGAGAGTGAAAGCAGGGGAAGAGGGGGGAGAGAGAGACAGCAGGGAAAGAAGGGGGAGAGAGTAACAGCAGGGGAAGGGGGGGGGAGAAAGAGAGACAGCAGAGGGAAGCAACAGAGAGACAGGGGGAGAGAGAGAGAGCAGGGAAAGAGGGGGGAGAGTGAGAACAGGGGAAGAGGGGGGAGAGAGTGACAGCAGGGAAACAGGGGGGGGAGAGTGACAGCAGGGAAAGAGGGGGGGGAGAGTGACAGCAGGGAAAGAGGGGGGGGAGAGTGACAGCAGGGAAAGAGGGGGGGAGTGACAGCAGGGAAAGAGGGGGGGAGTGACAGCAGGGAAAGAGGGGGGAGAGAGTGACAGCAGGGAAAGAGGGGGGAGAGAGTGACAGCAGGGAAAAATGGGGGAGAGAGACAGCAGGGGAAGAGGGGGGAGAGAGTGACAGCAGGGGAATAAAGAGAGAGACAGCAGAGGGAAGCAAGAGAGAGACAGCAGGGAAGGAGGGGGGAGAGAGAGACAGCAGGGCGATGGTGCTTATCTTGCCGTCATTTTTGACGGGCAAGTAGCTAGTATATATATTATATATATAAAACAAGAACATGTGATAGGTTATTACTATTATACAGTTTATTAGAGCTCTCCTTTATTATATAGGTTTTATTCCTTGTATTTGTATTCAATCCTAGTACAGAATGGGAGGATGAGCTGGTGCCCTGGGGGGTCTTAGTGGTGTACCTATATCAGGGGTGTGCTGGGGGTGTTACTGGTGTACTCTTACTATATACTCTCTCTCTCTCTCTCTATCTATATATATACACAAACATACACTCACATCACTATGTATCTACACGTGCACTAACATCACTCTTACAATAGTATTATTATATTCCGGTATATTTAATTCTCCTCGCATCTGATAACAAATCAGTGATCCAGATAACAGCCTAAATTATCCCCTGATCACTAATTAGATCATTAATCACTGTATTTACCTGCTGAGGACACACAAAGATCAGCTCCGGGCCGCAAGGCTGGAAAAGAGCAGGAGGCGAATGTTCGCTGCACTAAACTACAAGTCCCAGAAACCCTGGCAGTGTAAAAGCAGTAGCCAATCAGCAGTGAAACTGGGCGTGTTTATGCTTGTAGCCCTGTTTCCGTAGTGACACCGTGTGTAAATAAATATGTCTCACTCTCTGAAACAATAAATCAGAGCTGTCATCAAATATTTATGTCACCGCCAGTCCGATTATTTAATTGGCAGGATATTTGTGACGTCATTGCTGCCCTATAGTGTGTGTATCGTGCATTATACGCCTACTGACTGAAATTATTTCGGATTTACCCAAAACAAACATGTCGATCCAAGTGACCTGTGTGCAAGCTTCCTGTACACGTGACACCGGAACTTCTTCCTAGCAACCGGAACTCCACTGAATAAAAATCCAGGGTCACAGGGACCGGGGCTGTGAGTGCTATCTATCATTCTATCACCTCAATCTTATGGACAAATATCCCATACTCCTGTATGTACTGAGGTGTATATGTCCTTCATCATTCACCCAAAACACTTTACACCAGGGACAAGAACATCTGCACCAATGAGTCCATTTACATTCAGAAATAGAGAAAGAGAAAATCTTGTGTTTACTGGGAAAATACCCTTTTACTTGGATGAAGCTGGTAATATATGTGTAGACCATATGAAAGAAGAGAATAGTGTATTAACAGACTAGTGATTCCCACTTATAATCAGTATCCAATCCTAGTAATCATGAAAATAGATAAGAATAACATTTAACATTAATTGATATTGATTTAATATAATAACCTTTTTATAAAACCAGAAGATTAAAAAATATACAAATAATACAGGGAGATAGACTTGTAGTAAAGCGATTAATCAGAGCTGTTGTAGTATATGAGGGCATATCAGTACAATATGCAAATCTATGTGGTCTATCACATTATTATATCTGAATCTTTTTAGATTAAATTTGTTTCTTTCTCTCCATTGCTCTTGGTTTATACCTGGAAAGAAAGTTAAATGATTAGGACCTCTTCCCAGCCTCGCTAGAAGCAGTAGACACAGGTGGAATCTTTTTACTTCTAACCTCAAAGGATGTCCTCTTGTCAGTTGAAAACCTCTTGGCACAAAAAGCTCACTTGACAAATCTGACCCTGGATGTATTTATATAAGGTAATCATATCTCCTCTTAGACGCCTTTTTTTCTAGAGAAAATAAGTTTAATTTGGATAGTCTTTCTCCATAACTTGGCCCATTCATTCCCTTATTAGTTTTGTTGCCCTCCTCTGTACCTTTTCCAGCTCTAAAATGTCCTTTTTATGAAGTGGTGCCCAAGATTGTACTCCATATTCCAAATGAGGGCGTACTAGGGATTTGTATAGTGGCAGAATTATATTTGCTTCCCTTGCTTCTATACCCTTCTTAATACATGCTAATATTGTATTTTCCTTTGCAGCTGCTGCTTGGCATTGAGCACTGTTATCTAGGTGGTTGTCCACAAACACTCCCAAATCCCTTTCAATATCTGATACCCCTAGATTTGCTCCGTAAAGATTATACATTTCATGGCTATTTTTCCTTCCCAGATGCAGAACTTTACATTTATTCATATTAAATCTCATCTGCCATTTAGTCACCCATTCCTCAATTTTATGTAAATCCATTTGGAGGGAAAGCACATCACTATCTGATTTAATTACCTTGCACAACTTAGTGTCATCAGCGAAAATGGGGACACTACTTTCCAGTCCCACCTCTAAGTCATTAATAAATATGTTATATGGGTTATGCTATTAACTTTGTGGGATATTGCCCACAGTGATGTGACTTAGGAATATATGTCTATATCATGGTCATACACCCTTTGACCTACTTTGGAATAAAACAAGTATTTGCTCATTTACATAGGAAAATGGGGGTTAGGGACACATTTATTTGGTTTTATAACCTGTGGCTGGAGCTCCAAATAATCTGTATATAACCACTATTGTCATATTGGAAACATTGATAGACCGGTGGGGGCCAGACTTGAAATATTCAGATATCTCCGTGGCTGTTAGTACATCAGAGACAATTATATGACACTGTTTATTACCTGTAGGAATCTAGTTAGGAGTTACTACTCAGATTTATCACCTAGAAGAGACTAAACAAAGGAAATCACTAATTACTTGGGATTATATAAATGTCACATAGATGGAATAATGTGGTATACCTTATATTTGCATACTTTGCTGATATACTGTATTATATACTACATCAGCTTTGTATCACATTACTACAAGTTTATCTTGCAGTACTTTTAATTTAGGCTTTACAAATGTGCGCCTGACAAATGCGCACCGACAGGGTGCCCCTATAAACATTATTTTGTCCAGGAGTGATAGTGGTGATGTTAACACTAAGGGTGAAGTCTGGTGCCGGGTATGTTATTAAGAGTGGGATTATTAGGAGCTGGGTAGATGGGAGGGAGGGGAGATAGATCAAATTTGCAGACAAGATACTGGAAACTGGGTGAAGTAGGGCAGAGGGGGATTGGTAGTCAATAAGTTAGAACAATGTTGATATTGGTAAGCCCTTTCAAGTTCTCAAAGAAGGTCAAGAGACAATACAGCACTTCCAACACAATTTTTAGTCTCAGACCCACAGTATATCTCTGTGTATATATGCATCTGTGTGTTGAAAATAAAGTTACGTGGCTGTTGTTCACAAGGATACAAGTATTAAGCTGTATTTCTTTATGCTATCCTTGGAGTTTGCATGCTCGCTTTACACAGTGTATACAGTAGTTTACAGCAGCCTGACCCTTATCATGAAGTATATTTATTAAACTATATAGTAATTTACAAATAGAGGAACAGTTTAGTGAAATTGACCACAAAGGCAGATATATAATCTGGGTTGGTAAACTTATTGAATGTAAATATACCATATAAATCTGTATCTCCCCAACAGACGTCAAAATAGTTTCTTAAACAAACTATTAAAACGTACACAGAAGTTAAAGATAAAGGTCATTATGTGCAGACACTTTAATATGTATCTAGATCCATTAGTTGATCTGAAATCTAGTAAGATAACGCTAGTACTTACAACTCTAAACGTTTTCAGGACTTTATTAGTAAGTTTGAACTTTACAACGCATGGAGATCTTTTCATCAAAACGAGACAGACTACACATTTTTTTCATACAGGAATGAAGCCTACACAAGAATAGACTACTTCCTGGTAGATCTTACAACCTTTAAAAAAATTAAAAAGGTAGAGATAGGACTGATAAACTCATCCGACCATGCCATGATTAAATTATATCTAAAAGAAGAGCAAAGAACTAGCTTCAAGAAGATCAGAAGACTAGATAAAGCATTATTAGAAAATTATACAATAAAAGAAAAGATCCAAAAGGAAATACAAGCATTCTTTGAAATCAATGAGAATACAGTAGACTCTCGGACCACCATGTGGAACGCACATAAGGCCTACATGAGAGGATTTCGAACTAGTCTGTCCATGAAGCAGAAAAAAACTAAAAGGCAATTCTTTGAGAATGCTGTACATAAAGTTGGCCCATTTACAGAGAGATAATAAAATTAACATAAATAAAAACAATAGTATAGAAATAACGAACATACAGACCCAAATGAAGAAAATTGTATAACTAAGAGTATATAAAGCCTCCTGGAAATACCAACAGAGGATGTACCACCACGGGAATAGAGTCAGTAAATTACTAGGCAATGCTTTAAAAAAAAAAAGAAGATAATATTAAAAGAATACCTAAAATAAGGGATAAAAAGGGAATAATTCTGATCCATCCAGAAAAAATAAGTAATGCATTTTATGAGTACTATAAATCCTTATACAATCTAGTGAAATCAAGGGATTTTATAAAACCCACAGTACAAGAAATAGATGAATTTCTGGACCAATTAACTCTGCCCAAGATCTCTGAAATAGACCTGGAACATATACATAGAGAAATATCAGAAGAAGAAATTAAACAGGCAATCACAGGATTGCAGACACTCACAGCACCAGGCCCTGATGGATTTTTAAACTTATATTACAAAAGTTTCTCTTCCACACTTACACCCTTTCTTAAAGGGATGTTTAATGAAATAAAATCATTGTAAAAAATCATTAGGAACAGCCCCTCAGGAAACTCTAGAGGCGGCTTTTGCAATAATCCCTAAGGAAGGTAAAGATTTCCTTGATTGCAAAATTTTTCTCCCCATCTCTCTGATCAACTCTCACATTAAATTGTTTTGGCTACAAGACTAGCGCCTTTAATTCCAAAACTAATAACAACAGACACGGCTTTATTAGCCATAGACAAGGATTAGATAACACCAGAAGTCTATGTGAAATTGCAGAAAATTACCACCCTAATAATGTCCCTGGATGCTGAGAAAGCATTTGACATGATAGGGTGGGAATATATGGATAGAACTCTTCAAAAAAATTGGATTAGGGGAATTTGGAATGAAAGCAATTAAATCTTTATACTCCAACCCATCAGCGTTTATAACAGGGAAAGGAATTGACCCACATTAATTTAGCGTGGAAATGGAACCCGACAAGGCTGCACACTATCACCTTTGATATTCAACTTAATGATTGAACCCTTGTTGGAAGCAGTCAGATCCGCGGATAATATCAAAGGTATGGTACTAACAAAATCCAAATTAAAACAAAAAAACTATGGCATTTGCAGATTACATATTATTGACCTTAACTGAACCCGAAACCTATGTAGAACACCTATACAAGATCTTGAACAAATATAGTAGGATATCATTCTATAGGGTCAGTTGGTCTAAAACAGAAACTTTGACGATAAATTTAACGAAAAGAGAACAAACTTGAATATTAATACTCTTTGAATTGGAAATCGAACAATGTAACGCATTTGGGGATTTTGTTCTCTGATGACTTGAAGCAAATAGATAAGATCAACTATAAAAAAGTACAGAACAGAATTAAATACATTTTAAGTTAATGGAAGTCTAAGAAGCTATCATGGGTGGGAAGAATTGCCTGTTAAAATGGCAATTTTACCCAGGATAAACTATTTAATGCGGGCCATTCCAGTAGAGGTTCCCAGATACTTAATTGGACAACTAGAGATTGAGATTGAAAAGTTTATCTATGAGGGTAAGAAGCAAATGCTAAAAAGGGTGATACCAACTAGTCACTTTAGAAGGGGGGGGGGGTCTATTAATTGTTACCATGATGCAACAATGCTTGCTCATATAGTAAGGTGGATGTCGGATGGGGACACCACCAGATTGTTCCAAATAGAGCAGGAAACACTCCAAAAGGGAGAGCTTGAAGATCTTATGTGGCTGGAGAAACAACTAAAAGTGGACAATACTATTTCATGGGTAATCAAAAAAGGACTCAAAACATGGCATAGACTCAATAAAATCTGGGTACTAGCCCCTTATCCTAGCCCGTTGATGTCTCTGAAATTATTTAAAGAATTAGCGAATATTCCTTACAAGGGCCCTCATTCAATTGCAATTTGGCCAATTGAATAGAAGTCTAAATAAGCACATAACATATTTTTTAAAAGAAGTTTATAGTTAGTAAACATCTATCCAAAAGCAAGATTTTAACTAACTAAAAACTTATTTAAAAAATATATGTTATGTGCTTATTTAGAGCACTATTCGATTGGCCAAATCGCAATTGAATGAGGGCCTAGGAGAGTTGGAAAGAATGGGGAACTTTAACATTAATGGATATCTTTGATAAAAAGGTCTTGTGTACATTTAATGATCTGATCCAGAAACACGACCTCCCGTCTTATAGATGGCTAGAATTTAATGCGATTAAACAGGCACTGAATCAAAATAAATGTATCCATAAAGTAAATAGAGACTAATTTTGAGAAACTATGCAATAAGGGTGCAGAAAAACATCTAATCTCCAATTGTTTTAACATCCTTAGACAGAAGATAGAAATGGATAAAATCTATAAATGGAAGGAATGGGAAAAAGAGCTGGGCATGTCCTGGACTGAGGAATCCTGGGCACAGGCTTGCCAAGATAACGAAAAATTGGTAAAAAGTGCCTCATACAGAGAGCTTTATTTTAAGGTTACACAAAGAAGGCACCTAACTCCCTCCAGACTTTCAGAAATATATCATAATAAAGATCTAAATATTTGTTGGAGAGAGTGTGGGAGCCTGGGTAACTTCAAACATATTTGGTGAGAGTGGCCAAAGATACAGACTTTCTGGAAAGAATGTTTTTCCCACCTCTCAAAAATTTAAAATACAGACATCGACCCTTCGATAGGAATGTCCCTCTTTCATATTTTCCCAAAGAATATAAACTTAATCGAAAGATCCTTGCTCATTCAAATATTTATGTCTGCCAAGAGGCAAATTTCAATTAGATGGAAAAAGGTATGCACTCAAATGGAATGGAAAGAGACTATAGAGTCAATTCAGTTTCCGATAGAGGAGAAAAAATGGAACATCTGGGACACTATTATACAGTAGAGAGTTATGTATGTGGGACAGGACTCCTCCTCAGGCCGCCGCTTTACTTTCTTTTTTTTTTTTCTCTTTCTTTCTTCTCTTTTCTTTACTTTAGTAAATCAAGAGCCATTTTAAATTGCGATTCAGTAAATTTAAAAGGGCTCTATTTGAGCCTATTTTTTTACAGAAGTTTTTAGTTAGTGAAGGCCTTGCTTTTGGATAGTAGTTCACTAACTAAAAACTCCTGTAAAAAAAAATATGCTGAGTGCTTAATTAGAGCCCTTTGAAAATTTACTGAATCGCTATTTCATAAGGCTGTAAATATCTATTTGTGGTTATATTCAAAGTCATATTTTAATTTATTAAGTACATTTTTGCAACTGAACGGATTGGATTTTGTATGATTATGCAATGCAAATTCTTATGTATGTTAATGTCTTTTGAAAAAAAAATATCTATAAAAATAAGAAGAAGAAGTAAAAATATTCCACCTTAAAGAAAGAAAAGGGTTCTTCACAGTAAGGGTGGTTAATCTGTGGAATTCCCTACCAAGGGAGGTGGTGACAGCGGATTCGATAGATAACATTAAAAGGGGACTTGATTTATTTTTAATTTAAAAGGGCATTCAGGGTTATCCTGGATAATTAGAGAGAGAGTATTGATCCAGGGAGGAATCCGATCCCCAGCATCTGAGTTCAGGAAATAATTTATTATTTTTTTCCATTTAAGAGGATTGGCAAAGCTTCACTTGTTTTTTTTCTGTTTGCCTTCTTCTGGATCAATTAACAACTAATCCGCATATTGCAGATCAGAGGAGATCTTAAAAGGTTGAACTTGATGGACTAAAAGTCTTTTTTTCAACCTTAATTACTATGTAACTGTATAACTGGAATATTACCAGCTGTATTATCACTAAATAAAGTGATTTCCATAAAAAAATTAATTAAACAGAGATGTTGAAATTTTAATTCATTATCATTAATTCATTATTATCATTTTGATAATGAGAATAGAGAACATACACATTCAATTTGCTCAGGAGGCATATAAATGCAAACATATTATGCATACATGGAGTGCATACCAAAATGCACTAATATGTAAATAAAATACAGTGAAGTAAAATAATAGTAATAACAACCTCCACCAAGCTTATAAAACACATTGAGCTGTAACTATTCAAGAAAAATAAATATATCATCAGTGATCAGAACCAGGATTAGGAGAAATAGTGTGCTCAGTAATATTATGTTCCTAAAACCCCCACTTCCATCAATCATTTTCCGCGCTCACATCCACCTAAATGTTTACACCCTTACTGGGTCCCTAATGGACCCCTGTGGCAAATTAGTTAACCCCAATGCCATTTAAAATCTAATTGGACTAATCAGCCGATGAACTCAATCAATTTGAGAATTCTGATTTGTACAATTATATTTTAAAATAAAAATGAGCAGGGAGTCATCTAAAAAAAACATTCTGATTGACTGAAATAGATGTCTATCATATTTCAGCCAATCAGAATGTTTTTCAGATGTCTATCAAAAATGAGCAGGGTGACATCTATTTCAGACCATCAGAATGCGTGAAAAAATCTATTTAAGCCGCAGAAAGTGCGCAGCGGCCATTTGCGGAAAATTTCATTTTTTTAATAGAGCAAGGTTTTGTTTTTTTAAGCAGATGAGGTCCAAGGGCCTCATTCTATTAGCGGCCGCAGCCGTTGCGGGGCCGCAAGGACCGGCCGCAAGCTATTCGGCTATTCTATTCCCTTACGGCCGGAGGCTCCGGCAGGCTTGCGGCCGGTGCCTTGCTATCTCTTGCGGCCGCTCGCGCCAGAGGAAAGCCTTTGATCTAAAACGGCCGCAAGAGTTTCGGCCGTAAGAAATTCCTATTTGCAATTCAATTGCTCCGGGAAACCTCTCTGCAAGGCTAAAAACGAGCCGCTGCTTACTTGCAGGAAAGAGGTCCCGCTAGCACCAATTAAGCACATAAAATAGCTCAAATAAAGCCATCCTGCACTTTGAGAAGACTATAAAGGGATTTTAGGTGTTAGAAAAAATAGCACATAACTATCCGATACTCAAATCCGTAAAATATTTTATTTTTAATATCCGTAAAATATCCATGTAAAAAGTCCAGAGTGCTTGGAGCACTTCAGACCCGCCCACGCCGCAGCCGGAAAATAAACAGTTAATTTGAACTCGGGTTTGGGCTGATGTGCAAGCTTGAGAGGGGGTTCCTTTTAATCCTCATGTCCCCCAATATGATCCCTAGCATTTACAGAGCTGTACAGTGCAGGCTTGAATTTATTTTTGAGTTTTTATATTTCTGAGATTACGGCCGGTTCCAAGATATGCGGCCGGCCGTAAAAGGAGATCCTTGCGGGGCCATATAATAGAATCGCGAGTTAACTGAACCCCCGCAAGGAATCGCAGCCTTACGGCCGATTTACGGACGCTAATAGAATGAGGCCCCAAGTCTTTAATCAAGATTGAAGAGGACTAGAAGATCTTCTATCAAAATGGATAGCCTGATTAGTCCAGGGCAGAAGATTGAAGACCAGGGCATTGGTGATCATCGCTCAATGATCATTTGGGTAGGTATAATTAAATTTAATTTATTTTACAGTTTCATTTATTTTTTATTTTGTTATATTATTTTATTATTTTCATTGTAGTTTTTTATTTTATATATTTTTTATTTCTTGTATTTTTTATTATTAATTTGTAGTTGAATTAGTAATTCATGTTTTTTATTTTATTTAATTTTTTAAAGTTTTTCTTGTGTAGTTAATTTTATTTTATTAGTGTACACATCAAGGGTTAATTTTAGGGTACCCTAGGAGTCTATATAGACTCCTCTGGCTCTTTAGGGTTAGTTTAAGGTTTCCATGGGAGCCTATATAACCCCCATGGTATTTTGGAGTTAATTTGCATACCATAGGCGTCCTTTTAAGATCTCATGGTAGTTAAGGGATTAATAGAGATAGCATGGGGTCTGTATAGAACAGGATGGTATATTGGGTTAATATGGATACCATGGAGGTCAGTTAAAGGACTAGTTAATTCAACACAAATTGAAGCACACCACTGTAATGTACTCCTGAAAATATGTTGAAATACTTTTAGAATTTATGAAATAGATGCCTTTTTAACAGAAAACAATCATAAATTAAGTTCTTTTTACATGAGAATTAGGCTTGCCTCCAGAGAAACTGATAGGGAGAGCTGTGTGCATAGAGCAGATCAGAAAGAGGGGTTAGTTACTTGGGGGTTAACTGATGGCTGATGACATTCATGAAAGCTGTAAATAAAACATTCCTTCTCCTTGGAACGTCCGTTTGCCGGCAGATGCTATAAATCATGGGCAGTCTCCAGAGTTTCAGTAAACAAACCTAACACTGCAAATTCTCAGCTGTTCCCAGTTCAATAAAAAAAAATACAGATCACTTCAACACAGAATCTTGTACTTTCTCACGCATTGCAGAGCACTTAGAGTGAGGTAAATATCCCTTTAAGAACCTCCATTGCATGTAGGTAATGTTTAGATGTCGTGAAGGTCATTAAAGGACCTCTGTGGCAGGGGTTAATTTTTTGAGACACAGAGGTTCTTTAAGAGGCCCTTTATTGCTAATTTCTCTCTGTTTTACATAAATAGTTTTCACTCATAAAGCATTTTACTGGGGTGAAGCACAGTATGGCAGTATGTTGTCTGTATGGACCCATTAGGCTTTCTGTCTGACTACTCTGAAGTATATTAATATTGTTCATCTGTAGGTATATTTAGAGGTGACTATTAGTCCTGTTTTCAGGCTATAAATATTTAATGCCACGGTGACCTTGAACCAGAAGCCATCTGTGTACCCCATTTATTAGTTCTATAACATCCAATACATTATTAAACTTTATTACCTCAAGCTCCACTTGATCAGAACCAGTGATTCCATTGTAATAATTTAATAGATCCAGCCCTGTGAATTATATATAGGTACTTTCAACCAAAAGGATTAACACTATATGTTGAGACTCAAACACTAGATTGATATTGAATAATAAAATGGTGAAAGTCTATAAGCAGTTTATCTGTATCTGTGTAGGATCTTTAGGTGTGAAGCCTCCAGCTGTCTCCAAGGTGGAACAAGAAGAGCTAAACAAAGGGGATCAGCAGCAGGTGAAGGAGGAGGAGATTTCCATAAATATCGGGGAAGGACTAATTAATGTAAAATAAGAAAAATAATACATTACTGTAGATGTGTATTGTATCTGACTCTTCTTTTTTCATGCCATACAATATTTGTCCATATTGTACTAAAACCAGAATCTAGCTGTGAATTCTATTGAATTGGTTCTGTAATAGCCATTATTTTATAATGTTATGTCCCAAGGCTCCACAGACTTAGTGACAATCAGAAGTGTTTATATTATGTAAATGTACTAGACCCAGCCCTGAGAATTATATACAGGTCCTCCTGACATCATCAGTGGGTACGATAAGAGATAGTATTCAGACACTTACAAACTGTCTAAAAGTGTGTGTGTGTGTGTGTGTATATATATATATATATATATATTATATATATATATATATATATATATATATATATATATATACACAGTGGATATAAAAAGTCTACACACCCCTGTTAAAATGTCAGGTTTCTGTGCTGTAAAAAAATGAGACCTATAATGTGACCTATAAACTGTACAACTCAATTGAAAAACAAACTGAAATCTTTTAGGTAGAGGGAATAAAAAATATAAAAATAAAATAATATGGTTGTATAAGTATGCACACCCTTAAACTAATACTTTGTTGAAGCACCTTTTGATTTTATTACAGCACTCAGTTTTTTTGGGTATTAGTCTATCAGCATGGCACATTTTGACTTGGCAAGATTTGCTCACTCTTCTTTGCAAAAACATTCCAAATCTGTCAGATTGCAAGGGCATCTCCTGTGCACAGCCCTCTTCAGATCACCCCACAGATTTTCAATCCGATTCAGGTCTGGGCTCTGGCTGGGCCATTCCAAAACTTTAATCTTCTGGTGAAGCCATTCCTTTGTTGATTTGGATGTATGCTTTGGGTCGTTGTCATGCTGAAAGATGAAGTTCCTCTTCATGTTCAGCTTTCTAGCAGAAGCCTGAAGGTTTTGTGCCAATATTGACTGGTATTTGGAACTGTTCATAATTCCCTCTATCTTAACTAAGGCCCCAGTTCCATCTGAAGAAAAACAGCCCAAAAGCATGATGCTGCCACCACCATGCTTCACTGTGGGTATGGTGTTCTTTTGATGTGCAGTGTTGTTTTTGCGCCAAACATATCTTTTGGAATTATGGCCAAAAAGTTCAACCTTGGTTTCATCAGACCATAACACCTTTACCCACATGCTTTTGGGAGACTTCAGATGTGTTTTTGCAAAATGTAGACTGGCTTGGATGTTTTTCGTCGTAAGAAAAGGCTTTCGTCTTGCCACTCTACCCCATAGCCCAGAAATATGAAGAATACGGGAGATTGTTGTCACGTGTACCACGCAGCCAGTACTTGCCAGATATTCCTGCAGCTCCTTTAATGTTGCTGCAGGCCTCTTGGTAGCCTCCCAGACCAGTTTTCTTCTCGTCTTTTCATCAATTTTGGAGGGAGCTCCAGTTCTTGGTAATGTCACTGTTGTACCATATGTTCTCCATTTGATGATGACTGTCTTCACTGTGTTCCATGGTATATCTAATGCCTTGGAAATTCTTTTGTACCCGTCTCCTGACTGATACCTTTAACAATGAGATCCCTCTGATGCTTTGGAAGCTCTCTGTGGACCATGGCTTTTGCAGTGGGATGCGACCAAGAACATTTTAAGGAAAGACCAACTAGAGCAGCTGAACTTTATTTGGGGTTAATCAGAGGCACTTTAAATGATGGCAGGTGTATGCTGACTCCTATGTAACACGATTTGGAATGTGATTGCTTAATTCTAAACACAGCTACATCCCCAGTTATAAGAGGGTGTGCAGACTTATGCAACCATATTGATTTTTTTTTCTTTTTCCCTCCACCAAAAATATTTCAGTTTTTTCATTAAGTTGTACAGTTTATAGGTCACATTAAAGGTGGAAAAAGTTCTGAAATGATTTATCTTTGTCTTAATTTTTTACAGCACAGAAACCTGACATATTAACAGGGGTGTGAAGACTTTTTATATCCACTGTATATATATATGAGTCACGGTAGCCCTGGACTTTGGACTATTTGCTGGACTCTTTTGGGATTACCGTGACTTACTATGTACCCCGTGCATTTCAGACTAAGCAGGAAAGACCAAAAAATTATATTGTATTGTTATCTGTTTTTATCATTTTAAGTTAATTCTATCTCTCCCATATGCTCTATTCAGGGTCTGGACATTCAGAGGAAGCATTATGTTTATTAGAGGTGCCAGACAGGATGCTACTGCTAGACTCTCTGTGGGGTAAACTTCCTGTAATGATCTGCCACTCCCTCTCTTTGTTGTATTGTATACACCCCTTGTGTCCTTTCCCCTTTAAATATGTTGGCATTTTCAAAATAAATCAGTTGCTTCTGGATCACATAGATAATGGTGTGATTTATTGAATTAATTTCTCCCGGTAACTAACTACCTATCCCCAGCCTAGCTGTATTCGTGCTGCCGCAAAAGGTCTGAGGTTATTGGGGAGTGTCTGGCTAAGACCTGGCTGATTTCTAGCTAACATAGCAAATTATTGAGCTTTACATGTTGACTTAATATCTATTCTAAGACCTATATAATCAGTCATATAGGATCACATATTATAATTGTCAAACTGCGATTCGTCGTCACGCTTGCGACGAATCGCAGTTTGACAATGATCGTGAACTGCGCATTGCCCAGCAGTAGCCGCGCTTGGACAACGCGGCGCGAGCCGCGCATGTGCACGGCGCGGCGCGAGCCGCGCATGCGCACACTGCGGCGCAAGCCGCACATGCTCACACCGCGGCACGAGCCGCGCATGCGCACACCGCAGCACAAGCCGCGCATGCGCACACCGCGGCACAGAGGGAGATGGGGAAGAGGCACAGAGGGAGAGGGGGAAGAGGCACAGAGGGAGAGGGGGAAGAGGCACAGAGGGGGGGAAGAGACACAGAGGGAGAGGGGGGGAGAGACACAGAGAGAGGCTGAAGAGGCACAGAGGGAGTGGGAAGAGGCACAGAGGGAGGGGGAGAGACACAGGGAGGGGGGAGAGACACATGGAGAGAGACACAGAGGGAGAGGGGGGGAAGAGGCACAGAGGGAGGGGGGAGAGACACAGAGGGAGGGGGGAGAGACACAGGGAGAGAGACACAGAGGGAGGGGGGGAAATAGACATGGGGGAAAGAGACACAGGGGAGGGAGAGGAGGGGGGAAGAGACACAGGGGAGGTAGAGGGGGGGAGACAGGGGAGTGAGAGAAGGGGGGGAGACAGGGGAGCCGCGCATGCGGACACGAGTCGCACAGCATGCTCAATGCGCGGTGAGAAGATGCACAGAGGGAGAGTGGGGAAGAGGCACAGAGGGAGAGTGGGGAAGAGGCACAGAGGGAGAGTGGGGAGAGGCACAGAGGGGGGAAGAGACACAGGGAGAGGGAGAAGAGACAGAGGGAGAGGGGGGAAGAGACAGAGGGTGAGGGGGGAAGAGACACAGAGGGAGGGGGAAGAGGCACAGAGGGAGGGGGAAGAGACACAGAGGGAGGGAGGAGAGACACAGAGGGAGGGGAGAGACACAGAGGGAGGGGGGAGAGACACAGAGGGAGGGGGAGAGACACAGAGGGAGGGGGGAGAGACACAGAGGGAGGGAGGGAGAGACACAGAGGGAGGGAGGGAATAGACATGGGGGGGAAAGAGACACAGGGGAGGTGGAAAGAGACATGGGAGGGAGAGGTGGGAAAGAGACACAGGGGAGGGAGAGGAGGGGGGAAGAGACACAGGGGAGGTAGAGGAGGGGGGGAGACACAGGGGAGGTAGAGGAGTGGGAAAAGACATGGGAGTGAGAGAAGGGGTAAGAAACACAGGGGGGGCAGGAGATACAAGGGAGGTAGACGAGGCAGAAGAAAACACAAGGGAGGGAGAGGAAGGGGGAAATAAGACACAAGGGAGGAAGTAGACAGGGGGAGAGACTCGCAATGAGCTCCAAAGGGGCTCATTGCAAGGCCTGTAAAGTAGAGGGGGAGAGGCTTACATTGTGTGGCAAACAGCATTGCCAGGCTTCAGTTTTTATTGCCGTAATTTTTGACGGGCAAGTTGCTAGTTCAATAATAATATTGCTTAACGTTTAGGTCATCATGAAAAGATCAATTGGTATGTTAGCTAGAAATCATTTAGAGAACCTTGTGGGTAAGAAACAAAATAGACAATATAGTATCTTACCTCTCAATAGCACATTTAGCAAAGTTAGAAATATTTTTCCCAGCAAGTAGGAATCCCTTTCCATCACATAGCAGGAGGGTCATCACAAGAGCAGTCCCCTCTGCCAGCTTTACATGATGGGGTTTTCCATTCATTGGAAGCCAGTTAGAGAAAATCAGTAACTGAGGAACATCTGACCACAGTAATGAGTGAGACAGATCCTTGTTCTGTAGATGGTAAGTAACTAGTATTAGTAACTTTTCACCTCCTAGTCTTTATCAGGTCTTTTTTTTTTAATTATCAACAAACATATCAACCTGTATATTACATAAATAAAAGGTATTAAAAGTGCATAGAACTCATCATAGATAGATGGGCCACAACATCAATGAGATGTTTATTGTGGCCAGGCAAACAAGTTTCAGCCCCATTGGAGAGACGAGCAGTGGCAAAGCCCAGCAATATGTGCTCTCTACACATCTACTTTCTCCACTTGTAACTCATGAGAGACAAGACACCCCCCAATCAACATAACCATTGATATCGAATTCTTTAACAACATAAAGCCTGATTTCTGTGCTAAGCTGGATGGGATCACTTATACTGCCGTTTTCTTTGCTTATCCACTAAAAAAATATAATGGCCCAAACAGCTTCTACCAGTTTGACAAAATATAGTAAGCCCTCTCGAAAAAAACACCCAAAATATCAAACATAACATGATTTATCAGTAAAATACAGCAAAGTCCTAGTGAACACAAAGCCAAAGGGGATTGTAGTGGCTCAAAGATAAATAATACTTAGCCCAGGTTCCAAAGGCCAACAATGTGTTATGAAGACAAGGCCAGCATAGTCCAACAAGACTATATCGGGTTAATGGTTACTGATATCTCAGTCTATCCTTATTACCATACATAATGTGTAGCACAACCCCAGGCCTTTTCTCCAGTCTCTGCCAGGCTCAGGGTCCTGGTGTCTGTGAGTTAATTCAAGTCTTGATGGGGGGGAAGGGATAGTTCAGGTCCATGAGACATATGATCAGCTGAACAAGTCCCAACACTACAAGAAGACTACAAGTTATAGCAGAGCCATTTATATTTATACGTCCTTATTTTATTTATTCGTTTTTTTTTTTTTCCCTTAAAGCAATTATTGAAGGATGTAATATGACAAAATGCAGGATCAGGAATGGAGTTTAAAAATAACTATGGTACCATTTTAGACTGGTTTTGCAAATGTCAACTAGGTGGAGCTGCAGGATCAAAGATATTTTTTTGTGCCAACCTGACAGGTGCAGTAAATTGAGCCACTATGAGTATCAGAGAATATGATATTTTACATTGCATTCTAATATTATATATGTGATGAGAAATATATATATGCCTCACATTCTCTTTAAATAAAGCAGTAGTCAGTTCACAGATAGTTGCAGTCTCATAAATACAGAGCTAAAAGCACCACTGCAGTTCAAGACAAAATACAGTTGCTTGTAAGGTACAGTGCCTTGCAAAAGTATTACCTATTTTGTTACATTACAGCCTTAAGTTCAATGTTTTGTTAATCTGAATTTTGTGTGATGGATCAGAACACAATACTCTAAGATGGTGAAGTGAAATGAGGAAAATGTATACATAAAACTATTTTTTAGAAATAGAAAACAGAACATTGTCATGTGTGTATGTATTCACCCCCTTTGTTATGAAGCCCATAACAAGCTCTGGTGCAACCAATTACCTTCAGAAGTCACATAATTAGTGAAATGATGTCCACCCGTGTGCAATCTAAGTGTCACATGATCTGTCATTACATATACACACCTTTTTTGACAGGCCCCAGAAGCTGCAACACCTAAGCAAGAGGCACCACTAACCAAACACTGCCAAGAAGACCAAGGAACTCTCCAAACAAGTAAGGGACAACACGTTTTGAGTTTGCAAAAAGGCATGTGGTAGACTCCCAAAATTTATGGAAAAATGTGCTCTGGTCTGATGAGACTAAAATTTAACTTTTCAAAGAAAACGCTATGTCTGGTGCAAACCCAACACATCACATCACCCAAAGAACACCATCCCTACAGTAAAACATGGCGGTGGCAGCATCATGCTGTGGGGATGTTTTTTAGCAGCCGGGACTGGGAAACTGGTCAAAGTTGAGTGAAAGATGGATGGTGCTAAATACAGGGATATTCCTGAGCAAAACCTGTACCACTCTGTGTGTGATTTGAGGCTAGGAGGTTCACCTTCCAGCAGGATAATGACCCCAAACACACTGCTAAAGCAACACTTGAGTGGTTTAAGGGGAAACAGGTAAATGTGTTGGAATGGCCTAGTCAAAGCCCAAAGGTCAGACTTAAAGATTACTGTTCACAAGCGTAAACCATCCAACTTGAAGGAGCTGGAGCAGTTTTGCAAGGAGGAATGTACAAAAATCCCAGTGGTAAGATGTGGCAAGCTCATAGAGACTTATCCAAAGTGAATTGGAGCTGGGATTGTCGCAAAAGGTGGCTCTACAAAGTATTGACTTTATGGGGGTGAATAGTTATGCACATTGACTTTTTCTGTTATTTTATCCTATTTGTTGTTTGCTTCACAATAAAATAAAAAAAAATCTTCAAAATTGTGGGCATGTTCTGTAAATGAAATGATGCAAATACTCAAACAATCCATGTTAATTCCAGATTGTGAAGCACCAAAACACGAAAAATGCAAAGGGGGGTGAAAACTTTTGCAAGGCACCATATGTACAAAACTAACAATATTTACTGAATGTTGCACTTTATTGTATCATTGCTTGTTTATACTTCTATGCAGACAGTTATCACCTGTTGCTTTTTAAAGTACCTGGTAACTATTTTTTTAGGGGTATATACTCTTACTTTGTTATCATATAGCATTCCAGCCATCTTTGGTGCTTAATACTTATATAACCATATTTCAGTATCTCTTTATATGTCCATGTTTCAGTAATTTCTATCTAATTTCTACTGTATTACATTTGAGTCACTTTACTATATTCCCCTATTTTTAAGCAATATTTTCAATAATCTATTTTTTTTATTCATAAATTGGTGTTATTCACCTAGAAAATATAATTATTTTCTGCATGATTTTATCAGTCATGGCCCCATAACAACACTCTATGGAAACCAAGTTATTCATCTGTAGAGAGCTTGGTCACTGCTCATTCATATCCTTGCCACAGTCCACTGTCACAGATCCAGATAGAGCTTAGTCAGTACTGGGAGTCACTGTGTCCTGGTATAATGCCACATTCCCCTGCTGTTCTCACCTCTCCAGTCAGATGGTGAATGTGGGGGGAATTCATCTTCACAATGGTGTATTCCTGCAGTATGAAACAGTAATGTGCCAGGATACAGGAGGAAATGTCTCCCCTCACTAGTTTTCTCTTCAGTACCTCTATCACTGACTGCTCATTTCCAAACAAAGGCTCTGTTCAGAGCATTAAATTCATTCATTCATTCTCTCTCTCTCAGCTCTCCTCTCCTCAAACCTACTAATGTGGATCCCTACATCACACCTGCTACATCACATCCCCAATTGTTCATCTAACATGAAAAAAACATGTTGCCACTGGAGTCCTCTTCCACTCCTCCATGATGACATCACAGAGCTGGTGGATGTTGTTGGGGTCTCCTATTTCGTATACTTGGTGGCTCGGATCTCAGGGCCCCTCAGAATTCTGAGGAACTGCGCCAATAAAGGTACACACACACAAGGTAGTATGTAAGCACAGTTCATTTATTTCCTGTCAGAACATAGATTATATAGTAACACAAAAAAAGGTGGTTACGGAGGCGGTTGGTTTCTGTGGGCAAACAGTTCCAAGAGCAAGCTGAAGCAATCTGTGGTTTTCTAAGTATAAAACAGGAACTCCCTGCGAGTCAGCAATGTCGCCATATGTCCCAGGCATGTTATTGAGGTTGGTCTGTTTCTTCATAGATAGTTTAGCACAAAACATTAACTCCTTCATGTGATATTAACTCCTTCAGATGTTAGAGACCTTGCACTCCCCCACCTTCTGTTTGAGGATGTCCCACAGATGCTCATTAGGGTTTAGGTCTGGAGTGGAGCCATGCTTGGCCAGTCCATCACCTTTACCTTCAGCACAGTGGGCAAGACCATACAGCGGTTTCACAGGACAGGTTCCACTCAGACCAGGCCTCGCCATTGTCGACCAATGAAGTTGAGTGCACGTGCTCAGCGTCACGTGCTCACCAAACTAGTATCATCCGAGTATCTGAGGTTGTTGATATTTCTTCTAGCAATATTGATTGTGGCTTTGGATTCATCCAGCCTGGCCTTAAGCATGATGAACTCTACGTATAAGTTGAAAAAAAAATGTGACAATATACAACCTTGTTGCAAACCTTTTCCAATCTTGAACTATTTTCTTGTCCTTTGTTCCGTTCTGACCATAGCTTGTTGGTCCACATACAGATTCTTCAAGAGAAGGATGAGATGACCTGGTATGCACATATTTTATAGAATATGACATATTCTGCTGTGATCTACACAGGCTTTAGAATAGTCTGAAGCAGAAGTAAATGCTTTTTTGGAACTCTCTTGCTTTCTCTATTATCCATCGGACATTGGCAATTTGATCTCTTATGCCTCTTCCTCTGTGGAACCCGGCTTGTACATCTGGTAGTTCCTGACATATATATTGTTGGAGTCAAGCTTGTAGAATCGGAAGCACTACTTTGCTGGCATGTGAAATGAGTGCAATTGTTTGATAATTGGAGCACTCTTTGGCACTGAATATTTTGGGGATTCCATGAACTCCTGCAGCCTTATTATCAGCAAGACATCTTATGGACGATCTCACTTCTCTCTCCAAAATGTCTGGCTTCAGTTCATTGGACAAACTATTAAGGTCATCACTGCTGTTAAGTCCTTCCTTTATAGATATTCAGTGTGTTCCTGCCACCTCTTCTTCTTTATCTGATCTTCTTCTGTTGTCTCTACCACTTTTGTCTTTAATCACTCCCACTTTAGCATGAAAGGTGCCTTTGAGATCCCCAATTTTCTTCAATAGATCTTTTGATTTACACATTTGGTTATCTTCTTCAATCTCTTTACATTGTTCATTGTAGAATGTCTCCTTGTCTCTTCTTGCTATCCTCTGGAATTCGGTATTCATTTGGACAAATATTTTCCTATCTCCACTACCTTTCTCTTTCATCCTTTCCTGGGCTACTTCCAAAGCCTCATCATATAGCCAGTTTACCTTCTTACTTTTCTTTTTCTTAGGGATATTCTTTGTTGCTGTTTCCTGAATAATGTTGCAAACTTCTGTCCAAAGTACTTCAGGCATTCTATCTTCCATGTCTAGTCCCTTAAATCTATTCTTTACTTCCACTGCATAGTCACAAGGGATATTATTTATTTCATATCTACTTGATCTGATAATTTTCCCTCTTTTCTTCAGTTTAATTCTAAACTTTGAAATAAGAAGCATATGGTCTGAGCTGCAGTCAGCTCCAGGTCTTGTTTTTGCTGATTGTATAGAGCTCATTTGGCTGCAAAGTATATAGTCATCATCTGATTTCTATATTGTCCATCTGGTGATGTCCATGTGTAAAGTTGCCTCGGAGACTGTTGAAAGAGCATGTTTGCTATGACCAGAGAATTATTTTGACAGAATTCTACTCCAATGCCAAACTTGCCAGTTGTTCTAGGTGTCTTTTTGTTCCCAACTTTAGCATTCCAATCTCCTAAGATGATACTAACATACTTTCTTGGTGTTAGATCTATGATGTGTTGAATATCTTTGTAGAACTGGATGACTTCAGCTTCTTCAGCATCCATGGTTGGAGCATAGACCACTGTGATGTTAAATGGCTTGCCTTGATTTTGAATTGAAATCATTCTTTCATTTATTGAGTTCTGCTTTAAACACTGCTTTAGCCACCCTTTGATTGACTATGAGGGCTGATCAGCATTTCCTCTGCGATATTCATGAATACAGTATATCTGGTGGTTGTCTAATGTAAAATGTCCCATTCTAGTACATTTAAGTCCACTGTTTCCCAGGATATCAATGCTTAACTATGTCATCTCATTCTTGACCACATCTAGTTTGCCTTGGTTCATAGTTCTAACATTCCAGGTCACAATGCTGAATTGTTCTTTGCAATAGAAGACTTTCCTTTCCCCCCAAGACACATCTGCAGCTGGGTGTTATTCTAGACAAAAAGATAACTTCTAAAAAAAAATGTATTAAGTACATTTTTTTTTAACTTAATATCCTTACATAAAATAGCATTATACATGCATATAAAGATGGGAGATGGAGACAGAACTAGCACATCAGTCAGGTGTATTCATTTTGAAACCAATTTATTTATAGATTGTTTTATTGTTGACTTTATAAACATATATTTCTTGAACTAATAAGTGGTCGGCCAAATACTCACATTACATGTTAAACAGATTCTTTAAACTTTACTATTATGTAAGATATCTTCTCTTATGTATATTTTCCTTGAGCCTATTTACAATCCTAAAATGCACAAATGGTCTCTATCTTGTATGAGATTTCTGATGTTTTATAAGGTTTGATCGTTTGGTAAAATATTTCCCACACTCACAGCACACATATGGCTTCTCTCCTGTATGAATTATTTGATGATAATAAATACCTGATTTATTTCTAAAACTTTTCCCACACTTAGGACATGCAATTTTTTATCTCTTGTGTGAACGCTTTTATTTTGTACTAGAGTTGAGTTGTTATTAAAACCTTCCCCTAATCCAAACACACAAATGGTCTCACTACTCTATGAATTCTCTGATGATAAATGAGATTATTTTATGTGATAAAAGATTTATCACACTCAGTACATTTACAGTATCTCACAAAAGTTAGTACACCCCTCACATTTTTGTAAATATTTTAGTACTAGCGACTTGCCCGTCAAAAAATGACGGTCAATAAAAGAAAGTGTTGAAATGCTGTTTGTCACACAATGTGAGTGTACTTGGTGCCTCAACTAAATAGACCCCTCTAACACAATAATGAGCGCATGTAATAACACTATAAGTGCCATGAGGGTAATCCAGGACCCTCATGATCCAAAGTGTAAGCACTACACCATTTTAACCCGGTCTCTTATAGGAGTCTATCCAGACCCTCATAAGCCTCTATTCAACCCCATCAGTCCCATAAGGGAATATTATGACCATTATGGGCCTGTTACAACCCAAGTGCCATAACGGTCCTCAAGGACCATCATGACACTAAGTATAAACACTACACTGCACTATACCCCCCCAATAAAACATTAAATATCAACTAAACACCCTCTACACTAACCTACTAACACCTACACTACCTACCCCCTAATAACCCCCCACCACTCTAATTACAGAAAACAAAAAACTAAAGTCATCAAAAATAAAATATCTATATTACATAAAATAAAAAACCTAAATCACAAAAAATAAGAAATGTACATTACAGAAAATAAAAAAAACCGAAGTCACAAAAATAAAAAAGGAACATTACAGAAAATAACAAAATACATTACAACCCCCCCACTACAGAAAAAAACAATTACACACCTGAAAAGAAAATACATATAATACATACAATACAATACAATATATACAATACAAATAAAATGAAATACAATAAAATACACCACTATGTAATATACAATACATCCTGTCTATCTAATATACATCCCCCAATCTATCTAATATACAATAAATACTATCTATCTAAAATACATCACCCAATCTATCTAATATACAATATAACCTATGTATGTTATATACATCCCCCTATCTATCTAATATACAATAAATACTATCTATGTAATATACATCCCCCAATCTATCTAATATACAATAAATACTATCTATCTAAAATACATCACCCAATCTATCTAATATACAATACAACCTATGTATGTAATATACATCCCCCTATCTATCTAATATACAATAAATACTATCTATGTAATATACATCCCCCTATCTATCTAATATACAATAAATACTAAGGGCCTCATTCTATTATCGGCCGTAAATCAGCCGTAAGGCTGCGATTCCTTGCGGGGGTTCTGTTAACTCGCGATTCAATTATACGGCCCCGCAAGGATCTCCTCTTACGGCCGGCCGCATATCTTGAAACCGGCCGTAAGCTCTGAAATCTAAAAACGCAAAAATAAATTCAAGCCTGCACTGTACAGCTCTGGGATCATATTGGGGGACATGAGGATTAAAAGTAACCCACTCTCAAGCTTGCACATCAGCCCAAACCCGAGTTCAAATTAACTGTTTATTTTCCGGCTGCGGCGTGGGCGTGTCTGAGGTGCTCCTAGCACTCTGGACTTTTTACATGTATATTTTACGTATATTAAAAAATATATATTTTACGGATTTGAGTATAGGGTAATTATGTGCTATTTTTGCTAACACCGAATATCACTTTATAGACTCTGCAAAGTGCAGGATGGCTTTATTTTGGCTATTTTATGTGCTTAATTGGTGCTAGCGGGACCTCTTTCCTGCAAGTAAGCTGCGGCTCGCTTTTAGCCTTGCAGAGAGGGTTCCCGGAGCAATTGAATTGCAAATCGGAATTTCTTACGGCCGATTTCCTTGCGGACGTTTTAGATCAAAGGATTTCCTCCGGCGCGAGCGGCCGCAAGAGATAGCAAGGCACCGGCCGCAAGCCTGCCAGAATCCCCGGCCGGAGGGGAATAGAATAGCCGGAAAGCTTGCGGCCGGTCCTTGCGGCCCCGCAGCGGCTGCGGCCGATAATAGAATGAGGCCCTATCTATGTAATATACATCCCCCTATTTATCAAATATAAATACTATCTATCTAAAATACATCACCCAATCTATCTAATATACAATATAACCTATGTATGTAATATACACCCCCCTATCTATCTAATATACAATAAATACTATCTATGTAATATACATCCCCCTATCTATCTAATATACAATAAATACTATCTATGTAATATACATCCCTCTATCTATCAAATATTCAATAAATACTATGGGCCTCATTCTATTATCGGCCGTAGGAGATGCGGGGCCGCAAGCACCGGCCACAAGCTATTCGGCTATTCTATTCCCCTCCGGCCGGGGATTCCGGCAGGCTTGCGGCCGGCGCCTTGCTATCCCTTGCGGCCGCTCGCGCCGGAGGAAAGCCTTTGATCTAAAACGTCCGCAAGAGTTTCGGCCACAAGAAAATCCTGGTTGCTATTCAATTGCTCCGGGAAACCTCTCTGCAAGGCTAAAACCGAGCTGCAGCTTACTTGCAGCAAAAAGGTCCCGCTAGCACCAATTAAGCACATTATAAAGCCTAAATAAAGCCATCCTGTACTCTGAGGAGACTATAAAGTGATTGTAGGTGTTAGCAAAAATAGCACAACATTCCCCTACACTCAAATCCGTAAAAAAAAAAAAATTTAATTTATGTCACATATCCATGTAAAAAGTCCAGAGTGCTTGGAGCACCTCAGACCCGCCCACGCTGCGGCCGGAAAATAAACAGTTAATGTAAACTCGGATTTGGGCTGATGTGCAAGCTTGAGAGGGGGTTGATATTAATCCTCATGTCCCCCAATATGATCCCTAGCATTTACAGAGCTTTACAGTGACGTCCTGAATTTATTTTTGTGTTTAAAGTTTTCTGAGCTTACGGCCGGTTGCAAAATATACGGTCGTCCGTAAGGGGAAATCCTTGCGGGGCCGTATAATTGAATTCCAAGATAACGGAACCCCCGCAATCCCATTTTACGGCCGATAATAGAATGAGGCCCTATATATGTAATATACATCCCCCTATCTATCTAATAAACAATAAATACTATCTATGTACTATACATCCCCAATCTATCTAATATACAATACATGCTATCTCTATATAGCAACCCTAATTCTAAGCTAAAATAAAATAATTAAGACCACTTACCTTTGCAGATGTCCCTTCAGATCAGCAACCTAGGGTAAAAAAGATAAAAAAAATTACTACAACACGTTTACATAAAATAAATAAACATGGTACATATTCTAAATATTCTACTCACCTTTCCAGCATGTCCCGTCCTTCTTCTTTTCTTCTTCTCCGGTGCCGTCCCTGTTAAAAAAAAAACATTACATTAGTACACATACATAAACTTTCAACAAAGTAAAATAAACATAATCTACATTGTACTTACCTCCCCGCGATGTCCCTTGTCTTTATAGTTTGCAATATATGTTTGTAAAAATCTTTAAATAAGCGTATTCTTAACTTTTAAATATTTTTATTTTGTTTTCATATCAGTAGACATTTTTTAACAGGATTAGACACTTTGGAGGAATGAGAGAAACTGTGGATTCATATAAGATCCCTATTAATTTGTTGAAAGACAGCCACTATATATAGTCACTTGATAATAAATCTAAGTAGAAAATAAAAAGCAAGATAACTTGCCCAATCAAATTGGGAGATCCCACAAAAATGTATATGAAACAATGTCGCCTTAATGACGTTCAGTCGCAGGTTACGCCTTAAAACATAGAAAGTTAGATTTGATGTCTGGCTCTATGCATGCCCAATTTTTTTCTGCATGTGGCTAGAATAAAAAAAAAACAAAGAAGTGCCAGGGGATATTCAGTAATTATTTCTAAAGACCTTAATAAACTAAATATTAGAATATTTTTGTCATGGGTGGATCAGAAAGACTGACTGACACCTAAACAATTAAATTTTAGTTAGTATACTGTAAGAAAAAATGCAGAACATAAAGAATGTTTCTAATATACAATGTCTGAAAATGAATAAGGATAGTCACATGCAATATTCTAAATAGAAAGTCATATTTTAACATTTTTGCTTTATTTTTTACCTATTACGTATTAAGTGCAACTTAGCGTTTAAATATTTAGCAGCTTGTGAAAGTTTCATGGACTGTCCAATGTATGCTGTGGAGGATATGGAGAATGAGGAAAGTTCTTTGCATGTGTTGGTCCTGTAGACATGCTCAAAAATGATTAATAAGATTCTACATATACCTATTGCCCCATTTCCCTGGAGGGCCTTCAGTAAAACAACAGAAGACACCTCCAAGTTATCCAATAAGCTTCCTATCCAGTTTTATTAAGCAATTAGATGCTGTATAGATAAAAATGGAAATTCTCCCCTTGGGGTCAAAGGATGTGAGATCTGAGGCAATCTTAGATTATTTTATATTCTGGAGTTTAATAGCGGGGGGGGGGGGGGGGTGTTATTTGTCAATTCAAATGCGCTTAGATTATTTGACACCACTCCGCAAATGCTCAGTAGAAAGCAGCTTGCTAGTATACTTTGTAAAAGTCCCATTTGCCTGCTCTCACATATCATGAAAGGTATGACTGTCATGTCTGTCACTAGGATTTTCTATAAAGTTGCTGTCATGCCCACTGCTTAAACAGCTGTAAATGATATTAGTTTGTTGCAAACTTCACAAACACGTGATGTGTTTCCTAATGAAGTTGCCTACACATACAGGTTACAATAAGTACATAATATAAACATACAATGCCACCAAGTAGTATCCCATGTTCCAAACATACCACAAAAACTGTAGTCAGACACTTCTCAATTTATTATAGAATGTATGCTGACAAATGGATGGAAAGTAAATCGTCATTATGGCCCACTGAGCTGACCTATCAGACACATTGGCCTCTGTATTTTATTTTTTACACACTTTGTATAGTATTTTCACCTGTTACAAATACCATGTCATTGTTAGAAAAAATAGCGAGTATTCCCTGGCCTTTATACCAATGAACAACAGTATGGTAGAGAATACACCACTGATATTCTCAACTCAATTTCATCCTACCTAGTCAACCTTTTAAACACATCCCTTCTCCATTACATGTACTATGATCGCAAGCTTATAAAAGGCATACTGAAGCAACAATACTTTCAGTCCTTCCAGTCTTGAAACAACCAGGCCATGACTATTTCCCAAATTGTAAACAGTCCAATGAAAAAAATATCAACCATTTGCATCACATGGAAAAGACAAGGTAGACCTGGACCACATTTGAGACTCTGGTTCCCTCAGTGAAACCTGTCGTTGAGAAGGAGGAGAAGGAATCATCAATGTAATGTGTGCTACTCATCACCCATCAACTTATAACAGAAGCCACTTCAAAGTACTGAAGTAGTGATACTTGCAGTTTCACATGAGTATTTCCAAACACTCATGGTGCTAAAAGAAGGACAATAAACCAGAAGACAATTGAGGACTCTCCCTGCCTCCTGAGATTATGTATATAAGTCACTCTGTTGACATGGAGATAAGTCTTGTGCTGTAATTTCTTACTACCCCTGCAGGTTGTCCGAGCTTTTATAAGAGCTTGTGTCACAAAATGTACTCTACTTATTCTCTGACTATTCTTTATGCTGATGCATTGTGTACATTACCTTTCTGTATGAGACACAATGCTGGTAACTTTATTTTCTTCAGTCTATTCACCATTTGGGTCAGCTGCTTCTGCAGGGGGCTTGGCCAGTGGAGATAGGCCCATATCATTCAGCTGGACAGAGTCACTTACCAACCACCATCTTTTTCAGGTCTATTCACCATTTGAACTGTGACAGTTACTTCTACAGGGGTTCAACCAGTGACACTAGGCCCAAAACATTCAGCTGGACAGAGACAATTACCTACTGCATTTTTTTCCAGACCTAAAGCAAGCCTCTTTCCAGGGGAATTCCTAGCACCAATATGTCAAAAACAGAAGAGAGGACCTAACTGGTAGGATCCATTCATTAGCTAGTCCAGCTGGTCCCGACTCTTGACAGCATGGGTGGAGATATCTTGCATATCCAAATTCTACTATGGTTACCCCAACTAATTCCTTCACAGTGTCTCAGTCTTAGTCCTCATAAAAATCATTCATAAAAAACATGGAATAAAATTAATCTCAAAGCCAATCTGATTGCAGTCAGACATGACACCAATCTTAGATAATATAATTTTTGCTCCTGGGCTCACAAAAGATAACTTTGTCTGGTGGGACTCATATAAACTAAAGAGATGCTTAGACCTTATACAGTGAGGGGGAAAAAGTATTTGATCCCCTGCTGATTTTGAACATTTGTCCACTGACAAAGAAATTATCATCTATAATTGTATTGGTAGGTGTATTTACAGGTGAATTACACCCCCCCCCCCCCCCAAAAAAAATGCATTACTTGTTGGCAATCACAGAGGTCAGACGTTTCTTGTAGTGGCCACCAGGTTTGCACACATCTCAGGAGGGAATTTGTCCCACTCCTCTTTGCAGATCCTCTCCAAGGCATTAGGGTTTTGAGGCTGATGTTTGCCAACTCTACCTTCAGCTCCCTCCACCGATTTTCTATGGGATTAAGGTCTGGAGACTGGCTAGTCCACTCCAGGACCATAATGTGCTTCTTCTTGAGCCACTCCTTTGTTGCCTTGGATGTGTGTTTTGGGTCATTGTCATACTGGAATACCCATCCACGACCCATTTTCAATGCCCTGGCTGAGGGAAAAAATTTGATAATACATGGCCCCGTCCATCATCCCTTTGATGCGGTGCTGTTGTCCTGTCCCCTTAACAGAAAAACACCCTTAAAGCATAATGTTTCCACCTCCATGTTTGACAGTGGGAATGGTGTTCTTGGGGTTATAGGTAGCATTCCTCCTTCTCCAAACACGGCGAGTTGAGTTGATGCCAAAGAGCTCGATTTTGGTCTCATCTGACCACAACACTTTCACCCGGTTCTCCTCTAAATAATTCAGATGTTCATTGGCAGACTTCAGATGGGCCTGTACATGTGCTTTCTTGAGCAGAGGGACCTTGTGGGCGCTGCAGGATTTCAGTCCTTCACAACGTAGTTCGTTACCAATTGTTTTCTTGGTGACTATGGACGCTGCCTTGAGATCATTAACAAGATCCTCCTGTGTAGTTTTGGGCTGATTCCCCACTGTTCTCATGATCATTGAAACTCCACAAGGTAAGATCTTGCATGGAGCACCAGACCGAGGGAGACTGACAGTTATTTTGTGTTTCTTCCATTTGCGAATAATCGCACCAACTGTTATCACCTTCTCACCAAGCTGCTTGGCAATGGTCTTGTAGCCTATTCCAGCCTTGTGTTAGGTCTACAATCTTGTCCCTGACATCCTTGGACAGCTCTTTGGTCTTGGCCATGGTGGAGAGTTTGGAATCTGATTGATTGATTGCTTTTGTGGACAGGTGTCTTTTATACAGGTAACAAGCTGAGATTAGGAGTCCTGCCTTTAAGAGAGTGCTCCTAATCTCAGCTCGTTACCTGGATAAAAGACACCTGGGAGCCAGAAATCTTGTGGATTGATAGGGGATCAAATACTTATTTCCCTCACTGGCCTGCAAATCAATTTATAACTTTTTGACATGCGTTTTTCTTGTTTCTTTTTTTGTTATTCTGTCTCTCACTGTTAAAATACACGTACCATTAAAATTATAGACTGATAATTTCTTTGTCAGTGGACAAACGTTGAAAATCAGCAGGGTATCAAATACTCCTCAACCTCCTACACTGCCTACTCAACCTCCTCCTACACCACCTCCACCTCCTCTTTTCCAATGCTCCACGTGACCACCTCTCGCTCCTCCTCTTCTCTTCCCATCCTCTCCACTCCACTCCTCTCCCCTCCTCACTCCTTCCTCCATATCAATCCCAAAAGTAAAATAAGGATAACAGAAAACAGTATTTGTGTATATATTTGTGATGACATTTTTGTTTAATGTTTTATGTGTAATTTCTGTAACTGTTGGGGTATACGTTAAGGGGTATAGGATGGGGGGGGGGGGGGTATGTGTTGACCTGTATCTATGTGTGTTATTTACTCTATGTGTATTTGTATTATGTATAATCAGTATATATGTGTAATAAAAATGTAAGTTGAAAATAGTATTTATAACATTGAAAAAGATCCTGCTTTGCAAACTCGCCTACTCTCTCTATCTCTAGAACCGACCACCAACTCCGGGACCTGCGTGCTACTTCAGAATAGTCTACAACACAGCCAACGCATGGGCGTGTGGAACGCAGCTTAATTATCATCCCCCTGTCAATCATTATCCGGGATCCCGCCTTTAATTGGCTCTGAGGCCTGTGTCGTACTCCCTGCAGGACCTAATATAGACAAACACAAGGACTATTCTCTGTACGAATGTAAACCCATCTGAAAGTACAATTCCCTGCAGGACCTAATGGAGATCAACACAAGGGCTATTGTCTGTACTAAAGTAAATCCACCTGATAATATAGTCCCCTCCTAGACAAAATGAGGCCAAACACATGGACTATTAACTGTACTAATGTAAACCTATCTGATAGTATAATCACCTCCTGGACCTAATGGAGCCAAACACAAGGACTATTCTCTGTACTAACATAAACTCATCTGACAGTAAAGTCCTCATGTGTGTAACGCATCTACTGGCACCCTGACCGGGTACCTCCGTTGATGAACACGTCCTAGTTTGCGTCGAGGCCTACAAGCACCGCACCGGACACCACACTACCACAGACTCCACAACCACCGTAGCTTAAAGCTCCCAGGGAGTATGCAGCGCATAGCAATCCCCAGTATGATATAGCAATCCCCTCCAAGAACGAGACGAGGCTACGTTTTGAAGGGTCAAGTAGAACTCTTTAATGACAGGGGATCTCCTTTTATGCAATGGTGCCCTCTGAAGGGCTACACCCACATAATTATCACAACAGCCAATTATATACATGGTTCAACCCCCGCGTCTCCTCCCCTCAGATAACAGGTAACACAATTACAACAGACACAATTTTAACCACATTCTGGATGTACCCCAAAAACAGGGGGTACACCTTTAAGTCCAGCACCGTTCAATAGCTCTCACCCAGGGGAACAACATATTAAAATGGCATGAATCAGATCAGGGGTTCAAAAGTTAGTAAAAGTATCTTTTACACATAACACACAGACATTTCACATATCCCCCATAGTTGGCCACACAATATACATATAGGGACAATAGGTCAGTCACACCTCCCTGAGGCTACCTGGCAACTTGGATACAATCAGACATTAATTAGATCAACCTTCTTTGTTCTTATCTGAGAATGAAAACACTTTATACAATAGACTTCCTTATCTGTAACAGGATTATCTCCCATGCCAAGGTCTGCACTAGTCTGGGCCAATATTCTGCAGAGCATAAACCAACATAAAGTATAATAGTAGGATCATATTTTAACCATAATAATCATAAAACAGGGTAAAACAGTGATGGGTTCCATTACACACCTCCCCCGTGACCATAAGCCGGCATACACGGTCAGATCCTCTTCACACAGTTCCATTGCCATGTAGCTAAAGTCTTCACCATAGTCTTTCATTATATGAATGGGCTCCATGGCATAGCTATCTGTGGTATCATGGTTCACACAGGGCAAGTACCGAATGACCCCCCTGTATGTAAAGGGCCAGAATGAGTGACATACACTCTGGTATGGCAGAATACTGTGTTTAAAGGGCAATCTGTCCCAGGGCCATAGTCGCAGGGCAGGAGGCTGGCAAACAGTCCTCTCCAAGACAAAGTGGCGAAGGGCACTTCGTCACAATGTGGACCTAATGAATCCAAACGCAAGGGCTATTCTGTGCAAATGTAAAACCATCTGATAGTACAGTCCCCTCCTGGGCCTAATGAGGCCAAACAGAAAGTCTATTCTCTATTCTAATGTAAACCCATCAACAGTACAGTCCCCCTGGACCTAATGATGACAAACACAAGGACTATTCTCTGTAGTTATGTAAACCCATCTGATAGCACAGTCTTCTCCTAGAACTAATAAAGCCAAAAACAAGGACTATTCTCTTTACTAACATAAACACATCTGATAGTACAGTCCTCTCCTGGACCTAATGGAGGCAAACACAAGGACTATTCCTTGTACTAACATAAACCCATCTGATAGTACACTCCACTCCTGGACCTAATGAGGTCAAACACAAGGACTATTCTCTGTACTAACATAAACCCATCTGATAGTACAGTCCTCTCCAGGACCTAATGAGGTCAAACACAAGGACTATTCTCTGTACTAACATAAACCCATCTGGCAGTACAGTCCTCTCCTGGACCTAATGAGATCAAACATAAGGACTATTCTCTGTAGTAACATAAACCCATCTGATAGTAAAGTTCCCTCCTGGACCTAATGGAGGCAAACACAAGGACAATTATCTGTACTAACATAAACCAATCTGATAGTACAGTCCTCTCCTGGACCTAATGGAGGCAAACACAAGAACTATTCCCTGTACTAACATAAACCCATCTGATAGTACAGTCCCCTCCTGGACCTAATGAAGCCAAACACAAGAACTATTCTCTGTACTAACATAAACCCATCTGATAGTACAGTCCTCTCCTGGACCTAATGAGGTCAAATACAAGGACTATTCTCTGTACTAACATAAACCCATCTGGCAGTACAGTCCTCTCCTGGACCTAATGAGGTCAAACATAAGGACTATTCTCTGTAGTAACATAAACCCATCTGATAGTAAAGTTCCCACCTGGACCTAATGAGGTCAAACACAAGGACTATTCTCTGTACTAACATAAACCCATCTGATAGTACAGTTCCCTGCAGGACCTAATGAAGACAAACACAAGGACTATTCTCTTTACTAACGTAAACCCATTTCATTATACAGTCCCATCCTGGACCTAATGGAGCCACACATAAGGACTATTCTCTGTACTAACATAAACGCATCCTTATGTGGACCTAATGAAGCCAAACACAAGGGCTATTCTGTGCTAATGTAAAACCATCTGACAGTACAGTCCTCTCCTGGATCTAATGAGGCCAAACAAAAGGACTATTATCTGTAATAATGTAAACCAATCTGATAGTACAGTCCCCTCCTGGACCTAATGAGGCCAAACACATGGACTATTCTCTGTGCTAATGTAAACCCATCTGCTAGTACAGTCCTCTCCTGAACCTAACAAGGCCAAACGCAAGGACTATTATCTGTACTAATGTAAACCCATCTGATAGTATAATCCCCCTCCTGGACCTAGTGAGGCAAAACACATGGACTATTCTCTGTGCTAATGTAAACCCATCTGATAGTACAGTCCTCTCCAGGACCTAATGAGGTCAAACACAAGGACTATTCTCTGTACTAACATAAACCCATCTGATAGTACAGTCCTCTCCAGGACCTAATGAGGTCAAACACAAGGACTATTCTCTGTACTAACATAAACCCATCTGGCAGTACAGTCCTCTCCTGGACCTAATGAGATCAAACATAAGGACTATTCTCTGTAGTAACATAAACCCATCTGATAGTAAAGTTCCCTCCTGGACCTAATGGAGGCAAACACAAGGACAATTATCTGTACTAACATAAACCAATCTGATAGTACAGTCCTCTCCTGGACCTAATGGAGGCAAACACAAGAACTATTCCCTGTACTAACATAAACCCATCTGATCGTACAGTCCCCTCCTGGACCTAATGAAGCCAAACACAAGAACTATTCTCTGTACTAACATAAACCCATCTGATAGTACAGTCCTCTCCTGGACCTAATGAGGTCAAATACAAGGACTATTCTCTGTACTAACATAAACCCATCTGGCAGTACAGTCCTCTCCTGGACCTAATGAGGTCAAACATAAGGACTATTCTCTGTAGTAACATAAACCCATCTGATAGTAAAGTTCCCACCTGGACCTAATGAGGTCAAACACAAGGACTATTCTCTGTACTAACATAAACCCATCTGATAGTACAGTTCCCTGCAGGACCTAATGAAGACAAACACAAGGACTATTCTCTTTACTAACGTAAACCCATTTCATTATACAGTCCCATCCTGGACCTAATGGAGCCACACATAAGGACTATTCTCTGTACTAACATAAACGCATCCTTATGTGGACCTAATGAAGCCAAACACAAGGGCTATTCTGTGCTAATGTAAAACCATCTGACAGTACAGTCCTCTCCTGGATCTAATGAGGCCAAACACAAGGACTATTATCTGTAATAATGTAAACCAATCTGATAGTACAGTCCCCTCCTGGACCTAATGAGGCCAAACACATGGACTATTCTCTGTGCTAATGTAAACCCATCTGCTAGTACAGTCCTCTCCTGAACCTAACAAGGCCAAACGCAAGGACTATTATCTGTACTAATGTAAACCCATCTGATAGTATAATCCCCCTCCTGGACCTAGTGAGGCAAAACACATGGACTATTCTCTGTGCTAATGTAAACCCATCTGATAGTACAGTCCTCTCCAGGACCTAATGAGGTCAAACACAAGGACTATTCTCTGTACTAACATAAACCCATCTGATAGTACAGTCCTCTCCAGGACCTAATGAGGTCAAACACAAGGACTATTCTCTGTACTAACATAAACCCATCTGGCAGTACAGTCCTCTCCTGGACCTAATGAGATCAAACATAAGGACTATTCTCTGTAGTAACATAAACCCATCTGATAGTAAAGTTCCCTCCTGGACCTAATGGAGGCAAACACAAGGACAATTATCTGTACTAACATAAACCAATCTGATAGTACAGTCCTCTCCTGGACCTAATGGAGGCAAACACAAGAACTATTCCCTGTACTAACATAAACCCATCTGATAGTACAGTCCCCTCCTGGACCTAATGAAGCCAAACACAAGAACTATTCTCTATACTAACATAAACCCATCTGATAGTACAGTCCTCTCCTGGACCTAATGAGGTCAAATACAAGGACTATTCTCTGTACTAACATAAACCCATCTGGCAGTACAGTCCTCTCCTGGACCTAATGAGGTCAAACATAAGGACTATTCTCTGTAGTAACATAAACCCATCTGATAGTAAAGTTCCCACCTGGACCTAATGAGGTCAAACACAAGGACTATTCTATGTACTAACATAAACCCATCTGATAGTAAAGTTCCCACCTGGACCTAATGAGGTCAAACACAAGGACTATTCTCTGTACTAACATAAACCCATCTGATAGTACAGTTCCCTGCAGGACCTAATGAAGACAAACACAAGGACTATTCTCTTTACTAACGTAAACCCATTTCATTATACAGTCCCATCCTGGACCTAATGGAGCCACACATAAGGACTATTCTCTGTACTAACATAAACGCATCCTTATGTGGACCTAATGAAGCCAAACACAAGGGCTATTCTGTGCTAATGTAAAACCATCTGACAGTACAGTCCTCTCCTGGATCTAATGAGGCCAAACACAAGGACTATTATCTGTAATAATGTAAACCGATCTGATAGTACAGTCCCCTCCTGGACCTAGTGAGGCAAAACACATGGACTATTCTCTGTGCTAATTTAAACCCATCTGATAGTACAGTCCTCTCCAGGACCTAATGAGGTCAAACACAAGGACTATTCTCTGTACTAACATAAACCCATCTGATAGTACAGTCCTCTCCAGGACCTAATGAGGTCAAACACAAGGACTATTCTCTGTACTAACATAAACCCATCTGGCAGTACAGTCCTCTCCTGGACCTAATGAGATCAAACATAAGGACTATTCTCTGTAGTAACATAAACCCATCTGATAGTAAAGTTCCCTCCTGGACCTAATGGAGGCAAACACAAGAACTATTCCCTGTACTAACATAAACCCATCTGATAGTACAGTCCCCTCCTGGACCTAATGAAGCCAAACACAAGAACTATTCTCTGTACTAACATAAACCCATCTGATAGTACAGTCCTCTCCTGGACCTAATGAGGTCAAATACAAGGACTATTCTCTGTACTAACATAAACCCATCTGGCAGTACAGTCCTCTCCTGGACCTAATGAGGTCAAACATAAGGACTATTCTCTGTAGTAACATAAACCCATCTGATAGTAAAGTTCCCACCTGGACCTAATGAGGTCAAACACAAGGACTATTCTCTGTACTAACATAAACCCATCTGATAGTACAGTTCCCTGCAGGACCTAATGAAGACAAACACAAGGACTATTCTCTTTACTAACGTAAACCCATTTCATTATACAGTCCCATCCTGGACCTAATGGAGCCACACATAAGGACTATTCTCTGTACTAACATAAACGCATCCTTATGTGGACCTAATGAAGCCAAACACAAGGGCTATTCTGTGCTAATGTAAAACCATCTGACAGTACAGTCCTCTCCTGGATCTAATGAGGCCAAACACAAGGACTATTATCTGTAATAATGTAAACCGATCTGATAGTACAGTCCCCTCCTGGACCTAATGAGGCCAAACACATGGACTATTCTCTGTGCTAATGTAAACCCATCTGCTAGTACAGTCCTCTCCTGAACCTAACAAGGCCAAACGCAAGGACTATTATCTGTACTAATGAAAACCCATCTGATAGTACAGTTCTCTCCAGGACCTAATGAGGTCAAACACAAGGACTATTCTCTGTACTAACATAAACCCATCTGGCAGTACAGTCCTCTCCTGGACCTAATGAGATCAAACATAAGGACTATTCTCTGTAGTAACATAAACCCATCTGATAGTAAAGTTCCCTCCTGGACCTAATGGAGGCAAACACAAGGACAATTATCTGTACTAACATAAACCAATCTGATAGTAAAGTTCCCTCCTGGACCTAATGGAGGCAAACACAAGGACAATTATCTGTACTTACATAAACCAATCTGATAGTACAGTCCTCTCCTGGACCTAATGGAGGCAAACACAAGAACTATTCCCTGTACTAACATAAACCCATCTGATAGTACAGTCCCCTCCTGGACCTAATGAAGCCAAACACAAGAACTATTCTCTGTACTAACATAAACCCATCTGATAGTACAGTCCTCTCCTGGACCTAATGAGGTCAAATACAAGGACTATTCTCTGTACTAACATAAACCCATCTGGCAGTACAGTCCTCTCCTGGACCTAATGAGGTCAAACATAAGGACTATTCTCTGTACTAACATAAACCCATCTGATAGTAAAGTTCCCACCTGGACCTAATGAGGTCAAACACAAGGACTATTCTCTGTACTAACATAAACCCATCTGATAGTACAGTTCCCTGCAGGACCTAATGAAGACAAACACAAGGACTATTCTCTTTACTAACGTAAACCCATTTCATTATACAGTCCCATCCTGGACCTAATGGAGCCACACATAAGGACTATTCTCTGTACTAACATAAACGCATCCTTATGTGGACCTAATGAAGCCAAACACAAGGGCTATTCTGTGCTAATGTAAAACCATCTGACAGTACAGTCCTCTCCTGGATCTAATGAGGCCAAACACAAGGACTATTATCTGTAATAATGTAAACCGATCTGATAGTACAGTCCCCTCCTGGACCTAATGAGGCCAAACACATGGACTATTCTCTGTGCTAATGTAAACCCATCTGCTAGTACAGTCCTCTCCTGAACCTAACAAGGCCAAACGCAAGGACTATTATCTGTACTAATGTAAACCCATCTGATAGTATAATCCCCCTCCTGGACCTAGTGAGGCAAAACACATGGACTATTCTCTGTGCTAATGTAAACCCATCTGATAGTACAGTCCTCTCCAGGACCTAATGAGGTCAAACACAAGGACTATTCTCTGTACTAACATAAACCCATCTGGCAGTACAGTCCTCTCCTGGACCTAATGAGATCAAACATAAGGACTATTCTCTGTAGTAACATAAACCCATCTGATAGTAAAGTTCCCTCCTGGACCTAATGGAGGCAAACACAAGGAAAATTATCTGTACTAACATAAACCAATCTGATAGTACAGTCCTCTCCTGGACCTAATGGAGGCAAACACAAGAACTATTCCCTGTACTAACATAAACCCATCTGATAGTACAGTCCCCTCCTGGACCTAATGAAGCCAAACACAAGAACTATTCTCTGTACTAACATAAACCCATCTGATAGTACAGTCCTCTCCTGGACCTAATGAGGTCAAATACAAGGACTATTCTCTGTACTAACATAAACCCATCTGGCAGTACAGTCCTCTCCTGGACCTAATGAGGTCAAACATAAGGACTATTCTCTGTAGTAACATAAACCCATCTGATAGTAAAGTTCCCACCTGGACCTAATGAGGTCAAACACAAGGACTATTCTCTGTACTAACATAAACCCATCTGATAGTACAGTTCCCTGCAGGACCTAATGAAGACAAACACAAGGACTATTCTCTTTACTAACGTAAACCCATTTCATTATACAGTCCCATCCTGGACCTAATGGAGCCACACATAAGGACTATTCTCTGTACTAACATAAACACATCCTTATGTGGACCTAATGAAGCCAAACACAAGGGCTATTCTGTGCTAATGCAAAACCATCTGACAGTACAGTCCTCTCCTGGATCTAATGAGGCCAAACACAAGGACTATTATCTGTAATAATGTAAACCGATCTGATAGTACAGTCCCCTCCTGGACCTAATGAGGCCAAACACATGGACTATTCTCTGTGCTAATGTAAACCCATCTGCTAGTACAGTCCTCTCCTGAACCTAACAAGGCCAAACGCAAGGACTATTATCTGTACTAATGTAAACCCATCTGATAGTACAGTCCTCTCCAGGACCTAATGAGGTCAAACACAAGGACTATTCTCTGTACTAACATAAACCCATCTGGCAGTACAGTCCTCTCCTGGACCTAATGAGATCAAACATAAGGACTATTCTCTGTAGTAACATAAACCCATCTGATAGTAAAGTTCCCTCTTGGACCTAATGGAGGCAAACACAAGGACAATTATCTGTACTAACATAAACCAATCTGATAGTACAGTCCTCTCCTGGACCTAATGGAGGCAAACACAAGAACTATTCCCTGTACTAACATAAACCCATCTGATAGTACAGTCCCCTCCTGGACCTAATGAAGCCAAACACAAGAACTATTCTCTGTACTAACATAAACCCATCTGATAGTACAGTCGTCTCCTGGACCTAATGAGGTCAAATACAAGGACTATTCTCTGTACTAACATAAACCCATCTGGCAGTACAGTCCTCTCCTGGACCTAATGAGGTCAAACATAAGGACTATTCTCTGTAGTAACATAAACCCATCTGATAGTAAAGTTCCCACCTGGACCTAATGAGGTCAAACACAAGGACTATTCTCTGTACTAACATAAACCCATCTGGCAGTACAGTCCTCTCCTGGACCTAATGAGGTCAAACATAAGGACTATTCTCTGTAGTAACATAAACCCATCTGATAGTAAAGTTCCCACCTGGACCTAATGAGGTCAAACACAAGGACTATTCTCTGTACTAACATAAACCCATCTGATAGTACAGTTCCCTGCAGGACCTAATGAAGACAAACACAAGGACTATTCTCTTTACTAACGTAAACCCATTTCATTATACAGTCCCATCCTGGACCCAATGGAGCCACACATAAGGACTATTCTCTGTACTAACATAAACGCATCCTTGTGTGGACCCAATGAAGCCAAACACAAGGGCTATTCTGTGCTAATGTAAAACCATCTGACAGTACAGTCCTCTCCTGGATCTAATGAGGCCAAACACAAGGACTATTCTCTGTGCTAATGTAATCCCATCTGCTAGTACAGTCCTCTCCTGAACCTAACAAGGCCAAACGCAAGGACTATTATCTGTACTAATGTAAACCCATCTGATAGTATAATTCCCCTCCTGGACCTAGTGAGGCAAAACACATGGACTATTCTCTGTGCTAATGTAAACCCATCTGATAGTACAGTCCTCTCCAGGACCTAATGAGGTCAAACACAAGGACTATTCTCTGTACTAACATAAACCCATCTGGCAGTACAGTCCTCTCCTGGACCTAATGAGATCAAACATAAGGACTATTCTCTGTAGTAACATAAACCCATCTGATAGTAAAGTTCCCTCCTGGACCTAATGGAGGCAAACACAAGGACAATTATCTGTACTAACATAAACCAATCTGATAGTACAGTCCTCTCCTGGACCTAATGGAGGCAAACACAAGAACTATTCCCTGTACTAACATAAACCCATCTGATAGTACAGTCCCCTCCTGGACCTAATGAAGCCACACACAAGGACTATTCTCTGTACTAACATAAACCCATCTGACAGTAAAGTCCTCATGGGGACCTAATGAAGCCAAACACAAGGACTATTCTGTGCGAATGTAAAACCATCTGATAGTACAGTCCTCACTTGGACCTAATGAGGCCAAACACAAGGACTGTTGTCTGTACTAATGTTAACCCATCTGATAGTACAGTCCTCTCTTGGATCTAATGAGGCCAAACACAAGGAATATTCTCTCTACTAAAGTAAACCCATCTAATAGTACAGTCCCCTCCTGGACCTAATGAGCCCAAACACAAGGACTATTCTCTGTACTAATGTAAACCCATTGGATAGTACAGTCCCCTCCTGGACCTAAACACATGTTCGCCTATGAGCTCTCTCCTTTTGCCCAGTCATGTTTCCATATTATCTGTGTGTCTAGTGCAATCTATTCCTGGACAGTACTTTCCAATGAAGTAAAATAGATAATATTATGTGACTGACATTATCTAGCAGCTCTCCCCTTTCCATTTAGCAGGTGGATGATCTTCAGTGTGTGATTAAGTTTTGTTTGCTTCCTTAATCAGATACTGCAATACTGAGACCTCTGATTTTAGAAATAATGGTGAGAATAAGAGTCATTGTATTTGAATGTACAGATGAAAGGACAGATAATAAAAGGTAACATTCCCAGCAAAACAATTTTATTAAAATCGGAAAACTTTATTGCACACTAAAAACGCCACAGTAAAAAAAAATATATATATATGACTGTATTGTGTGATTTTTACAATATCAATTCTTGATCGTAAGAGATTTACAAGCTCTTGTTATTGTTAAAAACAACAATATGAGAATGGATTACTCGTCCAACTTCAATTGTATATCCAAAAACTCACATGAAAGGATAGAGTGCTGGTAATGATGGATTCAGTGGAACATATGAAATTAGATGGAAATGGTCCACACATATATGTGTAGCTGAATAAAGAATCACTCTAATAGAAAAAGTACAACACAGATACACTCAATAACTTCCACCTAATTCTGTAAATCCCACATTGTAATCAACAGTGGTTCCCAAACTTTTTCGGTTCAAAGCACACTTAATGCTTCAACATTTTTCCACGGTTCCTCAAATCAAATCATAGTTCTATATACGTATGTATGGTGCAATTAGTTGTAAAAAATTAAATGCAAATTATTACAAATATTCTCTCTCTATCACTCCCCCTTCTATCTTTCTCTCCCCCTTCTCTCTCCCTATTCTTTCTCTACCTATGTGTTCTCTTTTCTCTATCTCTCCCCCTCTCTTCTCTTCCAATTCTCTCTCTTTCTCCCTTCACTATCTCTCGCCTACTTTACTTTAACTGTTCTGAGAGGACTTGACGGTCCAATGGGATGGTGGTGATGTAGAGGAGAAGAAGGAGGAGACATGTTATGGCTTGGAACTTTGGTTCTTATAGGCACAGGTTGCACTTTGGTTCCTTTAAGCACAGGCTGCACATTGGCTCTTACAGGCACATGATGCACATTGGCACTTACAAACAAAGGATGCAGATTGACACTCACAGAAACTGGCTGTACATTAACACTTTCAGGCAAAGGATACAAATAGGCACTTACAGGCACAGACAGGCTGCACAATGACCATTACAGGCACAAGATGCAAACTGGCATTTACAAGCACAGAATACAGATCGACACTTACAGGTACAGAATACACATTGGCACGTAGAGGCACAAGCTGCACATTAGCTCTTAAAGACGCAGGCTGCAGATTTTCACTTACAGACACAGGTTGCAGATTAGCACTTACAGGCAGAGGCTGCACATTGGCTATTAAAGACACATACTGCACATTGGCTCTTAAAGGCACAGGGTGAGGATTGGCACTCACAGGGAGAGGCTGCACTTGGGCTCTTAAAGAAACAGGCTGCAGATTAGCTCTTACAGATACAGGATACATATTGGGGGCCGAGTGGGGCCGCCAGAGGCTGATTGAGGGGTGAGGGGGTTGCGGGAGGCAAAGTTGGGGTCGCAGGAGGCAAAGTGGGGGCAACAGGGGCCTTGTGAGGCAGAGTGGGGGCCGAAGGGGGGCGAGGTGGGCCTGCATAAAGCCTCATGGGTGCCGCGGGAGGCGTGTGGGGCCACAAGGGGCCATGGGAGGTAGAGTGGGGGCCGTGGGAGGTCAAGTGGGGGCTGTAGAGGGCCGTGGGCGGTCAGTTACATGCTCCTGGCCCCTCGCTCCATTTGTTGTTCCTTCCCTGCAAGTTTCCCCCCTGACTGGCTCCTCCTGTCCTTCACAGGTTAGAGAAGAGCAACAGCCGGTGAGACATAGGAGGCCGTGGGACAGGAGAACAAGCAAAGGATGCAGGGGAGCGTTTGAGGCACCCATGTAGGGCAGTCTCGGCTCCCCAGGGCGTTACGGCACACAGTTTGGGAGCCACTGGTGTAGATCTATCCTTTACCAAAAACAGGTCTCTTGTAAATTAAAAAACACTTAAAAACATCAAGCTAGATTAGTAAAGGGAGAAGTGAACTGCCACTTGAGTTTTTCAAAACTCAGAGATTATATACATCTCTTAATGGTTTTTTGATTTACTAGTTCCCTTATGGCACTACTTTGGAATTATTTTCTGCTGTTAGAGTTATATGAAATAATTGCAGACAATATTATGATTATTGGGTCATCACAACTGAAATAACTATAATACATTGTGGACAATCCCAAACTATTACTTTTCCCTAGTGGTCTAGCAGTCTACCTAACGATCATCTTGCACGCTTAGATGTGGCTTTCTCAACGGTAAATCTTAGTCTATAACATCCCCAGCATTCCTCACCGCTCCAGTCACCAGGGTGAGGATTCCCAGGATATGATTCAGGATCCTCTAGACATCTTCTTATCCTTGTACATCATCAGTGATTGTGTCCGATGCTTCAGATCTACAAGAAAGGGAAACAATGATAAATTAGAGATATGAGTGAATAAGGTCCTGCTCTGTCTGGATGAGGCACCTGATTAAGTACATGTTATACTTCAATATGCACTGGACTTTTTCTTGTGCCTTTATTATGATATATTATATTATATTACATCATATGAGATCAGACTATTCTCCTGCAGTTTCCTCAATACAGTTAACATTTATAACTTATATGAACCTATGTGTTGTTAAGTCATATTGTGTTGGATATAAATAAATTGGATATAATTAAACAATTGAGGTAATTAAACAAGAATAAGTGTTATAGCTGTTATCTGTGAACATAGTAAAGATGAACTTATGACATCATAAAGAACTAATATGTATACATCTTTTAGCTGATTTTGGAAATGTATTTCCCCCATAAGATATCAAATATATTAATGGTATATGTGCTGTGCACTAATATAATTATACAGAGCTTAAATCAGTGTGTGTTTGTGTGCTCGTGCCATCTAGAATATACACATTTGAAATAAAAGCGTCAGGATCTTAGAGATAAGGCTCCTCTCAGCACAATATATAAAAATATACAAATACACACTAAATGTAAAGACACATAGACACCCTCCCTCCACACTCAGCCTTAGATATATATTTAGAGATTCCTCCCCTGTATAATCTCACAGCTCCAATCACTTTCACGTTCAGAAATCTTGCACGTGTCACTTGTCCTCATGTTTGTTTTAGGCAGATCCAGACAGTAGATATACAGGAGACACGCATGACTAAGCTGCAATAACATCTCAAGTGTTCTGACCAATGAAATAACAAAACAGGCAGTGACATCACTAGATACCAGGCAGAGTTCTACCTTAATAACAGTTTTGTCCTATTGTTACAAATATATCCACACAGAGACACACAGCATCACCATGGATTCTAGCAAATGACGCGCCCTCTATTGTGATGATTGGGCATTATTTGTACTGCAGTGGGTTCTGGGACTTGTAGTTTAATCATGCGATTTACAGACATCCGTTTCCTTTTCTTTTTCCAAGATGGCGACCGGAGCTGATTTTCGTGTGTCCGAGTTCTTAACAGGTAAATAAAGAAATAATGTGATTAATGTTCCAATGATTCAGAAAATAATTAATGGCGGTTATATGGATCTCTGATTAGTTATTTTGGGTGAGGAGAATACAAATATCAACAAATACCCGAATACTATAATATTATTATATAGGAGGAGTTCTAAACAGTGTAGATACAGAGATGTGTGTGTATGTATGTTTGTGTGTAGTGAAATGGAAAAGAAAAAGCAAATGTTTTCCTCTCCTTTAGGTGCATAACACCTCAGATTTATAAACATATACATTTTAAAGAATTTATTTGTAATTAACTCAATACAATATCTCTCTATTATTGATCAAATGTATGATATAAATCAATTTGAAGCACTCATATCAATTTGAGACAAGTAGTGATATCTACCTAAAGTAGGCCAATTATATGTGCCCAGCCGAACTAGTCAGAAATCAATTGTCAAAAGCCCAGAGTAAATATTCAAATCTAATCCCCAATCCTCCAACTATAGTAGGACAGATAATGGGGGTAGGACAGATAATGGGGGTAGGACAGATAATGGGGGTAGGACAGATAATGGGGGTAGGACAGATAATGGGGGTAGGACAGATAATGGGCGTAGGACAGGTAGTACAAAAGTATATGATGTGGCTGGTACATAGACAGTACACAATACAATGCAGTCAACATATTATTCTGATTGCTAGTAATAATTAGTTGTATGTCATATAATAAATCCAGCAGCAGTCTATAATCGTAAAGAGCACTATTACTAATGGCCAATTACATGGCTAGCATACAGATTAGCCTTCCTTATGGTACAGGTGAATCATTGGAAGGCCATACATATAAACATTTATAAAAACATACTAAAAGAAAAATATGTGTTCTCTATTCTGCCACCTCTGTTTCTAATAATAAGGATAACATGTTTAGCTATGTAGGCTGTACATCATCACCAGGAGCTGGGTCTAAACACAATCTACTCCTTGGAGGTTTACCCCTTCAGGAACCTCATGGCACAACAACATGCTTCTACAAACTGGAGCAGGGAAAAAGTTTGTTGCCGCACCACAACAGCCGTTTATGAAGACGGTCAGCTTCCAACCTGGCCGATGTGATTCAGTGATATAGATGCTACTTCAGCGATCCGATGCCTCTTCAATGTATCCTGGCTTGTCCCATTAGGGAAGTAGAGATTTGTAAAGTGAGGAAGGAGTGGTTTGTGCGTGTATATGTATGTATGTATGTATGTATGTATATATATATATATATATATATGTCACGACCGGCCAATTTGGGGGACCACGCTCACCCCAAATCTCTCTCTCTCCACGGTCGCAACTTTTTGTTCAGATCTCAACACCAGCAGAAACTTCAGATGACAGCATCATTACCGCAGAGACATGCACCTCAGACCCCTATTGTTAGGATCTAAGAATCACACCCATGTACCTTGGATTAGTACAAGCAGACTCTGACACCACCTGTGTTTAGTGTGTCCAAAGTCAGACTGGCCACTTCTTTATTGTTACAAAGATATATAAAAAAAAAAAACAGAAAGATGACACAAAACACCAAAGACTGCCCCCAGTTCTAGCCCATCCTCCTAGGCAAATAGCTTGCTATTCCCCCTCACCCACATGATTTCCTGATGTAGAGAGGCATCTGATTTTCTTCTAATTACACCTTTTGTTTCTCCTCTTACAGAGCCATAAAACTAGTTACCCCTTTCATGAATAAAGCCAGAGCCTTCATAAGTGGCCGATCGCAGGGCCATATAAATTCCACTATCCTATTTCTAACACAGATACAGTTTTGCAATGTTAGTCAATTACAGCACCACATGCACTTATTACATCCATGATATAAATGTTAAGCAAATTGTTAGTACCTTCTAACCACACATATAATAACTGATGAACCCCAAATAGTCCAGTGGGCCCTTCTGTTCATAACAATATACATACATACATATATATATATATATATATATACATACATACATATACATACACATATATATATATATTTTTTTTTTTTTTTTATTTACAGTGAGGAGGGTCAGATACACTCGGGTAGGAAAGCGCACAAGCGCCCACAGACACAGTCACCGACAGTCACTCACACACATGACCATCTCATGTTTATTTGTACAGAAAATGACAAAATGACACCATCAGTTCTCTCAGAGTCTGATCAAGAAGAAGAGACAAATATGTGGAGTCCCAGGCAGATTAAAGAGGAGGACATTCCTGTAAATATCAGTGAAGGTGAGTGAAACATTATTTATACAGGACTGTGATAGATATTATATGTGGGACACAATTACTTAGTGGGAGCCATAAGGGACACCACGTATTTGGTTACATGAAAACATGACCAGATGTCTAAACTAAATCCTACATGATACAATAAGATTTCTCAAAAAAAATGTATGTTCCTGTAATCCACACCTGCTAAGGTTGTTATTTTCTTATAAACTGCACAATCATGTAAAGGTTTTACCAACCTACAGTGGCCATTTAAAACTAAGTTTCACTATTTGTCTTCTGAATGAATATAATTACATGTGATCTAAATCCTGTAGGATTTACTTATTTTAGTGGAAGTTTCTGACTTCTTTGACAGATTCTGTATCTCTGGCTTGTGGGAAGATACAGTTTTATAATAGAAATACAACCTGTAATTTGGTGACAGTTCCATTTTCTTTTTAAATATCTTGTTTTTTTTAGTACAAGTCAGATCCTAGAATTACACAGACTCCAGTTTAGAAAATCCTGACTCTAGAGATAATTATCTTAATACAAGAAACTTTATTTAGTACAGGTCTCTGAATCTGGTTGTATAAATATGTAATGGGGGTACTAGATAGACCATGCTATTTGTATTGTGTAAAATAAAACTCTACAATTAATTATCTGTTTGACAAACAGGATCCCCTGATTTCAATCTGCATATTGTGACAGTTAAAGAGGAAAGAGAAGAAGGTGATATTCATCAAATTCTAAACAATTCTGATCCATTTGAAGGTGAGTGATAAATATGAAAAATAGTAAAAGTAATTTAATACTCTAATTTGCCCCATATTATTTTTCACTAGAGTAATTATAGCAGTTGGGAAAAGATTAATTAAGGGGGGCAAATCATATTATTATACTAGTAACTTGCTCGTCATAAATGACAGTATTAAAAAAATGTTATCTTGAATTGTCTGTGCTGTGTCTCTCGATCTGAGATGTGTAATAACGGCGGATATGACGCTTTCTGTGTTGTGTGACATGTTCTCTCTCACTGTTTGTTGTCTGGCTCTATCTGTGCTGTCTTTCTGAATGCTGTCTCTTTCTGTGCTGTCTCTCTCTCAGGTGTGTAATGGCGGCAGTTATGCCACTTGCTGTGGCGTGTGGCAACGCTTGCTTTATTGAATGGCGAGTTCCTACTCTCTCTCTGTCCTGTCTCCCTCTCTGAGATGTGTAATTAATTAGTTATGCTGCTTGCTGTGACACATTCTCTCTGTATTTGCTTTCTCTCTTTGCTGTCTGTCTCTCTCTCTGTTCTGTTTCTCTCTCAGATGTTTAATGGTGGAGGCTTTGATCTTTCACGGCCGCAAGAGTTCCGAAAGCTAAAACCATAAATCGCTATTCAATTGCTCCAATTCCCGCTCGCTAACCACCCCACCAAGGAAGACTCGCAAAGAGCTTAAAGACATGTCCGGAGCATTTTAAATGCAAAAAGAATATCAATACTGTACTTCAGAATACGGGGAAAGTGATGAAATACATTAGAATTAATTACACAACTGTCTCAAGCCCGCAAATCGGCAATCAAAATGCATTTATTTTTATGTTTCAATTCGGGGTTAGATCGATTTTGGGAATCAATTAGTTAGTCTGTGTGGGTGACCTGATATGTATTATCACATTGGCCTCATTCATTTTTATTATTTATAAGATTGCGGGTTTGTGGGGCCGATTGCATATCTCTAGTTGATTGACATGTCACCTCCATGTTTTACAGATGTAATGATGATGGGCTTCTTTTCTATTGGCTGTTTCTAACTCTGGAGTTGGGGCCTTGCTTAATTGATCATGTTCAAGCTCGCAAATGCTACATATGATGGCATGGTTTATGGATTTTGTTATTGGCCTCTAACTTGCGGTCTTGCCAAATTGAATAGCACCCTAACTCTAGCGTGCTTGCCATAGCTTTCCTCCCCAAAAGCAAATTAATTTCATGGCTGCAGTCACCATCTGTACAGACCTTTGAGCCCAGGAAAATATAAACTGACACTGTCTCCACTTCTTCTCCATCTATTTGCCAGTTAGAGAGATTGCTGTTTGCCATGATCTTTATCTTTTTAATGTTGAGCAGCAGGCAAGCTGTTCCACTCTCATCAATAGGCCCTTTAGTTTTTCCTCACTTTCAGCCTTCAGAGAAGAATCATCTGCATGTCTGAGGCTGTTGATATTAATTACAACAATATTGATTCCAGCTTTGGATGCATCTAGCCTGGTCTTACGCATGATAAATAAATACGGTGACAATATACAATCTTGTTGCACTCCTTTCCTGATCTTGAACCATGTTCTGTTCTGACCGTGGCTTCTTGGTCCATATACATATTATTTTATTTACAATTTTTACTGTTGCACAGAAATTTGTAATAGTTTATTTTCTTCTAATGAGCACTTTATTATTTCTTAAAATTTTTTCACTTTTTCCTGGACTTTGTCACATGTTCTGTTTTGTCCACTGGATTAATCGGAGGATCAAACACAAAGTAATCACATGAACATATTTAGCCAATCCTAAGTAGAGGGGCATTACTCGCTAATCCACTTTGATTGGTTAGGTTTACTATAAAAGACTATTCCATGCATAGAACACCCACTCTTGAAAAAGAAAAGCGTTGAGTAGTTTTTTTTTATTTATTTTTTTAATTTAATTACCGTAATATTTTTTTGGCCAATCTAAAGACCCTTAAATACTTAGGTTAAAAATAATGTAAGAAATAATGACATCAAGATTATAATATATCTAAATACAAGAGCATTAATAATTTCTGATAACATCATAAGAAAATTATTTCAAGAGGAAAAAAATCACAAGATATTTACTATGGGAAGCTTTAGATTGGTATATTTCTAAGGTTTTTACCAGAAATAGTTACTCAACCAAGATATATAAATTGGTGGGTAATTATTTATATTTTTTTCAAATAAATAATGGGTCCAAAGAGGTTAGTTTTGTAAAAATAAATATTTCTACCTCTTTAGACAAACCAGTCCATTTTTTACAAATTATTTTTGTGTATGTCCTTGCTCTAATGTCGTCTAGAGTTTTAAAAGGAAATGTAATAAAAAGTCAAGTTTAAATAATTATGAGCGCAAGATAAAAATTGTGATTCTCTTCTTCAAAAATTTGTGAACTACATATATATTCCTCAGGAAGTGGATGAGACTCCTACCCACATATTTTTAAGAACATACATTTTGTTGTTAAATGCGTTAGAATAGTCTATGAAGCAGAAGTAAATGTTTTTCTGAAAGTCTCTTGCTTTCTCTATTACCCTTCAGATATTGGCTATTTGGACTCTTCCTCTGTAGAACCCGTCTTGCACATCTGGGAGTTGTCAATCTATATACTGTTGGAGCCAAGCTTGTACGATCTTAAGCATTACCTTGCTGGCATGTGAAATGAGTGCAATTTTTTGATAATTGGAGCACTCTTTGGAACTGCCTATTTTTGGGAATGGGATGTAGACTGATGTTTTCTAGCCTATCGCCACTATTGAGGTTTACAAGTTTGTTGGCATAAGGCAAACAACACTTTCACAGCATCATCTTGTAGGATTTTTAATTGATACGGTAGGGTTTATCAACTCCTACAGCCTTGTTATCAGCAAGACATCTTAGGGCCGATCTCACACTCCAAGATGTCTTTCTCCAGCTCCTCGGACAGAATAATGAGGTCATTACTGATATTAAGATCCTTCCTGTTTAGATATATAGTTGTATTCCTGTCACCCCTTTTTAATCTGATCTGCTTCTGATAATTCCCTACCATTTTTGTCTTTTATCATGCCCACTTCGGCATGAAAGGTGCATTTGAGATCCCACATTTTCTTGAAGAGATATCTTGATTTACCCATTCTTTTACCTTCTTCAATCTCTTTACATCGCTCATTATAGAATGTTTTCTTGTCTCTTCTTTCTATCCTCTTGAATTCTGCATCCAGTTGGACAAATCATTTCCTGTCTCCACTACCTTTTAACTTTCCTGGGCTACTTTAAAAACCTCACCAGACAGCCAGTTTGCCTTCCTAGGTTTCTTTATTTTGGGAATATTGTTGGGAATAAGTATTGTTGCTCTTTCCTGGATAATATTGCAAACTTCTGCCCAGAGTTCTTCAGTCATTCTATCTTCCATGTCTAGTCCTTGAAATCTATTCTTTACCTCCACTGCATATTCACAGATATTATTTATGATGATTTTCCCTCTTTTCTTCAGTTTAATTCTGAACTTTGCAATAAGAACCTCATTGTCTGAGCCATAGTCCTCTCTGGGTCTTGGTTTTGCTGACTGTATAGAGCTCCTCCATCTTTGACTGTAAATGATATAGTCAATCTGATTTCTATATTGTCCATCCGGTTATGTCCATGTGTAGAGTCGTCTCAGAAGCTGTTGGAAGAGGGTGTTTGCTATGACCAGCAAATTATCTTAACAGAATTCTACTAATCTCTTACCTTTTATGTAATAGAGTGACCTGTATAATTCCCTAGTGGTTAACAATAAATAATATAAATGCATTTAGTTTTAATTGGGGAATTGGAAGAATCAAATAAAATCCAGGAAAAAACGCTGGTAATATATTTAAAAGAATGTGTATCAATCTTTAAATTTAATTAACGTCAATCAGTGTCACAATATTCTGGGATGTAATTAGTGGCAACCTAATTTGACATAATATTATTGTCATAATAATGTGGCCTATTATAAGTATGGCATAAGTATCTGTAATATCTATGATAGATCTATGCTGGCCTCGTATACAAAATATTTGCCAATCATCTGTATGCAACAGAAGTTTTATATATAGGAATGAAACACACTTTAAAAAATAGTGCACTAATACAAAAATAGATAAAAACAAAAAAGCACAAAAGAGAAGGAATGGTGTATATAAATACGCAGTACTAGAAAATACAACGGGGACACATTTATATCCCTTAATGCATATATATCACTTTTAACAACATTAAACCAAAATACAATGTTTGTTTTTACTGTATGAGTACAGGAAAAAAGGAAAAAGAAGCATCACTTTTGTCCCTTGTTGGCATAAAATATGCCTAAGTACTTGCGCTTAAGTTGGAGAAAAAATCTATGATAGTACGCCTTACATGGGCTTAGATTAGGTACACCATCCTTCTCTCTCTCATGATGGTCCGTTTCACCACGACATTGGGCTTACTCATGGACTTGATATTACAGATACTTCTGCCATACTCATAATAGGCCACATTATTATGACAATATTAATTTAATACTTGCTATACCTGCTTTACTTGTCAAATTAGTTTGCCACAAATTACATCCCAGAATATTGTGGGATAGTTACACTGATTGACGTTAATTACATTTAAAGATTGATACACATTCTTTTAAATATAATACCAGCGTTTTTTCCTGGATTTTATTTGATTTTCCCAATTCCCCAATTAAAACTTAATCCATTTAAGCTCTAACCTGCTTCATTTTGTACTCCAGGGCCAAACTTGCCAGTAATTCCAGATGTACCTTGGTTCCCTACTTTATAAATATTATTAACTTGTTCTGTGATTTCTCCTGAACACTAAGGCCCTCATTCAATTGCGATTTGGTCAATTGAATAGGGCTCCAAATGAGCACATAACATATTTTTTTAAAGAAGTTTTTAATTAGTAAACATCTATCCAAAAGCAAGGTTTTCACTAACTAAAAACTTCTTTAAAAAATATATGCTATGTGCTTATTTAGAGCCCTATTCAATTGGCCAAATCGCAATTGAATGAAGCCCTAAGTGTGTTTTGTACTTGTGCATTGATTAGTGGCAGCTGAGACCCCCTGGTGTTGCCTATGCAAAGCTATATCAGTGTTTGGCTTTTTGTGGTCTGTTTGCCTCTATTCTGTGATTTTCTTCTGAACAGTAAAGTAAGTTTGGATGCTTGTGCAGTGATTAGTGGGCAGGTGAGTACTAAGGACCTAATAGAAACAGGGGAAGGAGCAAACTTGTGAGCTTACAAACAATTCTAGTATAAGAGCAAGAGCAGTGTAGGAGTTTAAATAGGAGAGCACATTGTAGTGCTTTATACATCCCCCCCCACACACACACACACACACTGTAATTAATAATTATAAGTCAGTCCAGTGACAACCTCACTTGCTGCGCATCCTGTCACATGTATGAACATTTGGAACAGCTGATCCAGAGTCCATACCTCTGTGGCAGGTCTGAGCATGCTGCCTATCTTGAGGCTCAAATTAGAGAACTGGAGAGGAGAATTGCAGCACTTAGTGATATTGCTCCGCTGGAAAGGGAGTTGGTGCTCACTGAGCACAGTTTAGCTGGGCCTAGCATGGAGTGCTGAGATGGGGCTAGTGAGGATGTCCAGGGCGGTAGGTGGATTACAGTTACAAGGGGAAGCAGGGGGAACAGTAGGAGGAGGCGGGCCAGTTCTGAGTTGGAATACACCAACATATTTGCCAGATTGAGTGAAGAATCAAATTAACTAGTCAAGGGGGAGGAGATGGGGGGAGGGTTCGTATAGGGTTAGTATAGTCAACAGGGAGGTATTGTTAAGTAACTCAAGTACAGTAGCATGCACTTCAGAACTACAGACTCATGACATAAAGTATATGCTTGCTAATGCCAGAAGCTTGCCAGGAAAAATGAGAGCATTAGAATTATTAGCAGTTAATGAGAAATGGGATTTAATAGGCATTACTGAAACATGGTGGGATGACTCTCATGACTGGACTGTTAATCTTGATGGTTATAACATACAGTCAGGTCCATAAATATTGGGCCATGGACACAATTCTAACCTTTTTGGCTCTATACACCACCACAATGGATTTGAAATGAAACAAACAAGATGTGCTTTAACTGCAGACTTTCAGCTTTAATTTGAGTGTATTTACATCCAAATCAGGTCAACAGTGTAGGAATTGCAACAGTTTGTATATGTGCCTCCCACTTTTTAAGGTACCAAAAGTAATGGGACAATTGGCTGCTCAGCTGTTCCATGGCCAGGTGTGTGTTATTCCCTCATTATCCCATTTACAATTTAATTTCAAGTGTGCTATTTGCATTTAGAATCTGTTGCTGTCAACCCTCAATATGAGATCCAAAGAGCTGTCACTATCAGTGAAGCAAGCCATCATTAGGCTGAAAAAAAAAAAAACAAACCCATGAGAGAGATAGCAAAAACATTAGGTGTGGCCAAATCAACTGTTTGGAACATCCTTAAAAAGAAAGAACGCCCTGGTGAGCTCAGCAACACCAAAAGACCCGGAAGACCACTGAAAACAACTGTGGTGGATGACTGAAGAATAGAAAACACCCTTCACAACAGTTGGCCAAATCAAGAACACTCTCCAGGAGGTAGGTGTATGTGTGTCCAAGTCAACAATCAATAGAAGACTTCACCAGAGTGAATACAGAGGGTTCACCACAAGATGTAAACCATTGGTGAGCCTCAAAAATAGGAAGGCAAGATTAGAATTTGCCAAACAACATCTAAAAAAGCCTTCACAGTTCTGGAACAACGTCCTATGGACAGACTAAGATCAACTTGTACCAGTGTGATGGGAAGAGAAAAGTATGGAGAAGGAAAGGAACTGCTCATGATCCAAAGCATACCACCTCATCAGTGAAGCATGGTGGTGGTAGTGTCATGGCGTGGGCATGTATGGCTGCCAATGGAACTGGTTCTCTTGTATTTATTGATGATGTGACTGCTGAATCCGATTGAGCATGCATTTCACTTGCTGAAGACAAAACTGAAGGGAAAATGCCCCAAGAATAAGCAGGAACTGAAGACAGTTGCAAAAGAGGTTTGGCAGAGCATCACCAGGGATGAAACCCAGCGCCTGGTGATGTCTATGCGTTCCAGACTTCAGGCTGTAATTGACTGCAAAGGATTTGCAACCAAGTATTACAAAGTGAAAATTTTATTTATGACTGTTAATCTGTCCCATTACTTTTGGTCCCTTAAAAATTGGGAGCCACATATACAAACTGTTGTAATTCCTACACCGTTCACCTGATTTGGATGTAAATACCCTCAAATTAAAGCTGAAAGTTTGCAGTTAAAGCACATCTTGTTCGTTTAATTTTAAATCCATTGTGGTGGTGTATAGAGCCAAAAAGATTAGAATTGTGTCGATGTCCCAATATTTATGGACCTGACTGTATTTAGGAAAGATTGGGGCAATGGTAAAAGAGGAGGAAGGATTTGTCTGTATGTTAAGCCTGAATTTAAGCCTGTAGTCAGAGAAGATATTTCTGGTGGAACTAGCGGTAATGTTGAATGTTTGTGGGTAGAGTTAAATAGCAGAGGAGCAAATTCTAAAAGAATATGGAGTATGCTATAAACCCCCAAATATTATTGAAAGTGGGGAACTACAATTATTGTTACAGATTGGAAATGCAGCTAAACATGGGCAACATTTAATAATGGGAGATTTTAACTACTCTGAAATAAACTGCATGAATGAGACCAGCAGTTCAGCTAAGGAGAGCCGGTTCTTGAGCACATTTAGGGATCATTATCTGGCCCAGGTTATACAAGAACCCACTAGAAATGAGGTTATCTTGGATTTAGTAATCACAAATAATATTGATATGGTATCAAATGTTGAAATAGGGCAATCTTTGGGAAACCATGATCACAACAGTCTCATTTGAGATTGAATTAAAAAAACAAAACTGTAAACGGCTAACAAAAACTTTTAATTTTAAAAAGGCAGTTTTTGGGTTATATTAAATTAAATTTCCGTGTTAACACGTTCCTCGCAAATGTCATCTTACTGTTATTTGTGAGGAACGATTCCTCATTGCATTGCCCGCAGCCGCCATTGCTTGCTAACACACAAAAATGGCTCAGAGGAGAGCAACGTATTAACACGCTCACATAAATCCATGGCATTCAAGCTCGTAATGGAGCGAGGATCGCTACGGGCACAAAAAAGCTCCTGCACAGCTTACTACAGCCCAAATGTGTCCTCGGAACAGCCCCAACTCCAGCCTCTAAAGCTCCCCCTGCTCCCCAAATGCATCCCCATGCTGGCACCTAACATTAACCCCCGCTGCATTTAAAATGTCACATTTCCCACCGCATGTCCTTAAAGGACCTGCGATTAAATAAAACATGAACCCCTGCCGCGGGAGTACTAGAAGTACCCCCCGGCACCTAAAATTAACCCCCATCACTCATGGGGCTCTATACAGAGCCCCATCAGTCCTATAGGGGTCTATATAGACCCCTATAGGACACTAATTAACCCCTATAATAACAGAGAGACTGGGCTAAGATTTGGCTCGTCTCCCGAATAGCGCTCAGCAGGTTGGAATTTAATAGGGCTATTTAACGTTCTAAGGGCAGAAATACAAAGTATAGAATGGGACAGAGAACTGGCAGGTAAAAATACTGAACATAAATGGACAACATTTAAATCCTTACTAAATATACATACTTATCACCATATACCATGTAGGAATAAAAGTAAAAGGAGTAAATCACATCCAACGTGGCTTAACAATGATTTAACGATCAAGATTCGGAGTAAAAAACAGGCATTTAAATTATACAAACAAGAGGTGACAGAGACTGCTTTACAAGAGTATAAGGAAATCAACAAGGCTTGCAAAAGGGTTATTAGACTGGCTAAAATAGAAAATGAAAAGTTAGATGCAAAGGAGAGTAAGACTAACCTTAAATTATTGTTTTAATATATTAATGGGAAGAAGGCCAGGAAGTAAGCTATAGGAACCTTACAATGTGAAACAGGGCATCTGACAATTAGCGACCAGGAAAGGGCAGATGAGCTAAATAGGTTCTATTCTTCGGTATACACAAGGGAGGTACCAGTGGTTGGAACAAAATGGGGCTACACTACCTTCACCAAATAATTGGTTAACGCAGGAAGAAATCCAAAAGTGGTTGGAAAAAATCAATTGTTAATAAAGCCCCAGGTCCTGGTTGAATACATTTAAGGGTACTGAGGGAACTGGGCTCTGTAATAGCCAAACTATTATATCTAATATTTCAAGATTCATTCAACATAAGGCCTTTAACAGATTCCTGGAGAAAATCAGAGTTGATACCTATATTTAAGAAGAGAGCAATAACAAATCCAGGAAATTATAGACCTGTAATCCTCACTTCTTTAGTGGGAAAGCTTTTAGAAGGGTTAATAAGGGATAGTATACAATAATATGTCTATTTAAACAAGATTATAAGAAGGAATCAACACAGATTTATGAGGGATAGGTCATGTCAAACAAACCTAATTAGTTTCTATGAAGAGGTTAGTAGGAACTTGGATCAAGGCAACTCAGTGGATGTAGTCTTTTTGGACTTTGCAAAGGCTTTTGATACAGTGCCACATGTGAGACTATTGAGCAAACTAAGGGATACAGGAATTGCAGTAAATATCTGTAAATGGATTGAGAGCTGGCTAAAAGACCGGAAGCAAAGGGTTGTTGTGTAAATGGAACATACATCAGATTGGTCTAATGTGGTAAGTGGGGTTCCTCAGGGCTCAGTATAAGGTCCTCTAATTTTTAACATATTTATTAATGACTTAGAAGTAGGATTGGAAAGTATTGTCTCCATTTTTGCTGATGAAACTAAGTTGTGCAAGGTAATTAAATCAGATAATGATGTACTTTCCCTTCAAAGGGGTTTGCATACATTTAGAGAAATGGGAGACTAAATGGCAGATGAGATTTAATACGAATAAATATAAAGTCATGCATTTGGGAACGAAAAATAGCCATGCAATTTTAGATTCTTAATGGAGCAAATCTAGGGGTATCAGATATTGAACGTGATTTGGGAGTACTTGTGGACAATCACCTAGGTAACAGTGCTCAATGCCAAGAAGCACCTGCAAAGGCAAGTAAAATATTAGCATGTATTAAGAAGGGTATAGACGCAAGGGAAGCAAATATAATTCTGCCACTGTACAAATCCCTAGTACGCCCTCATTTGGAATATGTAGTACAATTTTAGATACTACTTCATAAAAAGGACATTTTAGAGCTGGAAAAATTACAGAGAATAGCAACAAAACTAATAAGGGGAATAGAGGGGCTAAGTTATGAAGCAAGACTAACAAAATTAAACTTATTTTCTATAGAAAAAAGAGGGGATATGATTAAGTAAATATATCCACAGTCAATACAAGGTTTTGTCAAGTGAGCTTTTTGTGCCAAGAGGTTTTCAATGGACAAGAGGACATCCTTTGAGATTAGAAGTAAAAGGATTCCACCTTAAAGAAAGAAAAGGGTTCTTCACAGTAAGGGTGGTTAATCTCTGGAATTCTCTACCAAAGGAGGTGGTGACAGTGGATTCGATAGATAACTTTAAAAAGGGATTTGATATATTTTTAAATAATAAGAGCATTCAGGGTTATCCTGGATAATTAGAGAGTGAGCATTGATCCAGGGAGGAGTCAGATCGCCAGTATCTGGGTTCAGGAAGGAATTTTATATATTTTTTCCGCTTTTGGTACAAAGTTTCACTGTTTTTTTTTTTTTTCTGTTTGCCTTCCTCTGGATAAATTAACAATTAATCTGCATATTGCAAATCAAAGGAGATTTAAAAAGGTTGAACTTGATGGACTAAAAGTCTTTTTTCGACCTCAATTACTATGTAACCTTTATTTGTAATGCGCCAACATATCCCATAGAGCTGTACAGGGGAAAAGAACAGGGAAAACTCATTTGATAATCTGATCTTCAATAATAGTGACAATGTTATTAACTTTTCACCTCCCAGTCGTTAGCAGATCTTATTTCTGAGGATCATGTTGACACCTTCATCAGCATAAAAAAAGAGGCCGAGAATTAGCAGATTACACTTTGTGACACAAGCTCTTACAAAAGCTCAGACAACCTTCAGGAGTAGTAAGAAATATAGCACAAGACCAGTATACATATCAGCAGAGTGCCTTATATACACAATCTCAGGAGGCAGGTAAGATCCTCAATTGTCTCTTGATCTATTATCCTTCCTTCAGCACCTTGAGTGTTTGGAAATACTCACGTGAACCTGCAAGTGTCACTTCTTAGTCTTGATTCTATCTGTTAGAAGTTTGTGGGGGAGCACCCCTGAGTAGCAGGTGATACATTGGCAATTCACTCCCCTCAATGACAGGTGTCACTGAGGGAACCAGAGTCTCAACTGCGGTCCAGGCCTACCTTGCCTTTTCCATGTGATGCAAAATGGTGGATACCTTTTTCATTGGCCTGTTTACAATTTTGGAAATAGTTGTATCCTGTGGTTGCTTCAAGGCTGCAGGGACGGAAAGTTTTATTGCTTTAGTATGTGTTTTAGGAGCTTGTGATGAAAGTACATGTAATGGAGAAGGGATATGTTAATACAATTGACTAGTTCGGATGAAATTAAGTAAGTTTAGATGAGTGGACTATTATCTAGCATACTGATGTCCATCGGTATGAAGCCCCAGGAATACTTTCTATTTATTTTTCTAACAATAACATGGTATTCGTAACCAGGTGAGAATACTATGCATTGTTTGAAAAAATAAATATAGAGGGCAATGTGTCTGACAAGTTAGCTCAGTGGGCCATAATGACAATTTATTAACTTGCTCTCCATTTATCAGTATACATTATTTAATAAATGGAGAGGGGTCTGTCTGAAAGGGCTTGGTTTGTCTTCTATACATTTTTAAGAGTTACCATTACGGTGCTGCGAACAAATGATAATGCTTCTAAAAAGTCCACTTCTATTACCAAAGCTGAAGGTCAAATTTAAACTATCATGTGGCATTTTCAGGGCTGGGTACAACATCCGTGTTAGAAGCCTGAACGACAATAATGTTTGGTATAAGTGTGTTATCTTGAGTCTAGATACCATTATTCTCTGTAACACTCTTGATTTTGAGTTGGAGCAGGGGTAAATATTGGTAGACCTGGGAAATGGATTCTGCATTTTCCTCAGCAGAGAGTATTTAGAGTAGAAATTGAAGAGGATGACAATATTTCTGATTTGCGATATAAGGCAGTGTGGATAATATGACTTTTGATATTATGTGATGTAATTTTTACTCAGTAGTGTTGAAACTGCTTTGTTCTGTAGCTATTCACATTATAATATGCCTGGTGTAAATGTGTCACATTGTCTAGAAAAACACAACAAAGAATATCCCCAAAAGAAAAATTTAGGAAGACAAACTGGGTATATGATGAGACTATGAAAGCAGCCTAGGAAAGAAGGAAATTGACAGGTAGAGGAGATAGGTAGAGGAAATATTTTTCCAATTAAATGCAGAATTCCAGAGGGCAGCAAGATGGGTCAAGGAGACAGTATATAATGAGTGATGGAAAGAGATAGAAGAAGATAACAGAATGGGAAAGTCAAGAGATCTCTTCAAGAAAGTTGGTGATCTCAATCAAACCTTTCATGCCAAAGAAAAACATGGTAGGGATTTAACAGAACTAGATCAGATAAAGAAGAGGTAGCAGAAGATCTATACAGGAAGGTTCTGAACAGCATTGATAACACCAGTAGTTTGTTCCTTGAGCTGGAGCCAGACATCTTGCAGAGTGAAGTGAGATATTCCCTAGGAAGCCTTGCTGATAACAAGGCTGCAGGATTTAAAGAAATACTAGTTAAACTGTTCAAAATCCTAGAAGATGTTTCTGTGAAAGTGTGGATTGCCTTATGCCAACAAATTTCGAAAACTAAACCATGGCCAGTAGACTGAAAAAGGTCAGTCTGTATACCAATCTCAAAAAAAGCAGTGCCAAAAAGTGCTCCAATTGCACTAATTTCACATGCCAGCAAGGTAATACTTAAGATTATGCAAGCTCGGCTTCAACAATATATGGACGGGAACTACCAGATGTGCAAGTCAGGTTTTGCAGAGGAAAAGGCACAAGAGATCAAATTGCAAATGACTGGTGATTAAAAGAGAAAGCAAGAGAGTTCCAGAAAAACATTAACCTCTGCTTCATAGACTACTCTAAAGCCGTTGACTGTGTGGATCATACAAACAAAATATTTCAAGTTCCTAAACAGATGGGATACAGAGCCAGATTTAATCGAATGGTTCAAGATCCGGAAAGGATTGTGAGAAGGTTACATATTATTACCTTATTTATTCAACTTAGACGTGGAACACGTCATGAGGTAAGGCCAAGCTGATTTAATCCAAAGTAGGAAATAATATTGCTGAAAAATATCCACAACCTCAGATATGCAGATTATATTGCTCTGAAGGTGAAGAGGAACTAAAGATCCCTATTGATGATGGTGATAGAGGAGAGTGCAAGAGCTGGCCTGCTGCTCAACGTTAAGAAGACGAAGATCATGGCAAATTACAATCTCATTTCCTGGCAAATAATCTGGAAAGAAGTGTAAGCAGTGACAGATTTTATTTTCCTGGGATCCAGGATTTCTTAAATGATAGCTATCTGTCAAATCTGGACGAACTTAAAAAAAAAAAAAAATAGATATTACACTATTAATAAATGTCTACATAGTTAAAACAAGGGTATTCCCAGCTGTAAAATATGGATTTGAAAGCCGGACCATATAGAAGGAGGAGCACTGTAAAATGTATGCCTTTCAATTGTGGTGTCTGGAAAAAAACTGCTTAGAGTCCCTTGGAGCTCAGATGGGGAGTGGCTTACATATGTGCCTGGTCTGCTGCGGTCCATATGGTCATGAAGAGTTAGACACAACTAAATGACTAAGCGACAACAAATATTTCTTGGTTTACTGTTTAAGATAGTTTTTTGAAAACTTACATATGACCAAATGTTCTATTGTCATAGCTTATCCTATTGTAGTATATTCAGTTGTCTGTGGTATGTTTGGCACATGGGATGTTGGTTGGTGTCACTGTATGTGTTTGTCAAGCTCCAGAATAGATAATAATCCAAGATTGTTCAGATCTTACATCCTCTGATTCCAATGGGGAGAATTTCTATTATACAACCTCTAGTTGCTTAGTAAATCTGGTTAAGAAGCTTATTGGATTACTTGGAGGTGTCTTCTGGTGATTTACTGAGAGACTGACAGGTGCATGGGGAAATAGGTATATGTAGAATCTTATTAGTTCATTTTATTAGCATGTCTATAGGACTAACACATGTGACAAAAGTTCCTTGTTCTCCATATCCTCGATAGTACAAATTGGACAGTCCATAAAACTTTCACAAGCTGCAAAATATTAAAATGCTAAGTTGCACTTGATACATAAATAGGTAAAAAGAAATCCATAATATTATGCTAATTTTTACATAAAAGATCAGGTAAATGTAAATAGATATTTTTTCTAAAACTGTATAGTATACATGTTATAATATGACTTTCTATGTAGAATATTGATGTGGCCATTCAATGTTGTGTATTGGGATTCTTTATGTTCTGCGTTTTGCTACAGTATACTAACATTAAAGATTACATTTTTAGCAGTTAGTCAGTCTTTCTGATCCACCCATGATAACAATATTCTAATGTTTTGTTTTAATAAGGTCTTTACGAATAATTAGTAATTATCCCCTTTGTTCTTTAGTCAAGTCTCAGGCCTCAGGGTCAGAAGAGGGAGCGCAGGATCACCGTCCACAATCGGGAGGGCAAGAGGCTGGTGGCAGATACAGGGCCCCTAACTACAAGCTCGAGGAGATGATGGTCCTCCTTCGTGCCATCCGTGAGCGCCCCACTATCCTTGCTGGGGGTAGGGAAGTCAGACCCGGGCCCAGGGCCCAGGCCTGGAAGGAGGTAGCGGCCGCAGTCACAGCAGTGGGCATTGCAGAAAGGGATGTGAGGTCCGTGAAGCATCGCTTTGATGACATTCGGGCCAAGCTGAGAAGGAAGATGGCCAAGGAGGACAGTGCAGCCACAACACCATTTGGTGGCCCCCAAGTGACTGTGAAGTACAACGAATGGGAGAGGGTGCTCAAGGACATGCTGAGCCAGGGGCCGGTCACTGGAGCTCCAGGCCTGGTGGCCCAACAGGATCAAGCCTCTATGTCAGGTGAATACCAGATATGCCACGACACATACATCACACTCTTATAAAAAAACACATGTAAATGAGGACCAGGAATGCCTCTGACATGTCAGCTCCCTGAATTTAACAATGGATAAATGGATCATTGATGCGTCATCACTGTCATTAGTGGGCACAACACAAGTAATCAACCAATAGAGAGTCCATGTATGGGTGTGTCCACTGCAGCGTATGCAGATACAGGCCGCAGCTGGAATCAAGATATTGTTATGAGCCAATAATAATCAAGCGCATGATCCAAAGGATAGGTCACATCTAGTAGAAATTAAGTGAAACACCCAGGTTCAAGGCAAGATGTTAGATAGTTAGGAATGAACAAAAAACAGTATATTATTCAACATAATTAAAACCTATACCATTTTTCTCTCTTTAACAGCTGGCAGGTGGACTTGGTTCTTTAGTGAGCAAGATTCGGGGGCCTCTGATCCATCGGAGCAGGATGTTGTGGACCGTCTCCCTGCCCAACAGCACCCAACGCAGGAGGAGGAGGCAAGAAGAGGAGCAGAGGGCCCGGGATATGAGGAGGAAGACCAGATCGTCTGGGCAGTGGGGTCGCCTGCTGGACCGTTGACCACACCCATGCCATTTGACCCCACTATCTCCCTCTTTCAACAACTTGGGTCACCGCCCGGGCCTTCCAATTGTACTGGCTATAGAGGCTTTCCACCACCTCCTCCCCCCAGCAATGCCACAACTTGGCTCCCACCAGGCCCACCACCAGAAGGGTGCCAGGCTCCAGTCGGGCCAAAGCCCCTCCCCACTGGGTCACCACCACCGCCAACTCCTCACCCAGCCATGCCCACACACACAGGACCTCCATCCCAGGGCCCACCACCTGAGCCTGGCCAGGGGGAGATGCTGTCCCTCATGCGTCAGCTCGTGGAGAGCAGTCGGGGGATCCAGGCCAGTATCTCTTCCAGCCACGCAGAAATAGTGGGCATCCTGCAGAGGCAGCATAGGGAGGTGAGGAGACATCAACTAATGGTGGAGTCATACCTGGCTGAGCTGCTCCAGAACTCAGCGAATCGGAGCAAGCTAATCTAGGTGAACATTGATGCTACATGGTTACATAGTAATTGAGGTTGAAAAAAGACTTTCAGTCCATCAAGTTCAACCTTTTAAGATCTCCTCTGATCTACAATATGAAGATTAGTTGTTACTTAATTGAATCCAGAGGAAGGCAAACCGAAAAAAACCAAGTGAAACTTAACCAATCGTCTCAAAGGAAAAAAAAGAAATTCTTCCTGACCCCAGATACTTGTGATCAAATTCCTCCCTGGATCAATACTATCTCTCTAATTGTCCAGGATAACCCTGAATGCCCTTTTTGATTAGAAATAAATCCAGTCTCCTTTTAAAGTTATCTATTGAATCTGCAGTCACCGCCTCCTTTGGTATTGAATTCCACAGATTAACCACCCTCACTGTGAAGAGCCCTTCTCTTTCTTTAAGATGGAATCTTTTTACTTCTAACCTCAAAGGATGTCCTTGTGTCAGTTGGAAATCTCTTGGCAAAAAAAGCTCACTTGACAAATCTTTATACTGACCCTGGATGTATTTATATGAGGTATACCTCCTCTTAGATGCCTTTTTTCTAGAGAAAATAAGCTTAGTTTGGTTAGTCTTTCTTCATAACTCCCCTTATTGATTTTGTAGCCCTTCTCTGTACCTTTTCCAGCTCCAAAAAAAATCCTTTTTTATGAAGTGGTGCCAAAAAATTGTAAAATATTCCAAATGAGGGCGTGCTAGAGATTTGTAGAGTGGCAGAATTATATTTGCTTCCCTTGCTTCTATACCCTTCCTAATACATGCTAATATTTTATTTTCTGCTTGGCATTGAGCACTGTTACCTAGATGGTTGCCCACAAGTACCCCCAAATCCCTTTCAATATCTGATATCCCTATATTTGCTCCATTAAGATTATAAATTGCATGGCTATTTTCCTTCCCAGATGCATGACTTTACATTTATATGTATTAAATCTCATCTGCCATTTATATGCCCATTCCTCTTTTTTACGTAAATCCCTTTGGAGGGAAAGTACATCATTATCCGATTGAATTACCTTGCACAACTTGGTGTCATCAGCAAAAATGGAGACACTACTTTCCAATCCTACTTCTAAGTCATTAATAAATATGTTAAAAAGGAAAGGACCTAATACTGAACCCTGAGGAACCCTACTTACCACATTAGTCCAATCGGAGTATGTTCCATTTACTACAACCCTTTGCTTCCTGTCTTTTAGCCATCTCTCGATCCATGAGAAGATATTTACTGCAATTCCTGTATACATTTGTTTGCACAATAGTCTTCCATGTGGCACTGTATCAAAATAGGTATCACCTCTGCTTTTCTCCAGTCATCTGGTAGAGACCCTATGTTGAGTGAATCTTGAAAACCTAAATATCATGATTTGGCTATTACAGAACTCAGTTCCCTCAGTACACTTGGATGTATTCCATCAGGACCTGGGGCTTTATTAACATTTTTATTTTTTCCAATCTCTTTTGGATTTCTTTCTGCGTTAACCAATTATTCGACAAAGGTAGTGTTGCCCCTTATGTTGCGGTGTCCCAACCACTGGTACCTCCCTTGTATATACCAAAGAAACAAAACTATTTAGCTCATCTGCCTTTTCCTGGTCACTAATTATCAGACGGCCTGTGTCTGTGATACTCTCTGGTTCCAAGCACTGCCTCCTCCACACCAGAGGCCTCCCCCACACAACCGCAGCCTAACCACTCCTCGCTTCCTGCAATGACTCCGGTGCTGCCGCTTTCTGGGGTGATGGCTCCCCCACAACTCCTCATCCTCCTCCACTAGGGAGAATGTGTATGTATGATAGCTTTAACAAGAAGAGCTGGATTGTCTAGTTTTGTTGAAATTGTCTTTAAAAACCAGTGTCTGTTATATGGAGGTTGCGAGGACATATTCAAGACTTTTGAAGAGACAAATGAGGACATATGCAGGACTAAGGAAGAGACAATCCGCTCAACCAGAACCACTGAATCACTAAAAGACTCAAACAAGTCTATACAGGTTTGAAAAAAGGTCTTTTTATGGGGTGGGCAAACAAGGATGTGTATGTGACTATCCCTTTAATAATAACACTCCAAAACCGGTCCTATTCCCATCATGTGGGAAATAAACCAGAAAGGTTAAGAGGTATTGGGTACCGTAAGAGCTATCCCTTTGTTCGTGTTAAGTGGGGGTAATTGACACCCCTCTAAACCATTATTGGCAGTTAATCACAAATATACATGGTCCCTAGGTTTAGGCTCCGAACAATTGGCTATAGGATAATTATGATGACTCTTGTTAAGCAGAAGGGAACCTGATATAGCATGTCAGAACTTTTACTACTAAAAATCCAATATTATATGGTTACTAGTTGTTTACCCATCATAAATGACAATATAATATTACATGTGTCTCTTCCCCCCTCTGTCTCTTCCCCCTTTCATCCTCTCTGTCCCTTCCCCTGGCTTTGCACATGCACGCCTGTCGCCGGGCATGCGCACTGCGGCATGTACGGAAATCCATACACATAGTTTCTAAAATGCGCATACGCTCCCACTGGAGCGTTACGCACTCTTTAGAAACTATATTACTGATTAAAATGATATTATATTCCTATTATCCTTTCTTTTATATCTATTGTATTAATATTTTATATGCTCTATAAAATGTCAATGTGGAGGACATGTTCTTACATTTTTCCCAACATTTTTCATTTTCTTTATTTTTTTTATTTTTTGCTGTTTGTTTGTGAACATTACGAACCTTTAATATAAGGTATGATATAATATGCTATATCCAATTAGCCCTACAGAGAAGAGAGACATAGAAACAGATAAAATAACGAGATAAAGAGACAGGTAATTCTCTATTACAGAATAAAAGAATCATCTTTTTTTCTCTCTATCTAAGAAATTCTTGCACTAATTGGAGAGATAAGGTTTATTTTTATCTAAACACTTCTCAAAAGTTCCCATCTATAGGGATGTTTGAAGTAGACATCCTGTCTATTTCCCAATTAATATATTTGTCTTGGTATGTAACGCAACAGTTTTACATTGAAATGTCAATGTATGCAAATAGTGTTTTCATTTTACGATTTAAGGTCGAAGGTTAATTTTATTTTAATTATTTAATTGTAATTTGAAGGTACAATGGCGCCATCTGGTGTTCCAAGAAATTAATTGACACTTAATAAGCCTATATAACAAGAATACATTCTATTAAGTGTTAAATATTCAGAATTTCTGATTTTCTGAATTTCTGGTTGCCAAATATGTAGTCTAATTTGAATACCTGATAAGCGAATTATGTTTTGGGTATAATTAGGAGACAGACAAAGAAATAGAAAAAGAAGCTCTCTTATCTAGCAACCAAGATCTAAAGGATTAAGATCTAACGGCTAACATTAGAGAAACACAGACACACCCCAAGGAGAAACTTTGAAACTCCTAGAAAGAAACACTTACTATTTGGGACATTCCCAAAACACAGAGCTAATTCAAAATGCATTCTACAAAGAAACCCTCACAGATCACTAAAAAAATAATTCACACTCTTGCATACCAATAACTTATTTGCAAATATAAGAAAATATCCAGATCTCCATTGGGCTGAGTCATTTGGTGAAATCACTAAGTATTGTATAAGATTAATATTTTTCTAAATATTATTTCTTTTTCTTTACAATCATGGACATATTTATTTAATTTACTGTAAAATAGATTGCTATATCAATATTTATCTGATATATACAATGTACCACTATGATTTGTAAATTATAAGTCGATGTATAATTTGCAAATTAACAGCCTTATTAAATTGCAATTCGGCAAATTTATAAGGGCCCTTATTAAGCACATAGCATATTTTTTTACAGAAGTTTTTAGTTAGTGAAGACCTTGCTTTTGGATAGAAGTTCACTAACTAAAAACTTCTGTCAAAAAAATATGCTGTGTGCTTAAATAGAGCCCTTTTAAATTTGCTGAATCAAAATTTAATAAGGCTGCTAATTTATAAATACCATAAATATCAGCTGTTATAGCAATCCAATTTTTTTTTGCTTATACATATTGGTAATGAAAAACATTCTCTCTTTTGAATTAGAGATAATACCTTATTTTAGACTATAAAAATCATATGATATTAAAATGGTATGGTATCTTAATAAATAGATATTTGTAAACATACCAAAGTAATCAAAACTATCTCTGATGTCATAATTACCATATTAATTATATTAAGCATGCTGTGCATGTCTTGTATATGATTATGTGGACAATGTGATAACTAATACTTCTTAATTGTTGTACCTTGACTTTATATCTATTATAATTGTTTATATCATGTTATATTTAAATATACTGAATTATTATCTTTATTCATCTATAATAAATATCTTTTCACATAATACAGCTCTGTTTATTTCATGAGGCCAAAGCTTATATATATATTTTTTTTTTTAATCTGTTCTGTAATCAGTGATACAGGTAAAAGTGGGTGTGGCTTGATCTGTGTAAGTTATATCTGTGTGCATTTTTGTGAGGTTCTGTTTGAATCAGTTCTGTAAATCAGTGCAGTGTTTTCTTCCTGTGGGCTGTAATCCGGGTCCAGGTGAGAGTGGGTGTGGCTTGGCCTGTGTAAAGGTTTATCTGTGTGCATTTTGTCGTGTTCTGCTGAATCAGTTCTGTGAGGCAGGGCAGTGTTTTCTGTCCTGTGCTCATTTATCATTGTACAGGCGAGTAGGCGGGGTCTATTTAGACAAGGAAAGAGCGAGCTTGGGAGCTTGCAATCATTTCTAGTGTAAGAATCCAAAGGAAAGGGGTATTATAAGAAAACAGAAAACAAACATATTTTTTTTTCTGTTTTGTTTGGGTTAAGGTGTAGAAAAGCAATCTTTATACAAATACATTGATTGTTTTTTTTCACTGTATTTCTGTAACTGATAATCATGAGTCTGTCCAGTGGCAACCTCACTCAGTGTACATCCTGCCAAATGTATGCACTACTGGAACAGATGATCCAGGGTCCATACCTCTGTGACAGGTGTGAGCATGTTGTCTCTCTGGAAGGTCAAATTGAAGATCTGGAGAATTGCAGCACTTAGTGATACTGCTCCACTGGAAAGGGAGGTGGTGCTCACGGAGCACAGTTTAGCTGGGCCTAGCATGGAGGGAGGAGCTGGGGCTAGTGAGGATGGCCAGGGAGGTAGCTGGGTTACAGTTAGAAGGGGATTTAGGGGGAACAGGAGGAGGCAGGCCAGTTCTGAGTTGGCAAACACCAACAGATTTGCCAGATTGAGTGAAACTGTTGGGGATGTCCACTCAGGAATGGCAATGCCAGATAGAGCTGTTCCCTCTAACAGCCGGAAAAACAGTTCTACTGGAAGAGTGGGAGGGCAGAATAGGCAGAGCAACAGACATGTTTTGGTGGTAGGGGACTCTATTATTAGGAAGGTAGACATGGTAATTTGTCACTCAGATCCCAGCAATCGAACAGTTTGCTATCTCCCTGGTGCTCGGGTTCGGCATGTTGTGGATCGGATGGATAAATTATTGGGAGGGGCTGGTAATGAACCGGCGGTCTTGGTACACATTGGTACCAATTACAAAGTTAGTGGAAGATGGAGCGTCCTAAAGAATGATTTTAGAGAACTAGGGAATAAGCTTAGAGCAAGGACCTCCAAGGTAGTATTTTCTGAGATACTACCAGTGCCACGTGCTAGCCCAGGGAGGCAGAAGAAACTTAGGGAGGTTAATGCGTGGCTAAAAAAAGTGGTGCAGTGCAGAGGGTTTTGGGTTTTTAGAGCACTGGGCTGACATTAAAAAAATAAAATAAATTTAACTATGAAAATGTGATTTATGTATAGTGATATGTCACACGTATATGTGTATCATGTATAGTGACTTGCGGCCTTGTGTAGCCGCAGTTGCTGGCAAGGAGCACCGAAGGCGCTCCTTGCCAGCAACTGCAGCCCTCACGAAGCAAGGGCCTCAGTTGCTGGCATGGAGCGCCGGAGGCGCTCCTTGCCAGCAACTGCGGCCCTCGCAAAGCGATACGTAAAGTATATTCATTTATTAATGTATTATTTCTTTCATTATTATACACCAAACAGCATTAGCTCACTTACAATTTAATTGCCGTCATTTTTTGACGGGCAAGTCGCTAGTATATATATATAATATATTGTGTAGTAAGAATTTGAAATTAGTCAAAATTGGGAAATACATATAATATGTAATTTTTTATTAATATTTATAAAGGTTATTGATATTACTAATATTACCATATTAATTGTCAAAATCCACGACAAGCAGTTGAGATCTACGAATTATGAGCCTCATTCAATTTGGGGCTTGCAACTCCATTGCAGACAGGATTGTCTGAGATTGAGTTGCGTGCCCAAGTAGCTCTACTCTTCCGACGCTATTTTATTATGAGGGCTCGCAAGGTATGGCCCGATCCCGAAAAGCGAGACCTCCTTGCTCCAAGTAAGCTGTAGTTGGCTTTTAGCCATTTACAGGCTTGACGGAGTTGTTAGGAAGGGGGCATCAGAGCAATTGAATAGCGATTTGCAACCTTGAAAGATCAAAGGCTTTGAGGGAAGTAACTTACAATTTGACAAATCGCAATGGGTCGGTAGGGAATGCGGGTCGGAGCAAGTAACTCGACCGGAGGCCGCAATCGGAAGTCAATTGAGTAGCAAAGTAACCTGCGACTTAGACTTGCGACCACGGATCTCAAAAAAGTAGCAATTGAATGAGGCTCTGTATATATTCACTTACCTGCATACAGATCTGAGTTCATGTCCACCTGCTGTATATTGTTTTCCTCTCTCATACTCTTGTATTTGTTCAGTGCTTTGCACAATATCAGTATTGGCCTCATCTGTGCACATAATTCAATAATAAATACACACTTTGTTTCATATATGGGACTTAGCATCATACTGTAACATATAATATATAAAACACAGACTATTCTTAAAATCACCTGCAGTCCTTTGTAACATGCTCTTCTGAAGAACTAGATTTGATATGAACAAAGTGTCTGCTTCTATAAGGGCATGTGTGTGGGATTTAAATATAGAGAAACTTCTGCCTCAACTGTAATATGACAATAAACAAAGCCCCTATCTGGTGGTCTCACCAAGTTGTAAAGACCATAAAACAAAACTGCAGAAGATCAGGGACTTCTCATTCCGAACAACTCTCTGTTTTCTGTGAATATGAAATCCCAGGTGCTACCAAGATTACTGGGTTACACTGAAATCTTCAAGCTTACTTGAGGCAAATATTGATGTATGATTTATGGTCACCCGGCATCTTAGGCTGCTTTCAGCTGGCAAAGGGATAATGAGAAAGTGTCAGAAAAGTAAAGGGAGCTGTACCTTAAGTTTTTTTACATTTTACACAAAGGAGCAGCGTTGTATCTTGCTTGTAGAGTCAGTGAAAGATTGAAGTTTGCTTCCTGTCTGACCAAATCATCACCTGATAAATCCACCTATACCACAGCCTGGCAACTATAACTAATGTTCAATTCCTTCTTGATTTATTTCTGTGTTTTTATTGACTGTACTAAATATAACTGTTTATCCATTTTTTATGGCATATTTATACTATGAAATTATTCAGATTAAACCATTTTCAGTCAGCTGGATCTCTCTGTTCTTAAGAAAGTCATATTACCTTATACATTTTCATAGTATAAGGTTAAATTGTCACTTCTGACAAAATTATGGATTTGTATAACTTTTATAGTTTCACAAAACCGAATGATCCATATATATATTTATATCTTACATTGGTGATGTCAGCTGTTTGTCTCTGAGACATTGCCATTATTGCTCTCCATTTTCTAATCTTCTGATTTCCACCAGCAGCATCAGCACTAGATAGGCTGAGGAATAAGGGTTGTAACAGTAAGGGCTACAAGAAAGAGTTACTTAAATGATCACTTTAGTGGTCTTATAAAGGGGTCTCTAAGGTATAGATTAGTAAGACTTGATAAAGAAAAAAACATGTATTGAACATTTACTGTTCATTTTTACAATCACCTACTGTTGCCCGATGAGCCTTCCAGTCTGTATAAACTCTAGTTCTCTCCAGTCCCTGAATGAAGTATTGTGCATGGAGTGGACCCACCAAAGGGGATGAGTCAAACTGAAAACCACTGTCTGAAACACACAGTAGCAGGGGGGGGGGTGTAACCTGATCTACTAGCCATGTACAAACATTTTCTAGTCACCACACGCTATCATACTGCAGTTGTACTATGCGCTTTAGCCCTCTGCCCTTCGTAGCTCCACTCCAGACAAAATACTTCATTCAGGGGTCTAGAAACCTAGAGCTTATATAGCAGTGTTTCTCAGCTACAGTCCTTTGGGCCCACCAACAGTTCACATGTTAGGTATATCCCAGCTTGAGCACAGATGAGCTTATCAGGAGCTCAGTAATTACGTTTAACCACCTGCAGAACCTCTGATTAGCTCACCCTCATACCAAAACTTGAACTGTTGGTGGGCCCTGAGGACTGGAGTTGAGAACCACTATAGTCTGAGATCATGACTGAAAATCAGTATTTGATTATTTAAATGCACAGTGAAAGTTTAATAAAGTTATTTTTTCCTCATTAAACCATACCAAATAATTATTGAGAAATGTCTGTAAAGACCACTAAAGGGGTCCTTTACTCCCAGCAAATCCATTGTAATTTAAGTCTATAATGGAGACGACATTGGTGAGAGAATAATAAGGTCAAAAGCTCTTGGGTTATTGGTCACATTTACACTCCATAAATCCTGTACTAAAGTGGAGTATTTAGAGATGCTGGAACTGGACTGGGGAGCAGGTCTTGCAATGCACTCTGGGTGATCTGTTACAAAAGGATATAGTTATGTTTATCACTCACCTGTCAGAGGTCCTGGACAGACTTCCTCCTGCTGAATATATATACTGTATATATTTATTTAACTTATTTTTTAGACATTCAAATGTAATCAGTAATGTACTATTCATTGTTTGTACTACTGTACTTTCCAGGCACACGCCCCACCCTTATGATCAGCAGTAACTGTGAAACAGTTCTGTATGTGGGTAGGTGTCCTAGTTTGTGCATAATCCTCCCAGTGCTGTGCTTAAAGCTGTAAAAAACAGTGTGCATAAGCTTAAAAGATAGCAAAAACCTTTAATCAATCATAATCACAACGCCGATATCTAAAAACGGTGCAGTTGAGATCCTATCAGGTATGATACACAAAATATTCTCACGTGTATAATATACAGACTACAATAGTCAAAATGAATATAAATATTCCAAGTGTACATATATGTAGCCTCAATCAAATCTGGGCTCCATCGCGCACAGCCGATTGTCTGCGATTGAGTTGCATGCCCAAGTAGTCCTTCTCTTACTGTGCTATTCAATTAGCCGGGCCCACAAGTTATATTGTAAATCGGAAGCCATGCTGTTGGACGAAGCATTTCAGGGCTTGAACATGAAGGCCGTAACTCCCGCAATCGAAACAGCCAATGGAAACAAAGATTGTCATCATGACATTAATGAATCCAACCTTCAAGCCCGTAGGGCTTTGAATCACGTAGGACTTTTAAAAATGGAGGTGGCAACCTTGCTGCAGGGTCCCCACATGAACCCCATGATGCAGGGGTCCTGATCAGGACCCCTGCAGCATTTAAAAATTCAAACTTCTTCCCAAGGGTCCTTAAAGGTCCTGCAACACACAAATGAGCAATCCCGGCCGTGTAAGTACCCCCACGGCAACTAACATTAACCCCCCTATGCTGCGGGACCCCCAGAGGGTCCCCACATTAACCCTTGCTGCGGGGATCCCGATTGGGACCCCCACAGCATTTAAAATTTACATTTGTGGCCTTGCAGCTCCTTAAGGTCCGTAGTTTAGTGTCTCAATAGCTTTTTAGGCATTATGTAAATTTTGAGCCTCTGTAGCCTGGTGCATTTTGAGTGACGTCAGTAAGGAGACAGCCAATCATATGGCAGCAGGGTATGATTGCAAAAAGCCAGCGAAAATCGAATGCAGGGCTCATCTCCCTTGTAAAATGCTGCCAGACCAAAGCCTATTATAGCCATGAGGACGCCTTTATGGTGACAGCGGTTGGCTACTTACAAGGATGCTGATTTTCACACCTAAGCCCCATTTTGCCTAGGTGAACCATAAGCTTATATTCCTCCAAACTTTTTTCATTTTTAAAGCCAGTAGTTTACAACCAAACAGCGTGGATGAAAGTCTTGTGAGGTGCTGACAGGGTGGATCCAACCTCTGCTGTGCGCCTGTCTGGCAAGGCACAGCAGGTAAGAGAGTCCTGCTCAACCCTAATACGCCTAACCACTGTTAGTTACTGCGAATTGGCAAATTATCATAAAGGAATATTAGCAAGCATCTTTCTATATGTTTTTATTATGTATGTCTTTTTTATTGCAGGGGTAGGTCCTATGATTCTTTGGTGCAAATAAGATGATTACACTTAATGTGGAGTTGTTCTGTCAATTTGGGTTTATTCAATGTATCCTCTTTTGATATTTTACAATGCATATATGTACACTTGGAATATTTATATTCATTTTGACTATTGTAGTTTGTGTATTACACACTTTAGGTCAATATTTTGTGTATCATACCTGATAGGATCTCAACTGCACCATTTTTAGATATTGGCGTTGTCATCATTATGATTAATTAAAGGCTTTTTTGTTTACATTAATATAATGTGTTAAACACACTTAAGTACTTTGACTCATTTTTTGCTAAGCTTAAAAGGAGCCATGTATAAAATGGTTGTTGGATTAATTAGAGTGAGCGAGCATTGTGGTCTAATTTGCATGTCTCCACTCAGTTTCCCCAGAGTGCAGTGCACCAACTGTATTTATGAGAAATCTGAGCAGGAAATAGGTTTATTAACTTATTTTTTAGACATTTAAATGGAATCACTAATGTACTATTCATTGTTTGTACTAATGTATATGCATATCACATATAATAGTTGTTAAACTACGAGACGTTGTCACACTTTGCGTGGTGCATAAGACTCAGGTGATGAGCGCCAAAAGGCACTTATCGCTTGCGAGCCGTTAACTCGGAGCACCTAGGCGATCAGCGCTGAAGGCGCTCATCTCCTGCGAGGTGAGCCTTTAAGGCATTACAACTCACAGCACAAAGGCGATGAGCACCAAAGGCGCTCATTGCCTGCGAGACTCGCGAGGCGAGCAGTGAAGGCAATGAAACATGCGGGACTTACCCACAAAGGAGCACCAATCACACATTGAAACATGCAGGACTTAGCCACCAAACACTTAGTAAACGCGGGATCGGCTTACACTGCAAGCAGTTGAGCGACGTGGGACTTAGAAAAAAATAACACACAAAATACAAAAAAAAAAGCAAAAAAACATCACACACAGCACGGGGGAACAGCCAGGACGTCTGGGAGTGAGGTGGAACGCGAATTTAAATGCATTTGGACGAGTTTCGGCACTCGAAACTCGCCTAAGCAAGAAAAAAATTACCACCAAACAAAATGAAAACGAGGCTACACAACACCAGACCGCGCAAAACACAGACAACCGCGTAGCACTTTCACACAGAAACGTACAAGGTACAAAATACACTATTACAAAGGACGGAACATGCTTGCGAGCCGCGTAACACATACACAAATGCCGCCATTTTTCAACACTAGCTTACAAATAATATTACGAATCTAAAAGGGCGCTTTACACAACTAAACCAACAGTTTGACCTTGCGCACGCAGCCTATTTCTAATGCACAGTTGGGACATTGATAACACCTTCTCCTCAGGGCAGCAACAGGACAACTGTACATTGTATGCTGCAGGAAAATAAAAAGATATCGTTAGCTCTTCAGGCTATTGATTGCTGAATATATTAATATATTAATTAGAAATAGGTATATTAATTTATTAAGTAACTAATTTATTAATTATTATTTAAAAATATATAGATATATATATCTGTCTTTGTGATGAGTGCAGAAGGTGCTCAGAGGAGCAAAAGTACATGGAGGAGAAGCTCGCAATGAGCGCCGCCAGCCACGTGATGAGCGCCAAAGTCGCTCAGCGCGAGACTCCTAATGGGCGCCGAAGGTCCTCAGAGTAGAAAAAGCTTTACATTGTATGGCAAACAGCATTCCCATGGCTTAAAATTTTAGTGCCCCGTCATTTTTGGCGGGCAAGTCGCAAGTCACTAATAGAGTTGTCGTACTGCAAGTTTGTGTGTAATGCTCATAAAACTGTGAGTTGCGCAGGCACACTATGCACAAATTGCGAGTTGAATCGCAAATTCAGGCTTGAAGCCTGCAAGTACATGGTAATAAGCCAAAATAGTAAATTATGCTTTGAGCTTCATTAAATTCTAAGCCCTTAGTTATAATGCCTGAGGCTTTAAGTCTGCGGGCTTGAAAATTGCAACAGTTACAGAACAATTAAAATTACTCAAGCTCATGGCAGAAAACCCAAATCATAAATCATGCTTCTATATGTAGCATTTGAGGGCCTTATTATGATCAATTAAGCAAGACCCGTTGCATACTACTTAGACAGAGCCAAACCCTTAACTAGCTGCAAAGTACGATTTGCGATCGGACTCATACTCTAGAAATTTGAGGAGAGGGAGGGAGAGAATGAGATGGAGAGAGAGGGGGAGATAGAGAGAGAGAGAGAAGGAGGAAGAGAGAGAGGGGAGGAAGAGAGAGAAGGAGGAAGAGAGAGAAGGGAAGGATAGAGAGAGGGCACAAGGAGAGAGAGATAGAGTGCACGGAGAGTGAGCAGGGAGAGGGCGCAGAGAAAGAGAGAGAGGGCTTGCACAAAGAGAAAGGGTACACAGCGAGAGGGAGCACAAACAGACAGAAGACACCATTTTTAACACAATATTATACTGTGATTTATAATGGACAAACAGCTAGTATATATATATATATAAATATATAAAAATAAATAATACATTTAATAAGCAGCACATAAAAAGTGTTATTGAAGATATAAGGAGTATATATATATATATATATATATATATATATATATATATATATATATATATATATATATATGTATATAATGTGTGTGTTTCGATTTCCTAAAGTATTGATTTATTGGTTCTTCTTGCAGTATAATGGACTCAAATCAGTTTTCTCAAAAATCAAAATTATAAGCGTCAACTGTAAGGTGCTCAGGCTTCTTTATGGTCTGTATGTTACTAATGGGAATACCATAGTTCTGACTATATGGATCTTACTCTTTATATCTTCAAAAAAAATCTTTGTTTGTGCTGTTTCTATGAATACTACCCTTAAAATAAGATCTTTCTTGTTAATATTATTATCATTTACTTGTAACGTGCCAACATATTTTTAACACTATACATGCATTGTGATCAAGGCAAAACAATATTAACATATTACAAAAAATGGAGGGCCCTCTCCTTGAGCTTAGAATTCAGTGTCCATAGAGCTTTCCCCAAAGCACCATGCAAGACTGAAAACTTGCAGACTTACAATCTAAAGGCATTGTGACGTATAGTCAAGATGTGGAGTCTCTCCTCTATCACATATTATAATTGTCAAGCTACAAGACGTTGTCACGCTTTGCGTGGTGCGTACGACTTAGGCGAAAACGCTCATCACTTGTGAGCATCGCAAAGCCAGGTAAACCGTCAACTGGCAACACTTAGGAGATGAGCGCCGAAGGCACTCATCGCCTGCAAACCTTGCGTAGCGAGGCGAGCCGTTAAGGCACTAAAACTCGCAGCACTTGGGCGATGAATTCTTAGAGTATAAAAAGCTTAAAATTGTGTGCCAACCAGCATTGCCATGGCTTCAAATTTTATTGACTGCCATTTTTTGACCGGCAAGTCACTAGTATTTGTATAATGTCCTATGGAACACATTGTAATCTTGTTTCATTAAGGAGATCTAGCTCTTTGAAAACATTAAAGTACTATTGTAGTTTGGCAAACAAAAACTATAATTTTAGCAAATGGGCATCCATGTTATTTGTATTTGGCATATCCTGATAGCTTAGAACCTGATGGGTGTTCTCTGATAATGTTTTACTATTCAGCAGAGAAAGGAGGTGTTAGAACAGACCTGGTGGGGAGAAGCATGTATTAAAGTACTCGGGTATCTGCTTCTCTTTCTCCCCTAGTCCTGTCTTCCCCATAAGATTCCATGACTTAGGCCGACACAAGATGGACATGAGACCCTTGCGCTTTGTTGTTTCCTGCCTGGTCCTACCCCTGTGAAAACCATGGTTTTCCATGTTTGGACTAGCTAGGTTCTGGAGACCCCCTTTCCCGGTGAATACCCCTTGTGTCTGTGAGTTCGGGACATTATGTGACTAACTGCTTATTACACTGATTGAATCCATGTTGTTATATTTTATATGTACTTTTGTAATTAATTTACTGTGATACAATTAGTGTTTGCAAAGACAGATCTAAGAGGAGCATTGGGAAATTAACACATTGGGGCATTCAGCATGGAAGATCTGTGCTGAGTGATTACGTTAGCTGGCCTCCTATCTTAATTACATTACCTTTAGTTACTCTGCACCAAGACTAATTAAATATTGGGACCATTTTGTTTTACCATGTACATTAGTCCATGTGTGTTTCAATAAAGTGCATTAACCTTCTTGAAAGTATGCAAGCATGTTAGCTGTATTTCTGAGGGGTGTTAAAGAACTTTTCAATCACTTTGCTCCGGTCTAGCTATTAAGGAATCCTGTATCCAGAACTATATCCCTGCTCTACAAAGATCCTGCAGCAAGCAATGAGGTTTTCCTTAACTTGAATTGTCTTTTAAAATAGATTAAAACAATATATCAATATAACCAAGTAATGAATAAAGAGAATTAATAATTACTATATATGACTGATGCAATAGATCTGTATTATACATTCATATTATACATATCACCCACCTGCTTCGGGCTCACATTGGATTTCCTGTTGCTGATAATTATTTTGATCTCTCTCACCGTCTCGTTCTTCTCTAACTGACCAAATGTCTAGATTATCATCAGGGAGCCCTATTAACACAAACAGAACATAAAGTGAGTTTTTGTGGTATTATTACATTCAGTAAATATATGTCTTATTTAACAAAACAAGCAATAGGAAATTCACAATTTTCTAAAATATCTAAGTTGTTTAACTTCTGAGATCAATTTTAGGACATAGTATGGTATTTCGACACTGCTGGACATTTCTGGATAGTTTTCCAACTTCACATAGAAACATTATGGGATAAATGATATTGACTTCCAAAATAATGATGGCACTTGAGCTCTTGTTTTCTGTGAATCTTGAAGTCCTGAGTGTCTGGTGATTCTCCATCATCGCGTCCTTGTAAAGCTCCTTGTGTCCTTCTATATACTCCCACTCCTCCATAGAGAAATAGACGGCAACATCATCACACTTTATAGCGACCTAAAACACACACAGTCCTGTTCAGAGCTGACACAGAGACTGGTTCTGTCAGGGTCTTTTACTGATAGAGAGACAGGAGAGGAATATAATGTTACTGAGAACATGCAGAAAGATAAACAGTGGAAATAAGAAAACATACCCAGATATCCAGATAAAACTTGGTCATTAAAGGGTGTCACTGTGTCCTGGTATAATGTCCTATTGTCCAGCAGTGCTCACCTGTCCAGTCACATGTCCAGAGATAGTCATTGAAGGAAGTCACTGTGTCCTGGTGTAATGTCACATTGTCCAGCCGTACTCACCTATCCAGTCAGCTTGTGGATAATTCTTCACAATGGTGTATTCATATAGAATGAGAGAGGAAAGTGACAGACCTCAGTACAGGTAGTACATATGTGACATATTACTTATAGTGTACACACAATGCTTTCTGTTATTTTCAGGCAGCTTATTATATGGTCCCATATATATAATATAACTTGACCATGACTTTTGTACAGCCAAATGGTCAAGGACACATTATAATGTATCACTGTCTCCTCCACCACATTCAGTCAGTCACAGGGAACTGTTTGCTGGTCTGTGACTGTCCTGCTCATTCTTATCATTTGTTTTCCTTTGTGACCTCTAAAACTGGACATTGTTTTAAGATCAACATAAAGTTTGAATATCGACAATAAGAGTAATGTCATTATGACAACATACAGCAGCTCTCATAGTTACATAGTTACATAGTAATTAAGGTTGAAAAAACACTTTCAGTCCATCAAGTTCAACCTGTTACATAGTTACAAAGGGCCCTATTAAATTCGAGCTGCGGATGAAATCGTATCTCGCAAATGCGCATCGTAACGCGATTTACGTAATACGAGTCGACTTGCGATTAACTTGCGATTGACTTGCGTAATTTCGGACTACTTTGCCGAGATTTGCCTCCGAAAAGCGATACGTAGTAAGTAGCGGAAAATAATTCCTTGCGTAGACGCTCGTATCTCGCAAAATCGCTAAGTGCACAAAAAACACACGTAAAATGGTTTACGCATTACGTACAGACAACTTAAAAATGTAAAAGTGAGTTTAACAGAGGAAAAGCATGGAAGGCCATTACAATTGATTTCACCATCCCCTCCCCCCACCAAAGCAAAGGCATTATACAACCAATTAGTTGTTACATTTTGAATGAAAAGCCATGCTGCAGCTTACATAAAGCAAAATTAAAGACACACTACCTGATTACATAAAAACACAAAAACCTCAAAATAATGCCATATTAACCCTGTTATTTTGTATTCATGTTGCTCATCACATCTACATTTGGGAACACAAATATGGGGCACATGGAGTATGTGAATATGTCCTGTTCAGTCTTTCGGTCGGGTCTGACTGTGACCCTCTGTCACTGCTTTCTTACAAGGTTCCTATACTGGTGAGCCCGGAGTGGGTTGTCAGTTCCTTCCCCAGTGGTTTGGGATTTGGCCCTACACTCTGCTTTCACTCTCACACCCACAATGACGCTTAATGGGATAGCTCACAGCTTCATTGAAATACACAATACCTCTTGTTTGGTCTTTCGGTCGGGTCTGACTGTGACCCTCTGACACTGCTTTCTTACAAGGTTCCTATGCTGGTGAGACCGGAGTGGGTCGTCAGTTCCTTCCCCAGTGGTTTGGGATTTGGCCCTACACTCTGCTTTCACTCTGACACCCACAATGACCCTTAATGGGATAGCTCACAGCTTCATTGAAATACACAATACCGCTTGTTTGGTCTTTCGGTCGGGTCTGACTGTCTCTGACCCTCTGTCACTGCTTTCTTACAAGGTTCCTATGCTGGTGAGACCGGAGTGGGTTGTCAGTTCCTTCTCCAGTGGTTTGGGATTTGGCCCTACACTTTGCTTTCACTCTCACACCCACAATGACCCTTAATGGGATAGCTCACAGCTTCATTGAAATACACAATACCTCTTGTTTGGTCTTTCGGTCGGATCTGACTATGACCCTCTGTCACTGCTTTCTTACAAGGTTCCTATGCTGGTGAGACCGGAGTGGGTTGTCAGTTCCATCCCCAGTGGTTTGGGATTTGGCCCTACACTCTGCTTTCACTCTCACACCCACAATGACCCTTAATGGGATAGCTCACAGCTTCATTTAAATACACAATACCTCTTGTTTGGTCTTTCGGTCGGGTCTGACTGTCTCTGACCCTCTGTCACTGCTTTCTTACAAGGTTCCTATGCTGGTGAGACCGGAGTGGGTTGTCAGTTCCTTCTCCAGTGGTTTGGGATTTGGCCCGACACTCTGCTTTCACTCTCACACCGACAATGACCCTTAATGGGATAGCTCACAGCTTCATTGAAATACACAATACCTCTTGTTTGGTCTTTCGGTCGGGTTTGACTGTCTCTGATCCTCTGTCACTGCTTTCTTACAAGGTTCCTATGCTGGTGAGACCGGAGTGAGTTGTCAGTTCCTTCTCCAGTGGTTTGGGATTTGGCCCTACACTCTGCTTTCACTCTCACACCCACAATGACCCTTAATGGGATAGCTCACAGCTTCATTGAAATACACAATGCCTCTTGTTTGGTCTTTTGGTCGGGTCTAACTGTGACCCTCTGTCACTGCTTTCTTACAAGGTTCCTATGCTGGTGAGACCGGAGTGGGTTGTCAGTTCCTTCCCCAGTGGTTTGGGATTTGGCCCTACACTCTGCTTTCACTCTCACACCCACAATGACCCTTAATGGGATAGCTCACAGCTTCATTGAAATACACAATACCTCTTGTTTGGTCTTTCGGTCGGGTCTGACTGTGACCCTCTGTCACTGCTTTCTTACAAGGTTCCTATGCTGGTGAGACCGGAGTGGGTTGTCAATTCCTTCCCCAGTGGTTTGGGATTTGGCCCTACACTCTGCTTTCACTCTCACACCCACAATGACCCTTAATGGGATAGCTCACAGCTTCATTGAAATACACAATACCTCTTGTTTGGTCTTTCGGTCGGGTCTGACTGTCTCTGACCCTCTTTCACTGCTTTCTTACAAGGTTCCTATGCTGGTGAGACCGGAGTGGGTTGTCAGTTCTGCTGTCACTCTCCCACCCACAATGGCAGCAAACACACACAGAGGGTTTGCAGAGGCACAATGAGCACCAGCCAACTCACCTCCATCAGGGGTAATCGCCACTACTCTTATCCAAGGAAGTCCCACGCCATTGCTGGTGGCCATGTGCCAAGATGACCATTCAAACCTCCCATTATGTTCTGCTAGTCATCAATTTACATTAGTTTCGATTGCTAAGTGATGTTGGGGAAGTGCGTGTGAAAGCAGAGTGGACGGACAAATCCCAAATCACTGGAGAAGGAACTGACAAGCCACTGCAGTATCACCTATCATTATCCTTTTCGGCCCTCAGGGGAATGTTCCTACTCCCCAGTCCCGCTAATTGTACTTGGCCTTTGCATTAACCCTTTATTATGCCTAGATTGTAGATCAATTAGATGCATTATATGATATCTAATGCTATTAGGACTATTATTCCTCTTAGTATGTATGGATCTATTGCAGGTTAACTAGTGCTCATTAGTTTACAGCTATAGTAATGTGACACTAATGTGATGCATGTGGATGTCCCCTAACCCCAACCATTGAAAACACACCGACATAGGGAGAACAGGATAACACAGCTTTATTTTTGAACACAGACCACAATCAGCAGTGGTCAAGACTGTGCATTCACAGAACGGTATAACAAAACTTTATTTTTGGACACACACCACTATCAGCAGTGGTCAAGACTGTGCATTAATATCATGGGTGTGGTGTGGGCGGGTCCCGAGAGAGCAAGGGGCTAAATAAAAAAAAGGGGATACCTACAGGGGTCAATCTAATAGTCTAGAATAAGCATGATGCATAGCACCTACCAGGGTCACATGCGGTCAGTACACCGCTGCCACCGGAATATGATGAGAAAAAGGATCATCACAAATCACTCCATTTAACTGAAGAAACCATTAGAGTGCATGGCACTTACAACTTGTCTGGATCTGTTCAATTGAACAAATGATTCAACCTCTGGACTGTGTAATCCAATCCAGTTTCACACATACAGTGTGGTGTGTGAAATTGCCCACAAAAATGAATGGTCAACAAAAAACAAAAAAGGCGGAGGAGGATAGAAAAAAAATAATGACAATGCATGTACAGTAAAGTGCAAAATACTGTACCAATATACCAACTCACCTGATTCCCATCTGCAAGCATTACTAACTATTAGCTACAGTAGGTCTCTGGATAATGAGTAATATGGGCAAATACCCATTAATATGGACAGGACACAAAGGTCAGCAGCCAGATTCACTGTTTCTTACATCAGACCCAAAGATCTGTTCTCAGACCGATATTGAGGTCAGGATCACATGCTCTATTAGTGCATATATTAATGCTGGCTGTCATTAACATGCCATTGTGAGACTTTGCAAGTCCACCGCCATAGTGGTATTAGTCTACATTTCAGCTAACAATAATCATGTCTGAGATATCTGGCAATATGATAGCTTTAAGATTGTAGGAGCTACATGTTAAGGAGGGGGCTGTCATTGGAGTAATGTATACCAGAGAGGCACTGGGAAAACCTTACGCCTCATATAATTCCTCCGCAATGCTTGCAGATGCAGGAGATGCCTTCATGGGCCTGAATTGTACCTAAAACAAAACAAATGGAAAGAAAAACAAAGAGAAAAGCTAAAGTCTAAGGGCCTAAAAAAAAGGGGACTGCAGCATCCCTTCCCAACAGCATTCCCCAGTGACCATCAATTGGTGGCATGTTCAACCGAACCCTACGTGTCCACAGAGAAGAGGATCATGGACCATGTGATGGGAGGTAGCCATCTGCATACAAAATATCACCATCACATAGGCAAAGATCCAAAACTCTGTAGCCAGGCTAGATGAGGTCAGCATTGTGACCAATAGATTGTCACTGAGGAGTGCTGTTGAGAAGGCACAATTATGTCCACAGCCCCTAGGTCCTCCTCCGCCTGGGCACAGGACCTGCATCGTCCGGACATCGTCTCCTTGTTGGTGGTGGGGGAGCGGGAGGAGGAAGTGGCACCAGGGGGGGTGGTGGCGGCGGAGGCATGGTGGAAGGAGAGGAGGGGCCAGGCTGCTGTTGGCTGGTGACCTGCCCCGTTCCCAGCAGCCTGACCAAATGCTGCTCCAGCTTCCGATGATGGCTCCTCTCCTCCCTAAAGCACCTGTCCAGGCTGCGCCTCATGCCAGAGATGTTGGCATCAATCCTCCTCACGACGGCTAACAACTCCAGCAGTGCAGCCTCTGTCGTTGGTGGGGGGGGGGGCTGGGGTCCTGCTGGCAGGGCCGGTTGTGAAGATGGCGGGGAGAGAGTGGGGAGGATCTGGGACCCGGCTGGAGACAGGGTCTCTGACGTTGGTGTCCCCGGTGGCTCAGTGTGTGGGGAAGGAGGAGCTGTGGCATATTCCACTACTTCTGAGGGCCCCGGCGAGATGGCAAGTGTTTGGAGGAGGGGGACAGTCGGGCTCCGGACAGGGGGGCTGTCAACGACCATGACCTCCCCCTCCGAAGAGCCAGGGCCCTCGGATGAGCCTGTAGCCTCCTCCCTCTGAGCGGTCTCCTGCGGGGCGGGGGCTGACGGCCCCACTCCTGGCTCATCACTGGACCCAGACCTCCTACTGGATGCTGAAATAGAGAAAAGAAAGGTACATGTCATTAGTATGCTGATCAATACATTGATATGTTTTCACTCCTAACTATCTGACATCTAGGCCTGAACATGGATGATTCTCCTAATTGCAACTCCCATTAGCTGTCATTTGCTAGATTGGATCTATTCTTTGGTTTCTTGTCTTGACCTCTCCTGGCTCCTAACGCTGTCTGTGTTTCTTCTGCGGTCTGTAACTGCATAGGCTGCATTGGGCGCACCAGTACATGGACTCTATTGCTTAATTACTCTTGGGGTGGCCAGGAATGACAGTGATTTGTCAGCTTCATGGATTTAATGACACTTCCATCCATCCCTTGTTATTTCCATGGAGCTGACATGTCAGTGTCCTTGTTGGTCACCATGTGTAGTGTGTGTGATGCACATGTGGTGGCATGTTGGTGTATGTGATATTCACCTGAACTGGAGGCTGGGTCCTGCTGGGCCACCGGGTATGAAGCTCCAGCTGCGAGTGATGGTCCCAGAAAGTCCCTTGCGATCCTCTCCCACTCCTTATAGGCGACACTGTGTCCCTCAGCTTCTCTGGCCATCTTCCTCTTCACCGTGGCCCTGATATCCACATATCTGTGCTTCAAGGACCTCAAGCCCCTAGGAACCGTGGACACCTCCTTCATCACTTCCACTACCTCCTTGCAAGCCTGAGCCTTAGGCCCAGGCTTCGCTTCCCTTGCAACAAGGATGACGGGCCGGTCACGGATCGCACCCAGGAGGACCATATTCTCCTGGGGCGTATAATTACGGGCCCTGCGCCTGCCCTTGCCAATAGCCCCTTGCTCTCTCGACTGTGCTCGGGGACCCTGGCCTCCCTGCACTCTTCCTGAGGCCTGTCCCTTCCCCAAACTACCCCGCCCCCTGGGAACACTCCCCTTTCCCTCTGTCCCTCCTCTATTAGTGCCTCTGTCTCCCTCCTCCTCCTCCTCCTCCCCCTCCTCTGGGGACCACTCCTCCTCCTCCGGGGACACCTCCTCCTCCTCCTCCGGGGACACCTCCTCCTCCTCCTCCGGGGACACCTCCTCCACCCCCTCCGGGGACACCTCCTCCACCTCTCCTCCACCCTCCACTACACTCTCCTCACTCTCCGCTTCTCTCCTCTCCTCCTCTCTCCACCTATCTCCTCCCTCCATGCTGAAATAATAACAAAATAAGGATAACTCAAAATAACTGTTATATAGGTGATGAAAAAAAAAAGTGTATGTTCTATGTGTTTTTAATAACTGTTGGGGGATGCGGTGCAAAGGTTGGGGGGGGGAGGTGTGTGGTGTGTGTCCTAACGCTATGTATGTCTCTATGTGTCTTTAATCTATGTGTCAGGCAAATATGTGTAATGTGTAAATATGTGTAACTCTTACGTGTAAATATGCTAGTAATAAAATACAAAACAATCAAAAAGAGTGCGCCTACAAATCAAAAGAACGATAAAGAACGATAAAGAAATAAAAGTATTACTGGAATGTCTGTTGGAAAGAAAAGATGTGTGTGCTATGTGTATTTAATAAGTGGTGGGGGATGGCGTGTGTTGGGGTATGGGGTGTGTTGGGGTATGGGGTGTGGTGGGGAATGGGGTGTGTTGGGGGATGGGGTGTGGTGGGGGGGACGGGTGTGTGGGGTGTGTGTCCTAACTATATATATGTCTCTATGTGTGTTATTTAATCTATGTGTCTTGCAAATATGGGAAATCTGTAAATATGTGTATTTCTTAAATGTAAATACTTAGGAAGTAAACAAGAAACAAGACAAAAAAGTAATCTACCTCTCTCCAAACCACTAATCTCACAACTCAAACTCTCTCCCACCTGCTCCTGGAACTGTGTGCTAACTCCAATGGCTCTTACAACACAGTCAGCGCATGGGTTTGTATCAATCACATTTATAAGCTCATACTGTCAATCAAATTCTTAGCTCGTACTGATTGGCTGAGAGGCGTGTCTCGCTAGGACGTTCCCTTATCAGCTTGCGAGCGCTCCAACAAACTCAGCCAATTACATACACACTTATAGTGTCAGGCCGCCAAGTGCGTATGTAATTGGCGGAGAGTCCCAACACGGGCCGCCAAGTGCGTATGTAATTGCCTGAGAATCCCAACGAGGCCCGCCAAGTGCGTATGTAATTGGCTGAGGGGCTTTTGGCGGGTTTTTGCGCCATCGCCATTGCCACGTTGGCCAAAAGCCTCTCAGCCAATTACATACGCACTTGGCGGCCCGCGTTGGGACTCTCAGCCAATTACATACGCACTGGGCGGCCCGCGTTGGGACTCTCAGCCAATTACATACGCACTTGGCGGCCCGCGTTGGGACTCTCAGACAATTAAATACGCACTTGGCGGCCCGTGTTGGGACAGCCAATTACATGCGGCCAAGTGCGTATGTAATAGGTTGAGAGGCTTCTTGACGTAAAATCATCAGCTGGAATGCCATGTAAAGATCCACAGGTGACCAATGGCAAAGCAGAAATTAACGTGCCTAATACCAGGTCATGCAATCACCAAGCTATATAACCCCATCCCCAACAAGTCATCAGCATGTCTGAAACAGCATGGATGATCATGTGAGAGGGATGATGGACAGGATGAGTGGGTGGATGAGGTTGAGATGCTTTTGTGCAGCTCACCTAGCACAGTATGAAGACCAGGAAGCAAGGTGTGTGATTGAGGGGGTGATGGGGAGTGGCAGAGAGGAGTGTCTGGGAGTGAATGAGGGTGTGAGTGGTGATGTGATCCATGCTGGGGCAGAACCAAGCCAGGCAAGGGAATTACCACAGGCCATGCCTAGTATCGTGGGGGTGGATCAGTGAGGAGAGAGAGCTCCAGTAGCACAGGGACAGAGGGATATAGGGCCACCTGCACACAGGGAGGCTGACAATGTTGTCTGTGATCAGCTGCTGGGGGGAGTACAGGATGTGGTGGCTCAGGCAGAAGGGGGGGAGCCTGACCAGGAGCCTGGCCAGGAGCCTGGCCAGGAGCCTGTGAGGAGGCGAAGGGCACCCAATGTGTACAGGGAGAGACTCACATTAGAGGGGTTAACTGATGGGGAGGTGTATGAGCGTTTTTGGCTGATCCGTGCCAGTCTTGGGGAGCTCTATGAGGTTCTCAGAGCGGACCTTGAGCCTCACTCAGGGGCAAATAGAGCCATCCCAGAAATGACACAGATGTTAGTTGCAATACACCTCCTTGCTTCTGGTAGCTTTCAGACCACCCTGAGCATAGCCGGAGGAATGTCTCAGCCAAGCCTCTCGAATTGTCTGAGTGCATTCCTCCGTGCTATTGGTCGGAAAGCTGCCAGATACATCAGTTACCCTAACACTGCTGAAGAGATCTCGAAGGTGAAGTTCGATTTCTTCTAATTAGGAGGTATCCCCAATGTGCTTGGTGGTATTGACTGTACACACGTGGCACTGATACCTCCTAGAGAGCAAGAAGCGCTGTACAGAAATCGTAAGCATTATCATTCAATCAATGTCCAGGTTGTTTGCGATGCGAACATGCGCATACAAGGTGTGTATGCAGGCTTCCCGGGAAGTGCTCACGACGCCTATATCCTGCGTTCATCCGGAATATGTGACATATTTGAGTCCGGCAGATTTCCATCCGGATGGCTACTGGGTGAGTACACATTAGTAATGGCAGTCAAACATATCTTACTATGGCTGGATACAATAACACATACGGTACATCATGTTTCCCTCTATTGCTCTGATGTTCACATGTGCATTACGGAGTAATACTCCCAAAGCAAGAACATAATAGCTCATTGCTGGCCATAACCCTGTGTTAGCTTGGCCAAACAGTATGCAGTTCACAACAACATATGACAAAAACCACAACTGATTAATCATTAGGTTTATGTTCTGATGCATTCCCTTGTATGCTGTGACATGGACATCTCTAGCCTTCATAACGTGTTGTGTGTTCTTGTACGGGCTATGTAAGTGAGATGACTTCAGAATTCATCTGATAGAGGAGAATGAATAGTGTTTGGCAAACTTTTTCTTGCATGAATATATCCCGGAATAAACATGAATTAGCTTACCTTGAAGTTATCAAAATCTCCAAGGTCTTTTGGCATTTGCGTGTGATCGTGTACGCCACTGGGAAATTCCACCTGAATTAGCATCACATTTACGTTCACAAGAATACACTATCACGCTTGGATTCAGGTCTGGGCTCTGGCTGGGCCATTCCAAAACTGTAATGTTCGTCTGGTGAAGCCATTCCTTAGTTGATTTGGATGTATGCTTTGGGTCGTTGTCATGCTGAAAGATGAAGTTCCTCTTCATGTTCAGCTTGCTAGCAGAAGCCTGAAGGTTTTGTGCCAATATTGAATGGTATTTGGAAATGAAAAATAATTCCCCCTATCCTAACTAAGGCCCCAGTTCCAGCTGAAGAAAAACAGCCCCAAAGCATGATGCTGCCACCACCATGCTTCACTGTGGGTACTGTGTTCTTTTGGTGATGTGCAGTGTTGTTTTTGCGCCAAACATATCTTTTGGATTATGGCCAAAAGGTTCAACCTTGGTTTCATCAGACCATAACACCTTTTCCCACATGCTTTTGGGAGACTTCAGATGTGTTTTTTGCAAAATGCAGCCTGGCTTAGATGTTTTTCTTTGTAAGAAAAGGCTTTCATCTTGCCACTCTACCCCATACGCCAGACATATGAAGAATACGGGAGATTGTTGTCACATGTACCAGACAGCCAGTACTTGCCAGATATTCCTGCAGTTCCTTTAATGTTGCTGTAGGCCTCTTTGTAGCCTCCCAGACCAGTTTTCTTCTGGTCTTTTCATCAATTTTGGAGGGAGCTCCAGTTCTTGGTAATGTCACTGTTGTGCCATATTTTCTCCGCTTGATGATGACTGGCTTCACTGTGTTCCATGGTATATCTAATGCCTTGGAAATTCTTTTGTACCCTTCTCCTGACTGATACCTTTTAACAATGAGATCCCTCTGATGCTTTGGAAGCTCTCTGTGGACCATGGCTTTTGCTGTGGGATGCGACTAAGAACATTTCAGGAAAGACCAACTAGAGCAGCTTAACTTAATTTGGGGTTAATCCGAGGCACTTTAAATGATGGCAGGTGTATGCTGACTCCTATTTAACACGATTTGGAATGTGATTGCTTCATTCTGAACACAGCTACACCCCCAGTTATAAGAGAGTGTGCAGACTTATGCAACCACATTAGTTTTCTTTGTTTTTTTCTTCCCTCCACCTAAAAGATTTCAGTTTGTTTTACAATTGAGTTGTACAGTTTATATGTCACATTAAAGGTGGATAAAGTTCTGAAATAATTTTTTCATTGGCTAATTTGTTTACAGGAGTGTGTAGACTTTTTATAACCACTGTAAGTGACGAAGTAAGCGCTCCGGGAGCATGTGCAATGTAAATATTGACATGTTCCTTTCATGTTTCAGATCGCAAAGATGAGTCCCTTTCCACGGTCAGAACAAGGAATGATGAGCATTCCCACATTCCAGGACTATGCTATTGTCACATTGCATCATGTATGTTCATATGTCAGTCATCATGTGTTGCATCGGGTGTGATATCACATCCTCTACATCGATTTATATGTACCTATTGCTTTAGATATGCCATTCTCTCCTCTACTTGGACTATTGGGAAGCCTGTATCATACTTCCTTCCAGAGCTCTTCCTCAGTGCTGATGTGATCCTCCCTGTACATATGGGGAAGAGTAACTCTAGCCTTGGAACATAACTGTTAATGAGGTTCCGTTTGCCTTCAGTTATGAATATGCAACAGCAGATAATAGAGATGCTCATTCACAGAACAGAATACACCTTGAACTGGCCAGTTTGTTGGTAGTTCTGCTAACACATGAAATTAGTTTGAACACACTGATATGGTCCTGGTCAGGTTCCCATCTGAGTGTCCAAACTTAGGTATGTAGAGTCTTCTCTCATAGTGCCATTTCCTGTGACATGACCTACGAGGGTTCTAACATTGACTGATTGAGCACTTCTACCTCTGCAGTTGCATAGGAGTGTGTGTTGCGCGCACACACAAGACTACAGATTACTTCTCCCCATGAGCATATCTCCTTCTGTATTGTTGGGTTTGAATATTGAATGTTATCCTGATATATTTAATAATATAACTGATATTGCTTCATGTTGGATGATGCACTGTATATCCCCCCCTCAACTGATCATCTATACCAATGTCATCCCCCCTGCGTGCATTCTGGCCCCATGTCCCTATTTCCGTGTGTTACTGGAACTCTGTATCCTACCCACCTCCACCATGATACTGAGCAGGCCTGTGGTAATTTGTCACTGTGTGGCTTTGTGAACAATTAAACCTGTTTTTTTCACTCAATGTTTGTGTAATCCTGGATATTTACCATGTAACAAGTAAATTACCCTGAAAGTCAGATGTGCTCAGCACCATCAGTTAGTGGTGTAACTATTTTGTTCAATCTGCGTTTACATTACTACATAATCATGAATGTCGATTCATATCATTCAAGTTGAGCCCTTCAAGTCATTATATACAACCCTGCATGTCTATAGACATGATTTCAGAATTCACACCCCTCCGACTTGCACCTACATGTATATTGGCAAGGTACAGATTAATGTAGCATATGTATCTATGTAAACACACACAGATATATGTATTGAACAATGACACTTCATTCTATCTGTATTCTCTCAACTAGAAAGCATGATATGGTACAAACACACAGAAACAGTGATAACAGTATAACATAATCATACTTTATTTCATACACAGAGTACAAACAGAAATGGACAAGACTGTGCATTAATATCATGTGTGTGTTGTGAAGAGATCCTAGTATGGCAAGGGGTTGTGGCAAATCTGAGGACATCTGAAGAGGAAACAGACAACATCATGAGGGTAATGCATAGCATCTCCTAGGGTCACATGTGGTCAGGACCCCACAGTAACCAACAGTATATAACACAACATTTAATCAACATAACCATTAATGCGCATACAACAACCATATGGTTGCCAGAATAAACAGACACTATAAAACAGGGATCATGTGATACTAAGCGATTTCACACACAGTGTGAATTGGTCAATAGATGATGTGAATCTGGAAAACAGAGATAGGAGGTGTTAGAACAATCATAAGCTGGTATTAGTGTACATTATTTTTGCTTTTGACACTACTCTAAACCAACTAACATGAACATCATCTCCGAGCAGTAATAACCATATTTATTCTATCCTGTTCAGTCAGCCTTCCAGGAATATGCTTAGGATGTGGAATACGACAAGGCATGCTTCACTGTGAACACAATCCTTCAGCAAAATGTACTCTCACTATCTATATGGAATAGTTGTGCCATGCTGATATCACATCTCACTTCTAAATGGGTGGTACCAAGGCCAGACAGATTACACTGTTCACATTACCCCTAAACACATGCACATTGATCATGATGTCAAACCAAGGAAATTGACACTTTGGTTTGGATGACATGAAAAAACTGGGTTGAGTGTTTACTCACATAATGGTATTGTACTGCTCGAAGATGAAGAAAATGTCTTCAGAGTTGTGAGAGTTGGCTATTAACACTTACAAAGACAAAAACAATGTATCATTCCGAACAATATTATGATTAAATACAGCATTTAAGCTCAATGTCAATCCACATTGAACAACAAATTGTTAAAATGTTAAACATAACCAGACATGTACACACTCTGTAGCCAATACTATGTCAACATCTATAACAATCAGTATTCTGTGAGGAGTGGTCAGGAGGCCCTCTCGGATGGTCCTAACACCTCCTACTCCGAGTTAGCGGGCCCCCACCGTCTGTGCCCGCGGCCCGTCTCCCTCTTTCACGACGTGGTGTGGGAGCAGGGGGTGCCACTACAGCAGGTGGCTGGGGTTCAAGAGTGGGCGATGTCTGAGATGAGGAGGCAGACATCTCAGGTTGCGATTGGACAACCGAAGGCTGGAGAGGTATGGGCTGGCGACGTAGTTGACTCAACAATGCGCGTCTCTACCGGCTTGCGTTCCTCATATCTCTTCATCCTTCGGTTGTGCCTCCTCATCTCAGCATATATAGCACGTGTGGTGGCTGAGATCACCCTGTTTCCAGCCAGGATGGCACTACTAACAGCCAATTGTCTTTCGCTTATGTCCAGCATTTGCCGTGCTCTCTGGCTTTGGGCCTGGTCCTCTTGTTCCATGTGCGCCATGATGTTCCGTAATTGGCCAGGGAGCAGTGGCAGAGGGCCTGGAGGTGCTTGTCTGGTGGCTGGCGACTGGGCGGCTGGCGACTGGGTGGCCTTCGACTGGGCGGCCGCGACTGGGAGGCCGGCGACTCCACGGCTAACGACTCCGCCACCGGCGACTCTGCGGCTCTTCCTCCTGGGGCCGGGGCACTTCCTCCCGGGGCCGGGGCACTTCCCCCCGGGGCCGGGGCACTTCCTCCCGGGGCACTTGGGGCCGGGGCACTTGCTCCCGGGGCCGGGGCACTTCCTCCCGGAGCACTTGGGGCCGGGGCACTTCTGTAGCGGAGAGGCAATATTCCCCAGGGTATCTCCGCTTATAATCCCAGTGAGGCTCAGGAACAAGTAAAGGATAAATCCACAGGCAAGGTTTCCAACAGGTAAAATAAAAGCAATATCCCAACCGCAATCCCAATCACTGGACGACACACAGTTTCAGGAGCAGAACTATATCTTTAATGACAGGGAATCTCCTTTTATGCCATGGTGCCCTTTGAAGGGCTACACCCACATAATTATCACAGCCAATTATATACATGGTTCAACCCCCACGTCTCCTCCCCTCAGATAACAGGTAACACAATTAAAACAGACCCAATTTTAACCACATTCTGGATGTACCCCAAATACAGGGGGTACACCTTTAAGTCCCGTACCATTCAATAGCTCTCCCCCAGGGGAACAACATATACAAAAATGGCATGAATCAGACCAGGGGTTCAAAAGTTAGTAAAAGTATGTTTTTCACATAACACACAGACATGTCACATAACAGTTATGCGAATGCAGCTTATTCACAGTAAATTGCAGGACAGCCCAGTGCCATCCGCTACACTGCTCCCCCTTGCCCACAAGCCGGCATACACAGTCGGATCCACCACGGATCGGCTTGGGGATGTCCGGGGACTCACGGATCATTTTTCCAGGTCAGTTTGTCTTGACAACCCGTCGGCATTCCCATTCTGTTTACCCGGGCGGTACTGGATATTAAAGTCAAAAGGCTGCAGCGCCAAACTCCAGCGCAGCAGCCTGGCATTGTCCCCAGCCACCCGGTTTAGCCATACCAGCGGGTTGTGATCCGTGAGTAATGAAAAGGGCTGTCCATATAAATACGGCTGCAGTTTCTTTAAGGCCCACACCACAGCCAGGCATTCCTTCTCGATAGCGGCGTAGCTTACTTCTCGAGGTAACAGCTTGCGACTGATGTAAGCCACGGGATGTTCTCCGCCATCGGCCCCGACTTGGCTCAGTACTGCTCCCAATCCGAACACAGAAGCGTCTGAACCTCCGGGAGTGTGTTGTAGTCCTGGGTGCGGGCCTGTTGTCGGGTGACCACAGGGTAAGCTTCTCCTGTGGTGGGGGTCTGGGGCTCAAAAGCCGACGTGAGCCTCCCCAGATCGTTCCCCAATAAAACCTCCGCTGGTAACTGCGGCATCAACCCCACCTCCACATGCCCTGCTCCCGCTCCCCAATGCAAATGAACCCTTGCAGTGGGTAGCCGGTATACTGTTCCCCCGGCTACCCTGACGACCACAGTCTTGTTAAGTTTAGCCTGGTCTGAAACCAGGTGACTTTTTACCAAGGTGATGGTAGCCCCTGAGTCTCGCAGCCCTTGGACCGCTTTACCCTCCAGGTATACAGTCTGCCTGTGATGCTGCCGATTATCAGCATTGGCCTGGACTGGATCTGCCTCGTGCAGCACCTCCCATTGTTCCACGGTTGTAATGGGAACAGCTGAACCATATGGCGTGGCTACTATGTCCTGGTAGTGGTGGGCTGCGGCTGCTCTCGGTGGTGGTGGTGGGCCTGGACGTATCCAGGTGGACCGGTCTCGCAGCTGGGGACATTCCCTTTTATAGTGTCCCCATTTCTGGCAGTGGTGACAGGGGCCAGAAGCGGGCTGGCGGAAACGTGGCTGTGCAGCGGGCGGTGGTGGTGGTGGCCCTGGACGTATCCAGGTGGACCGGTCTCGCAGCTGGGGACATTCCCTTTTATAGTGTCCCAATGTCTGGCAGTGGTGACAGGGGCCAGAAGCGGGCTGGCGGAAACGTGGCTGTGCAGCGGGCGGTGGTGGTGGTGGCAGTGTTCTCGGTGGGGCTGGGGTGTAGCTGGTTCCCCCAAAGGTTTTAAAAGGAGTCTCTGGTGTTACAGGTTTTTGCTGCCTGCGTGCATCTAGGTACTCATCTGCCTTCCTGGCAGCTTCGGTGAGGGAGGTAGGGTTTCGGTCTCTTACCCACTCTTGTACCTCGCCAGTTACACCCTCATAAAACTGCTCCAACAGCATCATCTGTATCACATCCTCCATGGACCGTGCCTTGCTCGCTTGTACCCACCCAAGTGCTGCCCTTTGTAGCCTGCATGCCCACTCTGCGTGTGAGTCTTTTTCCACCTTCTTTAAGTCCCTGAATCTCCGCCGGTATGCTTCTGGTGTTATGGCATACCTGGCCAGAATAATTTCCTTTACTTTGTTATAGTTCCTTATTTCCTCATTAGGTACAGTACGATATGCCTCGGCTGCCCTCCCCGTTAGCCTTCCTGCCAAAATTGGTACCCAGTCCTCTGTGCTGATTCTATGCAGGGCACACAGTCTTTCAAAATCCTGCAGGAAAGCGTCTATATCTTCCTCTGCCTCCACATACGTTTTAAAAGCCTGGTATGGTATCTTAGGCTTACCTTCTTGTGGCATATTTATTGCAGAACTGCGTTCTGGGGCTGTTTGTTTCCTCAACATAAATTCCTGGACTTCTGTCATGGTCCTTGAAATAATTTCTGTTGAAGGTTGTTCCCCATAAAAAGACAGCCGAAATTGTACCTGCCTCCGGAACTCCACTTGTTCCGAATTTTCTCCTGAATCCCCCTGTTCGGGAACCGAATCTCCGTCCATTCGGTACTCCTCCATCAGCTCAGTAATGAGTACCGCTTTCTTCTTATTGCTGGCTTGTATACCCCTTGCCTCCAGGAGGTTTTTTAGCGTGGAGCGTTTTTAGTGTGGCAAAATCAATCTCCATCCGTACTCCATTTATGCTTGTTCCTCTGTGAGTCTGGATCCCAGCGCTGCCAACCAATGTAGCGGAGAGGCAATATTCCCCAGGGTATCTTCGCTTATAATCCCAGTGAGGCTCAGGAACAAGTAAAGGGTAAATCCACAGGCAAGGTTTTCAACAGGTAAAATAATAGCAATATCCCAACCGCAATCCCAATCACTGGACGACACACAGTTTCAGGAGCAGAACTATATCTTTAATGACAGGGAATCTCCTTTTATGCCATGGTGCCCTTTGAAGGGCTGCACCCACATAATTATCACAGCCAATTATATACATGGTTCAACCCCCACGTCTCCTCCCCTCAGATAACAGGTAACACAATTAAAACAGACCCAATTTTAACCACATTCTGGATGTACCCCAAATACAGGGGGTACACCTTTAAGTCCCATACCATTCAATAGCTCTCCCCCAGGGGAACAACATATACAAAAATGGCATGAATCAGACCAGGGGTTCAAAAGTTAGTAAAAGTATGTTTTTCACATTACACACAGACATGTCACATATCCCCCACACAATACACATATAGGACAATAGGTGAGTCACACCTCCCTGGCAACTTGGATACAATCAGACATTAATTAGATCATTCTTCTTTGTTCTTATCAGAGAATGAAAACACTTTGGAAAATGCAAGGATCCTTTACAACTTTCTTATCTCTTGAGTCTCTGTAATAGGATTATCTATTAGCCTAGGTCTGCAAACGTCTGGCTAATATTCTGCAGAGCATAAACCCAACATACATTTCTTTTAACACAAGTACAACATACAGTTATGCGAATGCAGCTTATTCACAGTAAATTGCAGGACAGCCCAGTGCCATCCGCTACAACTTCCTCCCGAGGCACTTGGGGCCGAGGCACTTGGGGCCGGGGCACTTCCTCCCGGGGCCCATGGTGGAGCCCAGGCTGAGGGCGGTGCCCAGGATGAGGGCGGTGCACCAGATGAGGGTGGTGCCACTAGGTGTAGCTATGTGTACGTATTAATCTATGTGTGTGAATTATGTGATATCAGTAATTATGTGTATTGTAAACAAAGGGTTAAATTATCTGCTAGTTCAAAAGATCAAAAATTGAAATTCTCTCTTCTCTCTCTTCTCTCTCTCCTTGCTCACCAAAAACCCACCAACGCCTAGACCTGTGTGTCTACTTGCAAAAGCTCCAGCACAGTCAATTATTTTCTGTTTTGGCTCCCTTTTAAAGGCATACTGCCGTCTGGTTAAGTGGTACATATCACGTATTTCGCGCTCTTTTTATACGCAAAGTGATCCGAGATATCGTACCTCATGCGCAAATCCGAACGTGTACGCATTCGCATCCATCGCTCGTATCTCGCAGCACTTTGAATTTAATAGCGTTGGAAACGGTTTCATTTTTCAACTACGTAGGACTTGCGTTTTCACCTATTATTTACGCAGCTCGAATTTAATAGGGCCCATAGTATTTAAGGTTGAAAAAAGACTTTCAGTCCATCAAGTTCAACCTTTTAAGATCTCCTCTGATCTGCAATATGCGGATTAACTATTAATTAATTAGTTGTTAATTAATTATTATTCAATTATTTAATTTTTTTTTTTTTTTATTATTATTAATTAGTCCAGAGGGAGGCAAATAGAAAAAAACAAGCGAGACTTAGCCAATTGTCTCAAAGGGAAATGTAAAAAATTGGGATCATTACTGTCTCTCTAATTATCCATGATCCATTATCCATAACCCTGAATTCCCTTTTTAATTAGAAATAAATCTAGTCCCCTTTTAAAGTTATCTATCGAATCCGCTGTCACCACCTCCTCTGGTAGAGAATTCCACAGATTAACCACCCTTACTGTGAAGAACCCTTTTCTTTCTTTGAGGTGGAATCTTTTTACTTCTAACCTCAAGGGATGTCCTCTTGTCAGTTGAAAACCTCTTGGCACAAAAAGCTCCTCCGACAAATCTTTATACTGACCCTGGATGTATTTATATAAAGTAATCATATCTCTTCTTAAACGCCTCTTTTCTAGAGAAAATAAGTTTAATTTGGTTAGTCTTTCTTCATAACTCTCTGTTAAGATCTCCTCTGATCTGTAATATGCGGATTAGTTATTAATTAATTAGTTGTATAATAATTATTAATAGTATGGTATTTGAGGATGAATAAAGAGTTAGTCCATCAACCTTTTTAGATCTCTATTGATCTTTTTAATATGTGGACTATTTATTATTAATTGTTAATTGATCCAGAGGAAGGCAAACAGAAAAAAAAAAAACATTAAAACTTTGCCAATTGTCTCATAAGGGGAAAAAAAGCAAAATTCCTTCCTGACCCCAGAAGCTGGCGATCAAATTTCTCCCTGGATCAATATTCCTTGGCTAGTTATCTAGGATAACCTTGAATGCCCTCTTTATTCAAAAATATATCTAACCCATATTTGAAGTTGTCTATCGAATTCGCTGTTACCACCTCCTTTGGTAGAGAATTCCACAGTTTAACCACCCTAACTGTGAAGAACCCTTTTCTTTGTCTAAGGTGAAATCTTTTTTGCCTCTAACCTCAAAGGATGTCTTCTTGTCAGTGGAAAATCTCTTGCTACAAAAAGTTCACTTGACAAAGCCTTATATTGACGCTGGATGTATTTAAATAAGGTAATCATATCCCCTTGTAGATGCCTTTTTTTCTAGCGAAAATAAGTTTAGTTTGGTTAGTCTTTCTTCATAACTTAGCCCCTCCATTCCCCTTATTAGTTTTGTAGCCCTTCTCTGTACTTTTTACAGCTCTAAAATGTCCTTTTTATGAAGTGGTGCCCAAAATTGTACTCTATATTCCAAATGAGGGCGTACTAGAGATTTGTATAGTGGCAGAAATATATTTGCTTCTCTTGCTTCTATACCCTTCTTAATACATGCTAATATTTTACTTGGCTTTGCAGCTGCTGCTTGGCATTGAGCACTGTTACCTAGGTGGTTGTCCACTAGTACTCCCAAATCCCTTTTAATATCTGATACCCCTAGATTTGCTCCATTAAGATTATAAATTGCATGGCTATTTTTCCTTCCCAAATGCATAACCTTACATTTATTTGTATTAAATCTCATCTGCCATTTAGCCGCCCATTTCTCTAATTTATGCAAATCCCTTTGTAGGGAAAGTACATCATTATCTGATTTTATTACCTTGCACAACTTAGTGTCATCAGCAAAAATAGAGACACTACTTTCGAGTCCTACTTCTACATCATTAATAAATATGTTAAAAAGGATAGGACCAAATACTGAACATTGAGGAACCCCACTTACCACATTAGTCCAATCGGAGTATGTTCCATTTACAACAACCCTTTGCTTCCTGTCTTTTAGCCAGCTCTCGATCCATGAGCAGATATTTACTGCAATTCCTGTATCCCTTAGTTTGCTCACTAGTCTTCCATGTGGCACTGTATCAAATGCCTTTGAAAAATCCAAAAAGACTACATCTACTGAGTTGCCTTGATCCAAGTTCCTACTAACCTCTTCATAGAAACTAATTAGATTGGTCTGACACGACCTATCCTTCATAAATCCGTGTTGACTGCTACCTATGATCTTGTTCAAATAGACATATTCTTGTATTCTGTCCCTTATTAACCCCTCTAAAAGCTTCCCAACTACAGATGTGAGGCTCACTGGTCTATAATTCCCCGGATTTGCTCTTGCTCCTTTCTTAAATATAGGTATCACCTCTGCTTTTCTCCAGTCATCCGGTAGAGACCCTGTAGTGAGTGCGTCTTGAACGATTAGATATAATGTTTTGGCTATTACAGAACCCAGCTCCCTCAGTACCCTTGGATGTATTCCATCAGGACCTGGGGCTTTATTAACATTTATTTTCTCCAATCTCTTTTGGATTTCTTCCTGCATTAACCAATTATTTAGTGATGGTAGTGTAGTCCCATTATGTTGCGGTGTCCCAGCCACTGGTACCTCTCTTGTGTATACCGACGAATATTTAGCTCATCTGCCTTTTCCTGGTCACTAATTATCAGATGGCCTGTGTCACATTGTAATGTTCCTATAGCTTCCTTCCTCGCCTTCTTCCCATTAATATATTTAAAAAATATTTTAGGGTTAGTCATACTTTCCTTTGCAACTGACTTCTCATTTTCTATTTTAGCCAGTCTAATAGCCCTTTTGCAAGCCTTGTTGATTTCCTTATAGTCACATAAAGCTGCCTCTGTTCCCTCCTTCTTGTATAATTTAAATGCATGTTTCATTTTTACTCATCATGATCTTTAAGTCATTGTTAAGCCACATGGGATGTGATTTACTCCTATTCATTTTATTTCCACATGGTACATGCCGATGAGTATGTTTATTTAGTAAGGATTTGAATGTTGACCATTTATTTTCATTTTTTTTCCTGTAAGTTCTTTGTCCCAGTCTATATGTAGTATTGCTGTCCTTAGCCCATTAAAGGTAGCCCTTTTAAAATTTAGAGTTTTTGTTGGCCCCTTACAACTCTGTTTTTTGTATTCAATCTCAAATTATACTGTTTTGTGATCACTGTGCCCCAAGGGTTCCCCTATTTTAACATCTGATATTATATCAATATTACTTGTGATGACTAAATCCAAGATGGCCCCATTTCTAGTAGGTTCTTGTATTACCTGTGCCAGATAATGATCCCCGACTGTACTCAAGAACCTGCTCCCCTTAGCTGAGCAGCTGGTCTCATTTATCCAGTTTATTTCAGGGTAATTAAAGTCTCCCATTATTAGGACTTGCCTGTGCTTAGCTGCATTTCCAATCTGTAACAATAATTGTATTTCCTCACTTTCCGCTATATTTGGGGGTTTATAGCATACTCCCACCAATATGCATTTAGAATGAGCTCCTCCACTATTTAGCTCAACCCACAAAGATTCAATAATGCCGTTAGTTCCAGCATAAATATATTCTCTGACTATAGACTTAAATTCAGGCTTAACATACAGATAGATCCCTACTCATCTTTTTCCATTTCCCCTATCTTTCCTAAATAGGTGATAACCATCCAGATTAACAGTCCAGTTATGAGATTCATCCCACCATGTTTCAGTAATGCCTATTAAGCCCCATTTTTCTTGTACTGCTAATAATTCAAGCTTGTCCATTTTCCCAGGCAAGCATCTTGCATTAGCAAGCATACACTCTATGTTGCTATGGCTCTGCCATTGTGAAGTGCTTGCCACTGTATTTGAGGCCCCTATTAATACCTCCCTACTGTCTATTGTAACCCTCCCCCTTCTCCTCCCCCATTGGTAACTAATTCATCCCTTTCCCTCTCTACCCTTTTTACCCCAATACTTCTATATAGTTCCTCCCCCACCTACAAGTTTAAAAACTCCCCCAGCCATTCTATCATCCTATTTCCTAGCACAAAAGCTCCCTCATCATTAAGGTGCAATCCATCCCTGCTATAGAGATTGTACCCAAGTGCGAATTCAGCCCAGTGCTCTAAAAACCCCAAACCCTCTGCACTGCACCACTTTTTTAGCCACGCATTAACCTCCCTAAGCTCCTTCTGCCTCCCTGGGCTAGCATGTGGCACTGGTAGTATCTCAGAAAATACTACCTTGGAGGTCCTTGCTTTAAGCTAATTCCCTAGTTCTCTAAAATCATTCTTTAGGACACTCCATCTTCCACTAACTTTGTCATTGGTACCATTGTGTACTAAGACCGCCGGCTCATTACCAGCCCCTCCCAATAATTTATCCACCCAATCCACAACATGCCGAACCCGAGCACCCGGGAGACAGCAAACTGTTCGATTTCTGGGATATGGGTGACAAATTACCCTGTCTACCTTCTTAATAATAGAGTCCCCTACCACCAAAACATGTCTGTTGCTCTGCCTATTCTGTCCTCCTTCTCCTCAAGTAGAACTGTTCTCCCGGCTGTTAGAGGGAACAGCTCTATCTGGCATTGCCATTCCTGAATGGACATCCCCAATAGTTTAACTCAATCTGGCAAATCTGGGTGTTTGCCAACTCAGAACTGTCCTGTCTCCTCCTGCTACACCTAAATCCCATTCTAACTGTAACCCAGCTACCTCCCTGGACACCTTCACTAGCCCCAGCTCCTCCCTCCATGTTAGGCCGAGCTAAACTGTGCTCAGTGAGCACCAACTCCCTTTCCAGTGGAGCAATATCACTAAGTGCTGCAATTCTCCTTTCCAGTTCTTCAATTTGAGCTTCCAGAGAGGTAACATGCTCACACCTCTCACAGAGGTATGGACCCTGGATCATCTGTTCCAGTAGTGCATACATGTGGCAGGATGTACACTGAGTGAGGTTGCCACTGGACTGACTCATGATTATCAGTTACAAAAATACAGTGAGAAAACAAATCAATGTATTTGTATAAAGATTGCTTTTCTACACCTTAACCCAAACAAAACAGAAAAATATATATACTTTTGTTTTCTGTTTTTTCTTTTAATACCCCTTTCCTTTGGATTTCCTCCTTTTATTCAATCTCCTACACACTAACTACACTTACACTAGAAATTATTGCAAGCTCCCAAGCTCGCTCTTCCCTTGTTAAAATAGACCCCGCCTACTCACTTGTACAATGATAAATGAGCACAAGACAGAAAACACTGCCCTGCCTCACAGAACTGATTCAAACAGAACACAACAAAATGCACACAGATAAACCTTTACACAGGCCAAGCCACACTCACTCTCACCTGCACACTGATTACAGCACAGGACAGAAAACACTGCACTGATTTACAGAGCTGATTCAAACAGAACCTCACACAAATGCACACAGATATAACTTACACAGGCCAAGCCACACCCACTCTCAGCTGCACACTGATTACAGCACAGGACAGAAAACACTGCACTGATTTACAGAACTGATTCATCTCTCCAGTCAGCAGGTAAATCATCTCCAGGGCCTGATTTAATAATCTCTCAGCCGCCTTCTCCATTTTCCTTTTGTCCTTATTTATCTTGCCTTTAATCAGAGTGTTAATGGCATTCTGCAAGAAAGAGACAAAAGAACCAACAGGTTGTTATAGATAGTGCACTTTTATATAATTTAATCCAAAACTGATTCAAACATGGATCCATTTTTCAATCAAAATTATTACGGAACCTCATGACCCATAAAATAGTGCCTATGAACTCGGCTCTACAGGGTCCAAAACATGGTCCCAAGGTGCGTCACAGGACCTCTAAATAATCCTAAACAGGACATACCCTGTTTACCCATAAATAAGACCTATTCCGAAAATAAGTCCTAGTGCAATTTTTCAGGATATGCGTAATATAAGCCTTCGCCAAAAAATAAGCCCCAGTTCCAATAGTAAGTCAAACATCCATTAAATGATAATATAAATGATTAAGATAAGATGTGTGCAAAAAGAAAGAGCTATTCTGATGAGTACAAGAACGGAATAGTGGAGGACTCCATCGGCAATAATCTTACAGCTTTCTGCAAAGAGAAGTTGGATCTCCGTATGGTCCGCAAATGGAGAGCAGAGTATGATAACCCCAGGCAACAGGCTGGCATTCGGGGTTTGGAGAGTTATGACAATGTTCCAGAAGAAGATGACATGATTGTATTTGAATAAATATAGATTTTTTGTACATTAATAAATGTTGTACAATAAAAAATAAGACATCCCCTGTAAATAAGCCCTATCACAATTTTTTGGAGTTGAAATTAATATAAGACTCGGTCTTATTTTCGGGGAAACACAGTATTAAGGGACTTTCAAAAAACAAAAGATACTTGTTTGTCATATATATACCAAACTAACAATATTAGCATTTGTATAAGCCAAGGACATAAAGCATTTTAAGGGAAAACTGAATTTTTAAAGACTCTTTTTATGAGTAGAAGTATCCATTTTATGTTTATTACATATATATAAATATATGAAGCCCACATCTTGCGGTATACAGGTCATATGTCTGCGGGATTGAACTCTGCTACAATTCCGCTCCTATTCAATTAAATGCAAGTTAGGGGCCGAAACCGTAAACCATGCCCTCGTATGTAGCATTTCAGGGCAGGAACATGATCATTTAAGCAAGGCCGTAACCACTCATTTCGAAACAGCCAATAGAAAATGAGACCTCAATGATTGGGTCAGTAAAACATGGAGGTTACATGTCAATCAATTAGCGTTTAGGGTGCGATATGCCATAGGACTTGCAAAAATGCAAAATAATAAATAATAAAATTGAATGCCGATACTGTTCTAGAACATGTGGGTGGCCTGATATGTATTAACTCATTGATTCCCAAAATCGATATAACCCTGAAATGCCGATTTGCGAGCTTGAGACTGTTGTGCAATTAATTCTAATGTCTTTCATCGCTTTCCCTGTCATTTACAGGGCAGTAGTGATTTTTTATTTCCATGTACAGTGCTACGGACAGGGGTTAAACCCCCTTGTGAGTCCTATCCGGTACTTGTAGGATTTGGCGATTTTAGGGCTCGTAACTCTTGCGGACATGAACTATCAAAGGCTACGATGGGCTGTAAGTTCCGGTTTAAACAACCGCAAGGATATCTAGGCTGTAACCCATACACCATCCAGAGCACGCAAAAAAGACGCCAATTGAATAGCAAAATAACTTACAGCCTCCATTATGGGCTACTGTAGCTTACAATTGCTCATGGTTTGTATCTCTTATGTATTGACAGACAAAAGAACACCAGTACATTGCACACAAGCCATGCTGGTTGTTTTTTGTTTTGTTTTTTTTTGGCTCCTAACTTTCAGACATTTTGACAGCCCCTGAAATAAACATAGGTGTAAAACAATATATATAATTTGCAATAGAATTATATGCACTTAATGTTAATATTGTACATTTATATAACCTAATTACACACATTTGCAGAATCTACACATTCTATTTAAAGCTCAAATTATATGTATAAGAAATAAAACATTAGTCAGGTAAGGAGAGCTAAAATCCGATTAGTCCAAAAAGGCAGAAATCTAATATGCGCCTTAGAACATAAAATGATATTCAATAAAAACTGTTAATTTATTAGATGAGAAATCAAAAGACAGAACATCTTTATCAACACAATTATCTACATTAAAATCTATTATAGTGGTTGTTGACTTATAGGTAAAAGATTGATGGATAGAAATACACACAGTACATGTATATAAATACACAAACACTCAATACTGATGTATATAGACATATCTGTTATACACACTACAGATGGATATATATATATACCCCTTACACATACTATAGATGAATAAATACACATTATAATAAATAGATAGAGATGCAGATATATAGATAAAGTATATAGTATAAAAGCCCTAACAGGCCGGAACAGCAGCTTTTACAAAATAAATCAATATCACTGGGATGTGTTAGATATTATTGAGAACAATATTTAAGAACCAAAAACAATTCAATATAATATTTTATCAACTCTTTAAACCCAAAATATCAACTGGAACAGGCAAAAACAGCCTGGAACACACTCTTTATAAAGGGAATTCATGCCAAAATCATTAGGATGTGTTAAATATAATTGAGAACTATATTAAAGAGCCAAACCCTATCTGATAGTATGCATCATTCACCCTTTATTAAGCCAAAATAAAATAGTTTGTAAAATGACCTGGAACAGCAATTTTCCAAAGGGTTAAAAATACCAAATTCACCAAATACACATAACTAGGTGGATTTATGTAATATTAGTTTCAGAAAAAGATTGCATATGTAGTCATCCCTAAGGCAACAGAGTGTCTTCCCAATCACATAATAAATCAATTAAATGCATATTGACACTCAAACAACTGATAAGGAAGTAATTGAAGTTTAAAGACAAAAAGGGAACAGACTTCCAGTATAACCAGTTGATCCTGTAGTATTTCCAATTTAGTGAAATAATGAATATCCAATTTTAATCAAAAAAGTATATCTTTATTGGCACGTATTATAAAAATATGAAAACAGTTGTTTAAAAATCAACAAAGTTACTCCTGTTTTCAGAGTTTTACCCAAGTGTGTCACTTCTCTGGAAGAGCATACATAAATCAATACTTTATCCTATATGATAGAAGTCTCATGATACCTGATTAGTGTATACAAATATGAAGTGCAATAACAGTGCAAAAGAAAATTATATGCGTGAAAAAATAACCTAATAAGAGGCAGGAATGGAGCCCGACACTTGCCCCCTATAAGTGCAGTAAAGAACAATCTATTTTAACCCTCCTAAAAAACTAGACCTTCTCTAAGAGAGGAAACACCTATTAGTATGTGGCAGTATTGGGGATTGCTTTCCAGACAGTCAAAAATACCGAATTCACCAGATACGCAAGAAACCCCAGAATTGTTAGGGTTAACTAAGAATATTATTATTATTATTATCGTTTATTTATAACGCGCCAACATATTCCGTAGCGCTGTACATAAGATAAGGACCCCCATGGTATGGGGTTACATTTGAATTATTTCCGCTACTAAGGATACAATAATTATTTGTAACCATGGTGCTCCTAACAGGACGTCTGTGGATAGGACCTCCATGGCATATATGTTAGATTTAGATGCCATGGAGCTCATTACAGTACCTCCATGGCATATATGTTGATAAGACTTCCATGGCATAGGGCACAGTTTTAATGCCATGGAGGTCTCTTGAATACGTTTTAGAGGCATTTTTCTGCCTCTGCAGGTGGTCACCTGTATGCAAAGGATTGTGGAGAGAGAAGGGCCTTAGGCTTAGCATGTAACTTGGCTTATAGCAAAATTTGACTTTGAAAACTCACCGTAACTTGATAATGTAGCACATTTTAGGCTATTCAGTGATGCAGTTGCACAGCATTGATATTTAGAGGAATTGGCATAGGTTTGCAAGTTAAATAGCAATTTGCACCGTAAGTGCCTGTGTAAGAGATTGGAATGCGGCCCCATGTGCTTTATTGCAATACATTGGGGATATATATTGATCTTGACTGTTTAAATGATTATCCTAGTTTATGAAACACATCTCATGTCTGATAAATATAAACTAACAACATTAGCCGAGGTCCAGGCAGTAACAAGCAGAACTTTTTTTGAAAATCTTAATTTTAATGGACTTTGAACATGACTGTCCTTCTGTCTTAAAGAATGGGGGAGGGTGCAGAGCAAAGCAGGAAATTAGTACTAAGTATTACTGTCTGCTACTCATTATTTGTGTGGGTGATTATCATTTTCTTAAAGCTGTTCTGAATCAATCAATGAGATAACAAGTCTGTCTATTTCCACTCCTGAATAAATAAAATATAACATTGGTATCTCCAACACTCTGAGAAGTAGCTTTTGCAGTTCTTTAGTATTCTGTTCCAGAAGGGGTACTTGAAACTAATTTCTGTGGAATGTATGAAGCTTATAACGTAAATCCCACCTAGTTATGCGTATCTGGTGAATTTGGTATTACTGACCCTCTGGAAAGTCGCCTTTCCGGGTATTTTTTGCTAAATATTGTATTCTGCCCGGAACGGGTATTTGGGATTAATTTCTGTGGAATTTATGAAGGTTGTTGCATGAATTCCACCGAGTTACGTGTATCTGGTGAATTTGGTATTTTTGACCATTTGGAAAAAACACTGTTCCAGGTCATTTTTGCTAAATATTGTATTTGCCTGGAAGGGGTACTTGAAATAAATTTCTGTGGAATTTATGAAGTTTATTTCTGGTGAATTTGGTATTTTTAACCCTTTGGAAAGTCGAGGTTCTGAGTAATTTTACGTAATATTGTATTCTAGCTTATTAATAAAGCTTACTATATCAGATGGGGTTTGGCTCTTACAATTCTTCTCAATTATATTCAACACATCCCAATGATTTTAGCATGAATTCCCTTTATAAAGAGTTTGTTTTGGCCTGTTTTGGCCCGTTCCAGTTGATATTTTGTTTTTTAAAGCGTTAATAAAGTATTATATTGAATTGGTTTTGGTTCTTAAATATTGTTTTAAATAATATCTAACCCATCCCAGTGATATTGTCATTGATTTATTTTGTAAATGGGATGTTCTTGCCCATTCTGGCTTTTATACCGTCCCGAGCTTTTATGTTTTTCTTTCTTGTTTTGTCCATGATATATATATATATATATAGATATATACTATATATATATACTGTATATATATTATATATATATATATATATACAGCATATATATATATATATATACAGCATATATATATATATATATGTGTGTGTGTGTATGTATGTGTGTGTGTGTGTATGAGTGTGTGTGTATGTATGTGTGTGTGTGTGTATGAGTGTGTGTGTATATTCTCATTTATCTGCATTATAATTTCTCCCATATGCTCTTGAGATTGGTTAATTGTACAATTATTATCACTAAACGTATAAACTGCTAGTGTATATTTTAGAATTGGTTTCTATGTATACAAAAGAACATACCGTATATACTCGAGTATAAGCCGAGTTTTTCAGCCCTTTTTTTAAGGCTAAAAAGGGCCCCCTCGGCTTATACTCGAGTTACTCTCCCTCCCCCCCGTGTCTCAATAAACCCCCCTGTGTTTCTCTAACCCCCCCGTGTGTCTCTCTAACCCCCCCGTGTGTCTCTCTAACCCCCCCGTGTGTCTCTCTACCCAACCCGCGTGTGTCTCTCTACCCCCTGTGTCTTTACCTCCCCAACCTCAACCCCCCTCAACCTCAACCCCCCTCCTCCACCTAAACCCCCTAAGATACCTCCCCCTCTCCCCTCACTTACCTGCTTGTGCTCCGGCCTCCGCTCCTTGACCCGGCGCGCATGTGACGTCACATGCGCCCAGCGTCATTAGCATATACCGGTTGCCGGCACCCGGTATATGCTAATGATGCGGCGCGCATCATGTGAGGATAAGGATGGGGGGGTTGAGGAGGGGGTTGAGGATGGGGGGTTGAGGAGAGAGGATGAGGATGGGAAGGTTGAGGAGGGGGTTGAGGATGAGGAGGGAGGTTGAGGATGAGGAGGGAGGTTGAGGAGGGGGTTGAGGATGAGGAGGGAGGTTGAGGATGAGGAGGGAGGTTGAGGATGAGGAGGGGGGTTGAGGAGTGGGGAAGAGACACAGGGAAGGGAGAGGTTGGAAGAGACACAGGGAAGGGAGAGGGGAGAAGAGACACAGGGAAGGGAGAGGGGAGAAGAGACACAGGGAAGGGAGAGGGGAGAAGAGACACAGGGAAGGGAGAGGGGAGAAGAGACACAGGGAAGGGAGAGAGAGAGTGGGACACAGAGGGCACAAGAGGGACACAGGGGGCAGCACATTTCCCACCCTCGGCTTATACTCAAGTCACTCATTTTACCCAGTATTTTGTGGTAAAATGGGTGCCTTGGCTTATACTCGGGTCGGCTTATACTCGAGTATATACGATAATTAAAATCCCAATTATTGGGAAAATGAATTATTTGAGTTTAGTTCTTTTTTAAATAATATAAATGTTTGTTAGATAATTGTCCCTTAATGTTGCAGTTTTCAGGCAGAATCCATTTTTTTAAATCCTCCTCCCTCCCCAGGTCTAGTATATTAATTCATAATAAATCACGATGGAGATGATAAACATTAAGAGTTTCCCCAGTTGGATGAATCAGACAATTCTTTGATTCTACAAAATACAATAGATAAAAAAAATCAAAAAACTGTATTTATGTATTTTCTTTAATAAAAACATTTGCCATTTATAAAGTGAAGCTCTTCAAGGAGCACGCTAGGTAAAAACATTCTTCAGAAAAAGATAAGTAAAATATTTAAATACATTTAAAAAATACTACCTTGCATGCTTATTGCAATACAGTATCAACAGTAGAGTGTTACAGTGTCCCTTCAACTCTTTAATGGCACTGACCACACTGCAGGATCTTGTCCTGGAAATCCTCATCCTGCTGACTTCTGGGTAATGTTATTACCACCATCTATTAGGAAGAAATTTATCAAATAAAAAAGCCAAATGGCTTAAAGTTGAAGAGGACCTAATGGGATATTGTCCGTTGGATATACTTCTATGGTTTCCCATATTAGACTACAAAGCCACTAAGCCCTTATTTGGAGGTATACGCTCCTTATTAACATTTTGGTACAAAAATAGAGACTCGTTGGACCTAGCTAAATGTCCCTCACCTGCTGCTCCGTTAAATCTTCTCCATTATAATAACAATCAAATAGATGGAAAGAAATGGAAATTAGCCGGGGTTACTAAATTGGGAGAACATTTTTGAAAATAATGTATGTATACCACATGCGAGTTTGATACTTAGAGGTCAAACCTCAAATATCAACTGGCTGGAGTATACGACTATTGTAAATTAACTGAGATCTCTCGAGATCCCTTTGAACAAATTTAGAGATTATTCTCTGTTAGAACTTACTATAATAAAAGGTCAACACATCAAAATTATCTCTAAATGTATTAAAATATTAAAGGTGAGAGAAGACATTTTAAAAACAAATAGGATGATTGAACAGGAACAGGAATTTGATAGTACATGGTCAAAAGAAAAATGGTTTAGTGCATGCTCTTTAATAAAAGAAACTACAATAAGTACCTCATATAGAGAGCTTTATTTTAAGCTAATACAAAGGTGGTATTGGGTACCAATTAAAATTAAAAGATCTAACAAAACTAATATAGAAGAATGTTGGTGAGGTTGTGGTGGTAGGGGGTCCCACTCACATATTTGGTGGAGCTGTCCACAGATACAGATGTTCTGGAAAAATTGTACAGACCAGATCGAAACAATTATAGGAATTAGGATAGCTTTGAGTCCAGCACCGCTCCTAGGCGGTTTGTTGCACATATTTTATTAGTGAGTAAATGGTGTATAGTTAAATCATGGAAATCTAGGGAAGTGCCAAGCTGGTTTGATATCGAGAGGATAGTTGATCCGTGACAGGGAGCTGGAAAAAGGACTTAGGCGACATAATAACAATCAAGAAGGAAAAATGTGGAAAAAATAGTTAAAATGGGAGGAATATAAAGTTTAATACCACTTCCCACTTGTCACGGGCACTTTTACTTTCAGCCTCAAATAAGGGACTGGAGATGTTCTCTCAATTATCTATGCTTGTTTTATGACCGTGCAATAAGACTACTTTTTTTTTATTATTTTTTATTTTCTTAATATTGGTTGTCTAGAAAGAATTAATTTACATGATGATATGCATTTTGTATTTGTTATTTTATGTATTGTTTTTGTTTCTATGTTTACGCTGTATGAACAATAACATTTTCAAAATAAAAAAAATAAAAAAATGTTGTAATGTTAAAGCATTTTGCTCCAAGCTCTTCTACAAGACAAATAATGCCATTGCCACGGACCATTGTTAGCAAATTAAATTAATCCCATCTGCCATGTACTCTGTCTAAGGTCTAGACCACTCAGACACAGAGATGTCAGGATGTGTATTGAAGGTATCCTATTACTCTCAGGAAGCTACTGTTAGATCCCATGCAGAGTTTATCTCTTGTGTTTGTCTGCCACACCCTCTCATTGTTGTGCTGTGTACACCCCTCTGTATCTATCCCCTATAAATACTGCTGTCATTTAAAAAATAAATCAGTTCACTCTGAGGCGTATAGAAATTGTATGTTCTCTTATTTTGTTCCTGGTGTCTGCAATACTGAACCTATATCCACCCTCTAGGTAACCTGTCCTGTTCACTACCGTAGGAAGGTTACTGGGACTCCTGTAAGTGCTGATTACTGATGGAGAGACTCTGACTGATACAGAAGCCAGATATCAGGGTGATGGTGCAAAAATGTCAAAGAACCCAACGGTCCTTGTGGGTAGATAACCTGTAGTCCATAGCAGGTGGCTCTGGGCTTGTATTGCCCCTACTCACGGATCGTCACAACTGGTCAGCAGTGGTGGAATCTCTATGCAAGAACCAGCAGCAAGGATGGGATATGGTGATCTATGCAGTTTTGAAGTCCAGTACTTTTGGCGGCTTGGCAGGGAAGCAGAAAACACTCTGCAATTTTGCCAAACCTTCAAGTTTAGGCCCATGTCCAAGGAAGGCCAGCCTTAGATAGAGGGGATCAGGGACCACATGGAGGCCTGCAGAGCAGAGGTGATCAGGGAGGAAAGGAGCCTCATCACCAGTATGCTGGAGCGGCAAGGCAACAAATTGCCACAGACGAGGATAGGTGGATAGCTATTCTAAATCAGCGGATGGTTTCCCTTCCCTCCAGCCGGGTGAGAAGCTAGCAGAACAGCTTGAGGACCTTGTGTGGTTGGAGCTCGACTTGGAACATGAGTATGTGGACCTAATGCTTCCAAATCCTGCATCACAATGGCCCTCCTTCTACACACTTGGGCTGATGGAAGGGCTTCCTGGTGTGCTGCAGGGTGATTCAAAGAGTTGCCTGTGAACCAGAGAGACCTGGGAAATCCTATTGGTACAACGCCAAAAGACGTGGAACCAGACCCAGGGACAGAAGAAGAGAAATTGCTTAAACCGTTGATCCATAAAGAAGTGGGGTGCGAAAAAGAGTACAAGCAACTGCTTGAGGAGGTGGGCCCAGGTGGGACCTGGCTCAAGTACTTGGAGCTACCCCATGCTTCCCCAGCTGAGCTAGCAGAGGATACACTGCAAGAGGAAAATGGACTGTTGGCTACACCCCGATAAGGTGGAGGAAGGAAACCAGAAGGTACCTGGAAATCTGACCGCTACAGAACAGGCGAGATCAGAGGGACTGCTGGAAAATTGCCAGGAAAGGGAGGCCCGGGAGAACAGTCCAGACCCTGGTAGATGCAAGACTGGGGAGCAGTGTAAAGCAGCACCAGCCACTGGGAGATGGCCAACAAACAGAAAAGTTCCAGTCGCTAACCAAGGGCGAAGAGCTGGAGACTGAACTGTCTGCCCAACTACCCATGGATTGTCACCTGTCTGCTGAACGCTAATGTTCAGGCGCTAAGGCTGACAGTCAGGGAGAGTGTGATGCCAGATTGGGGGATGAGGCTATCAGGAGAGGGGGCATCCCCTGAGACCCTGAAGCTTTTGCTCAGCATGGATCAGGTGGATCCAGATAGGTATGGGAGTTCAGGTGAGGGCACTGGACCTGAGACCCTCAGGAAGGAGCAAGTTGAGGCTCCACTGCCAAACCCTGCAGACATGCCAGCAGGGATTGCTTCAGTCCTGATGACCCCAGAGTTAAAGAATATGGGCAAGCGGCCCAGGGTACCAGAGGACCTGACACAGCGTACCCTAGTTGCAGAGGTGATCCAAACCTTACCAGCCCTTGAGAAGCTACCGACCCCAGCAAAGTCTGCTACTACGTGTGTGTGCCGAAGTGGAAATGCTTTAATTAATCTATAGTGAATGTTATCACGGAATTTAAAAAATAGTCAAAAGCTTTTGGCAAACATATTTTGGACTTGGAAGATCAATCATATAGGCATCCCGATTGCATCAAGCAATTACAGGCTGACTCAAAGAAACAAGTGGCCTTGATTGATCCCCATATTGAATACAGAGAGAATTCAGACAGTAGATCACACAGAATGTGCGTATTAGAAATGTCCCTGAGATTTACGAAAATGCCTCTGCAGTGGACTTACACATTTTCTAGTCCCTTCTTCCAAATGTACCATTAGAAGACTCAAAAAGGACAGAGCATACAAATGAATCACTTTCTTTCAAACTAATTGCACCTCTAATACAACATCAGCATGGATTTTGAGTGCACAAAAGGTCTATATCAGGTATATGTTTAAGAGGGGACATGATTTTCCCCTTTTAAATCAATTGGCAAAATTCCAATGGTGTTTTTTATCTAAAAAGGTTGAATTTGATGGACTAAAATGATGTTTTTCAACCTCAATTACTATGCAGCTATGTAAAATTGACTCTGAATAAAAAGAGAAAGAATGGCTTTATTATCTGACCAACTGTGTAAATATTATAGTTAGGGTTTACCTATATTGGAAGATGTTACGTCCTCTCTTTCTGAAAGCACCAACAGGCAGATCCACAGGTGGGAGCAGGGGTGTAGAAGCCAGAATATTTCTGGGGGCATACCGTTCATTGTATACATAGGCCTAAAATAGCTTATATATATACATGCATACAAACACAGAAAAATCACAGGAATACAAGGACTGAAGAAGTAAGTCCCGGACTGGAATATAGACAGGATACAATGAGTGCTCAAAGGAACATGAGAAGGAGGAACAGGGAGTTGAGGATCTGCTGCAGAAAGAAACTGGAAGCAAATACTGCAGCTCACACAGAATGCCAAACAACAAGCTTTGAGGTACTGGGCTGACTCCATTAAATAGTGCAGATGGAAGTAACAGTAATGTCACACCTGTCATGCTGAACCTGTAAGATTCCTGTTTATGGCTCAATTCTGATGTCAGAGGCTTTTAATGTTACACTCAACTACGTCACAATGAAACTTCTATTCACAAGCCTTACTCATTCCTATAGAGCATATAGTTTTCTCCATTGGCCCTCTAGTACACAACACCAAATATTCCCAGATGAGTAGATACTGAAACTTCCTGTCTCTGCAAACCTACTAACGTGGATCCCTAAATCACACCTGCTACATCACATCATTAATAGCCATTTACTAAGTACTCTCGTCAATGAAGGGACAAATTAAAATCTAAACTTGATCTGACTCCTAAGTACTCCTTTCTCAGATTACTAATCCATAGTTAGCCCTGGACCTCAACTCAAATGTCTTAACTTGTTGGCCAGATATAGGTTAAGCACATTATCATGTATAGCCTTATTACTCCCTGATTCCCCATGTTCAATATCACTGACTCTCTATGTGCAAATGTTAATTTCACCAAATCTCCCATTTAATTTGTTCACTCTTCAAATCAACACTAGCCCAACATAAGACCTATGAGTTTATCTATATAAATAACTCCCAAAAGAATAGTAAACTCACTATAAGGACCATCAACTCATTTTACAAAAGCTGATAATTACGTAGTTACATAGTAATTGAGGTTTAAAAAAAAGACTTTTAGCCAATCAAGTTAAACCTTTTAAGATCTCCTCTGACCTGCAACATGCGGATTAGTTATTAATTGATCCAGAAGAAGGAAACAAGTGAAACTTTGCCAGTTGTCTCAAAAGGGAAAAAAAAAGAATTTCTTCCTGACCCCATATACTGGCGAATGGATTTCTACCTGGATCAATACTCCCTCTCTAATTTACCAGGATAACCCTGAAAACCCTTTTTATTTAACAATATATCCAACCCCTTTTTGAAGTTATCTATTGAATCTGCTGTCACCAGCTCCCATGGTAAAGAATTCCACAGATTAACTATCCATACTGGGAAGAACGCTTTTCTTTCTTTAAGGTGGAATCTTTTTACCTCTCACCTGAAAGGATGTCCTCGTGTCAATTAAAAACCTCTTGGTACAAAAAGCTCCTTTGACAAATCTTTATACTGACCCTGGATGTATTTATATAAGGTAATCATATCCCCTCTTAGATGCCTTTCTTCTATAGAAAATACTGTATATACTCGAGTATAAGCCGAGTTTTTCAGCCCTTTTTTTAAGGCAAAAAAAGGGCCCCCTCGGCTTATACTCGAGTCACTCTCCCGCCCGTGTCTCTCTAACCACCCCGTGTCTCTCTAACCCCCCCGTGTGTCTCTAACCCTCCGTGTGTCTCTAACCCCTCCGTGTGTCTCTAACCCCCCTGTGTGTCTCTCTAACCCCTGTGTCTCTTTCCCTCCCCCCTCCTCAACCTCAACCTCCCCCCTCAACCACAACCCCCCTCCTCAACCTAAACTCCCCTAAATACCTCCCGCCTCTCCCCTCACTTACCTGCTTGTGCTCCGGCCTCCGCCCCTTGACCCGGCGCCGGCGCGCATGTGACGTCACGCGCCGCGTCATTAGCATATACCGGGTGCCGGCACCCGGTATGTGCTAATGACGCGGCGCGCATGTGACGTCACATGCGCGCCGGATCAAGGAGCGGAGTCCGGAGCACAAGCAGGTAAGTGAGGGGAGAGGGGGGAGGTATTTAGGGGGGTTTAGGTGGAGGAGGGGGGTTGAGGGGGGCTTAGGTTGAGGAGGGGGGTTGAGGAGGGGGGTTGGGGTTGAGGGTAGGCGGGTTGAGGAGGAGGATGGGGGGGTTGAGGAGGAAGGTTGAGGAGGGGGTTGAGGATGGGGGGTTGAGGAGGGAGGTTGAGGATGAGGAGGGAGGTTGAGGTGGGGGTTGAGGATGAGGAGGGAGGTTGAGGATGGGGGGTTGAGGAGAGAGGATGAGGATAGGGGGGTTGAGGATGGGGGGTTGAGGAGGGGGGTTGAGGATGGGGGGTTGAGGAGGGGGGTTGAGGAGGGGGGTTGAGGAGGGGGTTGAGGTTGAGGAGGGGGTTTAGGATGGGGGGTTTATGTTAATATTACATCAAGGAAATTCCATAATGGAGGATTGGCATATCCTAAATTAATAGACATGCATGATAATATTATTGTTTCTCATATATTGGGATAGAATTTAAAAAGTCCAAAAACTATATGGATAGAGATTGAAGAAGCTCTGATTGAAACAATGCCTATTAAATTGGCCATCTGGCAACCAAAATATGAATATTCAAAAATGTTGAGCCTATCGAATGGAAAAAAATCATTAATTACATTTTGGTATATTACCAGAATTAAAAGAAAATGTTCAAATTATCCTTCTTTAGGGGCACCAATAGAGATATTGAATTACAAAGTAAAATCTTTGAATATACCTTTACTGATAAAGCATGGTATTAACAGAATATGAGATTTATTCTATAATGAAGTTCTTTTGGAGCATGAATAGATAATTAACAAATTTAATATTAGAAATCTTACGTGGCTGGGCTATATTTCATTGAAGAAAGCTTTGAAATATTTGGGATATAATAATAACACTTATAAAGACCTAACTCAAATCGAAAAATGTAGTCAATTGGGAAAACATTTGCATAATTTTTTTAAATGCTCCAGGGCAATAGAGGTTGGTGTTCAGATTGAAAAATCAACAGAATGTTAACTTGGGAGAAGGATTTAGGACAAAAATGGAAAGTAGACATATGGTATAAATCATTCTCTTTAGTAAAGAATTGGTGCGTTATATTTCCTATTAAGAATTATTCTTTAAAACCATTCAAAGGTAGTATTTCAAGAGAGGTTGAACAGTTTCGATACCAATCAAAAACGTAAATGTTGGAAAGGTTGCGGCAAAGAGGGGACATTGCTACACCAAAATAATTATCAATAATTTTAGATAAAAAGATTGAGTTAGACATACAATTAGCTGTACTGCACTTGGAACTAGAAACTAACAGCCTTATTAAATTGCAATTCTGTAAATTTAAAAGGGCTCTATATAAGCACACAGCATATTTTTTTTACAGGAGTTTTTAGTTAGTGAATTTTTATCCAAAAGCAAGATCTTCACTAACTAAAAACTTCTGTAAAACAAATGCTCTGTTCTTAAATAGAGCCCTTTTAAATTTACCAAATCGCAATTTAATAAGGCTATAAATGTCCATCTAATAAATACTTAATAACTCATATCCTATTGATAATAAAGTGGACTATGATAAATCAATGGAATTCAGTAATAGTCCCATCATGGAGAGGTGTTGAAGTAAAGATTATAAGACATAGAGAAATAGAGAGAAACTGGAGCCAATTAAGAACTAGTAATAAACTTTTTTATGAATAAATGGTTTATTTGGGATGAATATGTAAAGAAATATGGTGTTGTGTAATTCAATGATAATGATTAAAACGCCTGAGAGATCTTCTTTCAAATAAGAAATGTTATATATGAATTTTAGGGAAACCGTGGGGAAGAATGTGGATGTTAAATTGTATGTATTCTTGGTATTGTATGATATTTTTTTAATTGTTGGTGATTTTTTTCCTCAAATAAGAAATGATATTCATGGATTTTACAGGAAACTATGGGGTAAAATGAGTAGCGTGATTTATATGTATTTTTTCCCCCTTTTTTTTGTATGATGTACAATTTAAATTTATAATAAAAAGAATTAAAAATTACATACACATACATACATAGACATACATACACACACATATACATACACATATATCATGGGCAAAAAAAGAAGAAAGAAAAAAATAAAAGCTCTTCTATAGTAAATAAAAGTAAAAAAGTTGAAACAAGGAGGAGCCACATCCATTCAACCCAAATCTACTAATAAAAGTGTATCTCACTAGTAGTGTGTTAGTTACTACAGAGTATAATAGGTGTATCTGCACTAATGGGAATGGGATCTATTAATATAAAACATCTTGTGACTGCTACTTATATCTATAAATCTCTGCTCTGTTGTTGGGATATGGATTTTACATTTAATGTACTAAATATAAGTGTAAAAGTGCTCGGCCCTGAAAGAAAAATATCTATCTATCTATATATAATTTTGATTGATATATATATATATATATATATATATATATATATATATATATAAATAAAATGTTTTGTTTTTTTTCAGAAGCCCAGATTTAGCTTATACTCTTTATAATTTCTTTCAGTGCCGGCGAATATATATATTTACACTCTTCTCACAAATAAATACACATTCACACCTCTCCCTCCACACTTATTGATTGTATTGGTATCTAACACGCCTGCCACTAATTCGCCATGTCTGTTTATTCAGGAGCAATAGCTAAGATAATGAGCATAATACACATTAAATGGCAGTGGCTATAAATACCACGACCAATTAAATAATCAGATTGGAGTTGACACCAATAGTTACTAGGTAGAGTTGCACGTTATTAGCGGTCTTATTGTTCAAGTTGTTATCTTTAGCGAGTGAGACACCTTTATATACGCAGAGCGTCACCATGTAAACGGATTATCTTCAGGAACCCGCCCTCTACTGTGTTGATTGGCTACTGTTTGCGTTGTAGTGCATTCTGGAATTTGTAGTTTGGTGCATTGTGCCCCGTATCTTTCACTTCCTGTTCTCTATCAAGATGGCGACCGGAGCTGATCTTTATCTGTGGGAGTTATGAGCAGGTAAATAAAGTGATTAATGTTCCGAGTAATAATAACGGGAGATAATTAATGGTGGTTTTCTGGATCTGTGGTTTGTTATCAGGTGTGAGGAGAATAAAATCAGAAACAAATTACAGAATATAATAATATTAATGTAGGAGGAGGAACCATGTTATAGACGTGTAATACAGAGGGATGGGAGTGTATGTATATATATATATATATATATATATATATATATATATATATACATAATATACAGCGACAACACTATACAGTGCCAGTACAATACAGTGACATCACTATACAGTGACAATACAGTACAGTGACATCACTATACAGTAACAATACAATACAGTGACAGTACAATACAGTCGAAATACACTGACAATATAATACAATGACAGTACAATACATTAACATCACTATGCAGTGACAATACAATACAGTGACAATCCAACACAGTAAGAGTGACAATCCAAAACAAAGACCTAGAGGTGAGATCTTCTCACTTAGTGTCTGGAGACAGAGACTGGCTATTTACTATGTGTCTGTTGTTTGTGTCTCTGACACATTAGAGTCCAGGGGGCAGAGTGACGTCTGGTTGGATTCTGTTTTTTTCAGTCTGATTACAGGCTCAGGATTATTATACACAAAGGAGAAGAAATAAAAGGAAAGCAGTAATTGCTCACAAAGTACTAATAAGTAAGCCCTCTCGCAGTGCATATGGCCAAACTATACCCAGTGACACACATATTGACACTGTTTGGCAAAATAACAGAAGTAATTAAGTGACAGAGGTGAACACGTTGCCTGGATATGACTACATGTACAGTATACAGTGACTCCAACTAATTTATAGCCAAAATATATATATCATATTTAAGCCTCCCTACAGCACCGCTACGCTGGGTGACAGTATGGAAAAGCAAAATAACAAATTTAACGGCCGACTAGAAGCCCTGGTTATTTTGTGATGATCTAATCTGGATTGTTATCATTTAAAATATATGTGTTGTAACGATCCAGGGGGTAGGGGCTATTACAGCCCAGGGACATCTGTTATAGACCGCAGGTTAACTACCCACAAGGACTGTGGGATTATTGGACATCTCGGCACCCAGCACTCTGACGTCTGGCTTCTGTATCGGTCAGGATCTGTGCATCATGAATCATAAGACTTGTTACAGACCTACCCCAGCAGTACATCAGAGCAGTATTCAGCTTTCAGAAGTTTCAGCAAACTTTCTATGGAAGTGGACAAGACAAGTCACTTGAAGGGTGTAGATAGGATCAGTTGCCAGTATTGCAACCTCCCAGGATCAAATAAGAGAACATTTAATTTTTATATTTTCAAACACCCCACTGATTTATTCAGCAAATTCAACATATATAAGTGGTAGAACACAAGTAGGTGTAAACAACTACAACGATGAGAGGAAATGGCAGACAAATACAGGATTTTGATTCCACATGGGTTCTAACAATAGCTTTCCTGGCTGACACCCGAGAACAATAGGGTTAACATCTAAAACACTTACTGCTGTCTCTAGCTGTCTGAGTGGTTAAGACCTTGAATAGAGCACATGGCAGATGTAATTAACGTAACTGGGTCAAAACAGCAGTACAATAGAAGTGTTATCACTAGGTCCTGTCTGTTCATAGTAGACTTCAATAGAGTTCAACACATTTTATTTAACTCTATCATGACCACTTAGTTAAGTTCTTGACCGCGCTACAGCCACGGTTTAAACATAACATGTCATACAGAACACAGTAATATAACATGGGGAATTACATACAGTATATATGAGAAGTCAGGGGCATATGCTATAAGACCACATGGAGCATGGTGGTACACTATGGCCCTCTGTCTTGGGGCTATTTGGGCACATTTCCCATGTGACAATATAATTCCCCTACCAGGTTAATGGCACATAGTCCAGTGGCTGGAGCCATAGTATTGGCTCTTGGGGAAGGTATTTTCCAATGGGTAGTCTGTCATCTCATGTTTATTTGTACAGTCTGTCACAACCTACTATGATGATGGGATCTAGAGTATCCTAGTACTCCTTTTCCCAGTAGGTTTAGACCTAAGTTTGGGTGACTCTAGACCTATGGACATTCTTTGTTGATGCAAAGGCATAAGTCCCATCTGCTTTGGTAGTGTGCCCTGGAGCACCTTGGTAGGGAGTCAGAACGAGCTCCTCTACAAGCATATGCCTCTGGGTCAATAATACATGCTTATTCAAAGTATGAAAATTAAGAACAACCTTTATTTGCAAAACACACGTATATAAACTCTTTACAACATAGTAGAGGGAGGGGCTACCTGAGGTCAGCCCCTAATGGCCTCTGGCCAATCACGTAGCGTTACACTGTGGGAAACATGAGACTCCTCCCAGGTCCGCCCACTAGGTGTGGCTACCTAACTCACTTGGCTTCTAGCTCTCAGGAGAGACACTTGTCCTTTTGCTCTGCTCCCAGCTCTGATAGTTGGGAGGGGACAAGCTGTAGACCCCATGGAGTTATGGTGCCTCTGTGTCTGTGGAGATCCCATTGTGTGTGGCTCTTATCCCTTAAGTGAGTGTACACAAGGGATTAGCCTTTGTGGTCAACAGACTCCTATGACAAGATGTATGTGTCATATGTACAATAGGGCTACCCTCTACTATAATATACATTTATATATTTACAAATATAACACACAATGTTGCCCCCACGTATAGCCAATATCTCCCATTAGCTCTCTCACAGGACACTCGTTACACTGAGCCTAAACTTGGGAGTTATGGTATTTAGGGTTGGGACAGGGCTTTCTCCATCAATCCATTTTATGCATTATGATGACTTTATTAATGGTGATGGGAAAACCCTGCTCCTCCCCCTAGCCCACAGCATAACAATATACAGTATAACAGTGGGTCTGTGAGCCCCAAACCCCCCAGTTATCATATACAAGATAACACATGGCTCTTAAATGTGACCATTGCGGCTAGTCACAACCTGACTGTGCCAGTCACAACATGGCCACCGGCTATTCAGGCCAAATCCAATATGGCCACTGGCTGATTCATGACAGTCCCTCCCCAAGCGTGGCAGGGAACATCCAAGATTTTCACAGCTACGCTGATAGTCATGAATCTGCTGGTTTGGCCAGGCCCTCTGCATGCTAGGCAAGTTCTTGTCTGTGCGCACACAGTCCCAAGGGCAGAGTAAAAGCCTCCCCCAGCTCTTGGTCTGGTCCTTACTGTCCGGAGCAAATTGCTCTTCCCCTTCTGCTTGGGCAGCAGTAGGGCAGTCACTGGGGACACGGGTTTGCACCCATACCCCCTTCTGAAGCAAAATAGTATCTTGGGGAGCCCCACAAAACAACCCCTGTCTCAGGGCAACCCCTTTCCCCTCAGCCAGTCCCCACAGCTGGGCTGGGGTTTCTAAAACAGTCTCTGGATCTATAGGACCTCAAGGGGACAGTCCAGTACCCCCCTCAGACAGCATATTACTGTTGGGAGGCCAACAACACACCCACTGCAGAAAAGTACATACCGGGCTGTGCTGACCTCCAGCATCCATGAGGATGCTCAGACCTGGATGCTCCTTTCCTGCTGCCTCCTGAACATCTGTAGCTTTGGACAGCTCCTCCTGGTTGTCCTCTATTGCTATTGGTGGAGCAACTGTGCTCTGGCTCTCTGATGCAGGCTGGGGAATCTCACATTTCCCACCCAGACGGTTCTTTGGGGCCCTCAGCTGACCCTCTTCTTCTATGGCCTTGGGTTGAGTAACATTATCCCAGTCCTCCATGTTGAACAGGGTCTTTTGAGGGGTGTCTGTTCCAGTGTGCTCCTGGACACTGGTTATCCAGGGTATCTCCCAACTTGGTACACCCTCTATCATGGTGCCACTCTGCACCCATGGCTCTTTCTCCCAGGCAGGCACGCTTGCTGCCCCTGTCTGGCTCTTGGTGCCCCTGGCACTCTCTGGCTGTGTGAGATCCGGTTCCCTGTAGCTTGGGACCGTCTTTGTTCCCTCCCCACAGTCCATTACATAGCCCTCCTGGGCTCTGTGCTTCACTAGCACCTTTTGTAGCAACTCTCCTGGGGTGTCAGGGTACAGATTTTGGTTATCTGTTGTAGGCTGGGGAATCTTATCCTTCCCACCCAACCTGACCTCTACGGCCTTCTCCCCAGAGTGCATTACATAGCCCTCCCCACAGTCTCTTGGGTGGCTATCCTGAGCCCCTGGCTCCATTAGCAGTTCTGGCCCATCCACATTGCCTAGAACTTTGGAGGGCAGACTTAATTCATCTGACCCTACCTGTTTAGCAGTTACTGGGATTTCTGCCAGGATTTGTGCTGGAAGGTAGTCCCCAGGTGAGGCTCTATCCACATATGGCACCTCAGGCGTAACCAGTTTGGATAAACTGTGCTCAGCTAGCCCTTTCTCTGGGACTAAGCCTCTTGGGGTATCAGGGGACAAACATTGCTTATCTGACCCCACCCAGGGCACATTCCCCTGGGTCTCTGGCTCCTGGAGCTGGTGATTTGGTCCCAAGCTGACTATCATCCCTGCTAGGCTCTGACACAGTTACTGCATTTTCTAGGGTAAAATGTTCTCTATCTCTACAATTTTCTCCCCAGACCCCTTGAGCACAATCACTCTGGTACATACCCTTTGTGTTGTATAGATCTGGTGAGCAGTCAGCCTGACTGGGTTCCTCCCATCTGGATAGGCAAAATGTGTCCCTGAATATTTCATTCCACAATTCAAAATATTCCTCTTCCAGCTGCAGTTTCTGCTCAACCAGGTGTGCCATCAAATTAGCCTCCATGGACCATGGTTCCAGTCCCAGATTATGACAGCATTCCACAAACAGGTTATTGTGCCTCTTAAATGTCCCTATGCCCCCTTCAGGGTCACCATACACAATGTATTGGAGGCCAGAATCTATCTCCAAGCGAAAATCAAACTCCTCTCCAAGGCCACCAACTATTCTGGCGTGAAAAACATGATATTGGTTCTCCAAGACAACCTCTTTTCTTACTAGTACTTCCAGCCAGCCCATTAGCTCATCGTCCTGCCACAGATTCAGAATCGCCATCCATTTCTCTAGACGCAGTGTCTCTCTGTAGCCAAGTCTTTGTTGAGCTGGAGCTCTCTCTCCATTGCGCTCCTGCCAGATCCTCTGGCAATGCTGGTCTAGTAAGTTGGCCACCTCTTGTGCGGTCATCTTACTGGGGTATAAGTGCCTGGCTCCTTCATACCGCCTTGTTGCCTCTGTTATGATGTCCGTCTGTTTCATTCCTGGTCCTTGTAGAGTCATCCCACCTCTGCCAGCCAATTGTTACAACCTACTATGATGATGGGATCTAGAGTATCCTAGTACTCTTATTCCCAGTAGGTTTAGACCTACGTTTGGGTGACTCTAGACCTATGGACAGTCTTTGTTGATGGAAAGGCATAAGTCCCATCTGCTTTGGTAGTGTACCTGGGAGCACCTTGGTAGGGAGTCAGAACGAGCTCCTCTACAAGCATTTGCCTTTGGGTCAATAATACATGCTTAGTCAAAGTATGAAAATGAAGAACAACCTTTATTTGGAAAACACGTATATAAACTCTTTACAACATAGTAGAGGGAGGGGCTACCTGAGGTCAGCCCCTAATGGCCTCTGGCCAATCACGTAGCGTTACACTGTGGGAAACATGAGACTCCTCCCAGGTCCGCCCACTAGGTGTGGCTACCTAACTCACTTGGCTTCTAGCTCTCAGGAGAGACACTTGTGCTTTTGCTCTGCTCCCTGCTCTGATAGTTGGGAGGGGACAAGCTGTAGACCCCCTGGAGTTATGGTGCCTCTGTGTCTGTGGAGATCCCATTGTGTATGGATCTTATCCCTTAAGTGAGTGTACACAAGGGATTAGCCTTTGTGGTCAACAGACTCCTATGACAAGATGTATGTGTCATATGTACAATAGGGCTACCCTCTACTATAATATACATTTATATATTTACAAATATAACACACAATGTTGCCCCCACGTATAGCCAATATCTCCCATTAGCTCTATCACAGGACACTCGTTACACTGAGCCTAAACTTGGGAGTTATGGTATTTAGGGTTGGGACAGGGCTTTCTCCATCAATCCATTTTATGCATTATGATGACTTTATTAATGGTGATGGGAAAACCCTGCTCCTCCCCCTAGCCCACAGCATAACAATATACAGTATAAAAGTGGGTCTGTGAGCCCCAAACCCCCCAGTTATCATATACAAGATAACACATGGCTCTTAAATGTGACCATTGCGGCTAGTCACAACCTGACTGTGCCAGTCACAACATGGCCACCGGCTATTCAGGCCAAATCCAATATGGCCACTGGCTGATTCATGACACAGACCATAAAGACATGTAACACATCCCAGCATGTGACCATCTCAGGTTTATTTGTACTGACCATAAAGACATGTAACAAATCCCAGCGTGTTACCGTCTCAGGTTTATTTGTACAGACCATAATGACATGTAACAAATCCCAGTGTGTGACCATCTTATGTTTATTTGTACAGACCATAAAGACATGTAACAAATCCCAGCGTGTGACCATCTCATGTTTATTTGTACAGACCATAAAGACATGTAACAAATCCCAGCGTGTGACCATCTCATGTTTATTTGTACAGACCATAAAGACATGTAACAAATCCCAGCGTGTGACCGTCTCATGTCTATTTGTACAGACCATACAGACATGTAACAAATACCAGTGTGTGACCATCTCATGTTTATTTTTACTGACCATAAAGACATGTAACAAAGCCCAGCGTGTGACCATCTCATGTTTATTTTTACTGACCATAAAGACATGTAACAAATCCCAGTGTGTGGCCGTCTCATGTTTATTTGTACAGACCATAAAGACATGTAACAAATCCCAGCATGTGACCGTCTTAGGTTTATTTGTACAGACCATAAAGACATGTAACAAATCCCAGCATGTGACCGTCTCAGGTTTATTTGTACAGACCATAACGATCAGTTCTCTCAGAGTTTGATCAGGAAGAAGAGACAAATATGAGGAGTCCCCGGAAGATTAAAGAGGAGGAAATTCCTGTAAATTTCAGTGAAGGTTAGTCATACATTGTTTATACTGGACTGTGATAAATATTAATTAGTGGGAGCCATAAGTGACACTGAATATTTGGTTACATGAAAACTGCAAATTACAATATTTTCTCAGCTCTCTTTTATATCTTTTCTTAAATGTTTACTACTTATATAAATAAAATATCTTCTGTGCAATTATCACTTACTTCAATCTTAATTGAGGTGTCTATATCCTTCATCACTCAAACAGGAATGTGTAAAGTTTTTAGTAGATTTCCTTGTAAACAGATCCATGAACCAATTGTATTTGTTTTGCAAGCAACTTCAAATAAATGTGATTGTTTCTGCAATGACACAATATATGATCCTCTCTCCTTACAAACTAACAACATTTGTTTGTTTCTGTGTTTTTGTATCTTCAAATTAAAGGATTTAAGTATTATTAAGACATAATCACTAGATTGATACTAAATAAAATTATGAAAGTCTATAAGCAGTTTATCTATATCTGTGTAGGACCTTTTGATGTGAAGCTTCCAGCTGTCTCCAAGGTTGAACAAGAAGATCTGAATATAAGAGATCAGCAGAAGGTGGAGAGTCATGTAAATATCAGGGAAGGTGAGTAAAAAATAACAAAATTCATAATAAATCCTGTAAAGTCACACTGTGACCCAAACAATATATATTTTTTAATCTTAAAGAGCATGTCTGTATGTTGCAATAGCTGTTTATCACTATCATAATTAATTCCTGAGTTATACAGCATTGCTTGTGCAGCTCCTCTATGCGGCTCAGTATAGTTATGTATGGCTCCGAGAGCTTGATAAGGGGGACACTAGAACGTAATATTTGCCAATTATTGCTAAGACATCCACCAGCAAATGCACAGGATAAATGTATTAATATTATTGTTGAATTAATTAAATCAGTTGGCCATTTTTCATGTAGATACTTAATTACTCCTAAACTGATAAATTAGCAAAACTATGACACATCAGTCTGTATATTTACACCCAGCATCTTTTTTGGTATATATTTAATGTCTGATGTTGTGTACGGAGAGGTAGATTTGAGTATCGTCTGCATATAAATGATACTAAAACCCAAGGAGAAGAAGTGCTGCCAGAGAACGAGACACTAAATATTCTTGTAGGTAGATATGAAATAAGATATGAAACAGGAGAGAGCAGTGTCACCAATGCCATGGGAGTGGAGAATTTGGATTAGTAAGTGGGTTTTCAACTGAATCATAGGCAGCAGAGAGATCCAAATGTATTAGAATAGAGAAGTGACCCTTTGACTTTAAGAGGTGAGCAGGTCATCAGTGACTTTTGTGAGAGGTATCTCTGTGGGGTGTTAGGGCCAGAAGCCAGATTGGAAGGTGTCAAGAAGGGAGTTGGAGGAAATTAACTGGGTTTTGAAGCAAGGGGAAGTAGAGAGATAGGTGGATAGTTGGAAGCGGAAGCTGGATAGCATGAGTTTTTTTTTTCCAGAATTGGTGTAAATATTATGTGTTTTAAAGATGTTGGAACCTTGCGACTGTTTAGGGAAAGGTTGAATAGATGTTTAAGTCTGGGCTATGTATAGTACAGAGGGGCCAGTTTAGCTGTGCTGGAATAGAATCCAGAGAACTGGTAGTAAGGCAAGAGGTTGAAAGTAGACTGGAGACTTCATCCTCTGGTACGAGATCAAAGGAGTGCATATTAGCTGTAGGACTGTGGAAGGGTGTTGATATATATATATATATATATATATATATATATATAATTCTGTAGTGAGTGTATAAATAGTGTGGAGGTAGTGGGTATGTATCTATTGGGTATATGTCTATCTATAGTGAGTGTGTATATATAGTAAGTAGGGGTGTGGATATATATATATATATATATATATATATATATATATTCTATAGTGAATATATTTATAGTATGGAGGTAGTGGGTATATTCTATGTATAGTGATTGTACATATTGTGAGAAGGCAGTGGATATATGTCTAACTATAGAGAGTGTACATATAGTGTGGAGGGATGGACATATATCTGTATCTATCTATAGTGAATGTATATATAGTGTGGAGACAGTGGTTTTATATCTATCTAGTGAGCATATATATAGTGAGGAGGGGGTGGGTGGGTATTTATCTAAATGTATCTGTAGTGTGTGTGTATTTAAATAAAATATGCAAAAAGAGTGGAGAACGAAAAATACCTCAATGTTTTTTTTTCTTTAGGTCTGGTTACCTACTCAGCGAGCAACCTCTTTTAGCTCACTGGTGCCCTTCACAGGGAGAAATATCCTGTACTATATCAGTCTGGTCTCATTCAAAAGAGTGACCCAGCCCTGAAATACCAGGCACAGGGGCTGGGTCTATTCTGAACAGGAGAAACAGCAAACCCCAGACGCGTTATTATATATATATATATATATATATATATATATATATATATATATAATCACATATATAGTTGTAATTACGAGTTTGTCGGTCACGCCATATATAGTGTGTAGGGTGTGGGTATATCTCTATATCTATCAATATCGGTGTAAAAATGTGTAGGGAGTGGGCATATATCTATATTTAACTATAGTGAGTGTGTTTATAGTGTGAAAGAAGGGGTAAGCTTTGGCAAGTCAAGATATTAAAAAAGTAAAGATATTATACTATCAACAAAGGTCAATAATAATAGTTAAAACTATGATATTCCTAGTAGTAATATACAGATGTAAGAGCTGGACCATAAAGGAGGCCGAGCGTTGTGGATTTTACTCCTTTGAGTAGGGATGTTGTAGAAAAAATGCTTAGGGTCCATTGGACTGCAAGAAGATTCAATATAAAAAGTGCTACAGGAAATGAAGACAAACGGTATATACGTTAATAGGTAAAAATAAATCCATAATAACATGCTCATTTTTACCTAAAAAATAAATTAAATATAAATAGATATTTTACCTAAAGCTATATAGTATTAATGTTAAAATATTACTTTCTATGTAGAATATTGCATGCAGCCATTCTTTATGTTCTGCATTTTCCTACAGTATACTAACATTAAAGTGTTTTACATTTTTAGCGGTCAGTCAGCCTTTCTGATCCACCTATGACAAAATATTCAAATCTTTTGTTAAGTAAGGTCTTTAGAAATAATTACTGATGATCACCTGGGAATTCTTTGTTTTTCAGTCAAGTCAACTGCATAAAAAAACAGGGCATGCTCAGAGCCACACATCAAATCTAACTTTTTATGTTTTAACCGCCTTAGCAGTAATCGAGCGTGGCTCAGGGTTAATTTTTAATATCTAAAGCGGCAACCCCGAGCCGCGCTCGGGATCACACGCTTGCCTACTCCGACAACCCTGTGTGCGTAGGCGATGCAGGGGAGCGGAGCAAGGCCACGTCAGCACCCCCGAGTGTACAGCTTTAACACTCTGGGGCACTGACACGGCCAGAACGCCTGGGCGGTTAAGGAGTAACTACCTACAACTGTACATCATTAAGGTGGCATTGTCATGCTTTTTTATGTAACTCTTTGATGCTTATTTTGGGTATATATACTTGCTTAAGAAGATATTGCTCTATATTAAAGGGCCACTGTAGTTTGCAAAAAAACTTTGCTTACATTTTTGAAGGATCTCCCTGTTGTTTGATTCGGCAGGTTATCCTGCTGGGACATACACTTCTACTTAGATCTATTATCAAGTGACTATGTACAGTGGATACATATATAGGGAAAGAAAATAAACACCTTATAGATCTAAAATCCAACTATCAGGGATGAATGATAACTAGTAAAACATAACTATGGATTTTAGTGACTAAAAATACACTTTGTGACTTATTTATCCATTTCTGGGGTATATGGGACTAGATACTTTGAATACTGATCATGAGATATAACAAGTAGATCCCATACTTTGAGAAGTGATAAAATTATCTACTCAGACTTTTCACACCGAGAGTGGCTATTTTAAACTACTCTAACAAAAGTTTTGTTTTACCAGTTATCATTCATCCCTGATACTTGGATTTTTGGTGCTATACTTAGCTATATAATGTGTTTCTTTTCTTTTCCTATATGTGTATCCAGTGTTTGAGCACAGGGCTATAATCTAGCACTTAGTCTATACTACATTTGAGATAATACTGTATATTAGTGTTCCTGTTTTAACACAATTGAATAGGGGTCTTATCTGAATCCACAGTTCATCTCATCTTCCAAAGTGTGTAATCCTGTCAGGAACAAAAAACAAAATGTCTGCTAAAATTAAAGCAAAATTGAATAAAAAGATTAAAAAAGCAAAGATTTTGCTTTTTTTTTTAAGTTTTATAAAAATAAAATGTATACCATAAAGACAAGTTTTTCATGAATGTGTATTGTACATTTGACACTGTTTTTTTCAGTAAATGTCTTTCTTTAATTATATTTCCTTGAACAGATAGATCCATAAGACAGAATACATCTGGAAAACATTACAACACAGAGACTTATACTAAGAAATGTAGGACTAAAACCACCACAGAACTTCACCAAACCATTCCGTATAACAACAATGGACAAAAAACACTGATACGCACTCCTCAGAAGTCTCAAAAAAGAAAGGAAGAATGTTCTGAATGTGGGAAATATTTTGTTAGCAAGTCTTCTCTTCTCAGACATCAGATAATTCATACAGGGGAGAAACCATTTGCATGTTCTGAATGTGAGAAACGCTTTGCTCAGAAAGCTAACCTTATTCAACATAAGAATCTACATACAGGGGAGAAACCATTTGTATGTTCTCAATGTAAGAAAAGATTTACTCGCAAATATCAATGTATCCAGCATCAGAAACTACACAGAGGGGATAAGCCATTTGCATGTTCTGAATGTGAGAAAAGATTTACTTGGAGATCTGACCTTGTCCTACACATTCGTATACATACAGGAGAGAAACCATATACATGTGCAGATTGTGGAAAATCTTACAAATCTCAACCAGCTCTTCTTTACCATAAAAGTTGTCATTCAGAAGAGAAACAATTTGTATGTTCTCAGTGTGATAAAAGCTTTAACAGGAAAGCACTCCTAAAAATCCATGTAATAAATCACACAGGAGAGAAACCGTATAAATGTACTGAGTGTGATAAATGTTTTAGCACACAGTCTCATCTCAATAGGCATCAGAGAATTCATACAGGAGAGAGACCATTTGTGTGTTTGGATTGTGGGAAAAGTTTCATTACCAGCTCAACTCTAGTTCAACATCAAAGCATTCACACAGGAAATAAACCATTTACATGTTCTTACTGTGGGAAAAGTTTTAGACTGAAATCAGGTCGTGATTTTCATCAGAGAAGTCATACAGGGGAGAAGCCATATGTGTGTCCTGAGTGTGGAAAATGTTTTACCCGAAGCTCAATCCTTATACAACATCTGAGAACTCATACAAGATAGAAACCATTTGTGCATTTTAAGCTGGTAAATCAGCTCCCGTTAGAGAAGATATCATAATTGACATTAAAGATTAATGAACCTGTTTAACAGCTTTGAGTAAGTTGATTACCACTTGTTATTGTTTATAAAATTAACAGTAAAGCAATCATTAAATAAAATGATTTTAAAATGACTGTACCTGCCTGATGTGCTGGTTCTGTTTTTCTGTTAAATTCAGAAAATGCACTTAATACTAATTTGAATAAGAATCACTTTTTTTCTATATTGGTTATATAACATTTGTACACTATATTTTGTATTATTTATCTATTTCACATATATACTTGTGGATCTTTGCGCTGTTTGTAATGTTCCCAAAGTTGCGTCCCTAGTGAAGCAAGGGTCACCAGCAGCGCAGTCGAACTGCGAGCCTCAAGAAGTGAATCTCGGCAGCGGCGCTCATTGCAGCCAGTGGTGCAGAGGTGTTCAAGCGCATAACAGGGGGAGACACAGAAAGCCTGGGAGTGAGGTTGCAAGCGAATAACACCCAGATTTGGCGTTTTCCATCACAAAAGGCGTAAAAACTTAAAATTTCAGAAACAGCATGAAAACAAGGCTCATCAACAACACTTTTGCAAAAATTACAAAATACACAACAACAGTAATACTTAGAGTAACAACACCAGGCACGCAGGACTTTGAAAATAAAACCAACGACACATTCAACACACACACACAGAGGAGAAAGACCCAGGGAAGGAACTTGCCAGCGGCGATCATTGCAGCCAGTGGCACAGTACTTAGGCAAGCCTTGCGAAGTGAGGCTCGCCAGCGGCGCAGCGGTGTTCAAGTGCGTAACTCTAAAAACCCACCAAAAAAAAAAACAAATGTACAAAAAAAATAACACACTCACAAACAGCACAGGGGAAGACACAGGAAGCCTGGGAGTGAGGTTGCAAGCGAATAACAGCCAGATTTGTGTTTTTTCAACAGTCGAAAATCGTCAAAGCGTTGAAAAAAATAGCGGGCAAAAAATATAAAATCTCAGAAACCGCATGAAAACGAGGCTCAATTTAAAAAAAATTACAAAATACACAACGCTGAAGACAGTAACACTTTCAGGAACAACACCAGGCACACAGGACTTTGAAAATAAAAGCAATGGAAGTCAACGCGTGCCACGCAAACATTTAACACACACAGAGGAGAAAGACAAAGGGAAGGGACTGGGGGAAGATGCTGCAAAGAGACAAATGGGCGCTCATTGCGAGCCACAAGATGAGCGAGCTCCCGACATCTGCAATGTTGGTCACGCGCTCATTGCATTGCGAGGCGAGCTGTGGAAGAACGTGGTACTTAGGCTGCAATGAGCGACGAAGGCGCTCATTGCACTGCAAGCCTCGTGAAGCGATCAGTTGAAGCACGCAGGACTTAGGCTGCAATGAGCGCCAAAGGCGCTCATTGCACTGTGAGGCGAGCAGTTGAAAATCGTGGGACTTAGGCTGCAATGAGCAACAAAGGCACTCATTGCACTGCGAGCCTCGCAAAGTGAGGCAATCAGTTGAAGCACGCGGGACTTAGGCTGCAATAAGCGACAAAGGCGATCATTGCACTGCTAGCCTTGCAAAGTGAGGCAATCAGTTGAAGCACGCTGGGGTTAGGCTGCAATGAACGACAAAGGCGCTCATTGCACTGCTAGCCTTGCGAAGCGAGACGAGCAGTTGAAGCACGGGGACTTAAGCTGCAATGAGAGACGAAGGACAAAGAGAAGGGACCTCAACTGCTCGTCTTGCAGTGCAAAGGCGCTCATTGCACTGCGAGGCGATCAGTTGAAGCTTCGAGACTTAGGCTGCAATGAGTGACAAAGGCGCTCATTGCACTGTGAGCCTCACAAAGCGAGCAGTCGAAGTACATGGGACTTAGGCTGCAATGAGCGCCGAAGGTGCTCATTGCACTGCGAGCAGTTGAAGCAGGCGAGAGTTAGGCTGCAATGAGCGTCGAAGGTGCTCATTTCGAGTCACGTGATGAGCGCCAAAGGCGCTCAGCGCGGGGCTCGCGATGAGCACCAAAGGTGCTCAGAGGAGCAAAAGCCTCACATTGTGTGGCAAACAGCATTGACAGCCTTACAATTCTATTCCTGTCATTTTTGCATTATACCAGCTTCAGTGACTCCCTTTACTGAGCAAGCTTTATCTGGATCTGTGTTCATGTTCGGTCTGTTCTTTCTTGGCTTAAATAAAAGGATATAATACAATATGGGGTGATCTATTGCCCAACAGGTAAAGGGTTGAAATGCATTGAGAGCATTTTGGTGAGTTCCTAAACTGGGAACAGGTTGTGTTGAATCACAGATTTCTACAAGTACTAGTTTTCATTTATGACACCAACAATAGAATATGTTTTGTCAGATGTGGAAAATTATCATAGTAAAAATTACATGTTAATGATACCATATTGTATTAATTAATGGGCTTGTTGATTTATATCTATCCATCACATATTCTAATTGTCCAACTACGATTCGTCGTCACGCTGTTTTCGTATTACGTACGACTTAGCGATGAACGCCGCAGGCGCTCATCGCCGCGAGGCGAGCCGTTAAACCATAGCACTTTGGCAATGAGCGCCGCAGGCGAGTCTCGCGTAGCGAGGCGAGCCGTTAAATCGTAGCACTTAGGCACGACTCGGAACCAACCTTAACGTAACAAACACCCACACGCATGAAAAAAACGACCATAACCGCACGCACCTAAAAACAGTCAAAACACACCAAATACTCACAAAAACTACATAAAAAGCTTACCCATAGCAAGGGGGGGGGGCACCCAGGACCTCTGAAAGTGAAGTTACACCTTCATTTAAGTCCAAATTAAATCCCCTAAGCGAGAGAAAAATGGCCGCTGAAAAAAACGAAAACGAGGCTCACAGCCCAGCCACGTACAACTTACCCAAGAAGGGATCCGAGATAAGCTCGGAATCCCGCATTAACCCCAGGGGCCTCGAGATAAGCTCGGAGACCTGCATTAACCCCACATTAACCATCGCAGTGGGGCTCCTGATTGCACGTGATCGGGGACCACCGCTGCAATGAAAATTAAAAATTCCCGCGTTACAGGTCCTTAAAGGACCCGTTGTAAAAGAAAACAAATATATACTATCACCCTGTCATTCCTGGAGGTCAATACAGACCCCCATAAATCCCTCATTAACCCTGTCACTCATGGGGGTCAATACAGACCCCCATAAGCACTTCATTAACCCCCTCACTCATGGGGGTCCATACAGACCCTCATAAGCCTCTATTTAACCCCATCAGTCCCATAAGGGTATATTAAGACCATTATGGGCCTGTTACAACACTACATGAACCACATAAGTGCCATGATGGTCCTCAAGGACCATCATGACACTAAGTATAAACACTATACTGCACTATACCCCTCACAATAAAACATTAAATATCAACTAAACACCCTATACACTAACCTATTAACACCTACACTACCTACCTACCCCCTAATAACCCCCACCACTCTAATTACATAAAATAAAAAACCTAACTCACAAAGAAAAAAATCCACATTACAGAAAATAAAAAAACCTAAGTCACAAAAAATAAAAAAAGGAACATTACAGAAAAAAAAACATTACAACCCCCCCCCTCACTACAGAAAAAAAATACACACCTGAAAAGGAAATACATATAATAACAATACAATGCAATACAATACAATTAAATACAAGACAATACAATACACCCCTATCTTATATACATCACACAATCTATCTAAATAAATATCATAATCTAATATACATCCTATCTATATAATATACATTCACAATCTATCTATGCTATCTATATAAAACACATACCCCTAGCTAACATACAAGAAATGCTATCTATATATACAATAATCTAATTCTAAGCTAAAATAAAATAATTAAGACCACTTACCTTTGCAGATGTTTATTATGATCAGCCACCTATGGAAAAAAAAGAAAACAATTAGTGCAACAAGTTTACAGTACATAAATAAACATTATATACATTCTAAATATTATACTCACCTTTCCGGCATGTCCCGTCCTTATTCTTCGGAGCGGAAACTGTTAAAAAAAAACCATAACATTATTACACACTAGCGACTTGCCCGTCAAAAAATGACGGCAATGTTATTGTAAGTGAGCTAATGTTGTTTGGTGTGTAATAGTAAAGATATAATACATTAATAAATGAATATACTTTACCTATTTGGAAGCATTGTGTTGAAGAGCTGTGAATGTGTTTTGACATTGCTGCAGCATTAGTGGTGTGTAGCTGCTCTATAAGCGTGGTGAATGTGTGCAGTGTAATACTGTGCGTGCGCGAGGCGAAACCGTTCGCGTAGTGTCGTACTTCCGCATTTGCGTTAAATGGCGGTTTATTTGTGTTGTGCGTCTTTGCGTATTGTCCGTTGTTGGTTTGTAGTGGTTTTCGAGTTTCGTGTGGTGTTTTGCGAGTGTGGTGTGGTGTTTTACGTGTGGAGAGTGCTGTAGCCTCGTTTTCGTTTTGTCCGTCGGCCATTTTTTCTCTCGCTTAGCGATTTTATTAGTGTCTAAAGTGTTTTATTTTTATTTAAATGAAGGTGTAACTTGTTTTTTTGAGGTGCTGGATGGTTCCTCTTGCTGTAGGTAAGCTTTTTATGTGTGTATTGTGTGTATTTATTTTGTTTTAAATGTTTGTATGTCGGCGTGTTGCGTCCGATGTTTGCGAGGTCGTAATGTGTGGTAACGTGTTTCGTAGGTTGTTTGCGTTCCTCGTAAAATTTAGCGAGTGTCGGAATTTGTGTGTCGTGTTTTTTGAGTAGCGACGTGAGCTTTGCGAGGGTTTGAGGCCCTTGCCCAGTGACCTCGCCAGCAACTGAGGCCCTCGCTTCGCGAGGGGCCTCAGTTGCTGGCATGGAGCGCCTTCGGCGCTCCATGCCAGCAACTGAGGCCATTGCCCAGTGACCTCGCCAGCAACTGAGGCCCTCGCTTCTCGAGGGGCCTCAGTTGCTGGCATGGAGCGCCGCTACGCGAGGGCAGCGGCTCGCTTCGCGAGCCCGCAAGCGTGAGCAACGGCCCGTACGCTCACAACTATATATGTGATACATAAAAATAAAATAAACATAATCTACATTATACTTACCTCCACGTGATGTCTCCGGCCTACTCCAGATCCGATTCTGCATCCGCACTCACGGACATCCTCGACGCTAATATGGCTCCAGGAGACTTTTCCGGAAGAAAATAGGCAATGGCGCCTTCTGATTGGTTGAAAACGCTGTCTATCAAATTCACCAAATCAGGAGGCGCCAATGTGTGAGCCAATCAGAAAGGGATACACCCTAAAATCCCACTCTGATTGGATAAGGCACCTATCAATCTTTATTTAAACTAATCACAAGGTGCAGATGCCTTCAGCCAATCACAATGGAATACACCCCCACAGGGTGATTGGTTGGAGCATCTGCGCATTCTGATTGGTTCCACTGACAATAGCCAATCACAATGGAATACACCCCCACGTACTGATTGGTGAAGGATTTGCGCATTCTCATTGGCTATTGTTAATATCAATTAATATTACAGCCAATGGGAAGGCGCAGATGTCTTCACCAATCAGTACGTGGGGGTATATTCCATTGTGATTGGCGGATGGCAATAAAGCCTTAGGATTGGTTCAAATAAAGATTGATAGGTGTGTTATTCAATCAGCGTGGTATTTTGGGGTGTATACTTTTTTCATTGGTTCACAATTGGTGTCTTCTCATTGGCTGAATTTGATAGACAGCCTTTTCAGCCAATCAGAAGCCGCCATTGCCAATTTTATTCTGGAACACTCCGTAAGAAGCTCATTAGCGTTGGAGACTTCCGCCAGGGCGGATGTGTGGCGTGTTTTTTGTTTTTTTTTTACACGCGCGGATGCTTCCGGAGCAGAACACCAGGAGGCCGGAGACATCGCGGGGAGGTAAGTATAATGTAGATTGGGTTTATTTCACTTTGTTTTAGCTTTATGTATGTGTGCTAATGTAATGTTTTATTTTAACAGGAGCCGCGCCGCAGAGGCAAACATGGAGGAGGACGTGACATGCTGGAACGGGACATGCTGGGACGGGACATGCTGGAAAGGTGAGTATAATATTTACAATATTTTGAATGTTTAGAATGTGTAGTTATTTTATGTAAACGTGTTGTATTAATTTTTTACATCTTTTTAACCCTAGGTTGGTGATCTGAAGAAACATCTCAAAGGTAAGTGGTCTTAATTATTTTATTGTATCTTACAATTAGGGTTGCTATATATACATAGATAGATAGGGGGATGTATTATTAGATAGTATTGTATATTAGATAGTGGGATGTATATTACATTACATAGTGGGATGCATATTACATAGTGGGATGTATATTACACAGTGGGATGTATATTACACAGTGGGATGTATATTACATAGTGGGATGTATAGTATTGTATTTAATTGTATTATATTTAATTGTATTGTATTGTATTTAATTGTATTGTATTATTTGTATTATTTGTATTTTTCAAATATGTTAAAGGAGTTAATATGATTAAGTATTTTGTAGAATATGAAGAATGCTGGGTAAGTGTCTATGGATTGAGGTTTTGATCAAGAAATTCAGCACTGATTAGTGGAAATATCACTTGATGATAGTAAATAAGTTAAGAATGACCGTAGTAGTGGCAGAAGTTGAAAAAAGGTTCAAGGATACATGGATGTGTCTAAGTGTTTCCTGAGTATTCATGACAACTGCACTTTTATGAATGGGCAAAATATGTGATCCTATTGGTTTCCCAGAGACTATATTCCTATTTAATCTCCTACCTAACTGGATTATAGGGCTTTGTTCATCCTAAGGCTCACTTAAATGGCTTTGATTACTCTGCAATATTACCATCCCTATTCAACTTGTCACATATTCTCCCTCAGTTCAATACCAGGAGATTAGAGTACTCACCAAGTCGCAGTGTATTCTTGAGAGGGCATCTGCATATGTGTGAACCTTCCCTATATTCCAGGTCAAATTTAAATTGCTAAAATTAAAGATAAAAATGGCAAGCTTTGTTATATATGTTATATGCCAGTAACGTTGAGTATTATACGAAAGGATGGACTGTTACTAAAATGTGGCTGATTAGGGAGAGTATCAGGAGTAGCTTGTAACCTTAATGCAAAATAGAAGAAAGAAAGGCAACTTATTATTTGATACTAGCTCTAACAAATATGGCAAATGGCTATTGTAAAGTCAAATATAGAGTCAGAGTCATTTCTGAGATATGAGACTAAATACCTTAAAATATTGAAATTCAGCTAAACCAATTTTTATAAAAATATCAATGAATGATTTAAACATAAAATGTATTTTGATAAGTTATGAAAGCCATAAATAACCGGGAAAACCAGTATCACTAGTTTTTATCCATGATCCAAGACAAAAGTGAAATGTCTTCCCAGCAGAAGAAGCCAATGTGACCCATTTGATTTCCAGGCACTCTTTTTCTACCTCTTAGTACTATTGATCTTTAGAAAGAAGATTCTTGCCCAGGTACTAAAGGTGTGTTCTTCCCCCATCACTGGTTATAAAACTGCTCCTAATCCAATGCCTGATGCATCAGTTTGCATAAATCAGTTAGAGGTAATTGTGGCAAAATTGGGTATAACATGACTGTAAAAGCCAACAATTCTCAGAAATGCTTGAACTTGTTTCTTCCTAAGTAGTTTTGGTTAAGCTTGACACCCTACAACATATCCAAGATGTTGTGTCTCTGCATGTCCTAGCTTACATTTAGATGGATTAACCATCAGCCAAGACCACCTTAGTGTTTCTAAAACTCTTTCTACTTTGATCACATGAGAATCTAAATCAGTGTAGTATATTACAATGTCATCCAAATAAGCAGATGCATAGGTCTCCCCCCTCCACTGTTTCCTCCTTTTCATTCCGAATAGAAAAGTACACCCATCAGACTCTAAGCTATCAGAATGAGCCAGATAGGCAACATGGACCCATAACAAGTAGTCTACTACCATTTTATACTCATCACTTACATAGCTGATAGTGTTATCAGAAAAAAATGATTTTTCTTCCTAAACTACAACAATCCTTTATTGTTTTCTCAGAGTCAGATCTTCTTAATGAGACAAGACCACTATGTGTGTTCAGTAGGACTTTTTTTTACAGATATAGAGCAGAATCTCACATCATGTCAATACCAAACAACAAGAAAGAGCTCATTTTAAGGGAACATATATATACAAATGGACATATATATATATATTAATAGTCACATTATTGCAGTATATAGTTATACCTTTTTTATTGGACAAATAAGTCAAGTCTGAAGCAAAACTACTATATTGTTAATAAATGTAATGGATCTTAACATCATATTATTCTCTATTGTTAAACCTGATGAAGATGTAGAGACGTTATCCAGTGGGTGAGAGAGAGGAGCCAGATATTCAGCAGGAGGAAATCTGTCCAGTGAGAGATGAACATAACTGTATTTGATTATAATAGATCACCCAGACTGCATTGCAAGACCTGCTCCTAAATCCAGTGCCATCATTTCTATATACCCAACTTTAGCACAGGAATCATAGAGTGTGAATGTGATCAATAACTCGAGAGCTGCCAATGTTCATTGGGTTCTTTACCCCTATTCCATTCAGTCTATTTCAAGTTTTTAATGAGGTAGAAGTTGGTGAGCATTATAACTTTTGAGGTAACCCATTTAGTTGTCTTTTACAGGAATTTCTAAATAGCTATTTGGTACGATTTGATAAAAAAAAAAAAAAAACCTTAAAGGTATATATGCAAGTGCTCTGGGTTATGAATACATCTGATAAAGGGGAATTAGTAGTGTATGATTACATTTATTTGCATGCACTATGTTTTTTTTAGCTTTGTATTAACAAAAAAATGTTGCAGGTGATGTTTACACCCCCAGGATTTTCTAAAAGTGTACCCTGTCCATGTGAGCATGTCAGCTATGCAGCCAATCAGCATAGATGACTACTACACTGGGTCCTTAAAGAACTATAAATCGACATTCAAGTAAAAATGCTTGAGCGGTTACACTGTTTTTCTTTAGACATAACCCTCTCCTTGATAAATTCTGACAGATTATAATTGTACTGAAACCAAACATTTTAGCTTCTTCTTCCTATTCTAAGTTGTCTTTTAGGCGAATAAGCATTTAAGCATGATTTATGGTCCTGCAATAACCTGCAACGTTTTTGAGTGCATGCAATTCACTGGGGCTGGGAGATATCTCATGGGCTGAGGGAGGTAATGGGGCAATTCACTGGGGCTGGGAGAGATCAGAGGGGCAATACACTGGGGCTGGGGGAGGTGATGGGGCAATTCACTGGGGCTGGGGGATGTAATGAGGCAAGTCACTGGGGCTGGCAGAGATCACGGGCAATTTACTGGGGGTGGGGGAGGTGATGGGGTAAATCACTGTGGCTGTGGGGGTTACAGGGGCAAATCACTGGGGCTGGGGGAAGTTTCTCCTGGAATGTAGGTAAAGCAATCAGTGAATTAAGGGACACAGTCCTTGTTCTGGGTATTACAGAAATCTAAAGGAAAGATGCATCTCAATTCACAGACCAAAAAGATACATTGTATTATGTATGCTAATTTCAGCTGAGATTTTCAGGGTGTGTAAACCTTGATAGAAAATAGTTTGCGAATGCAAGAAATTCAGAAAACTTTAGGATAACTGTTTAAATGTTTATTTTGGTATTTTTTCATGCAAACAATTTTTTTCATACACTACCAATTCTCCTTTATCTAATGCATTCATAGTCCAGCTCACTTGCATATACCTTTAATTAAACTTTTACTGTAAATTTAAACAATGAAATACTTTTTTTCAGTCATGCTCCCAGACTATATCAGCTCAAGCTCTCTAGACCCCTGAATGAAGTCTTGTGTATGGTTTGGAGCTATGAAGGGGAGAGGGCTAAAGTGGCATAATACAGCTGCATTATGATAGTGGGTGTTGATTGAAACATGTGTCTGTACATGGCTAGTAGCTCAGGCTACACTGCTCCCTGCTACTGATGTGTGTTTCAGACAGTGGTTTTCAGTTTGATGGTCAACTCTATACCTCATTTAAGGACTGTAGAGAACTGGAGCTTATACAGATTGGGAAAATCATTGGAAAATAGTAGGTCATCGATTAAATGTACAGTAAACTTTTAAGAAAAGTTTTTTTTTTTTTACTAAACTCTTACTAAACTATTCTTTAGAGACCCCTTTATAAGAGCACTAAACAGGTCTTTAAGCAGCTGTCTTTCTTGTGACCCATAACTTACAACACTTATTCCTCAGCCTCTTTGGTGCTAATGCTTCTGGTAGAAATCAGTAGATCATAAAATGGAGAGCACTAATGGCAATGTCTCAGAGACCTTACAGCTGACATCACCAATATAGGATACTAGCAACTTGCCCGTCAAAAAATGACGGTCAATAGAATTTTTAATGCTGGAAAAACTGTTTGCCACAGAATATTGGTCTCTGACATTCTTAACCTTTTGTTTTATTAAGTACCAATAAATAAAACATTTTGAATACAACTTTTTATTTTTTTAACTTTCAACTTGTATTTCACCAACAGGTATATATATATTTTTTTGTAAATATGAAATGTTTTTATTGTCATATATGTAATAACAATATAACAATGTTTTAATTTTTCATGAATAAATATTGTAAACCATAACATCAAAGTTTGTAACATGCAACTTGTATTTTAAACAATAATAACAGTTTGAATTGATATTTATCTATAAATAACAGACGACTATGTAAAGTTTCCAAAACTAAGTATTTTCTACACTAACATGCTTTGTAACCTTCTTTTTTTTAAACTCATGTTAAATTAAATTGGCATTCAATCCATAGGAAGGCAAACAATAAGGGGGGGTTGAGGATGAGGGGGTTGAAGATGAGGAGTGGGGTTGAGGAGGGAGGCTGAGAATGAGGAGGGAGGTTGAGAATGAGGAGGGGGGAAGAGACACAGGGAAGGGAGAGGGGGGAAGGGACACAGGGAAGGGAGAGGGAAGAAGAGACACAGGAGAGAGAGGGGGACACAAGAGGGACACAGGGGGCAGCACATTTCCCACCCTCGGCATATACTCGAGTCACTCATTTTACCCAGTATTTTGTGGTAAAATAGGTGCCTCGGCTTATACTCGGGTCGGCTTATACTCGAGTATATACGGTAATTGTTTTGTGGGGCCAATCATGTGAAAAGGTAACTTGTAAGACCTTCCAATCTGTGTAACCACTGTTTCATGTTGTTTTTCTTTTTGATACTTTTTTGTTTCTTCTTGTTGTACTTTGTTGAAATGGCACATCGAGTTTCCTATTGGAAATAGCGGTCCCCTATTTAAAGGGTCCCAGAGACCTCTAATTTTGTCCTGGAAGTAAAACCACTGTTCTCTATGTTTTTTTGCCATTGTATTGAGTTTCTTCTTGAAATATTAGTACTTTAAAATCAGTTGGACTAACATAAAAAAAAAATGTCAAAATAAAAGCACTGTACTGTATATTTACAGCACCTCATAGAACACAATGTTTTTTTGTAAAAACACATCCATCTTCCAATAAATCACCCTGGCTTGTGTTTTCTTCAACATGTACTTTAATTTCCTCTGGATTATTACATCGTGAAAATGCAACATATAGTTGTCCATGTGCAAACTCAGGTTCCTTCAAAAAAATACCAACAGACTTAAAAGTTTGTCCTTGGGATTTATTGATGGTCATGGCAAATGCCATGATAATGGGAAATTGTCTCCTTTGAAGGACAAAAGGCAAACCACTCTCACTTGGAGCCAAATCAAGTCTCGGTATAAGAACTGGTTCGCCTTTATGGGTACCACTCATAATTTCTGCATGTATAAAATTATCCTTTAATTCCTTCACGATTAAACTGTTCCCATTACAAAGTCCTTTTTTTGGATTCATTATTTCTCAATAGCATGATAATTGCCCCTTTTTTAAGTTGCAAAACATTTGGTGGCATTCCAGAGGGAGTTAAAGAATTAATAAATTCCATACTAAAGTTTGCTTCACTCTTTGTCGTCAGCCAGAACAGAATCTGCACTGTAATAGTTTTTTTGGGGAGCATTGATTCATTTTAATATTTCGTTGTTTAAATTTAAGGCATCGTAATTTTTTTATGTCAATATGACTTTGCTTGCAATGTCTGAGTAATCCTCATTATTGATGGTATTGAGGAAGATTGTTGAAATTAGTGGTTCTGTTGAAATCATTTCTGGTGGAATTGCACTGCATCATCAGGTAAATTATTTATTTTTGGCTGTTTTCCTTCTCCAATGTTAATGAGCCAATCATTGAATCGATTTCACCCTTCAGATCTCATATTTACTTCTAATCTCAGGTGTGTAAATGTTTTCCACAGCTTACTTCTTTTTATACACATTTCGACTATGTCAGTCCGATGGCCATGTGGCACCACAGGTAATGTTTGCCTGAAATCTCCTCCTAACAACATAACCTTTACACCAAATGGCAAATCATTAGCCATAACTTCTTTTAATAATCGATCAATACATTGGAGGGCAGGACATGACATCATAGTTGCCTCATCTATTATAATTAATTTACTCTTGTGCAATTTTTTGGCTTGTAATGAATTAATTCGAATATCCGACACTGATGTTTCCAGAATGGGAACTGGCAGTTTAAATCCACTATGCACAGTTCTACCACCTTCTAACAAAAGTGTGGCAATTCCAGTGGTTGCAAATGGCAGTGCTATTTGACCCTGTGCTCAAATGCAACTCATCAACAAATTATATAGGTAAGTTTTTCCTGATCCACCCGGACCATCCAGATAGAAATAACACTCTTTGAGCATATCTTCTATTGCATTTGTGATGGCGGTAAATGCTTCCAATTGCATTACATTTACAGTTCCAATTTTTTCTTGTGTTTTTTGGTATTCAATGTTAGTGTCATACTCATCAAAGTTAATTTCATCTATAAATCCTGGATCAGGCAGATTAAAGTTGGCACAATTTAATCCATGACAAAGTAAGATTTCCTGTATTTCGATTAATGCTTTAAATTGTGCAATGTTCTCATTATAACGTTGCAAATCTTCACACATATGCAATTTACATTTTTTCAACTAAGTTAAGGAATCTGGTACATTGCAAAATATACAAATAAAAGCAAATTGTTCTCTCATTTGCTTTGGCATTTGACATAGTGCTGCTTCCTCAAGACATCTCTCCCATTCTGTATCATCTGCTAGAAAGTTTTGATGTCTTGCAGCTAACTGGAAAGTGTCATAAACTATGTCATTGACTGTGCGTAAATGTTCATAACTTTGTGCACCGGGAACATGTAAAAGCAGTAATCTTAAACTGAAACGTTCAATGTCTCGTGGACTGAGGGTATAAATTCTTGGTATAATTTTATAATTATGTTTCTTTCGTTGTCTCCATTCACTATTTACGAATACATAGTGATTTGGAATGTCAATGTATAAAATTTCTGTTGCCTGAGTGTCATGACAATTTAATTGAAACCAAGCAGTAAGCGTGGTTGCTCTATGTTCACTTTGTGCTAAGGCATTTGTTTCATTGCCGGCCGTGAAGCAAACAAATTGACTTTGTGGCAAATGGACAGCTAATCGATACACAGCATGTGACCGATCATGCATCTCAAATTTGAGAAGAAGCCACATTGCTTCTGGAGCACTTACATAGCGAGCATCTAAATAAGAAGAAAGTTTGTCATGTAAAATGGGGTTGTCTTTTTCATTGTCTGCACCTTGCACAACAACAGTTGCTGCATCATATCCTTTATATATATATTTATACATATATTTTATGGATTTGATCTAAGTGCAAGCTTCCACATTGATATGTGCATTGTACTTCATCAGCAAATGTGGATTGTATGGAACCACGTATCCATTATCGACCTTTTGGCCATGGATAATAGCTGTTTGTCCTTCTCCTCTTTTATACAAAGGGTATCCATCACAATTAACATAAGTCTGCATTTGAAATTGTTTTGGAAACTCTTTTATGCATTTCTTATTTTCCATACATGGTGTAAGAAATTAACTAATAACTAAATAATTATTGTATAATTTCTACAAGTAATAAGTTCTTTTGGACAAATCAATAAACGAACATATGAATAAGTTTATAAAAATATATATTTTACATAAATCAAGATACAGTTACACAATGGGTTTTAGACAAAACAGATAACAGACAAGAAGTATTAAGGCAATATTTACAAATATAATACTGATATGAATTCTACATTACGTAATATAAAGATACAGGATAATACCACTTGTGGTCAGTTTTGGAAGTTGAGCCTCCATCAGGTTCTTTTTGGTCAGGACCAGGATCTGCTCAGCTAGGCTCATCTGGCACTCTTCTCTCTGGACTGCATGAAGGCTCCTTCAACCTGGGCCAGCCGGTGCTCGTCCTGGGTGCCTGTGCCGGTTCCTGTCCTGGTTTTTCAACTCTTCCATAGATCCTTGGCTTTTTATATCATATTGTAGCTCATGATCCACCCTCTCTATACGTAATACATGGCTATAAGTTGAAATTAGACTGTTGGTTTCTATACAGGTGGCAATATTACACTCATATACACCCATCTAGAGTCTTGTATTCAGCTGTCTACAAATGTACACTTAAGACTTGCTGTTTTAACTGTAAATAAGACCTTTGTGATTCTCTGAGTTATTTTGAGCGGGGCTACTCACACCTGTTGTCTTTTCCCACACACAGACTTGGTTTTTAGCTAATTACCTACACATATAGCTAGCTAATTTATACACATCTATAATATATATATATATTTGTGGAAATAATAAAAAGACCTAAGGTATAATGTCTTGATACAAACACACAATTGTTAAAACAAATTAACACTAGATTTCTTAAAGTTGTATATAATAAGTTATATTTATAAAATACACATTGAAGTCTTGTTAAAAGTTGTCTGTATATAAGCCATATTTATACAATGGTGACTTTGGATTGCTCTCTCCACATGGGCCATGTATCATTCTATGAGTTACAATCTCATAAAGTCTTGAATGCTTTTCTGAATGTGGCAGTTCAGCACTAATCACTGAATCCACTCTATCCGCTGTATTTAATTTATCTTTTTCTTGCAAGATTAAAAGTATACTGTATGTGCATGTGGCAGGCCTCTTTTTTTAAATTCAATGGTATAAACAAAAGCCACACATTTTCCAAATAAGTCTGCTTTAGCGATATCATAAATTTAAGAATTAAGTTTGATTTTGAATACTCTTGCGAACAAATCTGGTCAGTCAGAAGTAGTTTGTCCAAGCATTACATTTTCTTTGATCTCTGGCCATTGTGGGTTACATGTAAATGTAATAGATAAATCTGGTTTGCCAAATTTAGTGACAATAGCCATGACATCATTGTATCTTTCTTGCATATTGCGAGGAGATCCTTGGAAAGAGGATGGCAAAATCATTGCCTTGTCCAGCAGGAATGTCTCTGTTTGCAGCCAATTCAGTGACATAATCCATCAATCCACAATATTGTTCAACTCGAAGCTTGTTTTGTTGAAATTTGACAAAATTTAGATTATTTGCTTTGACTTGTAGATAAGAATCAATAATCCATTGTTGTGTGAGTTTACCCCCACATAAAATAGGATTATAATGATCCCGAACAGCAGTTTGTGCCACTTTATATTCCAGCATTGAAATATTGTTTCTAATACGTACTTTACTATTGGGATAACTTTGCAACTGCAATTTTGGTTGCCATCCTGGCTCCCCATATGGAAAGAAAATGGGATATGTCATAGGATCCAAATTACTGCTTAAAATATTGATGTTTATAAAAGGTTGTTCTTGATTGCATGGATATATTCTAATATCCCGCTCAAATGGTGGTTCCCCATCATCATTTTTAAATACCATGGCAACCTCATTTGCTGTTGGTAAATTATAGCGTCTTTGATCAGTATGGCGATCCCTTTTGAGAACCATATTTACTCCTGGCATTGGCAATTGATGTCTTTGCGCATGTGCCAGTTGTTCTTTTTCAACCGCTAATTTTTTGTACATCTACATTGGTGTCATCTCTATCAAAATTGGTATCAGGAGGCAAAATAGGGTCATTTGAGACAGTTTTACAGACGTTTTTTTGTTTACTTTTTCTTTTCTTTGAAACTCCATTAGACTAATTTTGTTGTTTTTTAGCCATTTTTCTTTTATTTGGAAAGTCTCTGTCGATCTTCTTCTCTTAAACGTTGTGAAGTCTCAAGGGGTCTTTCCCTTGCCATTCTTCTTTGATATTCTTTCTTATCTTCTGCATTGTCCACCATTGTAATCTGTAATTGGAAATAGAGTGTTAAGAATGACATTAATTTTATTACACATATTTTTTACCCTGTCATATATTTCTAAAAATGCAATAGTAATCTGTAGCTGTCTGCGTCTCTCTGGCTGTCTGCGTCTCTCTGGCTGTCTGCGTCTCTCTGGCTGTCTGCGTCTCTCTGGCTGTCTGCGTCTCTCTGGCTGTCTGTGTCTCTCTCGCTGTCTGTCTCTCTGGGTGTGTGTCTCCGTGTCTGTGTGTGTGTCTCTGGGTGTCTGTGTGTGTCTGTTTGTCCATGGGTGTGTGTATCTATGGGTGTCTATGTGTCTATGGGTGTCTGTGTGTTTATCTGGGTGTCTGTGTGTTTATCTGGGTGTCTGTGTGTGTCTGTTTGTCTCTGGGTGTGTGTGTATCTATGGGTGTCTATGTGTCTATGGGTGTCTGTGTGTTTATCTGGGTGTCTGTGTTTGTGTGTTTATCTGGGTGTATGTGTTTGTGTGTCTATCTGCCTCTGTATTTCTGTGTCTGTCTGTCTTGGTGTGTATAGGTTTCTATCTCAGGTGTCTGTCTCTCTACATGTCTGTAGGTGTTTGTCTATCTGGGTGTGTGTCTGGATATATGTGTCTCTGTGGGTTTGTCCCTGGATGTTTGTGGGTGTGTGTCTGTGTCTCTGGCTGTCCGTGTCTCTGGCTGTTCGTGTCTCTGGCTGTCCGTGTCTCTGGCTGTCCGTGTCTCTGGCTATCTGTGTGTGTGGGTGTCTGTGTGTCTTTCTGGGTGTCTGTGTCTGTCTGGGCCTCTGTATTTCTGTGTCTGTCTGTCTTGGTGTGTATAGGATTCTATCTCTCTGGTTGTCTGCAGGTGTCTGTCTCTGCGTGTCTGTTGGTGTGTGTCTCTCTGGGTGTGTGTCTGGATATCTGTGGGTGTGTGTCTCTCTGGGTTTCTCCCTGGATGTCTGTGGTTGTGTGTCTCTCTGAATGTGTGTCTGGATGTCTGTGGGTCTGTGTCTCTCTGGGTGTGTGTTTGGATGTCTGTGAGTCTGTGTCTCTGGGTGTCTGTGTCTCTGGCTGTCTGTGTGTGTGGGTGTCTGTGTGTCTCTCTGGGTGTCTGTGTGTCTCTCTGGGTGTCTGTGTGTCTCTCTGGGTGTCTGTGTGTGTGTGTGTGTGTGTCTGTCTATCTGGGTGTCTGCGTGTCTATCTGGGTGTCTGTGTCTGTCTGGGACTCTGTATTTCTGTGTCTGTCTGTCTTGGTGTGTATATGATTCTATCTCTCTGGTTGTCTGCAGGTGTCTGTCTCTCTGCGTGTCTATGGGTGTGTGTCTCTCTGGGTGTGTGTCTGGATATCTGTGGGTGTGTGTCTTTCTGGGTTTCTCCCTGGATGTCTGTGGTTGTGTGTCTCTCTGGGTGTGTGTCTGGATGTCTGTGGGTCTGTGTCTCTCTGGGTGTGTGTTTGGATGTCTGTGAGTCTGTGTCTCTGGGTATCTGTGTCTCTGGCTGTCTGTGTGTGTCTCTCTGGGTATCTGTGTGTGTGTGTGTCTATATGGGTGTCTGTGTGTCTCTCTGGGTATCTGTGTGTGTGTGTGTCTATCTGCGTGTCTGTATGTCTATCTGGGTGTCTGTCTGTCTGGGCCTCTGTATTTCTGTGTCTGTCTGTCTTGGTGTGTATAGGATTCTATCTCTCTGGTTGTCTGCAGGTGTCTGTCTCTCTGCGTGTCTGTAGGTGTGTGTCTCTCTGGGTGTGTGTCTGGATATCTGTGGGTGTGTGTCTGTCTGGGTTTCTCCCTGGATGTCTGTGGGTGTGTGTCTCTCTGGGTGTGTGTCTGGATGTCTGTGGGTCTGTGTCTCTCTGGGTGTGTGTTTGGATGTCTGTGGGTCTGTGTCTCTGGGTGTCTGTGTCTCTGGCTGTCTGTGTGTCTCTGGCTGTCTGTGTGTCTCTGGCTGTCTGTGTGTCTCTCTGAGTGTCTGTGTGTCTCTCTGGGTGTCTGTGTGTCTCTCTGAGTGTCTGTGTGTCTCTCTGGGTGTCTGTGTTTGTGTTTCTCTCTGGGTGTCTGTGTCTGTCTGGGCCTCTGCATTTCTGTGTCTGTCTATCTTGGTGTGTATAGGATTCTATCTCTCTGGTTGTCTGCAGGTGTCTGTCTCTCTGCGTGTCTGTGGGTGTGTGTCTCTCTGGGTGTGTGTTTGGATATCTGTGGGTGTGTGTCTCTCTGGGTTTCTCCCTGGATGTCTGTGGGTGTGTGTCTCTCTGGGTGTGTGTCTGAATGTCTGTGTCTCTGGGTATCTTGCTGCGTGGGTGTCTGGCTGCGTGGGTGTCTGGCTGAGTGGGTGTCTGGCTGCGTGGGTGTCTGGCTGCGTCTCTCCGTGACTGTCTGTATGTGTGCCTGTCTCTCTGTAGGTGTGTCTATATCATGAATGGAAAAACAGAAACAGTTATCGTGTTCCTAAAGAAGAGCTACACAAAAGAGCAATTCACCTTATATAATATATGAAATAAAATATTTAACTGCTTCTAAGGTGCTATCCCTGGCAATGAGCAGTAACATAATGATGAATGAATGAATGAATACAGGAATACACATAAAATCTTTATTATAATTTTTTTTTTCTCTTCTGATATACCTGTAAGTTAGCTGTTCTATAATTGAAAATGCTCCTGTTTTGAGGCAGGTGTAGACGTGAGAAATCTGTAAAAAGATGTAAAAATCATAATTATTTTTTTTATTGAATGAATGTATGAAATACCATTACTCAACGCAAATCAATAGTTCATATTATATTGTGTTAACAAATGTCATCACAAAATCATTTACCTGTCAATTTAATATTCTGTAATGTTAATTCTTGCAGAGGAGACTCCTGTATTGAGGCAGGTGGCGATGTCACAAATCTGTGTAAAGAAGTAAAAATCATATGTTATTGTTTTTTTCATAAATGCATGAATCATTGATAATACTTAAAGTACTTGTTATCCTTTTCATACATGCATGCAGTAAAGTAAATATAAATATTTTAAAATGATATACCTGTGAAGGTGATGTGATTGCAGATAAAATGCTGCAAACAGCCCTCTGTGTAGTCAGGTGGGCAGATGATCAAACTGTGAGAAAAGAAATTGAAAAAAGGGCTTGTTAATGTTTGCTATGTTTCAATTAGCATAGCTGTAAAATAGAAGTAAATGCACTGTAAAATGTAAGTGATATAAATATGTAAACGGTTTGAGGATCCTATACCTTTAATCCAATGAGCTTAAAGAATCAACAACAATAATATCTAAATTCAGTGCAAAAGGGAGATATGTTTTTATGCATTTTTGACTTTAAATGTCTTCTATGAATGATCAATGAACAATAATAGTTGAGTAGCAAGCACAAAATGTAAAACCACTATACATTTTTTTTGCTTTTACTAAATGTGTTAATATTACTAATTAATAGTTAATTAACATTATTAATAATCGTAATGATGAATAAAATAATAAATGAACATTAATAGTTGAGCATCAAGGTCAAAATCTAAGTCCAGTGACATTCTTTTTTTGTTATAAACGTTATTACTATTAATTAATTATTATTTAATTAATGTACATAACTAATGTATTTTTTTTTTATTAATAAATAATAAATAAATATACTTAAAAATTAATGAATCAATTAATAAACATATTTGAAATGGTTAATGATTAATACCAGGCTAAAGTACAGGTATTGCAAAATGCAGTAATGTTTTTTTTTTCCGTTTTTTTTAAAGTAATAAATAATACATTAATATACTTAAAAATTAATTAATCAATTAATAAACATATTTGAAATGGTTAATGATTAATACCAGGCTAAAGTACAGGTATTGCAAAATGCAGTAATGTTTTTTTTTTTCTTTTTCTTTTTAATTAATAAATAATAAATTAATTAATATACTTTACCTATGACTAAGAAATATCCAGCAATCGATATCCCGAAGAGCTAACAATCTCTTTGGATTTTCAGGCAGCAGAAAATATCCAGTCAGACTGTCATCACCTGAGGAGAAAGTGTCCGCAGTGTGGCAATTGTGCCCTATATATAGGCTTCGTGGCAGAGCCATTAGTTTAGGAGGGAAATCCGCCATTTCAGATACGTTATTGTGTAGATTGTCTTAAAATGGCGGCTATATTGTATGTATGTGTTACGCCTATCAGAATGATTTTGCGTCTTTAGTAACACTCTGTTTTACTAGCGGGTGAAAGTGCTATGTGTTGGGCTCTGTTTTGCGTGTTTAGGGTCCTGTAGCCTCGTTTTGGTTTTTTTCGGTGGTCATTTTTTCTCTCGCTTAGGGGATTTTCGTGTATCTAAACTCATGAATTTGGACTTAAATGGAGGTGTAACTTCACTTGCAGAGGTCCTGGATGCCCCCCTATTTGCTGTGGGTAAGTTTTTTATGTGTTTTTTGGTGTATTTATTGTGTTTTGACTGTTGCGCGCAGTTCGGCCGTTAAGGTCGTATTTTTCTGAAGTCGTAATGTTTTTTTTCTAAGTCGTGCGTGTGGGTGTTTGTAACCGCGTGTGAGGCGCCTTTGAGCCTCCACCTCCGCAAATGTGGACCCTCGCTTCGCGTTTGAGGCCTTCGGCTCATTGCAGCCGACGTTGGAGCCTCCACCTTCCACAAATGCGGCATTTGCGGACCAAACTGCATCCCTTGCTTTGCGAGGGATGCAGTTCTTGCGAGCTCGCTTCGTGAGCTCTCAAAGCGTGACGACGTTTCGTAGTTTGACAACTATTATATGTGAATAACTTATTGTTTAAACACTTTGTTTCAATAGACAAAGGTCAATGATGGTGTTGGGCCCTTGGTGGAAGTCCAAGTACACACAGGGCAATTACAGTTTTAGAAGGTGTTAAACTCTAATTGTGTTAGGGTAACTGATATTTTGATGTTTGGCATGGAAAAATGTATAAAATGGTGAACAAATGTTGTTTTTGGGACACATATACATCATGTTTTTCATTTAGAGAGAAGGCTTCTATTATTTTTTTAATCTACAAATAATTTTTGCAGCTTGTCCTGGAACTGGGCCAGAGAATCGGCAACTTGTCCTAGAATCCTCCTAAGCTGTCCTGTGGTGGAGATAAAGAGCCTAATAAACCTGTGGGTAGGATCAGTCTAAAGACCTTTTAAAGCTCCATTAAGAGTGAGTTATGAGAACTGGTGGTAGAAGTGGGATCCCAGAGATATGATACTAGAATGGCGGATTACGAAAACATGTCTGCCGCTGAGCTCCATGAGCAGATCAAGGCAAGGAGTATCGAGATGCCAGGACCCAAGATCTATCCAGCTATGATTCAGGAGCTCAAATGTTAGGAAATGATTTGTGGTACATGGAATGTCAGTACCTCAAAACTATGATGCAAAGTTGCATGCTACGAAGGCAAACAACTAGATGCCAGAGAACAAGGATGGAGGTGACCTAGAGAAAATCAGGTTAACTTTATTACATGCAGGGGGGGGGGCACTTGTTCATTGGGTTAGCGTAAAGGAACTAAGAGCTGAGCTAGTGCAGGATGAGACCGTAGTGGGGGTAAGATAGAAAGCTACCAAAAGAGAAGGGACCTACTGGGGATGAGTATAAATGGGACTACAGGTTGTTGTACTAGGTTACCTCGGCCCGTTAGGAGAACCCCCTGGAATTAGGGTATTAGCTACTCTAACGGGGTTAATCAGAGTCCTTGTTGAGGCAGTCCATATTAAACAGAAGCAGTACTTAGGATACAAAATTTAGGAAGGACAGAACATGCTGATATTGGTTTTAAAACCCCATAACAAGTTGCAAGTGGCATGGGAATGGCCATATAACGTTTTTGAAACCTTAGTACCCACATGTATTTTCATAACACAGAGGGAGGGAGTCTGCTTTATCCTTAAAAGCTCCTGCCTTGGGTTACAGAAATTCTTCCTCAGGATTTTGAGGAGAAGTGCTTCTCTGTTTTCAGGAGTCATATCAGGATCATCAGCAGAAGCATCGGAAATACAGGATCACTGGATCAGCACAGCCATCATGATCTTCTCATCTGTGGACTTGAAAAGGCCAGAGAGACCAGTCCTACCCACAGATCTAATCCAGTTCTTCATTTCTTTCTTCCAGGGCAGCAGTAAAGTACTGGATACAAAGTGAGAATAGCTCAGTAAAATAATAAAAAGCCTTCCTACTAAATTAAACATACCATTGCTAGTTTTGCAGAAAAATATCCTGTGTAAATTCTCTCTTGCTCAACCCAGGATAACCACAAAGAACAATCAATAATCCAGAATCTCATATTTACTCTGTTGTTTTAAAAAGACTGTACTGGAGAATGCAACACATAAATCGTTATTATTTCCACCTTTTATTCTCTTCCAAAAATACACAAAAAAGTTTCACCGATTCCAGGGAGACCCATTGTCTTCGGTACAGACAATTTATCTCATAATTCATGTGTATTTTTGGATTATCACCTTAGAGACATGGTGACAAGCTTGCCCTCATATGTGAGGTATACCTATGACATTCTGAACCAACTGGAAAATTTAAATGTGCCTGATCATTCGGGGTTGGCATGCAAAGATGTGGAGGCACTCTATAGCAGTATCCCCCAGATCTATGGAATGGAAGCAGTAAATTATTTCCTACAAATGAGGGGTCCAACTACAGCAAACTTAACAACTTCCTCTTGAGTCTCTTAGACTAGTGTTCTTAAACACAATTATGTTACTTTCAATGACAAATGGATTCACCAATGTAAAGGAACAGCTATGGATACGCCTTGTGCACACAGTTATGCAAACTTGTTCCTGGGTTAGTGGGAGGAGAAGTGGTGTTTAATTAATGTTTAAGGCAGCTGTAGGACCAAATATTAGTGTGGCGTCGGTATATAGACAACATCTTCCTTGAATGGACAGGTACACAAAAAGAGTTAGAAAAATTCTTGCTACAACTAAATAAGAATGAATTAGGCCTGAAATTCACGCATGAAATTAACAGCTTAGGTATTACATTTTTAGATCTAAGAATCAAAAAAGGTACCGATGGGAAAAATCACCACCTCCACATATTGGAAAGATACTGCCCCCAATACTCGTTTACATTAGACAGTACCTGTGGATTCACAGAAATTGCAAGACTTCTATTCAGAAGCCCAAAAGTTGAGACAACAATTTAAAGATAGGGGTTATTCCAACAAATGCCTCAAATAAGTATACAAACATGCCCAAAATCTGTAAGAGATGAGAATTACTAAGTGGACAACATGATAAAAAAAATCTTGAGAAACATATATAAAATAAGAAAAAAGATCTACAAGATGTAAACGTAATTCACTGCATCATGACCTATGGGTATAACTCTAACACAATTAGAGGTATCCTGTCCACTCTTAAAAAGTGATGAAGATCTGAGGGATACCTTGACACCAAATGCCTCCATCACATACTGCAGAGGTAAAAATCTAAAAGACTTGTTAGTCCACAGCCAGTTTAAAGAAGAAGGTCCTAATCAAACTTGGTTACATCCACCAAAAGGTTGTTTTAAGTGTAGATGTTTCAAGTTTTGCAAATACATTAAATCCACTAAGATTTATGAACACCCAATAACCAGAGAAATTTTTTAAATTAAATAATTTTTTTAACTGAAAGTCTACAAGTATCGTTTATGTGACAACATGTATTTGGAATAAGATCTATGTAGGAAAGATGAGGAGTAGAGATGTCGCGAATAGTTCGCCGGCGGACTGTTCCCGGCAAACATAGCATGTTCGCATTCGCGGCGAACTGCAAACATATGCGAGATTCGACCCGCCCCCAATACTTTATCATTGAGCAAACTTTGACCCTGCATGTCACAGTCAGCAGACACATTCCAGCCAATCAGCAGCATACACTCCCTTCCAGAACCTTTAAACTCATGGACAGCAGCCATTTTGGAATCGAAACTAACTTGCAGTCTTACTGAGAGGAGGTAGAGTGTAGGTGATACTGCATCAATAGGGAAAACCATAACTAGGCAAGTTTATTCAGTGTCCAGTGCAGTACTGACGGACTCTTGTGCATTATTATTATTATTATTACTACTATATAATGTGTAGATGTACCAGCTGGGCATGCATTATTATTATTATTATTATATAATGTGTAGATGTACCAGCTGGGCATGCTCTTGTGCATTATTATTATTATTAGTAGTAGTAGTAAAATACTACTACTAATAATAATAATGCACAAGAGCATGCCCAGCCGGTACATCTACACATTATATAGTAATAATAATAATAATAATAATGTAGAAGAGCATGCCCAGCCGGTACATCTACACATTATATAGTAATAATAATAATAATAATAATGTAGAAGAGCATGCCCAGCCGGTACATCTACACATTATATAGTAATAATAATAATAATAATAATGTAGAAGAGCATGCCCAGCCGGTACATCTACACATTATATAGTAATAATAATAATAATAATAATAATGTAGAAGAGCATGCCCAGCCGGTACATCTACACATTATATAGTAAGAATAATAACAATAATAATGTAGAAGAGCATGCCCAGCCGGTACATCTACACATTATATAGTAATAATAATAATAATAATAATGTAGAAGAGCATGCCCAGCCGGTACATCTACACATTATATAGTAATAATAATAATAATAATAATAATAATGTAGAAGAGCATGCCCAGCCGGTACATCTACACATTATATAGTATTATTAATAATAATAATAATAATAATAATAATATAGAAGAGCATGCCCAGCCGGTACATCTACACATTATATAGTAATAATAATAATAATAATAATAATAATAATAATAATAAAGCAGAAGACCTCCCCTGTGTCTCTACCCCCACTCCCTCCCATGTGTCTCTCTCCCCCCCTCTCCCCTGTGTCTCCCCCCCACTCCCTCCCATGTGTCTCTCTCACCCCTCTCCCCTGTGTCTCTCCCACCCTTGCCTGTGTCTCTACCCCCTCTCCCTTCCCCAGTGTTTCTTTCCCCCCTCTCCTGTGTCTTTTCCCCCTTCCCTCTTCCCTGTGTCACCCCCCCTCCCCTGTGTCTCTACCCCTCTCTCCCTTCCCGTGTTTCTTTCCCCCCTCCCCTGTGTCTTTCCCCCAGTCCCTCTCCCCTGTGTCTCTCCCCCCTCATCTGTGTCTCTTTCCCCTTCTCCCCTGTGTCTCTACCCCCTCTCCCCTGTGTCTCTACCCCCCTCTCCCTTCCCCTGTGTTTCTTCCCCCCCTCCTCTGTGTCTTTACCCCCTTTCCTCTCCCAGGTGTCTCCTCACCACTCCCTCCCATTAGTCTCTTCCCCCCTCTCCCCTGTGTCTCTACCCCCCACTCTCTCCTGTGTCTCTCCCCCCTCCCATGTGTCTCTTCCCCTCACCTCTCCCTTACCCTGTTTCTCTTCCCCCCTCCGCCCTGTGTCTTCCTCCCCCTCTCCACTGTGTCTTCCTCCCCCTCTCCCCTCTCCTGTGTCTTCCTCTCCCTCTCCCCTGTGTTTCCTCCCCCTCTCCCCTCCCCTGTTAGCTTCTATACGCATACATACATACGATAAGAAATCTGGGGGGGGGGGGGGGTTACCCCTTACCCCCCCCCCCCCCCCCCAGTTCCAACACCCATGTGTACTGTATAATAGTGTATTGCATTATGTTATATTATATCACTAGCGACTTGCCTGGCACAAATGACGGGGCAATAATAATAAATAAAAAAAATTGAAGCCATGGCAATGCTGTTTGCCACACAATGTGATGCTTTTTGTACTCTGAGGACCTTCGGCGCTCATTGTGAGCCTCTTCCCTCGTGTCCTTCATGTTTCGTGCTTTGCAACGATCAATCTTCGGCGCTCATCGCAAAGACAGATATATAAGTACAGTGTTAAATATATAATTTTTTTTGTGCAGTGTAAATTAAAAAATTTATTCAGGTCTCAGAGCATAATAAAGTGATTTAGATTTGTAACTGCTTTGAGAGTGCTATCGCTGGCAGCCAATGAGCAGTAATCCAGATATATAACTGCAGAGTAAAAAGTAAAACATTTTAGTGTAGTGTAAAGTCTACATTTTTATTTTCCATTACTAATTAATACTTATTAAATTAATGCACGATAATAACTATTGTGAATGAACAAATGTTTTCGGAAGTGCGAAGCGTTAATGTATGTAAAGTAACCGCAGTGTAAAATATGCTATTAAGCGTATTTTTTTTATATATATATTTTTTCATAATAATGAATTAATTAATTACTAAAATACTTTACCTATTTGTAATTAATATATCCTGTGATCAATAACCTGAAGAGCTAACTAAAAAAGATTTTCCTTAAAAGCCGTACGTGGTAAAGATACACTATTAACAAGGACGCTAAATCATCCACACCCGCTTACCACATACACATTCCCCGCCATTTTACAACACTAACTTACACAATGCGGAAGTACCCAGCTACCCTAACGGCTTCCACTCGCGCACGCAGCCTATTTACACTACACACTGCACACATTGCTGACACTTACACAGCAGCTCCACAGCACTGAAAACCTACATTGTATGCTGCAGGAACATGAAAACAGATTGTCAGCTCTTCAGCACAATGCTTCCTGCATATATTACTTACAAATAGGTAAAGTATATTCATTTAGTAATTATTTCATTAGCATACAAAAATACATATACACAAAAAAAACATTATCACATTAAACATAAAAGCCATTCACTGCGCGCCTCACAACGAGCGCCAACGCTGCTCATAGCACACAAAGCCTTGCAATAAGCGCAAAAAACACATCACCGCCGACCAAAGAATAACAGCAAAAGCGCCTATCAGAAAAAAAATACAACCAACAGCCTCGCAATGAGCGCCGAAGGATATCCGACCGCCAACAAAATGAATGTCTCGTCCAAACCATTACCTGCCTTACAATCTTATTGCCGCCATTTTTTGACGGGCAAGTCGCTAGTAAATATATAAAGATCAAGATAATAAAAGTATCAGGAAATGTAACACAAAGATGCACGTGCGTCTGAATAATATGACAAATACGGATTTTTGTCATAAATGATATGATCGCAGTATTGGGTCATAAACCCTAAACACTGGAATCTGTTACATACAATTTACTGATGATGTCATTAATAGGCTTCAAGGGGGGGGGGGATCTCTTTTCATACTTTTTGAGCGGTGCAAATCCAACATACGCAGAGCGGAAACGCCACATCTGTGGGACACACACAAAGGGGTTCACTTTGGGAGAAAAAAACAAACAAATATGAAATATTTAATAATCATATTTTGATGTTACCAACAGATAAGGAAACGAAACTGAGGTTATTATATCTAATAGTAGCAACCCTGGGAGTACTGGGAGTAATAATACTGCAGCAGGAGGTCAGGACTAATGTCACCTATAGACCCCCAGACAGATAAAGGTCAGTACTAATGTCCGTCTATAGACCCCCAGTCAGATAAAGGTCATTACTAATGTCCCTCTATAGACACCCAGTCAGATAAAGGTCAGTACTAATGTCCCCCTATAGACCCCCAGTCATATAAAGGTCAGTACTAATGTCACTCTATAGACCCCCAGTCAGATAAAGTTTTGAAATGTTTCTTGGATAGCATTGGGCCTAAAGGAGGTTTGGCCATCAGGTAGTCTAAAGATACCGTATATTATGTCCTCTCTTGGGGGGGTAAAGACACTAATAATTACTCCAATAAAATTCTGTTTTTTTATGTGGGCAAGGTCCCTGGTTAGCCCCTTGGGTTATCTGTTAAAAAGAGTGGTGCAGAGGCTGTGGGGGCTGTTAGCCTCCTTGTCCCCGTTTGGCCGTTTAGAATCCCTGCTGCTGCATGTTTCAGCTTTATTAAGGTGTAATTGTACAGCGTTTGACTCAAGTAGCTGCCTGTGCTGGGTCAGTTTGGCTTAATTGCTGGACCCTTTTCCTGCCAAGATGGCGACCGTCAGTCCATGGGCCTCTATGTCCCCTTCACTACCTTTGTCCCCGCTTGTGTGCTTATTTGGGATGGCCCCCCTTTATATCTCCGACCCGTGGCCTTCTCAGATCCCCCCCTCAATCTCTGGTGTGGGTATGCGGGCTGGGGCGTTGAATCAGGCCTACCTTCTTCTCTGCTCGCTGCAAGATCAACAATACCTAATTTTTCAGGCATGTGTACATGCCTAATTTTTCTGGCCTCTGGTGCTGCACTGTGCCTTCAACAACCAAACCCCAAAAAAAGGCACATAACAGGGATTAAACTGATAGGAGTAGTACTACTTAACACACAACTCATATCTGGTGTAACAGTAGTGTACATTTAAAACAAAAAACATTTTTTCTACTGTAATAGATTGCATAGCAGTTAGTTGTCTGCAAGCGTGTGTGTTAGACCTACAGCGTCTACTCTGCCAACTTCTGCAAGTGCACAGTGCCACTCATATCTGTTGTCACAGTAGCTTGGACGCATAGTACCAATCTGTCAAAACCGGTAATGATGAATGAGGTCTAGAGTAGCCTGGTTCCCTTATCCTCTACAGGTTGAGACCTAATGTTTGGGTGACTCCAGACCAACACATGAGTACAAGCAGCACACAAACTCAAAGCCGCCATCCTCCTCCTGGTCCAGCATCATCAGCCACATCAACCACTGCTGTCCTCCTTGCCCCCTCTCAACCATCCGCCACTGCGTCTCTCGCCTTGAGCAGTTCCTGCTCATTTGCCCATAGTCAGGTGCCTGTAAAGGACATGTTTGAGCGTAAGAAGCTAATGTCTCAAAGTGCCCCAAAATGATACGACCAAAGCATCTTTTTCCATCTCCCGGTTCTAAAAATCCAGGCCTTATACACGCCCCCTGATAGGTGACGTAACAAGTATTAAACTGATAAGAGTAGTACTTACAAACACGCCACTCCTATCTGGTGGCACCTTTGACTGCACGTGCCGTGCCCAAAATTGAAGTGATACGACCAACAAAGCATCTTTTTCCATCTCCTGGTTCTAAAAATCCAGGCCTTATACACGCCCCCTGATATGTGCTGTAACAGGTTTTAAACTGATAAGAGTAGTACTACTTAACACACCTTATAATAATGCAGAGAGAGGCAATGCAGTGAGAGGAGTCTGAAGAAGAGGAGTCAGAGGAGGAAGGTGGCTTTGAGGAGGTGGAAGACCAAACACAGCAGGCGTCCCAGGGGGCTTGTTGTCACCTTTCGGGGACCCTTGGTGTTGTACGTGGCTGGGTGGAGGAAGAGACCTTCAATGACATCAGTGAGGACAAGGAACGGGACATGGCTAGCTTGGTATCCAACCTTGTGCAAATGGGGAGTTTGCGGTTGTGCAAATGCACTGTTTGCGGTTGTTTGCGGTGCGTTAAACGCGGAGTTTAGTCTGTCACTGTGAAGCGGGTGTAACCCTTACACTACCTGATCGATACAACATCATACCTGATGTTTTAAAGCACGTTATTCCAAACAATTTAGGAATGTTAGGTAATTTATGCCCTTTATGGCTTAAAACCAGACTCTGTATCAACTATGTAATTTTCCGTGGGAGTTTTGCCATGGATCCCCCTCCGGCATGCCACAGTCCAGTTGTTAGATCCCTTGAGCATGCCACAGTCCAGTTGTTAGATCCCTTGAAACAACTTTCCCATCACTATTGTGGCCAGAAAGAGTCCCTGTGGGTTTTAAAATTCGCCTGCCCATTGAAGTCTATGGCGGTTCGTCGATGTTCGCGGTTCGCGAACCGAAAATTTTATGTTCGCGACATCACTAATGAGGAGACAACTATGTAGCAGAGTGGGTGAACATATATATGTAGTTTTTTTTATTTTTTTTATTTTTATTTTTTATTTATTGGTATCAAAAGTAGAAAATTACAATATAAATATATAAAACAGAATACACAGCAAAAAAACGACAAAATAAAAAGACAAGACATACATTTACAATACATATTGTGAACTTGTACCAGAAATTAGAAATTATAATTTCTGGGAGCTAAGTCCCAGAGATATTAAAACTTAAATCATAACCGAAAAAGATCTTTATTTTGATCCCAAATTTTCCATTTATAAAGTTTTATTTTTATAAGACCTTTCTCTTGAAGAGATTTTTCAAGATTTCTGTTTCTATCTACCATATGTGTGATTTCACCCCAAGAGGGAACGGAAGACTGACCCCATCTCCTTGCTATCAACAGTTTAGATGCCATGAATATCTGAAATAAAAACGCAATTACGTCCAGAGCGAGCTGATTCGAAAAGATATGAAATAAAACATTTTCTACAGAAAAGGAAATGGTAATGCCCAAAATATTCCTAATATGCCCAAAACAAGTTTCCCAAAATTGTTGAATTATTGGGCAACTCCACCATATATGGGCATGTGAACCCACCAAACCACAGTTCCTCCAACAAAACTTCAGATTATCTTTTTTAGTAATTTGAGCCATTTTTGTTGGAACATAATACCATTGAGTACTTAATTTAAAGTGTAGCTCTCTGTATGATGTATTTTTAATTATTAGATCTGTGAGAATAAATGAATCGGACCAGTCTTCTTGTGACCAAGAGAGATTAAAAGAATGTTGCCAAATTTTAGATTTGTTAAAAGGGCATTTATCCATTTCCTCCCGCAAGATGTTATAACAATTAGATATTAAGTGCTTTCTATCTTCTAGAATCATTAGTTTTTCAAAAGAAGTTAAAGATCTAACTTTAAAACTAGAATAGATTGAATCTCTGAACGCAGCCAGAAGTCTATTATATTCAAGCCAACTTTTATGAGGAAGCCCAAATTTTTCCTTCAAGTCTTCAAAAGAAGCCCAAGAGTTGCCAATATATAAGTCTCTCAAACAACAAATGCCAAATGCTCTCCATCCACCCAAAAATGATAAGTTCAATTTTCTCTCTAATAATAAAATTGGAAGGATAGGGCTAGGAAAAGGCATTAATTGAGATCTCAATTTATGTTTATCCCAAAATTCAAGTATTTCACGAACAATATCAGAACCTTCTAAAAAGTTATTTTTTTAACTCCTTCCTAAACATCAACCAGCCTAAAGAATCCTTAACTACTACACATCTTTCAACCTGCAGCCAACCTACCACTTTCCAACTTTCTATACATTTGACTGCATGTTAAAACATTGTAGCATCATGATAGGTCTGAATCATTGGGTATGCTAGTCCCCCTTTCCTAAATGTTCTGGAAATTATAACTTTCTTTATTCTGTTGTTTTTCCCCTGAAAGATAAATTTGTCTATTATTTGTTGAAAATGTACTATAAAAGTTTTGGATAAAGGTATAGGAATAGATCTAAATATATAGCTTAATCTTGGAAGAAGCGACATTTTGGCTGCTGCTATTCTAGCTGTTAAAGTTAAATTCAAAGGTCTCCAAGAGGAAACAATTTTCGTAAGTTTATTTAATAGCTCCTTATAGTTGTTTTTAATTATTAACTGGATAGAATTATAAAATATGATTCCCATATGAGTTATGGTATTAGAATGCCAATTATACTGGTAGATGGATTTCAAGTAATCTTTTTCCAGACTGGCTAAATTAAGAGCCAAAACCTGTGACTTGGAGATATTAATTTTATAGTTAGAGGCTTTAGAATATTTATCTATTATTACATGCAAAGTTCTCAAAGAGTCAATGGGATTAGACACAAACACAACCGCATCATCTGCATACAGCATTATTTTATGCTGTATCCCACCAACTGTAATTCCATGAATAGAGGGGTTATCTCTTATAGAAACTGCCATGGGCTCCATTATCAATGCAAAGATTATCGGAGAAAGGGGACACCCCTGTCTCGTTCCATTAGTAACTGCAAATCTCTGCGTTTTAAACCCATTTCCAATGACCGAAGCGGATGGGGAAGAGTATAATGCTCCAATGGACTTAGACCCAAAAGAGCCAAGGCCATATTTCTGGAGTACACACCTGATAAAATCCCATCCGACCCGGTCAAAGGCCTTCTCTGCGTCCATTGATAGAAACACTGTTGGGAGAAGTTTGTGTTTAGAATATGAAATCAAATCCAACATGCGTCTGGTATTGTCGGAGCCCAAACGTCCCCGTACAAATCCAGTTTGATCTATTGATACAAGTTTGTGAATAACCTCACTCAATCTATCCGCCAGCATTTTAGCATACATTTTTACATCAACATTCAAAAGTGAAATGGGGCGGAAGTCTTTACATTCCAATATACCTGTGTCTTTTTTTGGTATAGTGATAATCAGAGCCTCTGACATTTCTGAAGGAATATGTCCCTTTCTTTTAATCTCATTGAAAAGATTTTTTAAATGTGGGACTAGGGTTGTTACCAAAGACCTATAGTAATGATTTCCAAAACCATCTGGGCCTGGGGCAGTACCCAACTTCAATTTAGAGATAACGTCACAAATCTCTTTTTCGGAAAAATCATTATTTAGTGTTAAAACTTCCTCTGGTGAAACTTGCGGCAAATCTATTTCATTCAAAAAATGTTGAATGACCTCCAGAGATGGCTTCTGAAAAGAAGGATCCAATTCCAAATTATATAACCTAGAATAATACTGTTCAAATGCTTCTGCTATCTGGACTGGGTTATTAAGATAGGTTCCATTGTGATAAATATAATCAACCCTTTTTTTAGTAGCATGAGATCTAAGTTTATTTGCTAAGATTTTACTTGGTTTACTCCCATAATGGTAATTTTTTTGTTGTAAAAGCCATATAGACTTATCAGTTCTCATCTGATTAATGGATTTAATCTGCAATTGGATTTTTTTAATCAACATCGAGTCAGAAGCATTAGGATTCATTTTATTTCTTAGTTCCAGATTATATAATTGGATATATAATTCTCTCAAAGGAGTTCCTCTTTCTCTTTTCCTTTGACTTTGCAATTTAATCAGGATCCCTCTTATAAAAGCCTTATGTGTGTTCCAAAGTGTAATGTTAGATTCTACTGAAGCCGAGTTTACTTGATAAAAGAAATCAATTTCTTTTTTAGGATTATCCCGATTTGTCTCTGAGTCAATGAGTGAGGAATCAAATCTCCAAGATTTTGAGTTAATGAAAGAATTTTTCGAAAACAATTCCAAGTAAACTAGAGCGTGATCCGACCACACTCTTGGCCCAATATCAACTCTCAAAGTTCTTTTAAGTGTATTGATATCAACAAAAAAATAATCTAACCTAGAATATGTATGGTGTCTTGGAGAAAAACAAGTAAAATCCTTTTCATTGGTGTGCAATACTCTCCAAACATCAATTAAATGATATTTTGTCATCAGAGAAATAAACTGTTTTGACAATCTTATCACTGATGAGTCTGGAGGTGAACGATTTTCAGATTTTCTATCTTTAATTGGGTCTGAGAGCATATTGAAATCTCCACAAACGATAAGAGATCCCTGTATCAGTTTATTAAACTTTTTTAAGATTTTACTAAGAAATTTAATTTGGGATCTATTCGGCACGTATACATTCAATATTGCGTATTTTTGGTGGTCAATTGTGCCTATCCATAAAATATAACGACCCTCCTGATCTATTTCCAGAAATTCCTCTGTGACCATAAGTTTGTTACTAAAAAAAATTGAGGTACCCCTTGCCTTTTTCTTATACATTGAATTGTATGCGACTTTATAATGTGTATTAAAAAATTTAATTGGAGCTCCCTGCCAATGAGTCTCCTGCAAGCAGATTATATCTGCTTTTTGCTGCAGAAAGCTCTTTAGAAAAAAACTACGTTTAGCTGGATGATTCAGTCCCTGAACGTTTTGCGTTACTATCTTTAATGACATGTTGTTAGCATCACAATAGAAATGATGGTCAGTCCCCGTTCCCCTGGGATAACTTTAATTCCAGTCCACAAATACAAATATACACCAATACATAAACCAAACATAAAACATTCATCCCTCCTCAAATCATTGAGGCATATCGGTAAGCAGTCCTCCTTGAAGAGGAAGAGTCCCTCCCGTGATGCAACAATGTCAGATAAATACATCTGAAAGCCTTAGCCGAAGCTCTATTGTACCCTCTATCTGTTTTTTACTATTATCTTGGGTGTCCAAGCTTTAAATCCTACTCTAGATGTTTATATTATTCCCTTTAATTTGAGAGAATTTCAAATAGAACTCTCCCTTTAAATTCCCTACTCCAGTTGTGAACCCCTTCCCTTATAGCAATCAACTATTGAATTGTATTTTGTTCACTAATTTATAAAAGTAAATTTTCTTAGTGTCATTATTAAATACTAATATATTTTTACCCATTATCTAGGTTAGTGTTTTCTTTATTGTTTCCCTCGTGTTAATATTAAAAAAAGTGAAAATATATATTCACATCTAAAAAATTACCCAACAACTAGTGAGTTTATATTTTACTCTTTAAATTTCCCGTAGTAAAACAGTAATTTAAAAAATATTAATCAAAACATGGTGTATTTTCCCCATTATCTAAATTCATTAAAGTGTGCCATCTATATGTTACTTCTAAATTAGCAGCAAAAAAATACCATTCCATTTTTTTTTCCCTTTCCCCATGGGGCCCCATTTTCTATCAAAATAATACATATACACTACTCTTTACAAAAAAATTTTGATTGAAGACAATCTAATATTTATATTCCAATACATATTTAAATAACCGCTGTGAACAAACATATATTTACTGACTTTTATTTAGTTTTGTCAGGAAATTCTCCCCTTCCAAAGTGTCATTAATAATGTATCTGTTATTCTCATACCAAAAAATCAATTTTGGGGGATTTCTCCATCTATAGGAAATCTGTTTGTCTCTCAAAACTTTAGTCACAAATTGCAGTTTCTTACGTTGAAATAAAATTTCTCCTGTCAGATCTGGGAATATTTTAAGATTTTCATATGGACTCTCAAAACATTTTTTATTAAATTAAGCTTTTAGTATTGCTTCTCTTTAGGACATATGATGCAGTTTTACAATTACATCCCTAGCAATTTCTTTGCCCATGTTAGGTGGAAGAGGAATCCGGTATAATCTCTCTATAGGCTTCTCGCTCTGGCGCTCCACTAAGCTTAACAGAAAGGATTCCACAAATTGATGGAGGTCTCTAATATACCACGGATTCTAATATTATATCGTTTTTCAGCTTCCGCTAATCTGAGATTTTGGCTCTTTAGCGTCTGGATCTCCTCTTTAAGTCCCATTATCTCTCTCTTTAATTCATCATTATTCTTCAAAATAACCTCTTGAGTCTGTTATACAATTTCTGTTCTATCTGTTAATGTTTTTATATTCTTAGCATTATTTTTAATTTCGCCTATCAGTTCTTCCCTGATGGATGTCTGAAACTCCACTAGGAGAGCTGTCATAGTTTTCTTTAACGCTGAAGCTGTTAGAGGTTCTTCAGGAGTGGTCTCTCTCACAGATTCATTTCCTATAATAACCTCAGCTTCTATAGGAGTTTCAGAAAAGTCCAACGTGGACTGAGAGAGTGAATATGATTCTCTCTTGTCCTGTCTATTCTCTTTATCTACAGGAGAGAGAAAATTAGCTATAGATTTTGAGCTATTGTTTTGTAATGTTTTTTTAGAGCCTTTACCCCTAGGGGCTTGTTGTTCTTTAGACCTATGCATAGATACCACAGGGCTATCTCAAAAACCAAAGGAAAAAGAGAAGAGAAATGGGAGAATAGGAGTGTATAAAAAATTGTATACAGATAGTCCACTTTGTAACTTGCTCTTCTTTGCTGAACAGTTTTAAATACCAAAAGGCATATATAATATATCTTGCTTGCAGAGTCGCTTTTCTCCCATCAAGTTCCCCCCAGCCTCATGAGACCGATAGGAAATGTCACAATAGGTGTAAATTGGACAATGTTGGTTAATAAGACCCAATGGGCCTATTTATATGGGCTAAGAAATTCCCATCTTATTCTTCAAAACCCATCATATGGGGGACACTTCACAGCAGCTTTCTTATTTTCCTCCACTTCTATCATTCAAATTGGCCCTCACATGCAGGTGTTATATTCTGGGAGTAATTGCAGCAGAAGCAATACAAACATGCACTCACCCTCTGCAACGTCAGACTTTCATAGCAACAGGGCGTTGGCAGCGTTACCTGCTGCGGGATAGATTAACCTGAAGCCAGTCCCCACAATGGTAATAAAGGAGTAGACCCCCTCTCAGCAGCAAATGCTCACCAGCCCCGGGTGCCCAGTAGAATAAATCAGCACGGCACACCGGCTACCCTCACCTGGGGCATAACACAAGCTCCCGTTCACCTTATGGTTTGAGGTCTCCTTTAACTGGCTCCTCTCACGAACCACCCCGGATATTCTCCTCACAGGCTCAGTCAGTTTCCACCAGCACTTTAGGCAGCTATGCCCTAGTAGTGTGGTTCAGATATCCATCAACTTTGTTTTGGACCCGGCCTCAGGCGGTCAGCCTCAAAGAGTTGTTGCGTCGGGGTTCAGGCCTATTAGGCTGTTGTATAGCATGTTTGAGATACCCAGCTTGGACAGCCTTAACGACACTCTAGCAGAGCTTCGGCGATGTTTGCCCGGCTAGTCCCACATACAGACTAACCCCTTCCATATATATGTAGTTAACAATGAATATGATACACCAATTGCACGCCATATTAAATACTACCACAACAATAACTGCATTGTATTGCAGTTTTGTGTGGTAAACTTCTAAGAAAAGGAGACTTAAAGAGCAAACTTCTACAGTGTGAATCTAAATGGATTTATAGATTGAAGGCCCAAATTCTGAATGGCCTAAATGAAGGTTTTACATATAAATACTTAATTTAAATGGTCTGCAAAAGTTTATCAACCCTTGGGTATGGATCCATTAATGTAATCTATGGTGGAAGATGGGCTAACACCATCCAACAGAACAGACAATTTGGATTTACTGTGAACCAAATCATCATAACACTACCGAGATGTACTGCTACTCTGCATAGTGGAATACGTTTACACCAGTTCATAAAAGAGATTTAGGGAAACACTCAGAAATGTTATATCTAAATGGATTAATAGGCCAAATGCCCATACTTAGAATAATGGAATCCAGGCTTCTCATTTATCTAAAAGGACGTAAAAAGCCAACTTAAACAAAAGACATAGTTACACAGTAATTGAGGTTGAAAAAATAATTTTAGTCCATCAAGTTCAACCTTTTTAGATCTCTTCTGATCTTCAATATGCAGATTAATTGTTAATTGTTAATTGATCCAGAGGAAGGCAAAAAAAAAACCCACAAAAAAAACTGTGAAACTTTGCCAAATGTCTCTAAAGGGGAAAAAACATAAGATTCCTTCCTGACCCCAAATACTGGCAATTGGACTCCTCCCTGGATCAATACTCAACTCTAATTATCCAAAATAACCATGAATGCCCCTTGTTAAAGTTATCTATCAAATCAACTGTCACCCCCTCCTTTGGTAGAGAATTCCACAGATTAACCACCCTTACTGTGAAGAACCCTTTTCTTTCTTTAAGGTGAAATGTTTTTAACTTCTAATCTCAAAGGATGACCTCTTGTCAGTTGAAAAGCTCACTTGACAAAGCCTTGTATTGACCCTGGATATATTTATATAAGGTAATCATATCCCCTCTTAGATGCCTTTTTTTTAGAAAAAAATAAGTTTAATTTGGTTAGTCTTTCTTCACAACTTAGGCCCTCCATTCCACTTATTAGTTTTGTTGCCCTTCTCTGTACTTTTTCCAGCTTTAAAATGTCCTTTTTATGTAGTGATTGCCAAAATTGTACTCCATATTTCAAATTATTGCATACTAGGGATTTGTATAGTGGCAGAATTATATTTACCTTACCTTACCTTTGCTTCTATACCATTCCTAATACATGCTAATATTGTACTTGCCTTTGCAGGTGCTGCTTGGCATTGAGCACTGTTACATAGGTGGTTGTCCACAAGTACTCCCAAATTCCTTTCAATATCTGATACCCCGAGATTTGCTCCAATAAGAATATAAGTTGCATGGCTATTTTTCCTTCCCAAATGCATAGTTTTACATTTATTCATATTAAATCTCATCTGCAATTTAGTTGCCTATTTTTTTAATTTATGCAAATCCCTGTGGAGGCAAAGTACATTATTATCTGACTTAATTACCTTGCACAACTTAGTGTCATCAGCAAAAATGGAGACAATATTTTCCAGTCATTAATAAATATGTTAATATTGAACCCTGAGGAACCCCACTCACCACATTAGTCCAATCCGAGTATGTTCCATTTACAACAACCCTTTGCCTCCTGTCTTATAGCCAGCTCTCAATCCATGAGTAGATATTTACTGTAATTCCTGTATCCCTTAGTTTGCTCGTAGTCTCCCATGTGGCACTGTATCAAAAGCCTTTGCAAAATCCAAAAAGATTACATCCACCGAGCTGCCTTGATCCAAGTTCCTACTAACCTCTTCATAGAAACTAATTAGGTTTAACAGTAGACATATTCTTGTATACTATCCCTTATTAACCCTTCTAAAAGCTTTCCCACTACAGAAGTGAGACTAACAGGTCTATAATTTCCTGGATTTGTTCTTGCTCCCTTCTTAAATATAGGTATTGTCATAATCCTCCTGACCACCAGTTCTTGGGACTCATGTGATCCGGTGGTGTGGGACTGGGCTAAGTCTGTTTATAGTTATTTAATGTTATATTAAGTTGATTACCATATGTATGTTAATTCCTGTATGTTATATTTTGCTGTGTTATATTATGTCATGTTATGCTAATTACTGTATGTTATGTTGCTTGCCTATGTGTGATTGACTTGTGATGCGCAATTCTGTATGCTGCAAGTTTGGTTCATTAAGTGTTAAATATTGTGGAATGTTGTGTTGTGAGTCTGTAACTGTCAGAGAGAGAAGCAGGAAAGATATTCAGTTACATGGAGTGAGATGTAATGGTGTTACTGCTATGGTGAATGTCTTAAAGAAGATGTATGTTCTTAAAAGAAAGTGAAGGTAACATCTTGAAGACATATACTCCTAAAGAAAAGGGAGGTAATATAACTGTATGACTGAAGTAGATGTTGTGATGCCGTGCAGATGAGGCCTTGTCAGTGGTAATTTATACAAAGTCCAGAAGGTACACAGACTGTTACAGACAGTTTTTGCAAAGAAGAGTGGGCAAATCTTGCCAAGTCAAAATGTGCCATGCTGACAGACTCATACCCAAAAAGAGTGCTGTAATAAAATCAAAAGGTGCTTCAACAAAGTATTAGTTTAAGGGTGTGCATACTTATGCAACGATATTATTTTATTTTCATATTTTTTCTTCCCTCTACCTAAAAGTTTTCAGTTTGATTTTCAATTGAGTTGTACAGTTTATAGGTCACAATAGAGGTGGAAAAAGTTCTGAAATTATTTATCTTTGTCTCATTTTTTTACAGCACAGAAACCTGAAATTTTAATAGGGGTGTGTAGACTTTTTATATCCACTGTATATTTAAGGGCACATTCTGTCATGATTTTCATTGATTTCCATTCCAGCACAATATCTTTGAGATCCTGTGTTAAACCGGAAAAATGCAATTGCACATCGCAACTGAGTAATAAGTGATGTGATCACAAAAAATTTGAGCTGGAATGGAAATCAGTGAAAAGTATGACAGAAAGTGCCCTTAAATATGTGTAACACAATAAAAACTTATAAAATACACATTTAAATATTTTTTTATATCTGAATTTTGGGCTCCAAAAATAGGAGTCGTCTTATACATGGGGGCATCCTATACACGGAAAAATATGGTATTTAAGACTAGCGACTTGTCCATCAAAAATTACGGCAATAAAATATGAAGCCTGGCAATGCGGTTTGCCACACAATGCGAGGTTCTCCCCCCTCTAACTTGCAGGCCTCGCGATGAGCGCCTTCGGCCTCCCCACACCCTCTCCTTTATGGGCCTCGCGATGAGGTGTTCATCACAATGCCAGTAATGAGCCTTGAAGGCGCTCATAGCACATGCGCAAGCCTGTAAGTTTTAACATAGCGTTACTGACAAACTCGCAATTATATGTGATATTTAAGATAATTTTATGTACACTAAAGTGGGATACATTTTCCCATTGTACAGAATATAATGTGTATTGGACCCTATGTCAGATACCTGGATACCAAAGGTTTTAAGCATTAACTATCACACTATCATACTATATGATTTCTGATTTTACAGATTAACAACTAAAATTTACCATGGAGTTAACCACTATATACGGGTTTAAGTACCCCTATTGAATACAGTTCACTTTTATTACAAGTTATTTTCCAGAAAGTTGATTTTGTTGAGTAACATTAATATTTAATTACCCTCTGTATTCTGTAATTAGGGTAATCACCCAGTCACTCCAATTGTATTTAAATTTGAGTCCAACTAGACCATTATATATTCATATTCATTATTTCACTTTTATGTGTATTTTCAACTGAATCTTGTGACAAGCACATAACTTTTGTTCACTACAAACTGGATTCTCACTGTAAAAACTTTCATTATAGTTTATAGATTATATTTGTATAGTTGTAGTCCAAAATATAATATACAAGGTTTGTTAATATCATTATCAACACATTACTTCACTAAGCATATGATCTTGACACATACCCCATATACTTATAGATTGGGGGCACCACTGATTAGACCTGTATGTACAGTATACTTTAGAAGCACATCCATTTTTACTTTATTAGTTAGTATAGTTAATGCTGTGCGTTCTCATATGTAATATGTTTTAAATGTGACTATCCCACGACTAGATCTTTGTTTATCATATATTGATAGCCATGGTATGAGAATAAGTATGAACATTCCATTTCCTCTATATTTATGGATACTATTAAATAGTACCTCATTCTTCCCTATACAGTTATCTGGTGATATCATTAAATAGAATTGTTTTGGGTATATATAGCCTGTGTTCTTTATATACTCTATATGATCTTTAAATAATATCCAGTTTTATTGATTCAGAGAAGCCCTGAGTAGTAGTCAAGCGTTAACTGGTTACTATGGTAAACGTAAGGCTTAAATATGTCACAGCGACGCCGGCGCCATCTTCACTTTTGAGAAAGACATCCAAGCAACGTTGAAACGCGTCAGGCGTAAAGTAACGTGCGTTCTTACGCACGCAAGCATCATTAGCACTCGGAGTTCAGGACACACAAGCGTATTTTATAACTATATTGCTCTTTAGCATATACCTTTATATCATCCTATATCTCAAGTCCTCCTTTATTATACAGCACCCCGTAAAGATAAAGGGAGTCCATACCCCAAAATAGTTTTGAATGAGATATTGAGAGGAACTTGGAAAGAAATTTGCAGACAATGAATGGTTATATGATAGAGGTCTGAGGTAAAAGCTATGTTATGCTTATGTCATACATATTAGCTCAGTGGAACTAATAAAACAAAGAAATAGATTATCCAATGAGTGTTCAATATTTAGAATCCACAACAATATTTCATGGTTGTAATTGAGAGCATATGTAGTGCTCTAAAATAATTGATATAACAAATAGAACAAGTGGAATAGAGAATTTAATGGGGTATTCTTTAGCAGGACAGCTGTCTACATAAGCCAGTCTCTAGATGTTTTTAATGGTTTGAATGTTTTTATTCGTCACTGTGAACAGTAGAAATCAATAAAGTTTAGAAAGTACCAAAATTGCCCCCCTTTGTTTCAGATAACTCATAAATTGTGTAGAAAAAAAAATGATTAAAAAAATGATAACACTTCTTATATAGAATAACGGAAGTTCAATAAGGGTTAGTGAAAACATTGAAGTGTCTTACAAATGTCTTTCTGCACAATACACAAAAGACCAGTATTAACCAGTCAGCGTTACTAAGGTCATTATCTTGCTCATATCAGAGCGGAACACCTACAGGACATAGAATCAGTTACAATAATTTAGTTACTTATGGTTAAAACTATAAAAACAAAATAGAATTTAGTGTTACATTAAAAAGCTATGTTCAGTGTGCGATGTCCACAATATTGTGTTTCAAAGCAATATGTTTTTATAGCAATATAGAGTTTGCACACCCCTATAATAACCACCCTTCAACAACAAGTGTCCACTAAATAAGCACACACTAGAGAAGTATACAAGGTATTACATTAGGGCACATTCTTGATGGCTGTTACAAGAATTGCAAACATAAAAATAATCAAAAAGCTGACTCCATAAGGAACATAAGGAAATGGCTCACTGGGAAAAAAGAATATGGCAGGTTTTATTATGCAACAAAACTAAGGAGTTCTCAATAATGGAGTTGTCTTGTATAACGTTCACAGTCCAGGGGAAGAAACACGTCTTGAGTGAGGGATTTTAAAAAGGTGATAACAAGAAATAGGCAAATAAGAATGACCAAGCCAACATTCTACATGTTAGTATGATTGATGTGTAATTTTCCCCTTCTATAATTCAGAAAAGAATCATAAAACAATTTAAACTTGTCACTATTAGGTACTCAATCATTACTACATTTTGGATACGAGAAGCTGGTTCAAAATTGGGAATTTAGTATTGTACATCACTTGTTAATATTTAAGACAGAGGTGGAGAACGTCAAACCAATTAACTTCTAATTAAAGCTAAAAATACTAGTGGAATTAAAGAATGATTGTGGGTATCTCCAAATTGGATCAAAGATGGATGGCATCTTAACTATGACATTTAGAAATAAACACCTTCACCTCTGGGTAAGTTACCTGATGTGTTACAAGAGTTTTATTGTGACTGAAACATATCCCATATTCATAGCATGCAAATAGATACCATACAACCTAATAAGCTTTTTTTTAACATTTCAACAATCAAAACATGTAGACAGCTTTCTTCTTTGTAACATTTTCTGATATTAAGTCGAAATTTTCTTATCAGCTTTGAAATTTTAAAATGGGCTGAAACATTTACCACCATCTAAAATTAAAAAAAATGGTTATTCTCCTGTGTGAGTTTTCTTATGAGCCTTTAAATGTGATACCTGACTGAAACATTTCTCACAATCAGAACACGAAAATTGTATTTTCCCTGTGTGAGTTCTGTTATGAACATAGAGGTTTGAGTTGGCACTAAAACATGTCCCTCATTCAGAACATGAAAATGGTCTTTCTCCAGTGTGAGTTCTCTTATGAACATTGAGGTCTTTGTTTGCTCTAAAACATTTCCCACATTCAGAACATGCAAATGGTTTTTCCCCTGTGTGAATTCTCTTATGTACGTTAAGGTCTTTGTTTGCTCTAAAACATTTCCCACATTCAGAACATGGATATGGTTTTTCGCCTGTGTGAGTTCTCCTATGAACATTGAGGTCTGCATTGGCTCTAAAGCATTTCCCACATTCAGAACATGCAAATGGTCTTTCTCCTGTGTGAGTTCTCTTATGATTATTGAGATTTGATGCTAGACTGAAACATTTCCCACATTCAGAACATAAAAATGGTCTTTCTCCTGTGTGAGTTATCTTATGTTTTTGGAGACTTGATGTAAGACGGAAACATTTGCCACATTCAGAACATGAAAATGGTCTTTCTCCTGTGTGAATTCTCTTATGGTCTCTGAGACTTGATGCGTGTCTGAAACATTTCTCACATTCAGAACATGGAAATGGTCTTTCTCCTGTGTGAATTCTGTTGTGTATATTGAGATCTGATGTGGAACTAAAAAGATTCCCACATTCAGAACATGAAAATGGTCTTTCTCCTGTGTGAGTTCTTTTGTGTATATTGAGATGTGATCTTTCACTGAAACATTTTCCACATTCAGAACATGCAAATGGTCTTTCTCCTGTGTGAGTTTTCTTATGCTTATTAAGACTTGATGCCAGACAGAAAGATTTCTCACATTCAGAACATGAAAATACATTTTCTCCTGTGTGAATTTTCATATGTTGATTGAGGCTCGAGGACTGACTGAAACATTTCCTACATTCAGAACATGAAAATGGTTTTTCTCCTGTGTGAATTTTCATATGTTGATTCAGATTTGAGGACACACTGAAACATTTCCCACATTCAGAACATGAAAATGGTTTTTCTCCTGTGTGAATTTTCGCATGTTTATTGAGATTCGAGGCCCGGCTGAAACATTTCCCACATTCAGAACATGCAAAGGTTTTTTCTCCTCTATGAGTTTTCATATGTTGATTGAGATTCGAGGTCTGAGTAAAACATTTCCCACATTCAGAACATGGAAATGGTCTTTCACCTGTGTGAATTCTCATATGTTTAATAAGACTTGATGCCTTCCTGAAAAAGTTCCCACATTCAGAACATGAAAATGGTCTTTCTCCTGTGTGCATTTTCTTATGTTTATTAAGACTTGATGACAGACTGAAACATTTCCCACATTCAGAACATACATATGTTTTAACTTCGGTGTGAGGTCTCTCTTGAAAACTGAGGTCTGTGGGTGTATTGAAACACTTTTCATAGTTTGAACATCCATACGGATCATCGCCTGTATGAACTCCCTTAAGTGTTATAAGATTTGTATTCCTGGTAAACCCTTTTCCACAATCAGAATATATAAAGGACATTTCTTCTTTTTCTTGTTTAACACAAATTTGATTTGTGTCCATGTAACCATGTGAAATGCTGCAATCTTTCCTTAAACAATCTGGTGAAAGAATCGAAAAATGGCGCTCTTCATACACATTACTGCTCTTGGACACATCTGATGAAAACAAAAAGCCTGCAGTAAAGAATTTGTTTTAAATATGTTAAAAATAGTGATAACTTCTCCATGAAAATGTTCAGTTCTTATTTATAAATGAAGCCAACTAAAACTTATCTGCAGCTAATACATTGCCTGTTTTTAGATACTAAATCCATAAGGGGAATGCAAAATGCTTTTCTACAAATTGCCCCACGGATTTTCTGTTATTTATGATATGCCCAGAGGGACCTGATTGGGACCATTTTCAGTTTCAGATAAAAGGAATTTGACTGTGACACCATTGGTTTAAAATGTTTTTTTAAGAGTATCAGTGATTTTACGTGACCTATAAAATCAGGAGAATTTGAACTTAAAAATATATATCAACAATTTAAATAGAACTTCTGAATGAGAAAAGTTTTTATTTTAGAAAATGGTGATTAGAGCAGTATTGTAAACTGTAATTGGAATTATCTTATCCCAATCACAAGTGAGCATCATGGGTTGCCATGGTTGTAACAAAACCGTTGGCTAATTGATATGAGGTCAATTCCTGCATAAGCCACAATGGAAACCACACAACCAACGGAATGGCATGCATGAGCTGGTTGATGTGGAATGATGTCACACGATGGAAAGAAGTCCTGGTGCCCAACCTATTACTGACCCCTGATGAAGTCACTTCAAAGGGACACTTTAATCCCAACTAAGTAATCTCTGAGCATAAAAAAATATACATTGTTCTGGACTTATTTCACTACAGTAAGTCATCCCATAGATGATCATCATTGTTTTTGTAATGCATGTGTGACTCTATATGCTAATTTGATACTCAGACTACTTGATGAAGGTGTGGGACGGGCTATCACTGAATTACAACATTGAAGGTCATTACTTTGACCACCATAGGAACAGACAAAAAGATTGTGACTCTAATTATCACATCGAAGCAGCTGAATAGATTACAGAGCTGCTCATTTGCACACAAAATAAATAAACACTAAATTTCTTGGGGGTAATTAATTGTAGAACAAATGTCTAATATAATATATAGCTAGTGTTTCCTGCTCTTTAAAAACATCATAAAAACTATTAAAAATAAATAAATTAGATTTTCATGTGACAGCGCCCCTTTGAGTGTCAAAATGCAGCATCAGACTGTAAATTATTATAGAGGAAACACTGAAATGCTAAGAAAGGGCAAATTCAGTGCCTCAAGAAGTTAACAGTCTTGGCTTCTAATTATAGTAAATCCTTGCTATTGAAAGGAAAATATAACTCTTAATGAAGGTAAATATTTGACATAGAAACAGACTGAGGTAAAACAATAAGGACTTGACTTTATGATCTATTTATACCTATAAACAGAGAAGTGAAGATCAATTACTAGGATAAAAATTATTTTAAAAAATGAGCTATAGATAATTGTACTTGAAAGTTGGGCATTTTAATCATATATTACATGGAAAACTCATCACACTCACATGATTGATATTTACCCACATATGGTTATAATAAAATCAATACACCCAGATCCAAAAGGATAATTGGACAGTTAATACTCACCTATTTGAATACGATAACTGACTATGCTAGTGCTGGGTCAAAAAGGTTGATTGACTAGAAAAAAAATGAACTTAAATCTCTGCATACTGTAAGAAAATGCATTGTTTTATATAAAGTTATATTATTACCCATATATCTAAAATGTCACCAGAGCTGAAACATCTCAAATGTCTTTAATCAGTTTTATTTCTCACCTTCACTGATATTTACAGGAATCTCCTCTTCCTTAACCTGTTGGCGACTCCTTACGTCTGGTTCTGCTTCTTGTTCAAACTTTGAGACAACCGAACACCTCACATGACCTGTATAAATAAACACAAAATAATTACACATCATATCTTTGTTTAGTGCTACATTTAAATATATTTAAAAAATATTATGATCAGCACACACGATAAGGTTATAATCATAAAGACTTGTAATAAATGTGACGGTGTCATTACTACAGTGAGGACTAAGATATTTAACTCAATACTTTACTATTCAGAATTTATTCCAACAAAATAAGTGAGTTATATAAATCAGTCACCTGCAGAGAGCTCTGATTGGATCGTCACCGGCAGAATATCCTTCTCATCAATCTCATCCTCTCCTTTCTTACTAACAGTGTCTACATTATCGCTTTGGAAACCTGTTAATTAGAAAAGAAAATTAAAACTAGAAATAGCCAAGTACTAAATATTTCTGAATTCAGACTGAACACTTAGTAATTTTATTCACTGATACATGTATATAATTAGCATGTTTATCACTTACCTGCACATATATCTGAATGGACTGCCACCTGCCCAATATCCTCTTCATCTCTCTCATCTTCCTTAATAACTGATACTGTGTCCAGATGTTCATCATAGAGACCTGATAAGTACAATAAATAAATAAAATGGATTTGTAGAAATGTATCAAATACAACCGCTAAGTGTACCTATTCCTCTATTAACTGCCTCATAAATCAGATAGAAGTCTGGATTTATCTGGCAGTTTCTGCAGCTTCTTCGTTAATGATCTGAGCTCTTTGATGGTTCTTCCCATTTTGTATAAAACACAACTACTTTCAAGCAGAATGATCTATGGAGCCATGAAGACACTGATGTATAAGAAATACAAACCAGGCAAGTCTTATATCTCTACTCAAAACTGTTTGTGGTGCTTGAGAAGAAGAGGTGGAGCCATCTTTATAATCATATAACAAACTTGTCTTTCCTGTAGGACTCCTCATGTAATGGTACATACAAGTGAATAAAACTGGACATATTTCCATTCTCATAACTGTAATGTGGTGCAGTATTATTTCTATAGGTTACTGATGGGATCATGAGCTCCGAGTCTCCCCCTTTGTGACTCATATACCTGTCTCTTACCTGCACAGGGGTCTGAACAGATTTCCCCCTGGTGAATATCCTGATCATCTCTCTCATACTCCTCTTCCTTAATAACAGATGTTTTGCCCATGTTTCCACTACGAAGACCTAATGTGGACAGTAGAATATTTAATGGCTTTATATTTATCAGAATAAAAGTTTGGTCTATCTAATGATCACATGAACTACCCGAAATATGATTACATTAATGTAAAATAGAAAAAATCCTACTTACTGCAGAAATTAAAAGTACACATATAAAAATACATATAATTAAAGTTGGTTGTTATTAAAATATTTGAATAGTAGCTAACTGAGATTGAAAGTTGGGCAATTAAGCAAATATTTATTACAAGGAAAAAACGTCACACTCCCATGATTAATTGTCTCTCATATATAGTCATACTGAAAATAATATGCGCAGATCCCGATGGTTAACTGACAATTATCTCATTCAAATCCGTGATTATTGGCAATAACAGACTATGCTGGTAGTGTGTCAGAAAGGTAGAATAATTGGCAAAAATATGAAGTTCAATATTTTGTGGACTGTAAATAAACACATAATTTAAAAAATATTGAATTGTTAAAATACTTTTAATATATAGAATTGTAAATTATATCAGATATAAAGCATCTCAAACATCTTTAACTATCTTTATTTCTTACCTTCACCGATATTTTCAGGAATTTTCTCTTCCTTAACCTGTTGGTGACTCCTCACATCTGGTTCTGCTTCTACATCAAATGTTGAAACTACTGAAGGCTTCAGATGTCCTGTATAAATGTATACAAACTAGTTACACATTATGGGCCTCATTCAATTCTAGACTCCTAACTCACAAAGTTACCCTGTTTTGACTGTAGGAGCTTTTTTCCCGGTAATGTTCCACATGTAATCAATTGCAATTACAAGTTAACTCACAAATTACACCAAAACCAGCATTTTACTTATATACTTGATGAGACACAGCCCTAGGAACCAATAGAAAACGTGAACATCATATTATTATATACTAAAATGGGTAAGAATAAGCACCCAAGGATTTTACAAGTAAAGTATAAGTATAGTTTGCCCATAGCTCGTCATTTAATAGACAATGCATTATCGCATGTGTTATAGTCCATGTGGGTTTCCGGATATGTATTAACCTCCTGAGTACAGCATTCTATGTTACCCTAAAAATTGTTTAATGACACAAACATAATGATTAAAAAATTATATTTTTATATTGCACATGTGTGCCTATGGGACTGTTAAGCATTATATTTGAATGCACTTGAATGCTTTTTTATTTTTTCACTGTCTATTTTGCTGCTGATGCAGGTCTCAGAAAGGCTTTTAAATCCATTTGCGGCAGCTCTTCAGTGCATGTAAATGTTTTCATTTAAATTCCGAGCGATGAGTTAAACATATTTTGTAAGTGCTCAGTAAAGTTCCAGTTAAACGGCAAATTAGTGTAAATCTTTGAAAAGCAACTCGTAATATTAATGATGTCAGAAAATGAATGGGAAAGCATCTCATAAATTGTGAGTCTGAGTTGTTATAGACCATTCGAAGTAGCTCAATTAAATCACCAAGTAAAGTTACTGACCCGATTTAGTGGAGTAACTTTACCGGAGAAGAAATAGAATTGGGCACTATATCTTTATTCATTATTGATATACATGTTTTATTTCCATTCAGTGATACATTAAAATACATATAAATTCTATACAAACATAAAATAAGTGAGTTATGCGAAACAGTAACCTGAAGAAAGCTCTCATTGGATTGTCACCGTCAGAATATCCTTCTCATCCATCTCCTCCCTCACTAACAGTGTCTACATTATCACTTTGGAGACCTATTAAAAATTAAAGACCATGTAGGTTTCTTGACCAACTTGAAACAAAGTAATGGGATTACAGACCCCAGGATCAGTCCCAGAGGTAATGCAATTAGTCAAGAAACCAGAGGTGGTAGGCCTAGCCCACTGACATTTATGAAGTCAGAAGCTGTCTCGTTGCTGGATCAAGGGTACTGAGCAATGTCTATACTCTGTACGATGTTGCTTGGGTAATCCTTGACAATGATCTTTTTAGCGACGGGAGTTTGAATTTAGCTAAGTGATACTTATCATGGTAGATTTAGAGCAGGGGTCCTGGAGTTTCCATAGTCTCCTCCGTACCTGCTGAGGTGGTGTGCATGCAGTTCTGAGTAACTCACAGATGTAGCAGGCCTTAAACCAGAGTGAATTTGCACTGAAAGAAAGAGAGAATGGATTGGGGTCAGACAGTACAGGAAGATAGGGGAGTAAGAAAGGAATGGGAGAGAGACATTAGAATGAAGGTATGTGAGGAGGGGGGAGGAGATTTGAGGTAAGTATGCCAGCCATAAATGGGGAAAGAATGGGGGAAGGTGGGGATGGCAAAGCAGGGTATAGGAAACAGTTAAAAATTGAAAAAAAAACGTCAGAAATATTTCTGTTTCCTATACCCTGCTTTGCCATCCCCACCTTTCCCCATTTATGGCTGGCATAATTACCTCAAATCTCCTCCCCCCTCCTCACATACCTTCATTCTAATGTCTCTCTCCCATTCCTTTCTTACTCCCCTATCTTCCTGTACTGTCTGACCCCAATCCATTCTCTATTTCTTTCAGTGCAAATTCACTCTGGTTTAAGGCCTGCTACATCTGTGAGATACTCAGAATATTGCCCTCCCTCCCTATCCCTCACCCACCCACCCCAACTCAGATTAAATTTATAGAGCCATGGAAAACACCTGACTTCCTACTTGCAGATATATCATCTCAACACTAGGGGTCAGCCAACATACTAGTCTTTCACCTCAGATCCCTCCCCTCTCCCTCTAAAATAAAACTCTTTCTATCTTTCACTTGCTTCCTGACCCTTGCTATTCCTTATTTGTTACTCTTCCCCAGTTCTCTGCCCTTTAATACCCTTTAGATTGTAAGTAGCGAGTTTCCAGTCTTGTAGGGTGCTTTGGGATAAAGCACTTTCTGCTAAGATTCTAAGCTCAAAACAGGGCCCTTCAACTTTTGAATTTGTTAAACGTGTATTTCCCCTGTTCTTATCCCCTGTACAGCGCTACGGAATATGTTGGCGCGATACAAATAAAAGATAATAATAATAATAATAATAATAATAATAAAATGTTATGGCTGTCCTTTGATCACTCATGGTCATGAGATGCTTTGGTGGGGATAGATGAACATCTGGGAATGGCATCTCTAGACCAAATACATAAAAATATCACATAAACCTTTTCTGCCACCACACATTTGTAACAGCACATACATAAACAAGAAACCATGACGGTAACTATATCCACACATTACATACATGACATAACTATATGCACCCATTACATTCATGACCGTAACTATACGCACACATTAAATCCATGATATAAATATATATACAAATTACATCATGACAGTAACTATATGCACACAATAATTCTTTAAACATGACACATAAATAAAAGACAAATTGTCCAAGCCCTTAAAACACAACCCCTGTCCATTTTGATGGGTTTTGGTATTAGAAATCAGATGTGATAGGTCCCAAATAACAAAGTTACTCGTGGGCTTAGGGGAGTCCCAAAATGGTTCATCATTGATGATTTAGTTAGATAGGGAGTTGAGATCTAAATAAAAAAAGGAGTAAGAAGTAAAAGACAAGAGTGAATAGGGATCTGTTCTGATTGTGTGAGATACCAGAGAAAGAATCCAGTTATAGTTAAAAGATATAATGATTTTTATTCTGTATTTATTACAATACCCTACATGTTCTACAATTACACATCTATTTGAACTTAATCATTTAAAAGACAGAGGTGACAACAGAAGAGAACAGGTCTAAAAGTAAAGCAGCAGCATCAGAGAGAACCAATAGCATCCTGCAGTTATCTTCTCACTCAGAGCCACTGATATTGGGCAGCTTCCTCAGGAGGGGAGTGAAGGGGGAGAAGTGCTGCTAGAGCTGAGATAGAAAGCAACAATAAACTTGTTTTGAAACTTCTTCCTATGTGCAGCTAGTGCAGGGAGTCACACAGAACAAGTAGTTGATGCATCTTGTCATTTCCACAGAGGACCTTTTAGATGGGTCGTTTTGCAGAAATTAATTTGATTACATGGTACCACCAGTACAGAAAACAGCTAAACATGGTACCACCAAAACTGAATAGACCCAGAGCTGAACATGGTACCAAGAGCTGAGCATGGTACCACCAGTACAAAGAATACACCCAGCGCTGGGCATGGCATCACCAGTACAGTGAGTATACCCAGAGCTGAACATGGTTCCACCAGCGCAAGGAATATGCTCAGAGGTGAACATGGTACCACCACTACAAGGAATATACCCAAAGCTGAGCATGGTACCACTAACACAGTGAATATACCAAGAGCTGAGCATGGTACCACCAGCACAGCGAATATACCAAGAGCTGAGCATGGTACCACCAGTACAAAGAATATACACAGAGCTGGGCATGGTATCACCAGTACAGTGATATACCCAGCTCTGAAAATGGTACCACCAGTAAAAGGAATATACACAGAGCTGAGCATGGTACCACCAGCACAGTGAATATACCAAGAGCTGAGCATGCTACCACAAGCACAGTTAATATACCAAGAGCTGAGCATGGTACCAACAGTACAAGAAATATACCAAGAGCTGAGCATGGTACCACCAGTAAAAAGAATATACACAGAGCTGGGCATGGTATTACCAGTACAGTGACCATACCCAGAGGTGAACATGGTACCACCAGTACAAGGAATATACCCAGAACTAAACATGCTACCACTAGTACAGTACTCAAGTATAAGCCAAGTTTTTCAGCCCATTTTTTTAAGGCTGAAAAGGGCCCCCTCGGCTTATACTCGAGTCACCCTGTGTCTCTTTCCTCCCTGTGTCTCTTCCCCCCTCTCCCGTGTCTTCCCCCTCTCCCTCATGTGTCTTTCCCTCCCCCTCCCTTATCATCCTCCTCATCCTCAACCCCCCTCCTCTTCCTCAACCCCCCCTCCTCATCCTCAACCCCCCCCCTCCTCATCCTCAACCTTGATCTGTCTATATCCAAATTCTATATTATATGTACAACTCTTTCTAACAAACCAATAACATAAAGAGGGATTACTTCAGACTATCTTGAGAAGGGATCCTGAGAATGAGACAGATGTTATCCTGAAATTCCATACATGGGGCCTCATTCAATTGCGATTTGGCGAATTGAATAGGGCTCTAAATAGGCACATAACATTTTTTAGTTAGTAAAGACCTTGCTTTTGGATAGAAGTTCACTAACATAAAACTTATTTAAAAAATATATGCCATGTGCCTATTTAGAGCCCTATTCAATTGGCCAAATCACAATTGAATGAGGCCCATGGTATGTATAAACTGGCTTAACATTCTAATTTGTAGTAGAGTTAAATTTAGCCCAATATATCACAATCCTTCTGTGACCCTTTTGGGAGTGGTCACAGAACCAAGACTAATTAGCACCTTCATTCTGGACTGTTGGTGTTAATTAACATATCTCAATCTGTGCCCATATTCCCTAAAACAGACTGATTGACTTTATTCAATAATGTAACCATTTCACTCTGTTACAAAACCAATTATTAAAAATACCTATACAGCAAACCATACTTAGCCTCTCAAAATATATAGTCTTGTATAACACAATTAACAAAACTGTTTTACATCATTATTGATTGAATTGACCAATTTGATAAATTAAATTAAATGTAATACATTTTTAAGTAAGACCAGTAACCAAAAAATGCTTGCCAATACCTAAATACAAGGGTTATTTAGCTTGCAATCTCACATACAATATAACCAACTTTGAAACATATTGCTTCAATATCTATTTCTATATTGTAACTGCCATTTACATTGTTAAACCATATTTTACTGCTCTCATAGAGTAAAAGGTTATATTGATAATTATTAATATCATATATACTGTAACAGATAGTTAGCTGATTGTTTATACACTCTGCATATCATTTCGGTATTGAACTAACAAAATATAGACAGACTGCTGACCAAACTTTAGAAGATTATATACACGGTTTATATACTCCTATACTGAACTCCTCAAACTCAATTAATCTGTACAGTGTAATATTTCATATCAATTGCATGACTAATTATATATATATATATATATATATATATATACACACACACATACATACATACACATATACATACAGTGAGGGAAAAAAAGTATTTGATCCACTGCTGATTTGGAACGTTTGTCCACTGACAAAGAAATGATCAGTCTATAATTTCAATGGTAGGTGTATTTTGACAGCGAGAGACAGAATAACCAAAAAAGAAAAACACGCAAAAAAAGTTATAAATTGATTTGCAGGTTGATGAGGGAAATAAGTATTTGACCCCTTCGACTTAGTAATTGGTGGCAAACCCCTTGTTGGCAATCATAGAGGTCAGATATTTCTTGTAGTTGGCCACCAAGTTTGCACACATCTCAGGAGGGATTTTGTCCCACTCCTCTTTGCAGATCCTCTCCAAGTCATTAAGTTTTTGAGGCTGATGTTTGGCAACTCGAACCTTCAGCTCCCTCCACAGATTTTCTATGGGATTAAGGTTTGGAGACTGGCTAGGCCACTCGAGGACCTTAATGTGCTTCTTCTTGAGCCACTCACTTGTTGCCTATGCTTTGTGTTTTTGGTCATTGTCATGCTGGAATACCCATCCACGACCCATTTTCAATACCCTGGCTGAGAAAAGGAGGTTCGCACCCAAGATTTGACGGTACATGGCCCCGTCCATCGTCCCCTTGATGCGGTGCCGTTGTCGGATCCCCTTAGCAGAAAAAAAACCCTCAAAGCATTATGTTTCCACCTCCATGTTTGATGGCGGAGATGGTGTTCTTGGGGTCATAGGCAGCATTCCTCCTCCTCCAAACACTGCTAGTTGAGTTGATGCCAAAGAGCTTGATTTTGGTCTCTTTTGACCACAACAACTTCACACAGTTCTCCCCTGAATTATTCAGATGTTCATTGGTGAACTTCAGACGGGCCTGTACATGTGCTTTCTTGAGCAGGGGGACCTTGCGGGCGCTGCAGGATTTCAGTCCTTCACAGCCTAGTGTGTTACAATTGTTGTCTTGGTGACTATGGTCCCAGCTGCCTTGAGATCATTAACAAGGTCCTCCTGTGTAGTTCTGGTCTGATTCCTCACCGTTCTCATAATCATTGAAACTCCACGAGGTGAGATCTTGCGTGGAGCACTAAACCAAGGGAGACTGACAGTTATTTTGTGTTTATTCCATTTGTGAATAATTGCACCAACTGTTGTCACCTTCTCACCAAGCTGCTTGGCGATGGTGTTGTAGCACATTCCAGCCTTGCATAGGTCTACAATCTTGTCCCTGACATCCTTGGACAGCTCTTTGCTCTTGGCCATGGTGGTGAGTTTGGAATCTGATTGACTGATTGCTTCTATGGATAGGTGTCTTTTACATAGGTAATGAGCTGAGATTAGGAGCATTGCCTTTAAGAGAGTGCTCCTAATCTCAGCTCGTTACCTGTATAAAAGACACCTGGGAGTCAGAAATCTTGCTGATTGATAGGGGATTAAATACTTATTTCACTCATTGACCTGCAAATCAATTTATAACTTTTTTGACATGCGTGTTTCTTGTTTTTTAAGGGCGGCGGGGTGGTATTCTGTCTCTCACTGTTAAAATACACCTACCATTAAAATTATAGACTGATCATTTCTTTGTCAGTGTACAAACATTCAAAATCAGCAGGGGATCAAATACTTTTATACATATAGGTAAAGGGCTTATCAAAAATCATAATCTAGAATTCCTCATTCCTACAACCCCAACATCGGCTACATTTTATGCTCTACCAAAAATACATAAGCAGACCTCACATATGCCTGGGAGACCTATTGTGTCCAGAAACAACAATTTAACACAGAGAATAAGCAAACTGGTTTACTCTAAAACCAATAGTCTCCTGCCTTCCTTCGTTTATCAAAGGCACCACTGATGTCCTGAGACACTTAGATTGTTGTGGAGTAACTGTATAGTTTCATACCACATAAACTTGGTATTAAAACCAGTTAAATATTTCTTACAAAAGACCAATAAGAAAAAATAATGCAATTACTTTATTTTGGAATTGCTTCAGTTTATTCTCACACGTAATTTTTTTTACCTTTGATCACCCTTGGTATAGGCATGTTACGGGCACAGCCATGGGTATGGCATGTGCCCCTAACTATGCAAAACTCAACCTAGGTATCTGGGAAGAAAAAATTGTGTTTTCAGACAACTATGATGAATTTACCAAATATATATTATCTTGGGTCAGATATATCGATGATATATTAATACAATGTTTCGGCACAAGTGATGTACTTTAAGACATTATAGAACAGGAAAATAACAATGAGCTTGGTCTACTCTTTACCTTTGAGTATAAAAAAAAAAGTCTTAACTTTCTAGATCCTAAAATCAATAAGGATCAACCAGGAAAGATTCAAACAGAAGCACATACAAAAGAGACAGCAACAAATATGTTGCTTGAATAGTCTAGCCAACACCCTGTATCTCTGAAGAAAAAGCATTCCAGACGAACTCAGAAAAAGGTTTCGAACAAAAGGTTATCCTCAAAAAGTCTTAAAACAAGCATATAAGAAGGCAATGTCAGAAGATAGAAATCAGCTCTTATATAAAAAGCAGAAGGATAAGAAAACGGATTCTTATCCTATACGATGCATCCTTACATTTGGAAGCAATTGTCGGAAAATAACAAACATATTAGACAAATATTGGGATTTGCTTTCTGAGGACATAGCCTTACAAAAACATATATCCAACACTGCTACAGTATTCTACAGACGAGGAGAAAGTTTAGGCCAGATATTGACCAGGAGCCTATTCACTTCTACAGATGAAAAACAAAATTGGTTATCTAATACAAAAGGTCTTTTTCGTTGCAATAATTGCAAAGCATGCAAATACATAAGACCTGAAAATATTTGTTTTCCTCCTAAAACGAAAAAAATTGTTTCCATTTAAAACTTTTATTAACTCACTCATGTGGTATATGTATTACAGTGCAAGTGTGACCTTATCGATGTCGGAAAAAACGAGACAAAGACGTAGAGTTCTCGAACATGTCTACTCTATCAGCAATGACCATGATACACCAGTGTTTAGAAACATAAGATTGTGTCATGGGAGCGTTCCGAATGGGATTTATTTTCACGTAGTAGATTGAGCACAAATGGGTCTAAGAGGAGGTTATATCAGGAAACATTTGCTACAAAATGAAAACAAATGGATATTCCTCTTAAAAGCACAGACACTGTGTGGATTAAATGAGGGCTTAATTTTGTCATCCTTTATTGAATAAATATTGAACTAGAAGATTTGCATAAACATTTGAGTAGTTTCATATGGAATACACAATCTTCATATACCTACATACAAATTTGTCAAGCTAGTGATAGCTTGACAAATAAAGTGATTAATATTCTAATAATAACTACAAAATCTATCTATTAAGCTAGTACTGTTTGTATTCCTATGAAATTTAATGTATCTATGTATACTAGCATAAATAGAATACATGATTATATCTTTATTCTAGAATATTAATATGTATGAATGTGCGCCTCTGCTCTGTCTCCTTAAAGGCAAATCTGCGCTGTGTTTGAAATTGGTGCCAAACATTAACAAAACCAATCAGGAAACACATACAAGTCATGAAAAAGCACTACAAGGTTTAAAAATTAGCCCACGAAAAGTGCACGCAACGCAACTATGCCTTTGACAAAGCCCGCTGAGGGCGAAACCAACAGCAGGTCAAGTATCTTTCAATGGACGTGCTGATCTCGTCTTTTACCTAATTGGGGCATGATGGTCCGATAAAACGTCGTTCATTCATTCACTTAAGTGGATTGCACTGTGAGGTTCTCGATAGGAAAGCCCTCTTATACCAGAATTTGGGTTCAGGAGGGCGCCTACACCTATTGTGTTTTTTTTCTACATCTTTTTTACAGACTGTCCATATATTTTTTTAGTTCTTATTTTCTCACTTATCTTCCCTTTTGTATATATATTCTTGGAATCCTATAATTTTATTGTGTATGAGTATTTCCTATTTTTCTCACTTACATAATCTTGTGAGACATATGGGTGTTTGGCCAATTTTAGGGTGATGCATTGTAGATTATACTTACTATTGACCCATGATTGTGGAAGGGAAGTATTCACATTGGTTGTGAATTTTTATCATATTTCCAGCGACGCATTCTTATTTTTATCTGATTTGAATAAAGGTTTATCGCACCAATTTCTTTAATCTTTTCATATATATATATATATATATATATATATATATATATATATATATATATATATATATATATATATATATATATATATATATACATACATACTGAAAAAAATAAGTAAACTTGGTGCTTAACACATGAGTTATAAGTTAATATAAGTTAAATATCAAATTTAAGGAAACGAAGGATAACCTTTATTAAAAGCTGCTACTAAGTTGCTTGCTAAATAAAAATATATAAAATGGCTGAAATTCTATTATATAGAGGATCTCAACATATATAAGTATGGTTTACTCTCTACCCAAAATATATACAGTGACTATGCAACAAGAGTGTAATGTGAAATAAGTATATATATATATATATATATATATATATATATATATATATATATAGGAGCCACATAAAGTGAAACTAAAAATATATGTAATAAATAAAGAAACCAATTGTCCCATACAAAATATCTTTAGACTTAGTAGCAGCTATTAATAAAGGTTAAACCAAACAGAGTCAGAGGTACTCAATCAGAGAACAAATTAACCTTAATAGGTTAGTTATATGGCCATGATAACCCACTGAGAGCAACCTCTTTTAGCTCACTTGTGCCCTTCACAGGGAGAAATATCCCATAGTATATCAGTCTACCCACTCACTAGAGTGGTCCAGCCCCAAAATACCAGGCATTTCACCCGGAACAGGAGAAACAGCAAACCCCAGATGTACGTTTCGGCCTTCATTGGGATTCATCAGTGAGGTGTAGCTGAACTCCCTAAGGCACAGTGAGGAGTCCACGTCTTAAGTCCCCTATACCACTTAGGGAGATTAATACCTATGGGTAATTTCGTTCTCTGACTGAGCACCAGTAACTTTGTTTTTTGTTTATGCAAGTGACCCTTAGGGTTAAGTCTCCCTAAGGGTGATGGGAGAATCAAGACATGGACCCCTTGCTCACTGTGCCTTAGGGAGTTCAGCTACACCTCACTGATGAATCCCAATGAAGGACGAAACGTACATCAAAATTTACGCCTGGAGTTTCCTGTTTCTCCTGTTCAGGGTAGAATTGCCTGGTATTTCGGGGCTGGGTCACTCTTGTGAGTGGGACCAGACTGATATACTACAGGATATTTCTCCCTGTGAAGGGCACAAGTGAGCTAAAAGAGGTTGCTCTCAGAGTGGGTTATCATATCCACAGAACCAACCTATTAAGGCTAGTTCAGTCTCTGATTGAGCACCTCTAACTTTGTTTTTTTATTAATAAAGGTTATCATGCGTATCTTTAAATGTGATATTTATTATATATATATATATATATATATATATATATATATATATATATATATATATATATATATATAATACAAAATATATTTAAAACCTAAATATAAACACCCCTCCATCCAAAATCAGAAATAGATATACAGAATATACAGATAGATAGATATAGAAAGTTAGTAAATTGCACTCATTACTTTATTCCCCTACACATTCATTCATTCTCACCCTTGCCACCAATATATAAATATATATATATATATATATATATATATATATATATATATATATATATAAAACCTAAATATAGAGATAAACATAAACACCCCTCAATCCAAAATAAGAATTAGATATACAGATAGATAGATATAGAAAGTTAGTAAATTGCACTCATTACTTTATACACATTCACATACATATATATATATATATATATATATATATATATATATATATATATATACACACACACCACTTGGACAATAGATAGACAAATAGATAGCTAGAGATATAAATATATACAGAAAGATCATCTATACATACATATATATATATATATATATATAGCACTCCCATCACTCTATATATATATGTATGTATATGTGTGTGTGTGTGTGTGTGTGTGTGTGTGTGTGTGTGTGTGTGTGTGTGTGTGTGTGTGTGTGTGTGTGTGTGTGTGTATGTATGTATGTATGTATATATATATATATATATATATATATATATATATATATACATGCACAATATCATTACGGTATTTGTTCCTGCCTTTATCCCACTCGCATCTGGTAACTAATCACAGACCCAAATAACTCCCCAAATTATCTCCTAATCATTTTTTAGAACATTAATTACTGTATTTACCTGTTAAGAGCAGGGACACACAAAGATCAACTCCAGACCCCAACGTGGAAAAGAACAGGAAATGAATGTACCGGAAGTTATAACATCAGACTACAAGTATCTACCAGAATCCCCCCTTCACCACCGTAAGGGGCGGGTTACTCGTTACTATCCGGTTTCCATGGTGATACTTCGTATATAAAACGGGTTCACTCGCTGCTGATTAAAATGTTATTCATAATATACTCCTGCATAGTAACTAGAGAAGTCACTGTTAATTATTTCATTGGTCAGAACATCTAGGACCTTATTTTTTACCTGTAATAAGTGTTTACACATTTCCTGAGACGTCTCTCTGGAGATGAATAAAACAAACATGGGGATTTAAATGACACAAAAAGAAGTGATTGGAGCTGAGACTTTACTGTGAGGAATCTATCTATCTATCTATCTATCTATCTATCTATCTATCTATCTATCGGTGTTTACGTGTCTTTACATTTAGTATGTATAGCTATATATTTTATATATTGTTATATAGTGTTAGGCTTATCACTAAGCATCTATACTTTTATTTAACCCTAATATTTTCTAGCTGGCTTCTTATGTTTGTCATTTGACATATGTCAGTTATATATTTATATAGTGACCTCAGATAGTTCTTAGACCTCAATTAACTTTTATGAATTATATTAAAATTATTCAGAAAATAATAATAGTGACAAATAAACACATGAAAGCAGTGTAGGGTATATCGGCATATCTAATTACTCTTTCTCTTGCTGATGTACTGTTTTACTCAATAAGATGATATGGTATGTAATTATTACTCACAGTATGGCAGTAACATAACCTAGTACTTAATAGGTGTTATACTAACAAGGAACCTGGTGTCCAACACAATGCATCACTAATAGTGCTCCATAAGACATTGTATTACGATTGTCACAAGGCACTTAAAGTGTTCAATATTTCTATGAGGCCACTCCGTAAAAAATTATATCAATGTACTAAAAAACAAATGTTGGTCAATAAACATTGGTCATTTGACAACTATAATGGGGACCCATTTGTAGCTGTGCATTGTGGACAAAGGACTTGTGCATTCATAGTTCTAATAGAAATAAAAAGATGAAGTTCTATCACATATATAGTTGTGAGCAATACAGGTTTTTGCTAACGCTCTGGGCCTATGGTGCTGGTCGAGATGAGCGCCATAGGTGCTCATCCCTACGACCACATACGACTTAGGCAGGGAGCGCCAAATGCGCTCACTGAGCTGGTGGAGATGAGCACCGAAGGCGCTCATCCCTATGACTCCACAGGACCTCTTCCCCTCCTTCTCTCCTTACCCTGTGTCTCTCTTCCCCTCCTCCTCTCCTTACTATGTGTCTCTCTTCCTCTCCTTCCCCTGTGTGTCTCTTCCACTCCTCCTCTTTTTGCCTGTGTCTCTCTTCCCCTCCTCCTCCTGTCCTTCCCCTGTGTCTCTCTTCCCATCCTCTTGTCCTTCCCCTGTGTCTCTCTTCCCCTGTGTCTCTTTTCCCCTCCTCCTCCTGTGCTTCCCCTGTGTCTCTCTTCCCATCCTCCTGTCCTTCCCCTGTGTCTCTCTTCCCCTGTGTCTCTCTTCCCCTCCTCCTGTCCTTCCCCTTGTTCCTCTTCCCCTCTGTCTCTCATCCCCTTCTCCTCTCCCTCATTGTCTGCTGCATGCGACAAACAATTACGACCCGCGGGACATAGAAAAAAATAATACATTGCAATCCAAAATTACGAGCCACTAGACTTAAAAAAAATACAAAATACTTTTTAAAAAAAATACAAAAATCCTAAAACACATCTAACTGCGCGCACAAAACCATAAAAACACACACAAAAACACAATAATAATAACAAAAACACTCACTGACAGCACGGGGGGCTACCAGGACCTCTAGAAGTCAGGTTGAACGCCAATTTAACCCCAATTTGGCCAGTTTCGCCACTCGAAAATCGCCTAAGCGAGAAGAAAAATGGCGGCCAAAAAAATTGAAAACGTTGATAAACACGTACGAGTGTCCCCCTCCATTTAAAACCTCTAAATTCCCTCTCTCAGCGCCTTAAAGTGCCCGCGCCACACAAACACTTAGGGTCGACAGCGGAGGTACTGTAACTACCCCCACCGCCCAGTGATGGGTGTCCCCATTGGGATCCCCAGAGGGTCCCCACATTAACCCCACACTAACCCCCGCTGAAATCCAAATTCAAATTTCCCACCTTGCGGGTCCTTAAAGAATTGTAAAGGTCCTTAAAGGACCCACGAAAAAAAAAAATTAACCCTGTCACTCATGGGGGTCAATACAGACCCTCATTATCCATTAATTAACCCTGTCACTCATGGGGGTCAATACAGACCCTCATCATCCCTTCATTAACCCTGTCACTCATGGGGGTCAATACAGACCCCTATAAGCCCTTAATTAACCCTGCCACTCATAGGGGTCAATGCAGACCCCCATAAGCCCTTAATTAACCCTGTCACTCATGGGGGTCAATACAGACCATCATAAACCTCTATTTAACCCCATCAGTCCGATAAGAGTATCGAAAGACCCTTATGGGGCAGTTACAACCCTAACATTAACCACATAAGTGCCATGATGGCCCTTAAGGACCCTCATGACACTAACTACAAACGCTACACTGCACTATAAACCCCAATAAACCATTAAATATAAAATAACCCCCTCTACACTAACCTATTAACATCTACACTACCTACACTACCTACCTACCCCCTAATAAACCCCACCACCAAACTAATTACCCAAAATAATAAAAGCTAACTCACAAAAAAATAAAACCTAAGTCACAAAAAAAACAAATCCACATTACACAAATAAAAAAAAATATGTCGCAAAAAATAAAAAAAGATGCATTACACAAAATAAAAAACCTAAGTCATAAAAAACAAAAAAAGGAACATTACAGGGGAAAAAAAAAACATTACAATCCCACCCCCCCACTACAGAAAATAAAAATAAAAAAGTACACACCTGAAAAGGAAATACATACACAATACATACCGTACATTACAATACAGTACAAATACAATAAAATACAATACCCCCTATCTAAAATATACTATCTCAAATACACACATACTACACTATCTAAAATACATTAAATCCTATCTAAAATACACACATACCCCACTATCTAAAATACAATAAATCCTATCTAAAATAAATCCCCCCTGTTTAACATACACTAAATCCTATCTCCATATACAAACCATAATTCTAACCTAAAATAAAATAATTAAAACCACTTACATTAATACAATACACACACATACAAAATAAAGTAAAATAAAAATAATATACATTGAACTTACCTCCCCACGATGTCCCCGGCCTCCTCCTCTTCTGCCCCGGCTGGGCCCTGGAAGAATCTGCGCTCTAAAAAAAGACACTCACGGACCTCCCCGACGCTAATGAGCCTCCTAGAGACTTTTCTGGAAGAAAACTGGCAATTTCAATCCTTTTTCAACCAATCTGAAGCCTTTATTGCCTTCAGCCAATCACAATGGGATACACTCTCACAGGGTGATTGGCTGTAGGCATCAGCGCATTCTTATTGACTGCAGTCTAATTGACCGTCACAACAGCCAATCAGAAGGCGCTACTCCCTTCACCCAATCACAATGGGATACACCACCACGGTGTGATTGGCTGAAGACATCTGCGTCTTCTGATCGTCTGTAATCTGATTGACAGTGACAACTGCCAATCAGAAGGCGTGCCTTCAGCCAATCACTTCATAGGGGTGTATAGTATCCCATTGTGATTGGCTGAAGGGAATAGCGCCTTCTGATTGGCTGTTGTCACTGCAGCCAATCAGAATGCGCTGATGCCTCCAGCCAATCACACTGAGGGGATGTAACCCATTGATTCACCAAATTTGATTCACAGCGTTTTCAGGCAATCAGAAGGCCCCATTGCCAGTTTTCTTCTGGAAAAGTCTCTGGGAGGCTCATTAATGTCGGAGGGGCCACTAGTGCTGACCTCCGTTAGTTTTTTTTTATAATTTTTTTAAGAGCGCAGATTCTCCCAGGGCCCAGCCGGGGCAGAAGGGGAGGAGGCTGGGGACATCGCGGGGAGGTAAGTTCAATGTATATTATTTGTATTTTACTTTATTTTGTGTCTGTGTGTATATTGTATTAATGTAATGTTTTTTTTAACAGGGGCCGATCCGGAGAAGAAAATAAGGACGGGGAGGACATGCTGGAAAGGTGAATAGAATATTTAAAATATTTAGAATGTTTATTTATTGTATATAAATGTGTTTCCACTAGGTTGGTGATCTGAAGGGACATCTGCAAAGGTAAGTGCTCTTAATTATTTTATTTTAGCTTAGAATTAGGGTTTGTATATGAAGATAGGATTTATTGTATATTAAATAGTGGGGATGTATAGTATTTCATGTATTTTAGATAGTGTGGTATGTGTATAGTTTAGATAGGATGTAATGTATTTTAGATAGTGTGGTATGTGTATACTTTAGATAGGATGTAATGTATTTTAGATAGCGTGGTTTGTGTACATTTTAGATAGGATGTAATGTATTTTAGATAGTGGGGTATGTGTGTATTTGAGATTTCATTTGTACTGTATTGTAATGTACTGTATGTATTGTGTATGTATTTCCTTTTCAGGTGTGTAATATTTTTTTTTTCTGTACTGTGTGGGGGGGGGGGGGGGTTGTAATGAAGTTTTTTAAAATTTTCTGTAATGTACCTTTTTTATTTTTTGTAACTTAGATTTTTTTTATTTTCTGTAATGGAGATTTTTATTTTTTGGTGACTTAGGTTTTTTTATTTTCTGTAATGTAGATTTCTTAATTTTTTGTAATGTACATTTTTTTCTTTTCCGTAATGTAGCTTTTTTATTTTCTGTGAAATAGGCTTCTTTATTTTATGTGACTTAGCTTTTATTATTTTTTGTGAGTTAGGTTGTATTATATTCTGTAATTAGTGGGGTGTGGAGGGGGCTATTAGGGGGTAGGTAGTGTAGGTAGGTAGTGTAGGTGTTCACAGGTTAGTGTAGAGGGGGGTTTAGTTTAGCAAGGTTTATATTAGCAATGAGCACCAACGGTACTCAGAGGACTAAAAGCCTTATATTGTGTGCCAAACAGCATTCCCAGCCTTATAATTTTATTGACCATAATTTTTTGACAGGCAAGTTGCTAGTGTATATTATATTCATATGGAATTTGGGTATCATTTATAACAACAATGGCAAATAGAGTAAATAGCAGATTATTATAAATCATATATTTATAGCTGTAGGGACTTACACTTTGAGTTGCCTACTTTCTATTTCATTACCACTCTTAATTGACAGTTAGGCAGGTCTATATAATTTGCTGTAATACAATAGCAACATATATTGTTGCTAATTTTTGAGCAATATTATAGACATATGGTGTTTTATACTAGGCACACACTGTACCTTTACAGTTATAGAGTTATGCAATTACCATACTGTGCTTAAAAGATATGCAAGTGGTTTATTGACCAACATTTTTATTTTCTTCTGTATACAGAAGGGAAGTACCAGTGTTTGGGACACTGCAACAAAATGGGTGTCTACACTACCTCAAGCAAATAACTTGATAATGCAGGAAGAAATTCAAAGGAGGCCAGAAAACATTTTGTAATAGTAAACCACAAGATTCTGATTGAATACATGAAAGGGTCTAGGGAACCGGGTTCTGTTATGGCAAAAACATTATATCTTATTTGTCAAAGCTCACTCACCACAGAGTCTCTACCAGATGACTGGAGAAAAGCAGCGGTGTTACCTGTTACAACTCAAGATTTGAAGGGTCACATGCACCTCAATTTTCTTCCTCAAAGCGGTGTCTTTTTCGTTCAATATCTCAGAGCCCCGCAAAACACATGCATCAGTTTTAAGTGCCAAAGCAGACTGACTGTTTATTATTGCTTCAGACACATTTTACAGATATCACAAAACACCAAAAGACTTCCCACACACCCCATTACCAAGGTTACCAACCACCACTTGTTTCTAGATCTGATTTCACAGAGGCCATATACTAACTTTCTGAGGCCATGGAGGGAGCATGCCTGGCTTCTCTCAGTGGTCGTACATCCACATAAATCCTTGTAGAAACTTAACCTATTGTCTCATAAGTGACTGAAGTAACTTTATATAATATTAGCATACCCAGGGGCCTACTTCTAGCACAAATACATTATTTAAACATTATACAATGACCCAAGTCAACTTATTACATCAAATCACTATTCTAAACATTATATCATTGCTTTTAAATGGTACTTTGAAAAGGGGCTTGTCATAATCATGTCATATCCTACCCACATCCTGAACACTAAACATCATAAAGAATTCTTATTAGTCCTGAATACTTCCAGATTATTATGGTCATAATAAAATAGTCCATGGTAGAACAAAATAGTCTTTGAGTTCAGGGCGGTGACAGTTCGATTTTGGGCTATATACTGTAGGCCCTTGCTGATGAGGCTCAGGGGTCTCCCCTCCTTGCCCCCCATAAGTCAGTCAGGACAGCTGGTCCCGCTTTTCTAGTGTGGACTAGGAGGTTGATTCCCAACAGTTAAATTCCTAGCCATACTAATCTCACTTGTGTGAGTGATGGGGTTGCAGTTGCCCCAAAGTCCATATAGTCTCCCAAATTCCATCGGGCATACAATTTTGGGATTAGCCTCCATGGCGCAATTGCCAACCCGCCTCCCCCTGGCCATAATTAATGACCCCTCCAGTGCCTGCTTCTTATTTTGGGACTAACAGCATTCTATACTTATACTCCTTTGTGGCAAAAACAAACAATAATCCCAGTAGGTACCATGCAAGCTGGATCTGCTGACTAGTATCAAAGATCTGAGTCTTGGCTGTAGCCTCCACCCCCCTGTGTTGAAACATGGGTAGGGCACTGTACTCAATGTTCCCCTGCAACACGGTATGGCACAAAACCCTGCTCACCTGGCACTACAGTCTGGGCATTGGACTCCTCCTCTCCTTGGACCACGGTCAGGGCACTTTGCTCCAGCTCTGCTTGCTTGGGCATACAATAGGGAGTCCCATCCCAGTCTAGCTTATTGAGTCTCATTTTTGTCAGCTGGAGCTCCTTCAGTGGCTCATAATCGATTACAGCCTATCCCAAGGGCCGATGAGCATAGCTGCTCCCATCCAGACTGTCTGCTTGGCATTGGTTCTGTAAACAGTCCTGTCTGGTCCCTTCCAGAGCTGCACTTCTCATACAGTCACTGCTCTCTGAGGGCAAACAGCAATCCAAAAAGCTGTATGCTTCCAGGGCCTCCTGGTTCCAGTAAATGTGTCTCCTTTATTCCCACCCGCTTGGCAAAGCTACTTCCCTCCCTTGAGCCAGGTCCTAGCCTGGGCTGCTTCCACCAGCAGCTCCCTTGCATCAGCAATCTGGCAGTCCTTTTCTTTTTGTCCCACTGCCTTGTCCTTAGCAATGGTGTCCCCACCAACTGGATAGGGATGCACCAACTGGTCTATGACTGTCCCAGGAATGCTTGCTGAGTCTGTCCCATGAACTGTAGCTGGCTTCATGACATTTTTATCAGCTGGAGTCCCATGCTAGGTCCACAGTCAATTATCAGGGCACAGTCCATACTGTATTTGGCTCTTTCAAGTACCCAGGGGCATGGTAGCTCCCCTCCAGGCCTCACCCTTTGCCTGACAATCCAATTTGTGTTCCCTTCTTCAGACCGTCTTGGCACTTTATGGGGCCCTCTGAGAGCAAGTTTGCAGTGGTTCCAATGTCTATACAGTCCCCATCTGATCCAGCCCTACCACAACGTACCACCCATAAGTCAGTTATGACAATACCTATATTTAAGAAAGGATCAAGTGCAAATGTAGGGAATTATAGACACGTAAGCCTCACTACTGGAACACTTTTAGAAATGTTAATAAGGGATAATATACAAGAATATGTCTATTTGAACAGGATTTTAAGTAGGAGTCAACATTTATGAGGGATAGGTCATGTCAAGCAAATCAAATTCATTTCTATGAGGTTAGTAGGAACTTGGATGAAGGCAATTCAGCGGATGTAGATTTTGTAAAGGGTATTGATACAGAGTTGTACGAGTTATTATTGTGCAAACTAATAGGGATACAGGAATTGCAGTAAATATAAGTACATGGTCAGAAAACTGTCTAAAAGTTTTTGTAAATGTAACAAACCCAGATTAGACTAATGTGGTAAGGAAGGTTCTTCAGGGTTCAGCATAAGGTCCTCTTCTTTTTTTAAAAATATTTAGAAATGATTTAGAAAAAAATATTTATAAATGATTTAGAGTTTAGTGGGCTGGAAGGTACTGTTGCCATATTTTGCTTATGACACTAAATTGTGCAATGCAATTAGATGAAAAATCAGGTACCTTCACTGACATTAAAAGAATGAGCAGCTAAATAGCAGATGACATTCAGCACAAATAAATATTCATCTGGAAAGGAAAACTAAACAGCAATTATAAAATTACATTTTAAAAAAGATGGCACATAAAAGAAAGAAAAGGATTCTTCACAGTAAGGACAGTCAGACTATACAACTCTCTACTAAGGGGAGGAGGACACAGGGGAGAGGGGGAGGAAGACACATTAGATAGGGTGAGGAAAACACAGGGGACGGGGAGAGACACAGGGGAAGGAGGGGGGACAGACATGGGGAGTAAGACACAGGTGAGAGGGGAGGGACACGGGGAGGGGAGAGATGGGGAAGAGACTCAGGGGAGAGGGGGAAAGAGACACAGGGGAGGGGGAGAGATACAGGGGAGAGGGGGAAAAGACACAGGGGAGGGGGGGAGAGACACATGGGAGGGAAGGGGGAGAGACACAGGGGAGGGGAGAGGGAGAAAGACACCAGAGAGGGGAGAGGGAGAAAGACACAGGAGAGGGGTGAGGGAGAAAGAGACACAGGTGAGGGGAGATGGAGAAAGAGGCACAGGGGAGTGGAGAGGGAGGGGAAGACACCGGTGAGGGAAGGGGGAAGAGACACAGGGGAGAGGAAGGGAGGTTATGCAGGTGAGGAGAAGAGACACAGGGGAGATTGGGGAAGAGACACATGGGAGGGAAGGGGGGAGACACAGGGGAGGGGAGAGGGAGAACGACACAGGAGAGGGGAGAGGGAGAAAGAGACACGGGAGTGGAGAGGGAGGGGGAGACCCAGGTGTGGGAAGGGGGAAAGAGACACAGGGGAAGGAAGAGGTGAGAGACACAGGGATGGGAAGGGGGGAGATGCAGGAAAGGGGGAGCGATACAAGGGAGGAAGGGGGGAGAGAACATTTTTAAATTATACCATCATTTTTGACGTGCAATTTACTAGTATCTTATAAAACTGTTATAATTCTATGTGGTTTCAAAATGAAGAACAAAATATATTGCCATATTTTGCTGATGACATTAAATTGTGCAATGCAATTAGATGAAAAATCATGTACCTTCACTGACATTTGAAGAATGAGCAGCTAAATAGCAGATGACATTCAACAAGAATACATATAAAGTTATGCATTTGGAAAGGAAAACTAAGCAGCAATCATAAAATTACATTGTAAAAAAAGATGCCACATTAAAGAAAAAAAAGGGTTCTTCACAGTAAGGACAGTCAGGCTGAGGAGGACACAGGGGAGAGGGGGAGGAAGACACAGGTGAGAGGGTGAGGAAAACAGAGGGGAGAGGGGGGAGGAGGACACAGGGGAAGGGAAAGGGGGAGGAAGACAGAGGGGGAGGAAGACACAGGGAAGAGGGGGAGGAAGACACAGGGGAGGGGACAGGGGGACGAAGACACAGGGGAGAGGGGAGGGAAAGACTCAGGAGAGGAGAGAGGGGGGAAGACACATGGGAGGGGAGAGGTGGGTGGAAGACACATGGGAGAGGGGGGGAAGAGAAACAGGGGAGGGGAACAAACAAAGGGGTGGGTGGTGAAGAGACAGAGGTGAGGGGGAAGAGACAAAGGGGAGGGAAGGGGGGAAGAGACACAGGAGAGAGGGAGAAAGAGACACAGAGGAGGGTGGTCCCTATGGGTGTTACTAGGGAAATACTGTCTTAATATTCATGGCAACTAGGTCAATTAGTCTATATAGGGATTCCCTTTAATTTACTATTTTGGTTAACTGAAAGGGTCAGGGGTAAACTAAATGTAATATATACAGAGTTGCGAAATATTTTTTTTCACGTGCCTAACACCTATTAATACCAGAACTGAAAGTGATTGGGAAAAATAACAACATTTTTGTGATTGGGAAAAATAGCAAAAAATGTTTTTACATAAAAAAAAAAAACTTGATAAAAAAAAAAAAAATCCTTTATTCCTTTCCACTGGGGCATTCATATAGACAGGGCATTAGAGAAATAACCAATGTACTAATTTCATCGTATCCCCATATACAGTATGTGGATATTATAATGTGTTTCTGGTTGGTCTCTAGTTTCTAAGATGGATTTGTAATGTCTTGGTGTGGTACGAATCATAGGGGTCAAGCTTCAATTAAGGTTAGGACTATATTTTATGGTAATAAGACGTGTGATATTGGTGCCCTTTGTTTTTTTTAAAGTAAATACTAGAATAGAAAGGTAGGCTGCTGATTGGGCAGCAGAGTCTGACCAGCACTGGTGGACAGTGGCAGGTTGCTGCTTGAGCAGTTTACATTTGAGAGACAGTCAGTGTTAGGGTTAAAACCAGGAACCCAGGGACTTAGGTGGAGATTAGGATAAGGGATGGAAATACTATAGTGATTTATTTGTTATAATAAGGTACAGGATGCTGACTAACAGACCAGTCAAATGGATCTCCACCATCAGCTTCTCATTTTTTTATCTCATGAAGATGACAGCAGTGGAGTTATTGAATTCTGAGGCACTAGGTGAGAAGAAAAATATGGGGCATGATGTGTGCAGCGCAGGTAAAGGAAACATAGAAACAAAATGGCTATACACTCCCAGACACCATATTTATGTATTTATCCTTCAGATATAAATATACCCAAACCTTGTTCTCCTTTAGTAAAGCTTTACTTTATTAGCAATCACTTCCTCCTATAAACAATCTTGTAGTATTACCTGACAGATCACACCAATCTCCCATACACCATTGCTTGAACTCATGGAGGTGAATGTGTACACCATTGTGATTCAGAGACGTGCCAAGCCCCTGAACCTTAATCATTGTTGAAAACTTCACAGGAGACAGAAATGTTACCCTCTATTTCATGTACAGCATGATACCCCCACACAACAATTCTCCCCATTATTTTGCAGCAGAAATCGATGGGGAAATATATATTGGATCAATACCATTGTCCTGACCAAATTACCCATTGTATTTAGTTATATTATAGTACCTTTGTAATCTCTGAAACTAATTGTTTGGAAACTACTAACAATCGATTTAATAAGACTGAGGTCACATATACTGTATTATGACTATAGTATTATTAACATCTAAGAGCATTGGAACTACTAGCTTCATATCATGGGAGATTACTACTCCAGTTAGCACTTTTGGTAAAAGTCTGAGATAATCAGCTAGATACTTCAATGTAAGAGACAGTATCATGTTGGTGACCTGGTCAACGTTGCACAGATAGTTCTACCTTGGCTTTCTATATCCACTTTGTATTAGAGAAGTACTCCTCTAATTGGATATAATGTAATTTTATATAAAGTAGACGATGGGTGTCCTCATGGACCCCTTGATAGTATGTTGAGGTGCCACCTATCATGTGGTAGATTCGTTTTTCGAAGACATGTCATACATGTACAGCTGGCTCCTCACTCTCAGCTCCCGATTCTCCTGCTGTCTCTATTTATACAATATCGGTACTCACATCATGTGTAGAAAGCATTCATTTCCTATTAATCTTATTTCTTTATCTGGATTGTTATACAAGATCAAGTGTTTCTTCTTTCTACAAGCTAGACTTTATCTTATTATTGGTCTGTCTATAGGACTCAGCTTCTTTATTTAGTACTTTCATTTACAGATATATCCAGTCTTAAAGGGTCTTACTTGTGACATTTGTAACAAAATAATAAGTCATAAGCTATGGAAGACAGAAACATAAAAGTGTTTTAGAGGGGCAAGTCATCCTATGCTGCTTTATTCTCAAATTGAAATCTATTATCAAGAGGCTATTTGATTAGGGCATTTTAATTGAAGTCAATATAGATCTTAAACATGTCCATGTGCAAGAAACTTGGAAGCTGGGCATGCTAGTGAATAGGTAGTGGCAGAACTGGTACAAGTGGCAAGTAGTAGTATGTTCATGTAATTGTAAAAAAGGGGGAACAAAGAATAGCTTTATGGATGGGTAAATTACTCTTAAAGAGCCAATAGCATATAATCCCTCATTGGTGTCACATGACATCTTGCCTCATATGGCAAATTACTTTGCTAATCCTTGGGAAGATAAAAAATGTAGTTATAGATAGCTCAAAAAAAGTTAAAATTAATAACAATCTGAAAAAAACGAGTGGAAACATCATGGTTATCACCCACAAAAGGTTTATTTAAATGTGGAAAATGCAAGGCCGGCAAGTTTATTAATCCAAGTAAAGAATTTATAGATCCAAATACATTAAATATCCAATTAAGAATTTCATAAATTGTAGCTCTACACATGTTATTTATATAATAACATGTTCTTGCCCTAAACTATACACAGGCAAAACTACACGCCAATTAAGGAGACGTATTTTGGAGCACACCTATTTAGTGACTAAAGAAATGGACACGTCAGTGTCTCGACACATTAAGCAATTTCATGGTAATAAACCTGAAGTGATGAAGTTTTCAGTAATTGACCAGATCTCACACAGACCAAGAGGAGGAGACCTTGACAAAGACCTTTTGAAGTTAGAGAGCAAGTGGATCTTTTTACTGAACACACAAAGTACACATGGCCTCAATGAAGGGTTCTCATATTCCGCCTTTCTATAATTAACAATAGAATAACTCTCCATATATTTAATATTCTAGATCATACCAGGTAACGATCACATTAAATTCAGAGGTCTAGCCCCCAACACTATACATTGAGAAATATAGTATTTTTCATTCAATTGCACTCTTTCTTTATAAATAGTTGTCATTACTTAATTTTAGTTTAAATAGATTGGTACACGTTGTAGAGATTAAAATATGCATATACAAATATTTCACATTTAATTTTTTCTAATATAAATATCAGGTCTATTAATTGAGATTGACAGTTAAATTCACCATGTTTATCACAGGTATATATTACTAATAATCACTAATACAATTTTTAATTTATATAATATTCAAATCTGATATAATACTATATCTTAATTGGCAATGTTGAGAGATATAGTAATATATCATTATAATTAAATGAGCTATTGCCTTAGGTATTATCTATTTTGAGAGGTCTTGAAAGTCAATGATTACTGATTATAAATACCGTATTGGTCCGAATATAAGCACCTTTTTTCCGATTTTTGAGCTTGCGAGTTAAGGGTGCGGCTTCTATTCGCGACCTTAAAAAAAAATCATTGCCGATTTGCGAACTTTGCTTGTTACGTGTGCGGCTTCTATTCGCAAACGCAAAATTACTGCCGATTTGCGCGATTGCGAGTTAAGGGTGCTGATTTTCGTGCTTGAGACTGTGGTATTGAATAGCGATTTACGGTTTTAGTGATTCTAACATCCTGTAAGGCCTGTAACCTGCATAAAAAGCTACAGTGCTAATTCGAAAGCCTGTTTCTTGCAATGGTTGTTCACTTTGAGAGTCTTTTTCTCTCCAATTTTACGGGTGCGGCTTATATTTGAGTACTATCTTTTTTCTATTTTTTCCCCTTGAACTTTACGGGTGCGGCTTATATTCGGACCAATACGGTATGTAAGAAAGAACTATAATATGTTTACATATAGACAGTATAGTTGGATATATATAAAAAGTGTGTTGAAGGAATAAACTTCTATATTTATACGTTAAAATATCGTAAAGGTAGGCTTTTAGGCAGTCTATCAGCACCATTATACAGCTTTAGCAGGCAGAGTATAAAGGAGACGATTGGCAAATCGCGTATGGTTGGCAGAGAGAGTATAATGGAGTCGATTGGCAAATCACGTATGGTTGGCAAACTAACAATATGGATAAAAACGTGGTGACGTATTTACGTTGATTACGTCACCACGCAGTTACGTAATTACGTAGTTAGCGTTGAACAAGCGGAAATGGATGGGAAAAAGGCTATAAAAGCCCCAGTTAGACTAAAATTCAGTAGCCCATGAGTAAGCCCTAAGAAAGGCGAAACTGGACCGTCGGGACTATCTCTACAGAAGCGCAAGTACTCTGGTTATGTTTATCTTTGCATTGGGGGAGTATCATTGTACAACATTATAATTACTGGTGGTATATCCTTTGACTACTTTGAATTGCAAGTCTGCTTTAATGACACATTGTAGTCTGTGGCAATGAGGAGTTCAGTATTTAATTACCCCCTCATAAGTCATATCAGATACTCCCCATATAATTGTATAATAACAAATCATAAAACTTTTTTATAACCAAAAGAGTACTAGTATGCGCTTTTTTTCAGATTGTTTTTAATTTTAACTTTTTTTGAGCTATCTATAAATACATTTTTTATCTTCCCAAGGATTAGCAAAGTAATTTGCCATATGAGGGAAGATGTCACGTGACACCGATAAGGGACATTATATGCTATTGGCTCTTTAAGAGTAATTTACCCATCCATAAAGCTATTCTTTGTTACTCTTTTTTTACAATTACCTGAATATATTAATAAGGTGTTAGGCACCAGGGAACTGTTCGATAGTGATACATTAAGATAATACAAGTATTAGTATGTGACTGATCAGATTGGCACAGTGGAGGACAGGAACAGATTGCTGTGATCATATGTGGGCAAGACTGACAGTCAGAAGCAGATGATTTCTAGAAAGGAGTCGGTAACTGCAGTGGCCCAGTACTCTTCAGACAAAGTGGATCCAAGGCTGGTACATTGGCAGCCAGTTGCTGGGACTGAGCAGACTGGTACAATGGCAAATTGGAAAGACTGCTCTAGCAACTGGTTCAGAGAACACAGAAACAAACAAGAGAACTATCTAACCTTTACACTCAGACACATGCAAAGGAGATTGTTTGTTACAGATCTAAAGAATGGGAATTAGGATGCTATGTTTTAAATTTCACTGATAAAAGGACCTATGCTAATCCCTGAAAAAACAATAGCAAGTGCACAAAAAAATCTACCTAGCTATCTTAATCACCCATCCCTAAAACATTGCGAGAGAACTCCTACAGGTCATTGCTACTAATGAACTTCACAACAAAGTAAAATTCTTCATTTCCATGTTTATATTTTATGATTGTTATTTGTTTTTGCAAAACAAGCCATTTTTACGTATATTATTTGTGAAATGTGTTGAATCATATTATATTAATTATATTGGGGTTGGGCAAACAAGGTATATAGAGTAGTTTCGTTTCATTATCAGCTTAAGGGGTAAATGGTGAGCCCCCAAATCTATCACAGTATATTGTATCACTCACTATTATAGCACAGTTAGGGGCACTACCAGTAGGGGACAAGTGATAGGTCCCAAGCTCCACCATATTAGACAGCTTAGGGACCACCCCCTATCTATCAAGTTTTGTTTTTTCTTAATTGTCAAAACTTATAATCAAGCACTTTAGTCAAACTTCACCTTAGCACTTGCACTTTAAAAACTCTATATTACCTTTTGTCTTCTTTTAGGACTACATAGAAAATTTAATAACAGTATAGATTCAAGAATAGCCACATGTCAGAGTCATTTGTCTGTATAGTAAGACCATATGATTTATAAATACACAAATTTTTGGGGGTCTCAGAAGTCTGTGAATATGATCCTTCCAATGTATCTTGTTAGATGAGTCGGGAAGGAGCTCTTTAAAGAGTTGATGGACAGTTTCTCGTAGTTGATCATTGGTGACTTTTTCAGGAAAGTTTCGTATGCAAACGTTTTTTTGATGAGCTCTGTTGTCATATTCTCTGAGGTTTATTATTTCTAAATTCTGAGAGTTTTCTTTCTCTTTAATATTCATGACATTGATGTCCGTTTTCTGATTTGTTGTGAAAGTGCTTTAGTGCTTTTATAAAATTCTCTTTTGAGGGAATCATTCATCCTCTCAAAAAGGCTTTCCAGTCCATTTTTGGTAAGAAGGTCTGCTAATAAAGGTCTTATTTCTTCAGATATATTTGATTCTGAAAGTAGGAGTGATGTATCCTTTTTTCTTGAGGTATTTTTGGTCTTTGTAAGGTAAGTTATTGGGTTCCCTGGTGTTCCAGCGGAACCAAAAGGTCATACCAACCTGAAGCTAAGCCTGGTTGGGCCTGGTTAGTATTTGGATGGGAGACCACCTAGGAATATCAGGAGCTGTATGCTGTGGCTCACTGGAGAAGGAACTGGCAACCCGCTCCAGTATCTCTGTCATAAATACCAAGTGGATCAGGTCTATGAGGTCACATACTGTAGAGTTGGACACCACTGTATGACACACACACACAGAAGGTAAGTTGTTAAAGTGGATGAATCTGAGTGCTTTTGTTTCTGATTAGACATGGTAGCCTTTGTTATGGTTCAAAAAAATGCCAAGATATGGATTAATTCTGATAATCATTAAAAAGTATACAAAATGGTGGGACTAATATAATCAGAAATAAAGGTAATTTTATTAATTTAAATGACAGCGGCGTATTTAAAAACAGGGAATATATAAAACGAAATCAAAGGGAATAAAAAAAGGGCAGATGTAAAGAATAGTAAACAACCCTAAAGCACTGGTATTGTGCAATGTATAACTCTAAAGTGAGTGGGTATTACTATTCACACCTAGCGGGCGAGCCAAAATTATTGTAGTGAGATACCAAGGCATAGAAGCCCTATCTTCTCATAAATGATATATATATAAAACACCCTTATGCCTAAACAAATGTCCTCCAAAAATCTAGAGGGTTCATTAGACAAAGCAATGTACTTGCATAAAGATGAGGTATAAGTAACTGTATGTCTTGCTGACACACTTATAGTACATTAATAAAGGTACAAAGAAGTGATACCTATATAAATAAAACTTAAAGGGAGCTCTACCTAAAATGCAGACAAAGTCGTTACAGCAGCTATATGTTGCACAGCATAGAGTCCAAGCTGTGTCTATATTCACTTATTAGCATCTGACTTCGGTATGGCACATAAAGTGCCTAAAATTGTATATACAAGGTAGAAGCAGTCCCCCAAATGTTAGGGTTATAATAGGCAATATCAAGTACTTTAGGACATAATATACCACTAAAGGGATATAAGGGGCTTTAAACTAGGCCATGACTATAGCAAGTTCGTGGTTCCAAGAGAGCTCGACCGCCATGTTTGCAATGCGCATGCGCACGTCTGACGTGATGACGTGTGCAGCGTCTTTGCTAGAAGCCTGACGCGTTTCGACGTACAACGTCTTTGTCAAAGGGAAATTGTATAACGCTGTCTCAAGGAGCTTTATATAGGGAGCTGTCGTCTAGGCAACATGAAACAAGTAAATATGTTGCCCATACAGGGCCGAGAGAATAAAGGAGATAATAGAGGTAGTCTGTACGGTATATACAAGGGATCACAGGCTATTAAGATATATATACAAAATTATTCTAGAAACGACATATATATGTGCACCAGTGCACTGATTATTGATGTCAATGCATAATAGAAGTCAACACAATATGAACGATCATTAAAAATCTTGTGATAAACTAAATGAGAGAGATACAAGTGTGTAGTGTAATAACTACTACATATATGAAGTGAAAAACTGCCAATAGAGGCAGGATATAAATCAAAAAATGAGCATAAAGCGCCATATACAAAAAAACGTTATACAAGGAGGAAATAGCCCCATTATACAACTCTAAAGGTGTAAACCAGGAAACAAAGTCTATATCAGAAGACTAGTGATCTGTGAATATTAAGCTCTAAGGGATGTGAACATGGTATTAAGATCATTAAGAATGAAAGAGTACCCATGTACTCTAAGATGTGTGTAAAGAAAAATGCCTATAACAGGTTACTCGTGTATCAAAAAGACAAAATAATGAGTGCTAATGCACATAAGGTCCACCCATATAAGATGAACATAAGAGTGAGGAGCCTATAATGAGGCATCTAGATCCTCATCTTTTGTTATGAGGAGGGAAAGATATCAACCACTACTTATAGGAAGGATACAGCCACAAATTCCTTATTGACCTGGGACTGCCAGCACTTTGAACCCCTTAAAAGGGGGATACCAAGAGGTCAATACCTTCGAATAAGAAGGAATTGCAGTTCTGATGCAGAGTTCAAATTAGAGGCAGATAAACTAAGAACTAGATTTCGGGACAGAGGCTATTCAAATAAGTGTCTCAAATCTGCTTTTAATTATGCATCCAACTGCAATAGATCTGTACTTCTGAATGGCCTTAATAAGCATCACCAAACTACAGATAAGGAGAGTAAATTATCCCGCTGTATTATGACTTTTGGCTATGACTCTGAGGCTGTCAGAGACATCTTATCCAGACATTGGCACCTCTTGAGGAGCGACGAAGATCTAAAAGATGTTCTAACGCCTAAGTCCTCTATTACATATTGTAGGGGCACTAACCTGAAAGACAGATTGGTCCATAGCTCTTTTAAAGAACAGAAACCTGGGACCTGGTTAAAGCCCCTAACAGGATGTTTTAAATGCAGTAAATGTAAATTCTGCAGGTATGTTACACCTTTAAAAATATATAAACATCCTATTACTGGGGAAAAATTTAAAATCAAAGAATTTATGAATTGTTGTTCCACGGTGGTTATCTATGTGGCCACCTGTATTTGCAGGAAGATCTATGTAGGAAAAACGAGGCGCCAGTTGCGCCGTAGGATTGGCGAACATATTTACAGTATCAAGAATGCATTGGATACACCAATTGCCCGCCATGTTAAATATTGTCACAACAATAAAAGTGAAGTCTTATCTTTCTGTGCAATAGACCAGGTCCAAATAGGCCCAAGACAGGGAGATTTGGAGAGAAAATTATTACAATGTGAGGCACGTTGGATATACAAATTGAAGGCCCAAGTACCCAATGGACTCAATGAGGGGTTTACTTTTACTCCCTTCATTTAGTACTTGCTTCTTTTTTCTTGTTATTGTTATATATATGCATATGTTATTTTTGTCCATTTGTGCTGGATCTTTTTCTGTTACAGAGATACACTTCACTCTCAAGTCCCCATTATTTTTAGTTTTTTCCTCACTTTCTCTCACATTCATACATACATTCACCCTAGTGAGGATAGATGCCTCATTATAGGCTCCTCACTCTTATGTTCATCTTATATGGGTGGACCTTATGTGCATTAGCACTCATTATTTTGTCTTTTTGATACATGAGTAACCTGTTATAGGCATTTTTCTTTACACACATCTTAGAGTACATGGGTACTCTTTCATTCTTAATGATCTTAGTACCATGTTCACATCCCTTAGAGCTTAATATTCACAGATCACTAGTCTTCTGATATAGACTTTGTTTCCTGGTTTACACCTTTAGAGTTGTATAATGGGGCTATTTCCTCCTCATATAACGTTTTTTTGTATATGGCGCTTTATGCTCATTTTTTGATTTATATCCTGCCTCTATTGGCAGTTTTTCACTTCATATATGTAGTAGTTATTACACTACACACTTGTATCTCTCTCATTTAGTTTATCACAAGATTTGTAATGATCGTTCATATTGTGTTGACTTCTATTATGCATTGACATCAATAATCAGTGCACTGGTGCACATATATATGTCGTTTCTAGAATAATTTTGTATATATATCTTAATAGCCTGTGGTCCCTTGTATATACCGTACAGACTACCTCTATTATCTCCTTTATTCTCTCGGCCCTGTACGGGAAATATATTTACTTGTTTCATGTTGCCTAGGCGACAGCTCCCTATATAAAGCTCCTTGAGACAGCGTTATACAATTTCCCTTTGACAAAGACGTTGTACGTAGAAACGCGTCAGGCTTCTAGCAACGACGCTGAGCACGTCATCACGTCAGACGTGCGCATGCGCATTGCAAACCTGGCGGTCGAACTCTCTTGGAACCGCGAACTTGCTATAGTCACGGCCTAGTTTAAAGCCCCTTATATCCCTTTAGTGGTATATTATGTCCTAAAGTACTTGATATTGCCTATTATAACCCTAACATTTGGGGGACTGCTTCTACCTTGTATATACAATTTTAGGCACTTTATGTGCCATACCGAAGTCAGATGCTAATAAGTGAATATAGACACAGCTTGGACTCTATGCTGTGCAACATATAGCTGCTGTAACGACTTTGTCTGCATTTTAGGTAGTGCTCCCTTTAAGTTTTATTTATATAGGTATCACTTCTTTGTACCTTTATTAATGCACTATAAGTGTGTCAGCAAGACATACAGTGACTTATACCTCATCTTTATGCAAGTACATTGCTTTGTCTAATGAACCCTCTAGATTTTTGGAGGACATTTGTTTAGGCATAAGGGTGCTTTATATATATATCATTTATGAGAAGATAGGGCTTCTATGCCTTGGTATCTCACTACAATAATTTTGGCTCGCCCGCTAGGTGTGAATAGTAATACCCACTCACTTTAGAGTTATACATTGCACAATACCAGTGCTTTACGGTTGTTTACTATTCTTTACATCTGCCCTTTTTTTATTCCCTTTGTTTTCGTTTTATATATTCCCTGTTTTTAAATACGCCGCTGTCATTTAAATTAATAAAATTACCTTTATTTCTGATTGTATTAGTCCCACCATTTTGTATACTGAATATTGGGGTGGAAAACACCCAGGGAAATCCTAATCCTCACTTTTCTTTCATATATAATCATTAAAAAGTCCAACTTTTAGCTTCTCTAAACCTTTCAAACTCTGCACTCAAATGCAAAATCCACCCCAAAATTCAAAGTACATATAAATGTATAAGGAAAGTCTGAACAGCTTAGAAAAGATATATATAAGTATGTTCTGGGAGGGAGTTTACTGTTATGGTCAGATGTAATGCATTACGGAAATAACAAACAATGACTCACCTCCCTTCCCTCAAGTCGGTTGCAATGTCAATCTTCTAAGGTGTTTTAGGACACCTTTCTATTGTCCCCAGTTTCTTTCCTCCATTTCAATGAGAGGGATTTAATCAGCAACACATGTCAACCTCTAGCTTCCTCTAGCAGGCTAGGCCTCCACGCAGGGGTTAATAATGGTAATGTTCAAGCAATACCTTCCCAGGTACAGACTTTCTAAGGAAGAGGTTGTTCCTTTATGTGTCCAGCAACATAAATTAAAAATGGAGTCACCTAACAAGATGGTGGACTGGCTCAATAGTGGCAGAAACAGGAAAATGGAAACTTTCTGCCTCTTTCCACTCTGCTTAGTTCCTAGTACATTGAGGGGAAAAGGTATTTGATCCCCTGCTGATTTTGAACATTTGAACACTGAAAAATAAATTATCAGTCTATAATTTTAATGGTAGGTATATTTTAACAGTGAAAGACAGAATAACAAAATAAAAAAAACAAGAAAACACATGTCAAAAATGGTATAAATTGATATGCAGGTCAATGAGTGAAATACGTATTTGATCCCATATCAATCAGTAAGATTTCTGACTCCTAGGTGTCTTTTATAAGGTAACAAGCTGAAATTAGGAGCATCGTCTTAAAGGGAGCTCGCTACCTGTATAAAAAATACCTGTCCACAGAAGCAATCAATCAGATTCCAAACTCTTCACCATGGCCAAGTCCAAAGAGCAGTCCAAGGATGTCAGGGACAAGATTGTAGACCTACACAAGGCTGGAATGGGCTACAAGACCATCGTTAAGCAGCTTGGTGAGAAGGTGACAATAGTTGGTGCTATTATTCTCAAATGGAGGAAACACAAAATCACTGTCAGTCTCCCTCAGTCTGGTGCTCCATGCAAGATCTCACGTCGTGAAGTTTCAATGATCATGAGAATGGTGAGGAATCAGCCCAGAACTACACGGGAGGATCTTGTTAATGATCTCAAGGCAGCTGGGACCATAGTCACCAAGACACCAATTAGTAACACACTACGCCTTGATGGACTGAAATGCTGCAGCACCAGCAAGGTCCCCCTGCTCAAGAAAGCACATGTACAGACCCGTCTGAAGTTTGCCAATGAAGATCTGAATGATTCAGAGGAGAACTGGGTGAAAGTGTGGGGTCAGATGAGACCAAAATTGAGCTATTTGGCATCATCTCAACTCGCTGTGTTTGGAGGAGGAGGAATGCTGCCTATGGGCCTCATTCTATTATCGGCCGCAGCCGCTGCGGGGCCGCAAGGACCGGCCGCAAGCTATTCGGCTATTCTATTCCCTTACGGCCGTAGGCTCCGGCAGGCTTGCGGCCGGTGCCTTGCTATCTCTTGCGGCCGATCGCGCCGGAGGAAAGCCTTTGATCTAAAACGGCCGCAAGAGATTTGCAATTCAATTGCTCCGGGAAACCTCTCTGCAAGGCTAAAAACGAGCCGCAGTTACTTGCAGGAAAAAGGTCTCGCTAGCACCAATTAAGCACATAAAATAGCTCAAATAAAGCCATCCTGCACTTTGAGAAGACTATAAAGGGATTTTAGGTGTTAGAAAAAATAGCACATAATTATCCTGTACTCAAATCCGTAAAATATTTCATTTTTAATATCCGTAAAATATACATGTAAAAAGTCCAGAGTGCTTGGAGCACCTCAGACACGCCCACGCCGCAGCCGGCAAATAAACAGTTAATTTGAACTCGGGTTTGGGCAGATGTGCAAGCTTGAGAGTGGGTTCCTTTTATTCCTCATGTCCCCCAATATGATCCCTAGCATTTACAGAGCTGTACAGTGCAGGCTTGAATTTATATTTGAGTTTTTATATTTCACAGTTTACGGCCGGTTCCAAGATATGCGGCCGGCCGTAAAAGGAGATCCTTGCGGGGCCGTATAATAGAATCGCGAGTTAACTGAACCCTCGCAAGGAATCGCAGCCTTACGGCCGATTTACGGCCGATAATAGAATGAGGCCCTATGACCCCAAGAACACCATCCCCACCGTCAAACATGGAGGTGGAGACCTTATTCTTTGGGTGTATTTTTCTGCTAAGAGGACAGGATACCTGCACTGCATCAAAGGGATGATGGATGGGGCCATGTACCGTCAAATCTTGGGTGAGAACCTCCTTTCCTCAGACTGGGCATTGAAAATGGATCATGGGTGGGTATTCCAGCATGACAATGACCCAAAACACACAGCCAAGGCAACAAAGGAGTGGCTGAAGAAGAAGCGCATTAAGGCCCTGGAGTGGCCTAGCCAGTCTCCAGACCTTAATCCCATAGAAAATCTGTGGAGGGAGCTGAAGGTTCAAGTTGCCAAACAGCCTTGAAACCTTAATGACTTGGAGAGGAGCTGCAAAATCCCTCCTGAGATGTGTGCGAACCTGGTGGCCAACTACAAAAAAACCTCTGACCTTTGTGATTGCCGATAAGGGTTTTGCCACAAAGTACTAAGTTGAAGAGGTCAAATACTTATTTCTCACACTGACCTGCAAATCGATTTATAACTTTTTTGACAGGGGACCAAATATTTTTTCCCCTCACTGTAACAACGTACCCCTGTCAGATACTTTAAAACATTGATGCAATAAGTTGAATTAGTCACACTGATACTAGTAACCCATCAATAGCCCAAACGCTCAGTGCCCCCCCCCCCCCCCCACACACACACACACAGACACACACCTTGGGCGTCCCGAAAGATTAATGAGTAGAAGGAGTAAATCACATCGTTGGGGCTTAACAATGATTCAAAGATGAAGATAAGGAGTAAAAAACATGCATTTAAATTGTACAAAAAAGGAGACAGAGAATGCTTTACGTCAGTACAGGGAAATCAACAAGGCTTGCAAAAGGGCTATTAGACTGACTAAAATAGAAAATAAAAAGTTAGTTGCAAAGAAGAGTAAGACTGGTAGTAAAATACTTTTTTTTTAAATATATTAATGGGAAGATGGCCAGGAAGGAAGCTATAAGAACATTGCAATGTCAACATTGCAGGTCATCTGACAATTAGTTACCAGGAAAAGGCAGATGAGCTAAATAAGTTATTTTCTTTGGTATACACAAGGGAGGTGCCAGTGGCCGTGTCACTGCAACATAATGGGGTTACACTACCTTCACCAAATAATTGGTTAATGTAGGAAGAAATCCAAAAGAGGTTAGAAAAGATCAATGTTAAAAAAGGCCCCAGGTCCTGATGGAATACATCTAAGGGTACTGAGGGAACTGGGTTCTGTAATAGCCAAACCATTATTTCAGATTTTTCAAGACTCACTTATCACAAGATCGATACCAGATGGCTGGAAAAAATCAGATGTGATTATATTTAAAAAGAGAGAAAGAGCAAATCCAGAGACTTATAGTGGGAAATATTTTAGAAGGGTTAATATGGGATAATATACAGGGAAATGTCTATTTGATCAAGATTATAAGTAGGAGTCAACATGTATTTTTGAGGGATAGGTCATGTCAAACAAATCTATTTAGTTTCGATGAGGACGTTAGTAGGAGCTTGGGTCAATGCAACTCAGGGGATATTGTCTTTTTGGATTCTGCAAAGAATTTTCATTCTGTGCCACATGGAAGACTATTGTGTAAACTAACAGATACAGGAATTGTAGTAAATATCTGCTAATGTATTGAGAGCTAGCTAAAAGACAGGAAGCAAAGGGTTGATGAAAAATGAATATACTCAGATGGAACTAATGTGGTAAGTGGGGTTCCTCGGAGTTCAGTATTAGGGCCTCTCATTTTTAACATATTTATTAATTAAATAATAGGACTGAAAAGTATTATCTAAATTTTTGCTGATGACACTAAGTTGTGCAAGGTAATTAAATCAAAAAAATATGTACATACAGACCCATCTCTCTCTTTGTTTTCATGCTGCCCCTCCATGGGTAAACTGGAGATACTATCATTCTTATTTGAGGTTTGATTAACTTAATTTGTCATTCTCTCTTGGAGCATGACTGTTTTTGCTTTTATGATTCCCTATCAATATGCTAAAGGTGTTAGTGAATTGATTGTGACTTTTTTATGACTAATATTTATTCACACTTTTTGTTTAAAAAATTAAAAGATTGTTCAATAATAGTTATGTTGTAATACAAATACACAACTGAGATACCACTTTACTAGGGATTTGTATAGTGTTTCCCTTACTTCTATATACCTCTTAATACATGCTAATGTTTTAATTGCCTTTGCAGATGCTGCTCTGTATTGACCACTGTTACCTAGGTGGTTGTCCACAAGCACTCCCAGATCCCTTTCAATATCTGATGCTGCTAGATACCCCTAGATTTGCTCCATTAAAATTATACATTCATAGCTACTTTTTCTTCCCAGATTAATAACTTTACGTTTATTCATATTAAATCTGCCATTTAGTTGCCAATTTCTCTAATTTATGCAAATCCCTTTGGAGGGAAAGTACATAATTTTCTGATTTAATTACCATGCACAGTTTAGTGGCATCAGCAAAAATGGAAATAATACTTTCCAGTCCTATTTCTAAGTATTTAATAAATATGCTAAAAAAGGAAAGGGCCTAATACTGAATCTTGAGGCACCCGCTTATCACATTAGTCCAATCGGAGTATGTTCCATTTACAACAATGGGTATGTGTTAGATCACATTACAGAGATTAGAGATTACTGTTCAAATGAACTAGTTTGGGATTTACGTCTGTTGTACAGTTTATAAGTGAGATTTCACTCTGATATTTTTCAGTCAAATAGAAATATGCATGATTTTGATATTTGTAGGGATTACACAAAAAGCCAGAACAAAGGATTACAGGTTGTGCAGATATTATTAATAGTGTGTTAACAGTACAACTATATGGTGATGATTTGATGGGTGGCGAAAACTCTGAAACTCACAAACAAATAATTATGATCATTTTCATCATTATCATCAGCTCTTTATTTATATAACACCAACATACTCTGTTGTGCTGGGGTACAGTAAACATAGTTACGACAATACAACATTTGACCGACTGATACAAAACATGACACTTTTATACAAAGTGCTTTGCAAGACTAAGAGCTCACAAGCTTACAGACTAAAGGAGTAATGAAACAAAAAAATAAAGAATTAAAAGGGAAAATCAAGGGTTTGGTATGTAATTGAAAAGAGAGTAGAGGGTTATTTAGTAATTAAGTCTGTAGGTGCAACAGTTGTGAGAGAAAGAAGTGGTAATGCAGAAAACCTGTACTATAAAGTAACCTGAATCATAGGTGGTTGGGTGTGAACAGGGTAGGTGGGAGGGTGTGTGAGATAAGTACAGAGCCAGCAGAAAAGGTGGTGGTATGTGAGGCGTTAGGTCTGGAGCAACTCTGAAACATTTGTTTCAACAAACAGAGGTCAATTGGGATCAAGTGATGGTAACTGTATCTCTTTGATTCTGTTTGTTAACTTCACCCCCCACTAAGCCATTTGTCCTTATTCATCTAAATATCCCTATTAAAGTCAATGGGTGTCTGAATGTCTGAACCCCATGGAAGCCCTGGTAGGGCCCTAATCTGCCGGTCCTATTCCCCAGAAACAGCTGATCCCCCTCCAACTCTGCACCGTTAGTACATGACCCCTAGTTGGTTAACCCTGGTGTAACGTGTCCCTTCTTGGAATGCTGAAAAATAACTTGTCCCTGTATGTAACTACTGTGAGGTAACTTTTTTCCACCTGGAGCTATCTTGGTTTCTGCTCTTACTATACAGTCACTGGATGGTTACCCAATCATACCATTGTTCCCTGTTAGCATCTGCTAGGTTCCCCGTATAGGGGATGTCATGTCCTGATACTGGGAATGTGGGGAGCAGGTAAAGGGGTGACTTGTTACCAATTTAGAAGGACATGTACTTCATTAGCTAATGTACCGATGGACAAGCACACATTAGTTATAGGTCAACCAGGCTCCTGCCCTGTGGGTGTGATCAGAAAGAGTGACATTATGTGACTGAAAGGCCCTGCAAGTGGCTCAGGTAATGGGCCCTGGTAATTGGGCCAGCTTTGGTTTACCCAAGGATGGGGCTCGTTCTGATTGGTTCTGGTTATACATAAGTATGTTGATCTGTTCCGAACAAACGTATGTTCTGTTTGGATGCACATCAGAACTGTGTTAGAGGGAAGAATTTATTATTTTGCTGAGCTATCACTTTCTTAATTCCCTTTTGGGTCCTAAAAGAAGGGCCTGATCCTGTGATCCTGGGTCCTGATGACTGGTGATCCTGAGCTGAAGTAGCAACCTGTGTGCTGAGATAACAAAATGCTCACAATCCTGGGGTGTACCTGTAGCTAAAAGCAAGAGGTTTGGAGGGGAAAGTGGTCCTCTCACCCCTGGGTCATGACATCTGCACTGTAATTTAAGGTCACAGATGTAAAACATGACACCCTATATGAGAGAGGACAGGAAGGAAAGAAGTCCTACAAGGCGAGAAACTGTTACTCTAAATGTATGTGATGATTGACGAGAATACAATGAATTAATTAATTTGTGACTCAGTATGCTAATGTGTGGCTCCTGTATGCGAATGTGCAGCTCAGTATGATAATGTGTCACTCGGTATACTAATGTGCCACTCAGTATGCTAACCTGTGACTCCTGTATGCTTATGTGTGACTCCTGTATGCTAATCGGTGACTCCTGTATGCTAATTGGTGACTCGGTATGTTAATGTGTAGATCAGTGTGCTAATGTGTGTACCCTAATGTTCTGCTCAGTATACTAATATGTGCTCAGTGGGCTAATGTATGGCTCCTGTATGCTAGTGTGTGGATCAGTATGTTAATGTATCAATTTGTATACTAATGTGGGGCTCAGCATACTAATTGTTGACTCAGTATGCTAATGTGTTACTTTTGTATGCTTATGTGCGACTCCTGTATGCTAATGTGGAGCTCCGTAATGTGTGACTCCTGTATGTTACCATAGGTTAATGTGTTGCTAGTGTATGCTAATGTACGGCTCAGTATGCTAATGTGTTACTCAGTATGCTAATATGTGGCTCAGTGTGCTAATCTGCATCCATATCGGTTTATGCTACTGAAGACACAGAGAAGTAACCTGAGTGGAGCTGCAAAATGAACACCAGGGAGGAAGTGTCCATACTGGTGTGCACTACTGTAGAAAGAAAGAAATCTCTTAAGAGAAAAAAGGTAAATTGTATTATCATGAAAAATAACTTATTATTGGCATTACAAATAATACCTACAATATAAATAAATATATATATATATATATATATATATATATATATATATATATATATACATATATATAAACTATACTACTACATACTACTATCTATATATACCGTATTTATTGGCTTATAACATGCACCGGCGTATAACACGCACCTCATTTTAAGAAGGTAATTTCAGGGGAAAAAAATAAATTTCAAATAAAGAACTTTGAAGCAAAATCCTCAACCTCCCTCTTCATCCTCAACCCCCTCCTCAACCTCCCTCCTCATCCTCCCTCCTCAACCGCCTCATCCTCAACCCCCTCCTCAAACCCCCTCCTCCACCCCCCTCCTCCACCCCCATCCTCATCCTCCTTCCTCAACCCCCCTATCCTCAACCCCCTCCTCAACCCCCCTCCTCAAACTCAACCCCCCTCCTCAACCCCCCTCCTCATCCTCAACCCCCCTTCTCATCCTCAACCTCCCTCCTCATCCTCAACCCCCTCCTCAACCCCCCATCCTCATCCTCCTTCCTCAACCCCCCTCCTCAACCTCAACACCCCTCCTCAACCTCCCTCCTCATCCTCAACCCCCCTCCTCATCCTCAACCCCCCTCCTCATCCTGAACCCCCCTCCTCATCCTCAACCCCCTCCTCAACCTCCCTCCTCAACCCCCCCATCCTTAACCCCCTCCTCAACCTCCCTCCTCAAACCCCCTCCTCAACCCTTCATCCTCAAACCCCCTAATCCCCCCTCCTCAACCCCCCTCCTCAACCCCACATCCTCATCCTCCTTCCTCAACCCCCTATCCTCAACTCCCTCCTCAACCCCCAATCCTCATCCTCCTTCCTCAACCCTTCTATCCTCAACCCCCTCCTCAACCCCCCTCCTCAACCTCAACCCCCTTATCCTCAACCCCCCTCCTCTACCTCAACCCCCCTCCTCAACCTCCCTCCTCATTCTAAACCCCCCTCCTCATTCTAACCCCCCCTTCCTCAACTTAAACCGCCCTCCTCAACCTAAACCCCCTAAATATCTCCTCCTCACTTACCACCTGGTATATGATAATGACGTGGCGCGCATGTGATGTCACATGCGTGCCGGGTCAAGGAGCGGAGCGGAGGCCGGAGCAGAAGCAGGTAAGTGAGGGGGAGGTATTTAAGGGGGTTTAGGTTGAGGGGGCTTTAGGTTGAGGAGGAGGGGGGGTTAGAAGGAGGGGGGTTAGAATGCAGAGGGGGGTTTAGAATGAGGAGGGAGGATAAGGAGGGGGGAGGGAATATCGACACATAACACGCACCTATCATTTGCCCCCTATTTTCAGGGAGAAAAAGTGTGTGTTATATGCCGATAAATACGGTAATTGAAAATAGTGCTATTGGATGGGGTTTTGTGGTAAAATAAAAAAAAAATATTCTTAAAATTATTATTTTATATATTAATGTAAGCACATACTTCACTTATGCCCATTATTAAATCTGACAGCCTGCATTTGGCCCAGTGATCTGTTCCTGTCCACCACTGTGGCAATCTGATCCAGTAAAATGCTACTGTTTGCCAACGTACCAGCTCTGCTTCAATCTGTTCACAAGCATGGCCACACTAATTCACAGCTTACCAGTATACCTAAATCTATGTCAGGGCAACTGTTTGACTTTTTCCCATTTTACCCCAGACGGATCTCCCTGTATATGAACTTTTACTGGAACTCAAACTCAAACTAACTCAGTTAGTCCTGAACTTTCCTTGCCTGGTCTGTCTTAGCCTCTGGCCTCATCTATTGTGCGCAGATTTAGCTAATCGAGTTATTTCTCAATAGGTAAAAAGGGTTAGTAAACTCCACCATTGCACTTGTTGTCTATGTTTGTTTATATGCATGTGGCTTTATCAACGCTTTATATAAAACTTACCTTTGATAAAGCCACATGTTAGTGTGTGATACTATAGTCAGGTAGAGAGAACCTTGGCCAGACCTCCAGGGAATAAGAGTTGTTTGGCAATAGGAGTTTTAGTGAGGCTCCCTGATTGAGGGCTAATGGTAGTTGTACTTTATTGTTAAGTGCCTAATAGTTACACCTATCACCTATTGCCCAGACTATCCCTTACTAGGTGGGATAAATAGGGAAGTTTAAGTTCATTTGTAATATAGTGACAACTATTGAGTTAAGAAGGTGTAACTGATTTTCCATGTTGATTGTAAACTGTGATTCAGACTATGACTTGAGAGTGGTGCTTTAATATTTAAGACTATAGTAAGCCTAATTGGAATGCATAGTGCTCCTTAGAAACCAACTGATATTCTGTCTAAGGACACTAGACTGCTTATGTGTGAAGTAACTTTCAATAGATATCCTGTAAATGAATAGTCAATTGAAAATAGCTCCCTTTTATTAACTAGAATTGTTTTTTAAAGTTTTTAATTTTCGTCAACAATATGTGTTAAGTATTACAGCCTAGTTATAATAAATTGGGTTATAATGAAGGAAATTTAGGATGACTTATTGCTGACCAGATGACCATCAAAAAATGTAGTCTAATAAATTCTATGTATCTCTATATTGGCCTTCCATTTAATTAATTAATTCTGCACAAGCACTAATTTTATCAAGTTAAATGATATGTGATATAAAAAAAACATTTAAACCTCTGTATCACTAAGTTCTGGAATAAGAATCCAAGTGATTTCCTTTCAATGAGGGGGTATAAAGTGGATGGTACACCAAAGCAAATACAAGTTAAGGTACTGAATGAGAAATACCTTGAGTGTTGTCCACTGATGAAATATAAAACAAATATATAAATAATTGTAGACAGAAAATTATACATTACACAGGTTCTTTTATTTTAATAGCCCCGTACTTATGAGAGCAATTGTCACTAAAGTTTTCCATTTTTAAAATAATTTTGTTAACAATGTGGTGTTAAGCCCCGGAAAAAGTTATCTTGTAAATAAATGTAAATTTCATATATATAACAGCTTAACTGTGCATTTTTTCCATGTTTTTGCCTTTTATGCATGAACATCACTTTCAGACACTTTTGGTGCACAAGATATATTACATATCATATGCAATTCCCTTAACTCTGGGGAACCAGCAACTAGTCATGGAGAGGTCCAGTGACAAGTTTTTTTTTGTTTTTAATTTTCTTTTAAATCAATTTAAATCTGCTGAATGATTTCAGGTTTTGCTTGCATAATATAAGTTTAGTTTTTTATATTATTTCAGTTATGAAATCGTAACTTTCCCTGTAATGTTTTTATTTCTATATTATATTCCATTCTATTTACTTTGTACAGTGGCGGCTGGTGACTTTTCAAGTTGGAGGGGCGACAGGGCGAAACAAAGCCACTCCCCCTTTTTCAAACCACACCCATTTTATAACCCCTCCCCCTGACGTCATAATGACCTTTATAAGCCCCGCCCAATGACCTTATGCTTGTAAAGCCCATTGAAATACATGATCTGCAATGCAGAAATGTCAAGAAGTAAAGTAACAATGTGTTAAATTCATTGGTATACAATATAGATTGAAAAAACTCATGTGACAAGACTACAGCAATATCATAATTGCACCTATACGTATTAACAGAAAAATTAAAGGAGTGACACCTACCATTAGTCGGCTCTTCTTCTCAGGGTATTCACGTTCATTAAGTTGACCAATGAGTAGAAACAAATCTGCAGCCACATAGGGTTTGCACCTGGGGTTGAAAGAAAACAAGCAAATCAATCATACCATTCAAGAACAAAACCATACTTAAAAAACATTAAACGACCAAGTGGAACCATATAGGCCCCAAACATACCTTAGAAGACCAAGTGTGACCATATAGGCCTCAAACATACCTTAGAAGACCAAGTGTGACCATAGGCCCCAAACATACATTAGAAGACCAAGTGGAACTATATAGGCCCCAAACATACATTAGAAGACCAAGTGGAACTATATAGGCCCCAAACATACCTTAGAAGACCAAGTGTGACTATATAGACCTCAAACATACCTTAGAAGACCAAGTGTGACCATAGGCCCCAAACATACCTTAGAAGACCAAGTGTGACCATATAGGCCTCAAACATACCTTAGAAGACCAAGTGTGACCATAGGCCCCAAACATACCTTAGAAGACCAAGTGTGACCATATAGGCCTGAAACATACCTTAGAAGACCAAGTGTGACCATAGGCCCCAAACATACCTTAGAAGACCAAGTGTGACCATATAGGCCTCAAACATACCTTAGAAGACCAAGTGTGACCATAGGTCCCAAACATACCTTAGAAGACCAAGTGTGACCATATAGGCCTCAAACATACCTTAAAAACCTTAAATAACAAATTGGGACCATATAGGCCCCAACCGCACCTTTAAAACCCTAAATAACAAATTGGGACCATATAGGCCCCAACCGCACCTTAAAAACCCTAAATAACAAATTGGGACCATATAGGCCCCAACCGTACCTTAAAAACCTTAAATAACATATAGGCCCAAAAAAAAAAATATATATATATATATATATAAATATATATATATATATATATATATATATATATATATATATATATATATATATATATATATATATATAAAAATTGATATCAATATATCACAATAAATAAATATATATATATATATATATATCAAATTGTTATATATATATATATATATATATATATATATTTATTTATTGTGATATTTTGATATTAATTTATATATATATATATATATATATATATATATATATATATATATATATATATATATATATATAAAAAATTACACATAAATATACATAAACATATACATACAACAATATATATTAATTGATATTTATTATTTGATTAATTGATGTTCTTTATTTCATGATATATTATATTGTTCATGCATTTCTATTACACTGTATGTATTATACATATTACAGTGCTATTTTTTGGCTATACATGTTACAGGATATTATCCTGTAACATGTATATCACATAAAATAGCCCTGTAATATGTATAATACATACAGGGTCAAACAAGTTCACACTAACCTTTTTTACCCTTACAGGCTTCCATACCTGCTTGCTGATTTGCTAATTTTTTAAAGACTCTCATTGGTTGAAATCGATGTCAATCAAAAATTTCAGCCAATCAGAGTCCTTCAAAAATTAGTATATATAGCAGACCGTGGGAAAAAAACAATTAATCGCGGGAGGGGCTCCTTGTAGGAGGAGCTCTTTTTAGTGTGTTGTTTTTTTTTTTTTAGAGCGTCGGTTTTTTTTTTTGGAGGCCTCTTTCAATGGGCCAGAATGGATGGATGGACAATGGCTTCAATCAAGATTGGATTATTTTTGATCATTGGCTTCAATCAACATGGATTATTTTATTTTTGATCATTGGCTTCAATCAACATGGATTATTTAATTTTTGATCATTGGCTTCAATCAACATGGATTATTTATTTTTCATCATGACTATATCCAGAGAGGACAGAAGGCCAACGCTGGAGGGGTCAATTTTACAGGTAAGTATGTGCTGTTGTTTATTTTATTTTTTATTAATGTTTGTTTAAAGCTGTTTATTTTTGTATACAATGTGTTGTGTTACTAACTGTACTAACAATGTGTGTATGTGCTGTTTATTTTATTTTTTATTAATGTTTGTTTAAAGCTGTTTATTTTTGTATACGATGTGTTGTGTTACTAACAATGTGTTTGCTTACTGTGTGTAAATTAATTGTAATAATGTTGTTACTGTATTTTTTTTTTACCTTCCCTTATTTTTATTTTATCTTTAGAAGTGACATGCACATATACATGCCTGTTACTTCTAAAAATGGAATAAAAATAGGGGGGGGGGGGGGGGGGGGTTAGGTAGTTGGTTAATGGTTCATCCAGGGTGGGGTCGGTCACGGTCAGGCGCCCATCGGTCGCCCATAGGCCACGACCAGGGGTGGCACAGGCCTCATGGGGGTGAACATCCACCCCCATGTGGCCTGGTCAACCCCGCTCACTGCCCGAATACCCGGGGTAGCATAGGCCGCATCGGGGTGGTGCCGGGGGCCCGGTGGTGATCGGGCCTCGGGCAGGGTGGCATACATGGAGGTCATCAGGGGTGGCACAGGCCTCATCAAGGGGGTGATCCGATCACCCCCATGTGGGCCTGTGCCACCCCGCTCACCACCCGACTACCCCGATCCCGTGATCGGTGTAATCCGGTGGTGGCATGATGGCATAGCTAGGCTAGCATAGGGCAGGCCTGATCGGGGGTGGCACAGGCCACATGGGGGTGATGGCTGGGGGTGGCACTGGCACCAGGCATTGTAGGCCTAGGGTCGTCGGTGGTAGTTGGTGGGTGGCTGGGTAGGTGTCACTGGCAGGCCAGGCAGGCATAGTGGGGGACTGGGGGTAACTGGTCACCCCTAACTTTTATTAGGGGCTACTAGGGGTTTTGGTTTGGCCAGGGGCAGGGGCAGGTGCCAGGCAGAGGCAGGTGTAGACTTACTGTGTTAGGCAGGCAGAGCAGATGAGTAGATTCAGCCAGGGAGGTCTCTCAGTCTCAGCGTGACCAGGGTCAGGAAACAGAAAGGGGGAAGGGACAGGGAACTGGTGGTTTTATTGACTGTATCAGTCAATCAAAATCAAACTCGAGGCTCTATTTGCTGGCGGGCGCTCAGGGCTAACGGTCTGGGTGGGTTTAGATTTATCACTTAGTAACTGGACAGCCTTCCATCATTGATTGGTCAATGATGGAAGACTGTCATTTATTAATTGATACATTTATGACCGCCCATGCATATCGTCACTGTGATGGTGGGCGGCATGCATTAACGGTCAGTGGGCCAGGCCAGGACTCATTGAAGAGAAGAGAAGAGTCTAAAGGTTAGTGTACACAGTGTAACTATTGTAATTTGATCACACAGGGTGCAGGCAGGGGGCGATAGATAGATACACAGCATTAGTTAATGTAGCGCAAGAGTTATTTTAAAGTGACAGTGTCCCTTTTCTAACTTTAATTCATTTTAATACTATTTAGACTTGAAATGATGATGTACACCTTATATTTATTTGTTTTTGGGTTATACTAATACATTGTTGTGTTTTTTTTATTGCAGGGTGAAGAAAATATTTGGGGGGGGCGTTTGCCCTGACGCCCCAATGGACGGGCCGCCCCTGACTTTGTACCTCTTACAATTCAATGACTCAGTTGCGTTAAATAAACTGTTATAAATGACACTAGAGAGCGTCTCCATTTCCCATATGTATAAACGGGACAACATATATAGTTGTCAGCAAGTGGGTTGTTGCTAATGCGAGCCCACCGCAACTGCGGCCCTTGCAAAGCGACGGCCGCAGTTGCTGGCAAGGAGCGCCAAAGGAGGCGCTCACCTCTACGACCCCCTACGACTTTCGGACCGCAAGGGCCGCATTTGTGGAGGTGGAGGCTCTACGGTGCCCCGCAACCACTTACAAACGCCCACACACGTGGCAGTTTGAAAACAAAAACAAAACACGCAATGACGCCAAAACACGCAATGATGAACTACGGACTTACACAAAAAAATACGACCCGCGGGACTGTGGAGTACACAAAACAGGATAGTACAACAAATATTGTTAACACATATAAAATTTCAGAATAAATCCTGCTTTGTGTGCCACAACCTATAAGCCTAAACCCAGAACCTAAACCTCTAATGACAACACTGGCGTACACAAAACAGGATAGTACAACAAATATTGGTAACACATACAAAATTTCAGAATAAATCCTGTTTTGTGTGCCTTAACCTATAAGCCTAAACACAGAACCTAAACCTCTAATGACAACACTGGCATACACAAAACAGGATACTACCACAAATATTGCTAATACATACAAAAATTAACAATAAATCCTGTTTTCTGTGCCTTAACCTATAAGCCTAAACCCACAACCTAAACCTCTAATGACAACTGTGGTGTACACAAAACAGGATAGTACTACAAATATTGTTAACACATACAAAATATCACAATAAATCCTGTTTTGTGTGCCCTAACCTATAAGCCTAAAACCAGAACCTAAACCTCTAATGACAACACTGGCGTACACAAAATAGCATAGTATCACAAATATTGGTAATACATACACAATTGAACAATAAATCCTGTTTCCTGTGCCTTAACCTATAAGCCGAAAGCCACAACCTAAAACTATCATCACAACAGTGGTGTACACAAATCAGGATAGTACAAAAACTCTTAACACAAACAACATTGAAGAATAAAGCCTGTTTTCTGTGCCATAAACTATAAGCCTAAACCCAGAACATAATCCTCTAATAACAACAGTGGTGTACACAAAACAGGATAGTACAAAAAAATTTGTTACAAAAACCAAAATACAATTACAACATATGTTTCATGTGCCCTAACCTATAAGGCCAATAGCAGCACCTCAACATATCAGGTTAACAATGGTGTACACAAAACAGGATAGGACAACAAACATTCAAAACACATACAAAATGGAAGAATGCATTCTGTTTTCTCTGCACCAACCTCTAAGTATTAGTAACTCATACAACATTTAAAAAAAATGGTGTTTTGTGTGCCCTAACCTTTAACACCAAACCCACAACCTAAACCTATAATGCCAACAGTTCTGCACACAAAACAAAAAATTGAGCTAATGCCAACTATATTGTACACAAAATTACAAAAATAAAAAGGTTAACATACACACACTTTAAAGATATATACGCTTTTTACTGCACAAACGTTTAAGCCCAACTCCATACCCTAAACACATAATGACAACAGTAGCGCACAAAAATAAAGATAAAACACATGGGGCCTCATTCTATTGTGATTTGCCCAATTAAATAGTCCTCTATATAAGTACAGAACATAATTTTAGGAAAAAACATTTCAATTACTGAACTTCTATCCAAAAGCAAGGTCTTTAATAACAAAAAACTTCTATAAAAAAATATGCTCTGAGCTTATATAGAGCCCTATTCAATTGACAAAATCGCAGATTGAATAAGCCGCATGGAAAATAGAAGGAACTATCGTCTTTCATGTGCCACTTTCACAAAACACACTGCAACCTAACACTCTCATTCAATTGCAAATCGACCAATTGAATAGAGATTTATATAAGCACATAGCATATTTCTTTAACTTTGTACTAAATTAACTTCTATCCAAAAATAAGCTCTTCACTAGCTGAAAACTAAAAGACAAAATATACACTCACTGCTTATATACATCCTTATGCAATTGCAGACATTGACATTGAATGAGACCTTATGTTGCTAAATCCAACCTTCTCAAGCTAACCTCATAATGGAAACAGTGATGAACACAAAACACGATAGTAGAAAATAAAAATATGCTGTTTAAAAAAAAATATTACAATAACTACAAAAAATTATAATATAATATTTTTATTTACAGATTAATATGGCAGATAGTGACAAGAAACAGGAAAAGAAAAGACGTCAAACTAGAGAACGTCAAAAAACATGGGCAGAGCATCAGAAGGAAATTAGACAACAAAAAGACTTGCAATCAAAAGACTATCAGCTGAGAATCTAAAATCCATCCCTAAGAAGGCAATTAAAAAAACAAAAGCATTTATAAAGTGTTGATGAACAATCAGATAAGATTTCTAATGAAGATTTACTGACTCATATTGATATATGGTCTCGCAATTGTCCTTTACTTAAATCTTTAGCAGTAGAGGTTCATAATTGTGGTGATATGAATATTGTCTGTCAGTTTTGTGGGGCTTATCATTTCAAACGGGAAAGACCCAGAGATGGCCAGTTCGTTAGTTGCTGTCAAAAAGGCAAGGTAATGTCGGGATTAATACGACATATTATTTTCTAAATAATATAGAATAATGAATTTTGAGTTCAGAATCAATTTATAGACACATATTCCTTTTTATAAAATAACATTTATTGAAAATAACAAAATCAACTAGTCTAATGATAAAAATGTAATGTATCAAATCAAATACAAATAAAACAAAATATAACCAGCCAGATATTAAAAGAAAATTAATCCATCATATTTTAATACTTATTATGTTATGATATCTTCTATACAGTCCTAAAATCTCAATATAAAAGTTAAAAGTTTATCTCAATCACATGTACAATAAAACCTGGAATAGCAACCCATAGAATAAAATCAGATAAATCAATTAATGAAAATTCATCCAAAATAACGTTTAACATGTAATAATAATGTCTAATGATCTTATAATATAGCTATACAGGAATGTATTAAATATAACACAATTATGGTAAAGTATTTTATAATATAATTGATAAGTTAGCTAAGTAAAATTAATTTATCTGTATTGGTCAAAAAGAAAAATGAAATATGTAATTTTGTATTAAAATTTATATCCGGATTTATAAATTTCAATGACAAAAGGAAATCTAAATAACTTTTTGATAAGAAATAAACCAAACAGAGAAATTATGGTAATGGTTTTCAATTCTATCATAAAAGAAAATATTTCATTTTATACATTACCAATTATGACAAGATTCCACTGGTTATTTCCAAAATTGTCTGGCCTTTTCCACAGGTTTAAAGTTTTTCTCTCTTACTTCCTTTCTCTCTCTCCTTCCTCTCTCTCCTTTCTATCCATAATTATCCCTCTTGCTTATTTGCCTATCAGAATCCCAAATCAGTTAAAAGTATCTAGTAACCAATAGAATCTTTTCATGATTTCATCACATATTTAAATTTTATAATGAATATATTTTTCTATAGAGACATTTATTCCTTGAACCATAAGATGGCGCTCTCGGACCTTTGAATTTTCATCCCTTTAATTAACTAATGACCCCTTTGACCCACAACCTTTAAACAAAATGGAGTCATAAGAATGGTTATCAGTTAGATACCCCTAAACAGATTTATAATTCTGTGAAGGAGACTTGGGGCCTCATTCTATTAGCGGCCGCAGCCGTTGCGGGGCCGCAAGGACCGGCCGCAAGCTATTCTGCTATTCTATTCCCTTACAGCCGGAGGCTCCGGCAGGCTTGCGGCCGGTGCCTTGCTATCTCTTGCGGCCGCTCGCGCCAGAGGAAATCCTTTGATCTAAAACGGCCGCAAGAGTTTCGGCCGTAAGAAATTCCTATTTGCAATTCAATTGCTCCGGGAAACCTCTCTGCAAGGCTAAAAGCGAGCCGCTGCTTACTTGCAGGAAAAAGGTCCCGATAGCACCAATTAAGCACATAAAATAGCTCAAATAAAGCCATCCTGCACTTTGAGAAGACTATAAAGGGATTTTCGGTGTTAGAAAAAATAGCACATAATTATCCTATACTCAAATCCGTAAAATATTTTATTTTTAATATCCGTAAAATATCCATGTAAAAAGTCCAGAGTGCTTGGAGCACCTCAGACATGCCCACGCCGCAGCCGGAAAATAAACAGTTAATTTGAACTTGGGTTTGGGCTGATGTGCAAGCTTGAGAGTGGGTTCCTTTTAATCCTCATGTCCCCCAATATGATCCCTAGCATTTACAGAGCTGTACAGTGCAGGCTTGAATTTATTTTTGAGTTTTTATATTTCACAGCTTACGGCCGGTTCCAAGATATGCGGCCGGCCGTAAAAGGAGATCCTTGCGGGGCCGTATAATAGAATCGCGAGTTAACAGAACCCCCGCAAGGAATCGCAGCCTTACGGCCGATTTACGGCCGCTAATAGAATGAGGCCCTTGGTGTCTATGAAACAAATTCTTCACATGTGAAATCTTAGGGAGGATACCATTCTTTCTAAGGAACATAACCTTTATAGACCTTTATCCATTAGTTTAGGAATTCACTCAGATATTTATCTCTACAAAACAAAGAACTATTCAGCCATGGATAACTCACTTGTGGACAGCTGTGAAAACATATCTTTCACATAGATATGTTCAAGTAATAGAATTGCATGCATAGGTATATATATAAATATGCAGCATATAAACTATTAATACATTGGATATAAAATAGTGGTTAATAATTGGAATATCATATTATACTATAATATCCATATAAGATAGAACTTTATTCATACAAAATTTCTGACAGTAAGACTTCCAGAAAGACAACAATTCCCAACATATTTACAAAGCATTACGACTGAGCCTACTTTACCCAACTACCAAAATTTCTAAACAAACATAAGATCATACAATAGTGTCATATCCTTTGCATCTATGGGGCAACATTAGCTGCTAATGTACCAGGACATGGCCCTTACTGCCAAGGCCAAATTTACCATCGCACTTCACATTTACATCCAGAGGAAGAAGAGCAAAGAAAATTTGCTCAATTATATGTCCTAGATACAATGGAAGCTGTTGACCAACGTATGCAGCTTCAAGAAAATAAAAAATGCTTACACATTGTTTTTATAGAGCTTGATAAAATTATGGCTCAAAACCCATACTCTCAAGCCTACAAAAAATTGGCAGAAGTAGAAAAGGAACAACAAATTTATGCTGAAATATAACAATTTCCAATCCCAAAGGTCAATATGGTGCTTAAAAGAGAAGACCATACTGATAAACGCTGTTATAACTTGCACAATGAGGTTGCAATGGTCTTTCAAAATGACGAAGGAGAACCACCATTTCAGAGACATATTAGAATATATCCCAGAAATGAGGAGCAACCTTTCATTAATATAAGTATCTTAAGTACCAATTTGGATCCAATGACATATCCCATATTTTTTCCACATGGGGAAGCAGGTTGGCAACCCAAATTAACTCTTCAGAGTTACCCAAATTCAAAAGTACGTGTGAGAAACAATATTTCCATGCTTAAATTTAAAGTCGCTCAAATTGCCATTCGAGATGGATTAATTCCCATTTTATGTGGTGCAAAACTGACACAATAATGGATCATTGCTTCATATTTGCAAGTTGAGGCAAATAATTTAAACTTCATCAAATATCAACAAGATAAACTACGTGTAGAACAGTATTGTGGATTAATGGATTATGTCGCTGAAGTTGCTACAACCAGAGAGCTGCCAGTTGGCAAAGCCATCATTTTTCCATCTTCTTTCCAGGGATCTCCTCACAATATGCGCGAAAGATACAATGATGCCATGGCTATTGTAACTAAATTTGGCAAACCAGATTTATTTATTACATTTACACGTAATCCACAATGGCCAGAGATTACACACAATCTGCTAATTGGACAAACTGCTTCCGATAGACCAGATTTAGTGGCAAGAGTCTTTAAAATAAAATTAAATGAATTAATACGTGACATAACCATAACTCAGTTATTTGGCAAATGTCTGGCTTATGTTTATACCATCGAATTTAAAAAAAGAGGCCTTCCACATGCACATATTCTTATAATCCTTCAAGAGAAAGATAAATTGGATACTGGTGACAAAGTGGATTCAGTAATTATTGCTGAACTACCAGATCCAGAACTACATGGTAGACTATATGAGATTGTAACTCATCGTATGATTTATGGGCCGTGTGGAGATATTAATCCACAGTCACCATGTATGGAAAATAAGAAATGTACTAAAGAATTTCCAAAAGATTATAGAGACAAAATGTATGCAAATTGTGATGGCTATACATTATATAGAAGAAGAGAAGGACAAACTGCCATTATTCGTGGAAAAAAAAGGTAGACAACAGATATGTGGTACCATACAATTTACTCCACACCTACTTATGAAGTATAATGCACACATTAATGTGGAAGCTTGCACTTCTATAAAATCCATTAAATATGTCTACAAATATTTTTGCAAAGGCTATGATGCAGCTACTGTAGTGGTCAAAAGTGTGGAAAATAACGAACACAGTGCGTTAGTACATGATGAACTTGCATCTCATGTAGATGCTCGCTATGTAAGTGCGCCAGAAGCAATGTGACGTCTTCTAAAATTTGAAATGCACGATCGCTCACTTGCAGTAAATCGATTAGCTGTACATTTGCCACAAAGACATTTAGTGTATTTCCATGTTGGACATGAAACTAATGCTTGTGAGCATCGCCAAACTACAGTAACTGCATGGTGACAATTAAATTCTACTGACTTAGAGGCAAGGGAATTGTTATATATTGACATTCCATACCACTATGTTTTCGTTAATGGATTATGGCAAAAATGAAAAAGTTGTGGAAATAAAATAATCCCAAGAATTTACACTGTAAGTCCAAGAGACCTTGAACGTTTCTGCTTCTGATTACTACTTCTAAATGTTCCTGGTACACAAAGTTTTCAACAGTTAAGAACTGTTAATGACATACTTTATGAATCATTTCATTTAGCTGCACGGCACAGAAACTTCCTAGCTGATGATACAGAATGGGAAAGATGTCTAGAAGAAGCAGCACTATGTCAAATGCCACGGCAGATGAGGGAACAATTTGCATTCATTTGTATCTTCTCAAATGCTCCAAGAGAAAGAACAGAAGAAAGATTTGCAACTTTAAAAACATTACAATTGCAAGCATTTAATGCAATCAAAAGTGATCTAGATAATGACATGCTCAAAAAAGCGTTATTTCTATCTGGATGGACCTGGCGAATCAGGAAAAACTTATCTGTATAATTTATTGATGAGTTTTGTTCGAGCACAAGGTCAAATAGCGCTGCCATTTGCAACCAATGGAATTGACGCACTTTTGTTATAAGGTGGAAAAACTGTGCATAGTGGATTTAAACTGCCAGTTCCTGTTTTGGAAAACATCAGTGTTGGATATTCAAATGAATTCTTTGGAAGCAAAAAATTTTTTAAAAAGTAAATTAATTATAATAGATGAAGCTACAATGATGTCATGCCATGCCCTACAATGTATTGACCATTTGCTGCGTGAAGTCATGGATAATAATTTGCCATTTGGTAAAAAGGTAATGTTGTTAGGTGGAGATTTTTGACAAACATTACCTGTCGTTGTACATGGAAATCAAACCAACATTGTCGAAACATGTATAAAGTCAAGTACTCTATGGAAACTATTTACTCATCTTCAATTACAACTAAATATGAGATCAGAAGGACAAAATTAATTCAATGATTGGCTCATTAAAAGTGGAGAAGGAAAAACAGAGCGAATACAAAATCTACCTGATGACACTGTCCAGATCCCAGCTCATATGATTTGCAAACAGGATCTCATTTCAGCTATAATTAAAACTACAATAAATAACGACGACTATGCAGAGCTTGCCAACAAAGTAATACTAACATGCAAAAATAACAATGCATTACTCCTCAGTAATGAAATATAAAAAAAAAAATGCACCACAAAAAAAAGTATCACAGTGCTGATTCTGTACTTAGTGATGACAAAGAAAGTCAGACAAACTTTTCAGCTGAATTCATTAACTCATTAACTCCCTCTGGAATGCCACCACATATTTTGCAGCTAAAGAAAGGTGCAATTGTTATGTTACTGCAAAACATGAACCCAAAAAAAGGCCTATGTAATGGGACCAGACTAATTGTTCAAGAATTAAAGGACCACATCATACATGCTGAAATTCTAACTGGTACCCATAAAGGAGAGTTTTCATACCAAGAATAGATTTGGCACCAAGTGAAAGTAGCCTCCCTTTTGTACTTCAAAGGAGACAATTTCCCATCATCATGGCATTTGCCATGACCATTAATAAATCACAAGGACAAACTTTCAAATCCGTAGGTATCTTTGTAGATGTACCAGTATTTGCACATGGCAAGCTATATGTTGCATTCTCAAGATGCAAGAATCCATAGACTATTAAAGTTTACATTGAAAGTCAAGGTGATTTATTAGATGATGGACGCATTTTTACAAAAAACATTGTCTACTATGAGGTACTATAACTTTAATTCCACAAAATATAACAATACAAAACATGGCACAGAACAAAAAAACTTTAACAACAATTTCCAATGAAAAAACAAAACAAAAATAGAGCACAGTGGTTTGATTTCGAGCACAAACTTTTAAGTCACTCAGGCTCTTTTTAGAGGACCACTATTTCCATAAGAAACTCTATAAAATGGCAAAAACCATAGAGAACAGTGGTTACACACCACTATTTCACATAGGAAACTATGTGCCATTTTCACAAATTACAACAACAACAACAAAAAAATGTCAACCATCAAAAATCAACAACGACAAAATAAGATATTCTAATTTTATGGAAGTAGCCTTTTAGCATGATTAGCCCCACCAAACACTTTGCTTGCCTTTTTAGAACAATTATACTTTAAATGTTACTTCATTAAGCTACTGTTTATAATGTTACTATTTTTGGAAAAAAGTGTGCAAAGTTGTTTCATTGCATATATTTCAAAGTTTATGTTAAGAGGAGGAGGAGCTTTTGTTATACGATTTAAACGTATCCTTCAATGCAAAATATTAATCCAGGGAGTAATCCGACCGCCAGTTAATGGGGTCAGGAAGGAATTAATTTTTTCCCCCCTTTAATACAATTGGCTAAGTTTCAATGGGGGGTTTTACTGTTTGCTTTCCTCTGGATTCAACACATATTTCGTTTACCAGTTGTTAAGCTACAAGTTGCATGTTACAAAACATTATGTCATGTTTACAATTCTCATTAATACAATGTTGACCTGTTCTTACATTAAAATGTTACTACTCTTAAAAAAACATAATTTAACAGTTGGTCACCTACAAGTTGCATGTTAAAAAAAATAAACGTTTCATATAATAATTGTACTTCTTTATAGATAAGAAAAAGGTTACAAGTCTCAACTACGCATATTACATGCAAAACAGAATTCAAAACATACACATTTAATTGCCGTCATTTTTTGACGGGCAAGTCGCTAGTTAAATATAAGAAAGTGCATATTAACAAAGCAGATATCATTCAGCTATCGGATTGAACAATAATTTCTGGTGGTTAGTTGGAATAAAATAATTTGTACACAATTTTAATAGTTAATCCAGCATACCATACACCTGAGGCAAAAATGTGAGCAAATTATATAATTCATGGTGAGTGTCTATGGCTTATTGGATTGAAACCAACAGATAATATTTAACAAAAAAATTTCAGTCCATCAAGTTCAACCTGTTAAGATCTCCTCTGATCTGCAATATGCGGATTAGTTATAAATGAATTTGTTGTTAAATAATTATTAATAGTATAGTATTGGAGGATGAATAAAGAGTTAGTCCATCAAGTTCAACCTTTTTTAATCTCTATTGATCTTTTTAATAAGTGGACTATTTGTTATTAATTGTTAATTGATCCAGAGAAAGGCAAACAGAAAAAAAAAAAAACATTGAAACTTTGCCAATTGTCTCATAAGGGGAAAAAAAGCAAAATTCCTTCCTGACCCCAGAAACTGGCGATCAATTTTCTCCCTGGATCAATATTCCTTCGCTAGTTATCTAGGATAACCTTGAATGCCCTCTTTATTCAAAAATATATCTAACCCCTTTTTGAAGTTGTCTATCGAATTCGCTGTTACCACCTCCTTTGGTAGAGAATTCCACAGTTTAACCACCCTAACTGGGAAGAATCCTTTTCTTTGTTTAAGGTGAAATCTTTTTTCCTCTAACCTCAAAAGGATGTCCTCTTGTCAGTTGAAAATCTCTTGCTACAAAAAGTTCACTTGACAAAGCCATATATTGACCCTGGATGTATTTAAATAAGATAATCATATCCCCTAGTAGACGCCTTTATTCTAGCGAAAATACGTTTAGTTTGGTAAGTCTTTCTTCATAACTTAGCCCCTCCATTCCCCTTATTAGTTTTGAAGCCCTTCTCTGTACCTTTTCCAGCTCTAAAATGTCCTTTTTATGAAGTGGTGCCCAAAATTGTACTCCATATTCCAAATCAGGGCGTACTAGGGATTTGTATAGTGGCAGAATTATATTTGCTTCCCTTGCTTCTATACCCTTCCTAATACATGCTAATATTTTACTTGCCTTTGCAGCTGCTGCTTGGCTTTGAGCGCTGTTACCTAGGTGGTTGTCCACTAGTACTCCCAAATCCCTTTCAATATCTGATACCCCTAGATTTGCTCCATTAAGATTATAGATTGCATGGCTATTTTTCCTTCCCAAATGCATAACCTTGCATTTATTTGTATTAAATCTCATCTGCCATTTAGCCGCCCATTTCTCTAATTTATGCAAATCCCTTTGTAGGGAAAGTACATCATTATCTGATTTTATTACCTTGCACAACTTAGTGTCATCAGCAAAAATGCAGACACTACTTTTGAGTCCTACTTATATGTCATTAATAAATATGTTAAAAAGGAGAGGACCTAATACTGAACCTTGAGGAACCCCACTTATCACATTATATTACCAATCGGGGTATGTTCCATTTACAACAACCCTTTGCTTCCTATCTTTTAGCCAGCTCTTGATCCACGAGCAGATATTTACTGCAATTCCTGTATCCCTTAGTTTGCTCACTAGTCTTCCATGTGGCATTGTATCAAATGGCTTTGAAAAATCTAAAAAGACTACATCCACTGAGTTGCCCTGATCCAAGTTCCTACTAACCTCCTCATAAAAACTAATTAGATCATCCTTCATAAATCCGTGTTGACTGCTACCTATGATCTTGTTCAAATAGACATATTCTTGTATTCTGTCCCTTATTAACCCTTCTAAAAGCTTGCCAACTACAGATGTGAGGCTCACTGGTCTATAATTCCCTGGATTTGCTCTAGATCCCTTCTTAAATATAGGTATCACCTCTGCTTTTCTCCAGTCATCTGACGTCACATGCGCGCCACGTCATTAGCATATACCGAGTGCCGGCACCCGGTATATGCTAATGCTGTGACGTCACATGTGCGCCACGTCATTAGCATATACCGGGTGGCGGCACCCGGTATATGCTAATGCCTTGACGTCACATGCGCGCCACGTCAAGATGCCGGAAGGAGCGGAGGCCGGAGCAGGAGCTTCAGATGCAGGTAAGTGAGGGGTAGAATGGGTTGCGGGGAGTTTAGAATGGGGTGGGGTTTAGAATGAGGGGGGGTTTAGAATGAGGGGGGTTAGAATGGGGGGTTTAGAAAGGGGGGGTTTAGAATGAGGAGGGGGTTGAGGATGAGGAGGGTGGAGGGAAAGAGACACGGGGGAGTAGAAAGACACGGGGGGTAGAGAGACACAAGGGGGTTAGAGAGACACGGGGGGGGGGGGGGTAGAGAGACACTGGGGGGGGGGGGGGGGAGTGACTCGAGTATAAGCCGAGGGAGCCCTTTTTAACCTTAAAAAAAGGGCTGAAAAACTCGGCTTATACTCGAGTATATACAGTAATCCAAAAGAGGTTGAAAATAATAAAGCCACAGGTTCTGATGGAATACATCCAAGGGTACTGAGTGAAATGGGTTCTGTAATAGCCAGAACATTATATTTAATTTTTCAAGATTCACTCAACACAGGGTCTCTACCAGACGACTGAAGAAAATCAGATGTGATACCTATATTTAAAAAGGGAGCAAGAGCAAATTCAGGGATTTATAGACCAGTGAGCCTCACGTCTGTAGTGGGGAAGCTTTTAGAAGGGTTAATAAGGGATAACATACAATAATATGTCTATTTGAACAGGATTATAAGTAGAAGTCAACATGGATTTATGAAGGATAGGTCATGTCAAACAAATCTAATTAGTTTCTACGAGGAGGTTAGTAGGAACCGGGATTAAGGCAACTCAGTGGATGTAGTCTATTTGGATTTTGCAACCACTGGAAAGTAGTGTCTCCATTTTTGCTGATGACACAAAGTTGTGCAAGGTAATTAAATCAGATAATGATGTGCTTTCCCTCCAAAGGGATTTACATAAAATTGAGGAATAGGCATCTAAATGGCAGATGATATTTAATACGACTAAATGTAAAAGTTATGCATCTGGGAAGGAAAAATAGCCATGCAATTTATAATCCTAATGGAGCAAATCTAGGGGTATCAGAAATTGAAATGTGGACAACAACCTAGGTAACAGTGCTCAAAGCTAAGCAGCAGCTGCAAAGGCAAGTAAAATATTAGCATGCATTAAGAAGGGTATAGAAGCAAGGGAAGCAAATGTAATTCTGCCACTATACAAATCCCTAGTACGCCATCATTTGGAATATGGAGTACAATTTTGGGCACCATTTCATAAAAAGGACATTTTAGAGCTGGAAAAGGTACAGAGGAGGGCAACAAAACTAATAAGGGGAATGGAGGGGCCATGTTATGAGGAAAGACTAACCAAATTAAGCTTATTTTCTCTAGAAAAAAGGCGTCTAAGAGGAGATATGATTACCTTATATAAATACAACCAGGGTCAGTATAAAGTTTTGTCAAGGGAGCTTTTTGTGCCAAGAGGATTTCAACTGACAAGAGGACATCCCTTGAGGTTAGAAGTAAAAAGATTCCACCTTAAAGAAAGAAAAGCGTACTTCACAGTAAGGGTGGTTAATCTGTGGAATTCTCTACCAGAGGAGGTGGTGACAGTGTATTTGATAGATAACTTTAAAAGGGGACTGGATTTATTTCTAATTAAAAAGGGAATTCAGGGTTATCCTGGAAAATTAGGGCCTCATTCTATTAGCGGCCGTAGGCGTTGCGGGGTCGCAAGGACCAGCCGCAAGCTATTCTGCTATTCTATTCCCCTCCGGCCGGGGATTCCGGCAGACTTGCGGCCGGCGCCTTGCTATCTCTTGCGGCCGCACGCGCTGGAGGAAAGCCTTTGATCTAAAACGTCCGCAAGAGTTTCGGCCGCAAGAAAAGCCCGGTTGCTATTCTATTGCTCCGGGAAGCCTCTCTGCAAGGCTAAAAGCGAGCCGCAGCTTACTTGCAGGAAAAAGGTCCCGCTAGCACCAATTAAGCACATAATATAGCCCAAATAAAGCCATCCTGCACTCTGAGGAGACTATAAAGTGATTGTAGGTGTTAGCAAAAATAGCACAAAATTACCCTATACTCAAATCCGTAAAAAAAATTTTTTATTATATATGTCAAATATGCATGTAAAAAGTCCAAAGTGCTTGGAGCACATCAGACCTGGCCACGCTGCGGCCGGAAAATAAACAGTTAATGTAAACTCGGATTTGGGCTGATGTGCAAGCTTGAGAGGGGGTTACTATTAATCCTCATTTCCCCCAATATGATCCCTAGCATTTACAGAGCTGTACAGTGCTGTCTTGAATTTATTTTTGACTTTAACATTTTTTGAGCTTACGGCCGGTTCCAAGATATGCGACCGGCCGTAAGGGGAGATCCTTGCGGGGCCGTATAATAGAATTGCGAGGTAACAGAACCCCCACAAGGAATCTCAGCCTTACAGCCGATTTACGGCCGATAATAGAATGAGGCACTTAGAGAGAGAGTTTTGATCGAGGGAGAAATCCGATCGCCATTATCTAGGTTAAGGAAGGAATTATTTTTTTTTCCCTTTGAGACGATTAGCTAAGATGCACTTGTTTTTTTTTTTCTGTTTGCCTTCCTCTGGATTAATTAATAATTAAAACAATAAAATATATAAAAATAAATAAATAGTTGATTAATAATTAATTAACAATTATTTAACAACCAATTAATTAATAATGAATCCGCATATTGCAGATCATAGGAGATCTTAAAAGGTTGAACTTGATGGACTGAAAGTCTTTTTTCAACCTTAATTATTATGTAACGATGTAACTCTGCCATAAAGCAGAACTCTATGGAGCATACGGCTTATTGTCGTCCTATGTACAGATACTCCAGTCTCTGCTGTGGAACTCTGCAGCTCCTCCAGGGTTACCTTAGGTCTCTGTGCTGCCTCTCTGATTAATGCCCTCCGTGCCCGGTCCATGAGTTTTGATGGGCGGCCGGCCGGCTCTTGGCAGCTTTGCTGTTGTGCCATGTTTCTTCCATTTGGTTATGATTGATTTGATGGTGCTCCTAGGGATCATCAAAGATTTGGATATTTTTTTATAACCTAATCCTGACTTGTACTTACCATCAACATTGTCCCTTACTTGTTTGGAGAGTTCCTTGGTCTTCATGGCAGTGTTTGGTTAGTGGTGCCTCTTGCTTCGGTGTTGAAGCCTCTGGGGCCTTTCAAAAAAGGTGTGTATATGTAACGACAGATCATGTGACACTTAGATTGCACACAGGTGGACATCATTTCACTAATTATGTGACTTCTAAAGGTAATAGGTTGCACCAGAGCTCTTTATGGGCTTCATAACAAAGGGGGTGAATACACACGCACATGCCAATTTTCTGTTTCCTATTTCTAAAAAAATGTTTTATGTATATATTTTTCTCATTTTACTTCACCAACTTAGACTATTGTGTTCTGATCCATCACATCATTATCTGGCCCAGGTAATACAAGAACCTACTAGAAATGGGGCCACCTTGGATTTAGTCATCACAAGTAATATTGATATAATATCAAATGTTAAAATAGGGGAACCCTTGGGGAACAGTGATCACAACACAGTATCATTTGAGATTGAATACAAAAAACAGAGTTGTAAGGGGCCAACAAAAACTCTACATTTTAAGAGGGCTAACTTTAATGGGCTACGGGCAGCAATACTACAGATAGACTGGGACAAAGAACTTACAGGGAAAAATACTGAAAATAAATGGACAACATTCAAATCCTTATTAAATAAACATACTCATTGGCATGTACCATGTGGAAATAAAATGAATAGGAGTAAATCATATGCCATGTGGCTTAACAATGACTTAAAGATCATGACTATGTGACTTTATGTGACTTTATGTAAGGAAATCAACAAGGCTTGCAAAAGGGCTATTAGACTGGCTAAAATAGAAAATGAGAAGTCAGTTACAATGAAAAGTAAGGGGGTTGAGGTTGAGGAGGGGTTTGAGGATGGGGGAGTTAAGGATGACGATGGGGGGTTGAGGAGAGAGGTTGAGGAGGGGGATTGAGGAGGGAGGTTGAGAATGAGGGGGGGGGGGAAGAGACACAGGGAAGGGAGAGGGGGGGGGGAGAGACACAGGGAAGGGAGAGGGGGGAGAGGCACAGGGAAGGGAGAGGGGGAAGAGACACAGGGAAGGGAGAGGGGAGAAGAGACACGGGAGAGAGAGGGGGACACAAGAGGGACACAGGGGGCAGCACATTTCCCACCCTCGGCTTATACTCGAGTCACTCATTTTACCCAGTATTTTGTGATAAAATAGGTGCCACGTCTTATACTCGGGTCGGCTTATACTCGAGTATAGTGATGTCGCGAACCTAACATTTTCGGTTCGCGAACCGCGAACGCGAACCTCCGCAAATGCGAACCGCCATAGACTTCAATGGGCAGGCGAATTTTAAAACCCACAGGGACTCTTTCTGGCCACAATAGTGATGGGAAAGTTGTTTCAAGGGGTCTAACAACTGGACTGTGGCATGCCTGAGGGGGATCCATGGAAAAACTCCCACGGAAAATTACATAGTTGATACAGAGTCTGGTTTTAAGCCATAAAGGGCATAAATTACCTAACATTCCTAAATTGTTTGGAATAACGTGCTTTAAAACATCAGGTATGATGTTGTATCGATCAGGTAGTGTAAGGGTTACACCTTACATGACTGGGGGTCTATAGGTGACATTAGTACTGACCTTTATCTGACTGGGTGTCTATAGAGTGACATTAGTACTGACCTTTATACGACTGGGGGTCTATAGGTGACATTAGTACTGACCTTTATCTGACTGGGTGTCTATAGAGGGACATTAGTAATGACCTTTATATGACTGGGGGTCTATAGAGGGACATTAGTACTGACCTTTATCTGACTGGGTGTCTATAGAGGGACATTAGTAATGACCTTTATCTGACTGGGTGTCTATAGAGGGACATTAGTACTGACCTTTATCTGACTGGGGGTCTATAGGTGACATTAGTACTGACCTTTATCTGACTGGGTGTCTATAGAGGGACATTAGTAATGACCTTTATCTGACTGGGTGTCTATAGAGGGACATTAGTACTGACCTTTAGCTGACTGGGTGTCTATAGAGGGACATTAGTACTGACCTTTAGCTGACTGGGTGTCTATAGAGGGACATTAGTACTGACCTTTATCTGACTGGGTGTCTATAGAGTGACATTAGTACTGACCTTTATATGACTGGGGGTCTATAGAGGGACATTAGTACTGACCTTTATCTGACTGGGTGTCTATAGAGGGACATTAGTAATGTCCTTTATCTGACTGGGTGTCTATAGAGGGACATTAGTACTGACCTTTAGCTGACTGGGTGTCTATAGAGGGACATTAGTAATGACCTTTATATGACTAGGTGTCTATAGAGGGACATTAGTACTGACCTTTAGCTAACTGGGTGTCTATAGAGGGACATTAGTACTGACCTTTATCTGACTGGGTGTCTATAGAGTGACATTAGTACTGACCTTTATATGACTTGGGGTCTATAGAGGGACATTAGTACTGACCTTTATCTGACTGGGTGTCTATAGAGGGACATTAGTAATGACCTTTATTTGACTGGGTGTCTATAGAGGGACATTAGTACTGACCTTTAGCTGACTGGGTGTCTATAGAGGGACATTAGTACTGACCTTTATCTGACTGGGTGTCTATAGAGTGACATTAGTACTGACCTTTATATGACTAGGGGTCTATAGAGGGACATTAGTACTGACCTTTATCTGACTGGGTGTCTATAGAGGGACATTAGTAATGACCTTTATATGACTGGTGGTCTATAGAGGGACATTAGTAATGACCTTTATATGACTGGGGGTCTATAGAGGGACATTAGTACTGACCTTTATCTGACTGGGTGTCTATAGAGTGACATTAGTCCTGACCTCCTGCTGCAGTATTATTACTCCCAGTACTCCCAGGCTTGCTACTATTAGATATAATAACCTCAGTTTCGTTTCCTTATCTGTTGGTAACATCAAAATATGATTATTAAATATTTCATATTTGTTTGTTTTTCTTTCCCAAAGTGAACCCCTTTGTGTGTGTCCCACAGATGTGGCGTTTCCGCTCTGCGTATGTTGGATTTGCACCGCTCAAAAAGTATGAAAAGAGATCCCCCCCCTTGAAGCCCATTAATGACATCATCAGTAAATTGTATGTAACAGATTCCAGTGTTTAGGGTTTATGACCCAATACTGCGATCATATCACTTATGACAAAAATCTGTATTTGTCGTATTATTCAGACGCGCGTGCATCTTTGTGTTACATTTCCTGATACTTTTATTATCTTGATCTTTATATATTTACTAGCGACTTGCCCATCAAAAAATGGTGGCAATAAGATTGTAAGGCAGGTAATGGTTTGGACGAGACATTCATTTTGTTGGCGGTCGGAGATCCTTCGGCGCTCATTGCGAGGCTGTTGGTTGTATTTTTTTTCTGATAGGCGCTTTTGCTGTTATTCTTTTGTCGGCGGTGATGTGTTTTTTGCGCTTATTGCAAGGCTTTGTATGCTATGAGCAGCGTTGGCGCTCGTTGTGAGGCGCACAGTGAATGGCTTTTATGTTTAATGTGATAATGTTTTTTTTGTGTATATGTATTTTTGTATGCTAATGAAATAATTACTAAATGAATATACTTTACCTATTTGTAAGTAATATATGCAGGAAGCATTGTGCTGAAGAGCTGACAATCTGTTTTCATGTTCCTGCAGCATACAATGTAGGTTTTCAGTGCTGTGGAGCTGCTGTGTAAGTGTCAGCAATGTGTGCAGTGTGTAGTGTAAATAGGCTGCGTGCGCGAGTGGAAGCCGTTAGGGTAGCTGGGTACTTCCGCATTGTGTAAGTTAGTGTTGTAAAATGGCGGGGAATGTGTATGTGGTACGCGGGTGTGGATGATTTAGCGTCCTTGTTAATAGTGTATCTTTACCTCGTACGGCTTTTTAGGAAAATCCGTATGTGTTTTGCGTGTTTAGGGTCCTGTAGCCTCGTTTTCTTTTTTTCAAGGGCCATTTTTTCTCTCACTTAGGTGATTTTTGGGTGTCTAAACTCATGAATTTGGACTTAAATGGAGGTGTAACTTCACTTGCAGAGGTCCTCGGTGCCCGCCTTGCTGTGGGTAAGCTTTTTATGTGTTTGTTGTGTGTATTTATTGTGTTTTTAATGTTTTTAAGTGGGTGCGGTTCGGGCGTTAAGGTCGTATTTTTGTGAGCTCGTAATGTTTTTTTTTCTAAGTTCCGTATTTTTGGATGGTAAGTCCGTAAATTTGATGGTGTAAGTCCCGCCTGCGGCTGATTGCAGCCGACGTGGGAGCCTTCGGCGCTCCTTGCCAGCAACTCTGGCCCTCGCTTCGCAAGCTCGCAGCGTTAGCAACAACCCGCCTGCACACAACTATATATGTGATATCTGTAACGTCTTCCCCAGTTGGCACTTGTAAATCGGCTAAGCGACAAAAAAAATGGCGTCCGGAAAACACGACCCCAAACCGCGCAAAACATCGCCAGCCATGTACGACTTTTACCTAGGACCAGACGAGGTACAAAATACACTATTATAAATAATGGAAACTACTGGCGAGCCGCGTAACACATACACAATCGCCGCCATTTTACAACACTAACTTGCAACTAATAAATTACAAATCTAAAATGTCGCGTTGCACGACTATACAAGTGGTTTCCCCTCGTGCACTGCACACATTGCTGACACTTACACCTCGGGTCACCAACAGTCCAAATGTACACTGTAAGCTGCAGGAAAATCAAAACTGATTGTTAGCTCTTCAGGTTATTGATCACTGGATATATTAATTACAAATAGATAAAGTATTTTAGTAATTAATTAATTCATTATTATTAAAAAATATATATATAAAAAAAATACGCTTAATAGCATATTTTACACTGCGGTTACTTTACATACATTAACGCTTCGCACTTCCTAATACATTTGTTCATTCACAATAGTTATTATCGTGCATTAATTTAATAAGTATTAATTAGTAATGGAAAATAAAAATGTAGACTTTACACTACACTAAAATGTTTTACTTTTTACTCTGCAGTTATATATCTGGATTACTGCTCATTGGCTGCCAGCGATAGCACTCTCAAAGCAGTTACAAATCTAAATCACTTTATTATGCTCTGAGACCTGAATACATTTTTTAATTTACACTGCACAAAAAAAATTATATATTTAACACTGTACTTATATATCTGTCTTTGCGATGAGCGCCGAAGATTGATCGTTGCAAAGCACGAAACATGAAGGACACGAGGGAAGAGACTCACAATGAGCGCCAAAGGTCCTCAGAGTACAAAAAGCATCACATTGTGTGGCAAACAGCATTGCCATGGCTTCAAACTTTATTGCCCCATCATTTGTGCCAGGCAAGTCGCTAGTGATATAATATAACATAATGCAATACAATATTATACAGTACACATGGGAGTTGGAACTGGGGGGGGGGGGGGTAAGGGGTAACCCCCCCCAGATTTCTTATCGTATGTATGTATGTATGCGTATAGAAGCTAACAGGGGAGGAGAGAGGGGGAGGAAACACAGGGGAGAGGGAGAGGAAGACACAGGAGAGGGGAGAGGCTGGAGGAAGACACAGTGGAGAGGGGGAGGAAGACACAGGGCAGAGGGGGGAAGAGAAACAGGGTAAGGGAGAGGTGAGGGGAAGAGACACATGGGAGGGGGGAGAGACACAGGAGAGAGTGGGGGGTAGAGACACAGGGGAGAGGGGGGAAGAGACTAATGGGAGGGAGTGGTGAGGAGACACCGGGGAGAGAAAAGGGGGTAAAGACACAGAGGAGGGGGGAAGAAACACAGGGGAAGGGAGAGGGGGTAGAGACACAGGGGAGAGGGGGGTAGAGACACAGGGGAGAAGGGGGAAGAGACACAGATGAGGGGGGAGAGACACAGGGGAGAGGGAAGGGGGGAAAGACACAGGGGAGGGGGGGAAAGAAACACAGGAAGGGAGAGGGGGGTAGAGACACAGGGGAGGGGGGAGTGACACAGGGAAGAGGGAAGGGGGAAAAGACACAGGAGAGGGGGGAAAGAAACACTGGGGAAGGGAGAGGGGGTAGAGACACAGGGGAGAGGGGGGGGGGGAGAGAGACACATGGGAATATAGTATTATTACTATATAATGTGTAAATGTACCGGCTGGGCATGCTCTTGTGCATTATTATTATTATTATTATTATTATTATTACTATATAATGTGTAGATGTACCGGCTGGGCATGCTCTTCTATATTATTATTATTATTATTATTATTATTATTATTACTACTATATAATGTGTAGATGTACCGGCTGGGCATGCTCTTGAGCATTATTATTATTATTGTTATTATTATTATTATTAATATTAGTATATAATGTGTAGATGTACCGGCTGGGCATGCTCTTCTACATTATTATTATTATTACTATATAATGTGTAGATGTACCGGCTGGGCATGCTCTTGTGTTGTATTATTATTATTATTATTATTATTATTATTACTATTATTATTATTATTATTACTATATAATGTGTAGATGTACCGGCTGGGCATGCTCTTCTATATTATTATTATTATTATTATTATTATTATTATTATTATTATTATTATTATTATTACTACTATATAATGTGTAGATGTACCGGCTGGGCATGCTCTTGAGCATTATTATTATTATTGTTATTATTATTATTATTATTAGTATATAATGTGTAGATGTACCGGCTGGGCATGCTCTTCTACATTATTATTATTATTACTATATAATGTGTAGATGTACCGGCTGGGCATGCTCTTGTGTTGTATTATTATTATTATTATTATTATTATTATTATTATTATTACTATATAATGTGTAGATGTACTGGCTGGGCATGCTCTTGTGCATTATTATTATTATTATTATTAGTAGTAGTATTTTACTAATAATAATAATAATAATGCACAAGAGCATGCCCAGCTGGTACATCTACACATTAAATAGTAGTAATAATAATAATAATAATGCACAAGAGTCCTTCAGCACTGCACTGGACACTGAATAAACTTGCCTAGCTATGGTTTTCCCTATTGATGCGGTATCATCCAAACTGTCCCTCCTCTCAGTAAGACTGCAAGTTACTTATGACTCCAAAATGGCTGGTTATATATCTGGATTACTGCTCATTGGCTGCCAGCGATAGCACTCTCAAAGCAGTTACAAATCTAAATCACTTTATTATGCTCTGAGACCTGAATAATTTTTTTAATTTACACTGCACAAAAAAAATTATATATTTAACACTGTACTTATATATCTGTCTTTGCGATGAGCGCCGAAGATTGATCGTTGCAAAGCACGAAACATGAAGGACACGAGGGAAGAGACTCACAATGAGCGCCGAAGGTCCTCAGAGTACAAAAAGCATCACATTGTGTGGCAAACAGCATTGCCATGGCTTCAAACTTTATTGCCCCATCAAGTCGCTAGTGATATAATATAACATAATGCAATACAATATTATACAGTACACATGGGTGTTGGAACTGGGGGGGGGGGGGTAAGGGGTACCCCCCCCCCCCCCAGATTTCTTATCGTATGTATGTATACGTATAGAAGCTAACAGAGGAGGAGAGAGGGGAGGAAACACAGGGGAGAGGGAGAGGAAGACACAGGAGAGGGGAGAGGGGGAGGAAGACACAGTGGAGAGGGGGAGGAAGACACAGGGCAGAGGGGGGAAGAGAAACAGGCTAAGGGAGAGGTGAGGGGAAGAGACACATGGGAGGGGGGAGAGACACAGGAGAGAGTGGGGGGTAGAGACACAGGGGAGAGGGGGGAAGAGACTAATGGGAGGGAGTGGTGAGGAGACACCGGGGAGAGAAAAGGGGGTAAAGACACAGAGGAGGGGGGAAGAAACACAAGGGAAGGGAGAGGGGGTAGAGACACAGGGGAGAGGGGGTAGAGACACAGGGGAGAAGGGGGAAGAGACACAGATGAGGGGGGAGAGACACAGGGGAGAGGGAAGGGGGGAAAGACACAGGGGAGGGGGGAAAGAAACACGGGAAGGGAGAGGGGGGTAGAGACACAGGGGAGGGGGGAGTGACACAGGGAAGAGGGAAGGGGGAAAAGACACAGGAGAGGGGGGAAAGAAACACTGGGGAAGGGAGAGGGGGTAGAGACACAGGGAAGGGTGGGAGAGACACAGGGGAGAGGGGGGGAGAGAGACACATGGGAGGGAGTGGGGGGGAGAGGGGGGGGAGAGAGACACATGGGAGGGAGTGGGGGGGAGACACAGGGGAGGTCTTCTGCTTTATTATTATTCTTATTATTATTACTATATAATGTGTAAATGTACCGGCTGGGCATGCTCTTGAGCATTATTATTATTATTATTATTATTATTATTATTAGTATATAATGTGTAGATGTACCGGCTGTGCATGCTCTTCTACATTATTATTATTATTACTATATAATGTGTAGATGTACCGGCTGGGCATGCTCTTATGTATTATTATTATTATTATTATTATTATTATTACTATATAATGTGTAGATGTACTGGCTGGGCATGCTCTTGTGCATTATTATTATTATTATTATTATTATTATTAGTAGTATTTTACTAATAATAATAATAATGCACAAGAGCATGCCCAGCTGGTACATCTACACATTATATAATAATAATAATTATTATTATTATAATAATAATAATAATAATAATAATAATAATAATAATAATAATAATAATAATAATAATGCATGCCCAGCTGGTACATCTACACATTAAATAGTAGTAATAATAATAATAATAATGCACAAGAGTCCTTCAGCACTGCACTGGACACTGAATAAACTTGCCTAGCTATGGTTTTCCCTATTGATGCAGTATCATCCAAACTGTCCCTCCTCTCAGTAAGACTGCAAGTTACTTATGACTCCAAAATGGCTGCTGTCCATGAGGTAGAAGGGTGTGGAAGGGAGTGTATGCTGCTGATTGGCTGGAATGTGTCTGCTGACTGTGACATGCAGGGTCAAAGTTTGCTCAATGATAAAGTATTGGGGGCGGGTCGAATCTCGCATATGTTCGCAGTTCGCCGCGAAGGCGAACATGCTATGTTCGCCGAAAAAAGTCCGCCGGCGACATCTCTACTCGAGTATATACGGTACTTTCTGCGTTAACCAATTATTCAGCAAAGGTAGTTAAAGTGATTTACTCCTGTTACTTTTTATCCCACTTGGTATATAGTGATAAGTATGTATGTTTAGTAGGGATTTAAATGATGTCCATTTAGGTTCAGTGTTTTTACCTATCAGTACTCTGTCCCAGTCTATACGTTGTATTGCTGCCCTTAGACCGTTAAAATCTTCCCTTTTAAAATTAAGAGTGTTTGTTGGCCCCTTAAAATTTTGTTTTGATAATTGAATCTCAAATAAGACTGTGTAGTGATTACTGTTTCCCAAAGGTTGCCCTATTTCAACATTTGATACTATATCAATATTATTTGTGATGACTAAATCTAAGATAGCTTCAATTCTAGTAGGCTCTTGTATAACCTGGGCTAGATAATGATCCCTGAGTGTACTCAGGAACCTTCTCCCCTTATCTGAACTGCGGGTCTCATTTATCCAGTTTATTTCAGGGTAATTAAAATCTCCCATTATTACAACTTGCCCATTTCCAATCGGTAACAATAAATGTATTTCCTCACTTTCAGCTATATTTGGAGGTTTATAGCATACTCCTACTAATATTCTTTTGAAATTTGCTGCTCTGCTATTTAACTCTACCCACAAACAATCAACATTACCGCTGGTTCCAGCATAAATATCTTCTCTGACTATAGGCTTAAATTCAGGTTTAACATACAGACAAATCCCTCATCTTTTACCATTGCCCCTATCTTTCCTAAATAGGTTATAACCATACAGATTAATAGTCCAGTCATGAGATTCATGCCAGACACGTTTCAGTAATGCCTATTAAATCCCATTTTTCATTAATTGCTAATAATTCTAACTCTCCCATTTTTCCTGGCAAGCTTCTGGCATTAGCAAGCATACATCTTATGTTATGAGTTTGTAGTTTGGTGGTGCCTGCCACTATACTATACTAGTAATACCTCCCTATTTACTATAATACCCATCCCCCACCTCCTCCCCTATGAGTTGCTAATTAATTCCTTATACCCTCTACACTTTTTACCCCAATACTTATATCTAGCCCCTCCCCCCACCTACTAGTTTAAAAACTCCTCCAGCCTATCTACCATCCTATCCCCTAGCACAAAAGCTCCCTCACCATTAAGTGGCAATCCATGCCTGCTGTAAAGATTGTACCAAAGTGTGAAGTCAGCCCAGTGCTCTAAAAACCCAAACCCCTCCTTAGGTCACCACATCTTTAGCTACGCATTAACCTCCCTAAGTTCCTTCTGCCTCCCTGGGCTAGCACGTGGCACTGGTAGTAAAATACTACCTTGGAGGTCCTTGCCTTCAGCTTATTACCTAGTTCTCTAAAATCATTCTTTAGGACACTCCATCTTCCACTAACTTTGTCATTGGTACCAATATGTACCAAGACCGCTGGTTCCAGCCCCTTCCAATAATTTGTCTACCCGATCACAACATGCTGAACCTGAGCACCTGGGAGACAGCAAACTGTTTGATTGCTGGGATCTGGGTGACAAATAACCCTGTCTACCTTCCTAATAATAGAGTCCCCTACCACCAAAACCTGTCTGTTGCTCTGCCTATTCTGGGCTCACACTTCTCCAGTAGAACTGTAGAAAGCACTCAATGGGTCTCATGGGCCCATGCACATGCACCATCTACAGGACACATTTAGCAATGTTATCGTAGTTTATGTTTTCTAGATGTAATCATCAATGCTCACTCTCTCTCTCATTCTTCAGCAATAAGATCACAGGTCTGTTAAAGTGTCTTCAACTAGAATTGAGAACAAACTTTGATCCCATTGCTGAAGAATGTTGTACTGCAGATTAAGTGATGTGCATTTTTACCCATGGGACCGTTGCCATGGGATCAAAGTTTGATTTCAATTGTGTTAACCCTTTCATGTCTGGTGGCCCTGTATGAGGAAGTCCAGGTGACCTAATATCTCCTCAGTCTTGTACAGCCGCTACTAGAGCCACATCACCTGAACTTCACCTGGAGGTGCATCTAGAAGTCCGGGGGAGGAGGGAGGTCATCTAGAGAAGAGGGGCAGGCTGGGAAATCAGGATCTGGGATAAATAAAAGCAAATGAAAAGGTTAAAAACAAAAAAAGGAGAGGAGTATCGGTCACAAAAAGTGATAAGGTGGATGAGAAAACATTTTAGAGATGAAAGAGCGAGAGGTAATAGAGGGAAAGAAGAAATGGGGAGAAAAAGAGGATAGTGCGAAATGAGAGATAGAGTGAAAGGGAAGTCAAAGAGGAGAGAAAGATTGATGAGGAGGAATGAGGAGACATTAGAGAGAGAAAGAAATGGAGAGACAGCAATGTCATAAAGAAAGAGGAGAGAAAGAGAGGATAGAGAGAATGAGGAGGACATTGAGAGAGAAAGGAACCAGGGAGAGAGGGAAGATAGAGGAGACAAAGAGGGCATAGAGAGAATGAGGATAGAGGGAGAGAGAGCAAGAGAAACCTGGGGGGGGGGGCAAGGATGGGCTAGAGAGAATGAGGAAGAGATAGAGAGAGCATAAAGAACTGGGTTGGGGGAGTAGAGAGAGAGAGAAATGAGAGACAGAATAGAGTGAGCAGACAGAGATAAGGAGGAGATAAAGTGGGGATAGAGAATGAGGAGCCAGGGAGAAAATGAGATAGAGAAAAGTAAGTAAGGAGAATGCAGGAAAAAGAAAGACAGGGTGAGAGTTGTAACATGGAAGGAGAACAAAGTAATAGAAAAAATCAAAAGACAGGAGAGAAAAGAGTAAGGAATATCTACATGTATTATATCTCCTGGCACGTTCTATGTCTCATGAGAGGTGCTGACGCACTACAATTCCACACACTCAATGAAGCAAATATGCATGCATGATCTACCAGGCCTTGCATAATTTCATTTACCTACTACCATAATACCTATTGATATTTCTCAACTGGATAACTGGTCAAACAAGAGATACTGGTAAACTGCAAAAGATACTAGAGAACAAAAGGTGTTTGTTTTGTCCTTCCAACTGTCCAACTTGTCACCAACTACAACTGGAGACTGTTGGTCTCTCATTCATTATTTCCTTCTCTCTTGCAAAAAGGTTGTGAAAGAGCTGGTTTCCAAGCTACGGATCTCACGTGTGTTGTTCTCATCAATTTTAAGTCCCATGAGCAAAAACACACATGCACCATCTACATCAATTCCAATGGTTCTATGGGCAAAAGTGCACCATCTACAGGAGTGGTAATGTAGTGGGAATAGAGTTTATGTTCTCTAGTTTATGTTCTCAATTTTAAGTCCCATGAGCAAAATCTCATAAACACCCACTACATTACCATGCATTTTCGCCCATGGGATCATTGGAGTACTCGCCCATGAGCCATATTTTATTATATATATATATATATGGTCATCACCTTTTATGGTCATGACTATATATATATATATATATATATATATATATTAGATAAGCTAAAGCGGTGAATCCCACTTAGCTTACCTAATATATTTCATATTTTATTACCTAATTAGTGAACCATGGATGCTTCAATATATGATGAACATCTGGTCTTCCATTAGGATCTATGTTGAGCATGGAAGAAATGAGATCTCTGCAAGAGTCACTGATTGATACAGAAGATGGGAATTCTACTGGCCGCTTTTGGTATTCTAAGAACTTTCTGAGGTCACTGTCATCATATGGCATGAAACCAGTTACCATAACGTAAAGGATGATGCCTAAACTCCATATATCGGCTTTTATGGCATCATATGGGCTCCCTTGGAGGATTTCAGGGGCTGCATAAGCAGGTGTCCCACAAAAGGTTGAGCTTAGGGTATTCCCTTTTAAGGATACCCCAAATCCAAAGTCGGCTAGCTTCGGAATATTATCTGAGGTCATCAGGATATTCTCACATTTAAGGTCTCTGTGAGCAATTCCTTTATCATGACAGTATTTCAGGCCTTCCACAATTTGCCTAAAAAGGATCATGCCTTCATTTTCTGAGAAATGGTCAATGGAATCCAGCTTCTCATAAAGGTCAGACTGGGCCATTTCCATAACGAGGAAGAATTTTCCATCAGATGATTCCATGATTTCCATAAGTTTTGTAACATTTGGGTGGGAGCATTGAGTTAATATGGATATCTCCCGTGGAAGGAATTTATTTATATAATCAGAAGGACACTGTTTTTTATCAATTACTTTTATGGCAACTGTCATGGAAAGTTTTTGAGAAAAGGCCTCTATTACTCTTGAATAAGCTCCTTTCCCTAAAACTTTTCCAAGTTTATATGTGGCAAGCGATACTTGCTCCATTGTTGTGTGAATCAGGTCTTTGTTGTGAGTGGTTCAGGCCTAGTAAAATCAGTATATATACCATAATAGAAAAACATAATGTTCTGTATTGTTCTGGGACATCCAAATATGGTACTTGTTCTTGTTCTAGGACATGCAAATATGGTAAGGATATGTACTGTTCTGTTCTTGTTCTAGGGACATCCAAATATGGTAAGGATTGTTCTGTTCTGGGACATCCAAATATGGTAAGGATTGTTCTGTTCTTGGACATCCAAATATGGTTCTTGTTCTTGTTCTAGGGACATCCAAATATGGTAAGGATTGTTCTGTTCTGGGACATCCAAATATGGTAAGGATGGTTCGGTTCTGGGACATTGCCTTTAATAGGCTTACACCTGCAGGTTCAATTAGTCGCTTAGCTATGTCCCAGAACCGAACCATCCTTACCATATTTGGATGTCCCAGAACAGAACAATCCTTACCATATTTGGATGTCCCTAGAACAAGAACAACTCACTCTGCTAGGCCAAACAGATCCTAATTGCCGGGGCCACATCCATCTCTCTGTGTGTGCCTTTAATAGGCTTACAACACCTGCAGGTTCAATTAGTCGCTTAGCTCACACAGAGAGATGGATGTGGCCCCGGCAATTAGGATCTGTTTGGCCTAGCAGAGTGAGGCCAGAGCCTCACTACAAGCTAAGAAGGACGCTTGTATGAATCTGCCAGTGAGAGGGAAGGCTGTTAATTTTCGGGTCTCAATTTCTGCTATCAGCAGACAAAAGCACTGCCTTCCCTCTCACTGACAGATGCATACAAGCGTCTTGACATCCAGTCTCTCTCTCAGCTGTAATTGGTGCTATCCCAGCGATTGGAACAGAGGATACATTACAGCTGAGAGAGAGACTGGATGTCAAGACGCTTGTATGCATCTGTCAGTGAGAGGGAAGGCAGTGCTTTTGTCTGCTGATAGCAGAAATTGAGACCCGAAAATTAACAGCCTTCCCTCTCACTGGCAGATGCATACAAGCGTCCTTCTTAGCTTGTAGTGAGGCTCTGGCCTCACTCTGCTAGGCCAAACAGATCCTAATTGCCGGGGCCACATCCATCTCTCTGTGTGTGCCTTTAATAGGCTCCTCTGTAATAACTGCTGTGGAAAACAGTCTCCTCTGTAAAGGCCCTTTTTCCTCTGCAGCAAACAGTCTCCTCTGTTAATTTTCGGGTCTCAATTTCTGCTATCAGCAGACAAAAGCACTGAGGAGACTGTTTGCTGCAGAGGAAAAAGGGTCTTTACAGAGGAGACTGTTTGCTGCATGGATTTGGTCACAGCAGTTATTACAGAGCAGACTGATTGGTGCTATCCCAGCGATTGGAACAGAGGATACATTACAGCTGAGAGAGAGACTGGATGTCAAGGCACCATTACAGTCTGATAACCCCAGGGAGAAGTCTGTAAAGTTAACAGATTTGTAGCCTTCACCAAAAGAGGGTGTCAAGGGCCCCTGGAGGTTGGGGTATCTGGAGAGTAAAGCGGGCCAGAACCACACCCTATCGTATGAAATTGAAAGACGACTGTCTGCAGAGAAAGGACGTTGTAAACTATTGAATATGGACTATTCCAAGACTCTATGTTTTTACTTAAAGGCAGAGAAGCAACTTCAGGGCTAGCAAGGGTGTTCCTGATGTTATGCCAGTGCGTTTAAGTAGATGTTTATTTCATGCTGAAAATAAGCTATTTTTGTTTATGTTTGAAAACTTTTTATTAAAAGAGATAAAAACCACTTTGGGACTCGATTTGTTTATATGAAGTCACAGAAGAAACCAGTAGCCACAGGCTACATTGTCACAATTCATATGCCAGTATGTACACTGAGTGAGGATGGACTGACTCATAATTATCATTATTGTCTACAAAAATTCATTGGAAAAAATTGACTACTATAAAGATATGTTACCTGTTTATACAAATATATTATTTTATATTCTTTATTTTTTCCAATGAATTTTTGTAGACAATAATGATAATTATGAGTCAGTCCAGTGGCAACCTCACTCAGCCACACCCCTCTCACCTGGGCACAATTAGTGACCTCTGCAATTAATCAGCCTTTACTTGCAAAAAGTAAAATCCACTTGAGTGGCCAGAAGAAAGCCATTACATTCAGCAAAAAACAAAATTACACGTTTTGAGTTTGCAAAAAGGCATGTGGAAGACTCCCAAAATGTATGGAGGAAGGTGCTCTGGTCTGATGAGACTAAAATTTAACTTTTCGGCCATCAAAGAAAACGCTGTCTGGCGCAAACCCAACATATCACATCACCTAAAGAAGGCCATCCCCACAGTGAAACATAATGGTGGCAGCATCATGCTGTAGAGATGTTTTTCAGCAGCCAGGACTGGGAAACTGGTCAGAGTTGAGGGAAAGATGGATGGTGCTAAACACAGGGATATTCTTGAGCAAAACCTGTACAACTGTGCGTGATTTGAGGCTAGGACAGAGGTTCACCTTCCAACAGGTCAATGACCCCCAACACACTTTTTTAAGCAACACTTGAGTGGTTTAAGGGGAAACATGTAAATGTTTGGAATGGCCGAGTCAAAGCCCAGATCTCAATCCAATAGAACATCTGTGGTCAGACTTAAAGATTGCTGTTCACAAGCGCAAACCATCCAACTTGAAGGAGCTGGAGTAGTTTTGCAAGGAGGAATAGGCAAAAATCCCAGTGGTAAGATGTGGCAAGCTCATAGAGTCTTATCCAAAGCGACTTGGAGCTCTGATTGCTGCAAAAGGTGGCTCTACAAAGTATTGACTTTAGGGGGGTGAATAGTTATGCACATTTACTTTTTTTGTTATTTTGTCCTATTTGCTGTTTGCTTCACAATAATAAAAAAAAACATCTTCAAAGTTGCAGGCATGTTTTGTAAATTAAATGATGCAAATCCTTAAACAATCCATGTTAATTCCAGGTTGTGAGGCAACAAAACACGAAAAATGCCGGGGGGGTGAATACTTTTGCAAGGCACTGTAGATACATCAAAGTGGAAGGTGTAGACAGAAAAGCACATCAGGCATGTTTTGTAAATTAAATGATGCAAATCTTTAAACAATCCATGTTAATTCCAGGTTGTGAGGCAACAAAACACAAAAAATGGCAAGGGGGGGGGGGGGGGTAAATACTTTTGCAAGGCACTGTAGATACATAAAAGTGGAAGGTGTAGACAGAAAAGCACATCAGGCAGGTAAATTCATTGTTAAACCATTTTATTTATAGATTGTTTTATTGTTGACTACACATATTTCTTTAACTAACAAGTGGTAAACTAGATACACACATCCCTCTACATGTCTATTAAACAGGTTCTTTAAACTTTACTGACATATAAGATAAATTCTCTCATGTATGTTTCTCAGGAGCCTGCTTACCACCCTAAAATGCACAAATGGTTTCTATCTTGTATGAGTTATCTGATGTTGTATAAGGTTTGAACTACTGGTAAAACATTTTCCACACTCACTACACAAATATGGCTTCTCCTCTCTATGAATGCTCTGATGAGAATCAAGACTTGATTTCATTCTAAAACGTTTCCCACACTCAGAACATGTAATTTTTTTCTCTCCTGTGTGAACGCTTTGTAGTTGTACTCGAGTTACATTGTTACTAAAACCTTTCCCACAATCCAAACACACAAATGGTCTCACTCCTGTATGAAATCTCTGATGCCTTATGAGATCACACTGTTGCCTAAAACATTTATCACACTCAGTACATATATATGGTTTGTCTCCTGTATGCAATTTTACATGTCTTTTTAGGCATGATTTGCTGCTAAAACTTTTCTCACATTCAGAACATGTATTTTTTTTTCTAAATGGCATATTTTACGGCATAAAAGAGCTGATTTTGATGTGTAAGATTTCCCACAATCTTCACATGTATATGGTTTCTCTCCTGTATGTATACAAATATGTTGGATAAGGTCAGATTTCTGAGTCAATATTTTATCACATTCAGAACATGCAAACGGTTTATCCTCTGTATGTACATGCTTATCTCAGATAAGATAAGATTTCCAATTAAATATTTTCCCACATTCTGAACAAGCAAATTGTGTATCCCCTGTTTGAACTCCCTGATGATTGAGAAGAAAAGCCTTGCTAACAAAATATTTCACACATTCATAACATGTAAATGGTTTATCCCCTGAATGGAGATTCATATGTTGGATAAGATTAAACTTCCTACTAAATCTTTTCTCACATTCAGTACATGCAAATGGTTTATCCCCTCCATGTAGATTCATATATCGGGCAAGATGAGACTTCCTACTAAATATTTTCTCACATTCAGTACATGCAAATGTTTCATCCCCTCTATGTAGATTCTTATGTCGGATAAGGTTAGGTTTCATTGTAAATCTTTTCTCACATTCATAACATGCAAATTGTTTATCCCCTGTATGTAGTTTCTTATGTCTGATAAGGCCAGATTTCCTACTAAATATTTTCTCACATTCAGAACATGCAAATGGCTTCTCCCCTGTATGAACTCGCTGATGTTGAAGAGAAGACTTGTTAACAAAATATTTCCCACATTCAGAACATTCTTCTTTTATTTTTTGAGACTTCTGCTGAGTGTGACTCTGTGATTTTAGTCTATTGTTCTTAAACTGAACAGAAATGGTTTGGTGAAGTTCTGTGGTAGTTTCAGTCCTACATTTCTTTGTATAAGACACTGTGTTGTAATGTTGTTCAGAAGTATTCTGTCTCATGGATCAGTCTGTACAAGGAAATATAAGGAACATACAGACATTTATTGAAGGACCACTGAAGTGTCATATGTACAATAAACATTCATGTAAAACTTGTCTTTATAGTTTGCAGTATATGTTTTATAAAACTTAAAATAAATAAGCGTAAGCTTTTTACTTTTTATATATTTGTAATCAATGTTGCTTTAAAGACAGTAGACATTTTTTTTATTTTGTTCCTAACAGGATTAGTCACCTTGGAGGAAAGGGGCAAAATTATGGATAATAGATCTAAGTAGAAGAATATGTACCAGCACGATAACCTGCCAAATCAAATGACTGGGAGATCCTTCAAAATTGCATGTGAAGATTTTTCAAAACTACAGTAGCCCTTTGATATAGAACAATAGTTTGCTTGATCAATATATATATACTAGCGACTTGCCTGTCAAAAAATGATGGCAAGATCAAGTTTTTTCCCAAACATTTCTCTCTCCCATGTCTCTTTCCCTCCCCCCTCCTGTCTCTCTTTGCCCTCTCTCTCCCTTCCTTGTCTTTCTTTGCCCCCTCTCTCCCTCCCTTGTCTCTCTTTTCCCCGTCTCTCCCTCCCCTGTCTCTCTTTGCCCCCTCTCTACCTCCCCTGTCTCTCTTTGTCCCCTCTCCCTCCCCGTCTCTCTTTGCCTCCTCTCCCTCCCCGTCTCTCTTTGCACCATCTCCCTCCCCTGTCTCTCTTTGCCCCCTCTCTTCCTTTCCTGTCTCTCTTTGCCCCCTCTCTCCCTTCCCTGTCTCTCATTGCCCCTCTATATCTCCCCTGTCTCTCTTTGCCCCCTCTATCCATCCCCGTGTCTTTTTTCCCCACTCTATCCCTCCCCTGTCACTCTTTGCCCCGCCATCCCTCCCCTGTCTCTCTTTGCCCCCTCTATCCCTCCCCTGTCACTCTTTGCCCCCTCTATCCCTCCCCTGTCACTCTTTGCACCCTCTATCCCTCCCCTGTCTCTATTTGCCCCCTCTATCACTCCCCTGTCTCTCTTTGCCCCCTCTATCACTCTCATGTCTTATTCCCCTCATCTCCCTCCCCTGTGTCTCTTCCCCCTCTACCTCCCCTGTGTCTCTCCCCCCTCTGTCTCTCTTTGCCCCCTTCTCCCTCCCCTGCGTCTCTATGCCCCCCCTGTGTCTCTATGCCCCCTCCCCCCCCCGCCCTGTGTCTCACCCCCCGCCCTGTGTCTCACCCACCTCTCCTGGCTCCCTTCCCCCATCCTGTCCCTCCCTTCCCCCATCCTGTCTCCCTCCTGCTGTGGGCCGCTGGGGAGCTTCAGTGGGGCAGGGGGAGCCGTGCAGGCTCCCGGGGTGCTGTGGGCCGCTGGGGAGCATCGGTGCGGCAGGAAGGGCCGCGGCTCGCGTAGGCCCTCGCGTAGAGGGCCTTAGTTGCTGGGATGGAGCGCCTTCGGCGCTCCATCCCAGCAGCTGAGGTCCTTGCCCGCAGCCCTCGCGGCTCACGCTCCATGCCAGCAACCAAGGCCCTCGCTTTGCTAGGGCCTCAGTTGCTGGGATAGAGCGCCTTCGGCGCTCCATCCCAGCAACTGAGGCCCTTGGCCACAACCCTCGCTATGCGAGGGCCGCGGCTCGCTGCGTGAGCCCGCAAGCGTGAGCAGCGGCACGTACGCTAACAACTATATATATGATATATATATATACATATATATAATCTAAAATGAGCACCATCTTAATAGAGGTAAATAAAAAAAAGTATGACAATGTCACTTTAATGATGTACAGTTACAGGTAGTTATGCCTTAAAACATAGAAAGTCAGATTTGATGTCTGGCTCTGAGCATGCCCAGTTTTTCTGCAGCAGACTTGACTGAATAATAAAGAAGTACCAGGGAATAATCATTATATTTCTACAAACCTTAATTAATATATAATATTAGATGGTTCTGTGTGCATAGTCGGAAAGGCTGACTGACAGGTAAAAAAGTTAAATGTTTATGTTAGTATACTGTAAAAAAAATGCAGAAAATAAAGAATCCTTCTAATATTTGGCTAAAAACGAATTAAAATGGCCATTTACAATATTACAAATAGAAAGTATATTTCAACATGTATACTATAAAGCTTTTCATAAAATATAAGTAAATATTTAATAGATTTTTAGGTAAAAATTAGCATGTGATTATAGATTTATTTTTACCTGGTGGGCAGCATGAAGGTGTAGCTGGTGGGTATATAGTTCTACAGGGTTTGTTTGTGTGTTGTTTACGAGTTCTTTGCTTATCAAGAGAGGTGGCGCTTCTAATTAGGTGAGTGGAGTGTGCACCTAAATCGAGCTAGGGAGAACACTGTTGTGGATGGTGCCCACTCAGGGTGTAGTCTAGTTTTGCTTACTCATGCCATCACACAGGAAACATCTTGAACATATCAGCTTGTACTCATCTCTAATTGCCTGGGACGTAGGAGTGATGATGGCATCGTCAATAGTGAGAGATATTCGAAGACTGGAAGCTGTAGTAGAGGGTGAAAAGGTTATTAGTTCAGACGTTAACATGTTTAGTTAGAGTTTGCAGGAACAGGAGAATATACTTTTGAGGCAGTTATGAATGTGCAAAAAGAAAGACGTATAGATCTGGGGCTGAGAGGTAGATAAGTGTTATCTGTATATAGTTGATAGTGAAACCAAAACATTTTGAGGGTACCACGGAGGGATGAATAGATGGAGAATAGGAGGGGACACTCTAAATACTCTTTTCATGTTTAATCAGTCAACTCCTAATATCATACAGGGATAGGAAAATATATAATAGCAAAACTCTGCATACAGAGAAATGGTCAAACATTTTGTCTATACAGTAAGAACCTCAATTAACACCTACTTGCAATAGAATGTATATTATGTTAGCATTTATTGATTTTGCAGCTTGTGAAAGTGAAATGGATTGTCCAATTTATGCTATAGATGATGTGGAGAATGAGGAACTTTCTTCCATATGTGTTGGTCTTGCAGACATGCTCAAACAATGTATTAATAAGATTCTACATATACATATTTCTCCGCTGGGCTGATTACCCAATTTACTAAGCAAGTGCATATTTCCATTTTGTCTACTAATGTGCTTCTTGCCGTTTTTTAATAGGGTGTTTGGAATCCTTTCTTCTTATGATATGGCCAAAATATTTGAGGTTTAGTCTCATAATCATATCTTCCAGTGAACAGTTTGGCTTGATTATCTGTAATATCGATTGATTGGATCTTCTTGCAGTCCAAAGAACTCTTGTCAGTTTTCTTCACACAATTCAAAGGGGTCAATTCTACAGCACTCGGCCTTCTTTATGGTCCAGCCCTAAAATTTAACTGGGAATACCATAGCTTTAGCTATGCGGACCTTTGTTGGTAGTGAAATATTTTTACTTTTTAATAGCTAGTCCAAACTTGCCATACTTTTTCTCCACAGAAACAAACATATTTTAATGTCATGGCTGTAGTCATCAGCTGCAAAGGCCCACATCTCTTTAAGAATTTGGCACATTTTTTGTGTGATCTAAACAGTGAAAGGCTTTAGAATAAAGCAGAGATACATGTTTTTCGGAACTCTTTTGCTTTCTCTATTATCCAGCGGACACTAGAATTTGATCATTTGTGCCTCTGCAAAACCCAGCTTGCACATTTGCCAATTCTCTATCCATATATTTTTGCAGTTTAGCTTGCACGATCTTAAGTATTACATTGCAGGCATGTGAAATTAGTGTAACTGTTCGATAATTGGGCCACTCTTTGACACTACCTTTTTTGGGATTGGTATATAGACGGACCTTTTCCAGTCCAATGGCCACTGTTGAGTTTTCCAAATTTATTGGCAACATTTTCATAACATATTCGTATATGATTTTGAACAGTTAAGCTGGGATTCCATCAACTCCTGCAGCCTTGTTATCAGCAAGGCTTCATAGGGCCCATATCAGTTTACTCTCCAAGCTGCCTGACTCCAGTTCATTGGGCAAACTATTGAGGTTATCACTGCTGTTAAGATCTGTATAGATTTTCCTGACAACTCTTCTTTATCTGATCTGCTTCTGTTAAATCTGTACGACTTTTGTCTTTTATCACCCCCATTTTAGCAGGTTCCCTTGAAATCCCCAATTTTCTTGAAGAGATTGCTTGACTTTCTTATTCTGTATCTTCTTTTATCTCTTCACATCACTCGTTATAAAGCGTCCCCTAGTCTCTTCTTGCCATGCTCCGCAATTCTACATTCAGCTGGAGAAATATTTAAAATTTTCTTCTTTCCTGGGCTGTTTCTTATCAGGCAGCTAGTTTTTCTTTTTAGTCTTCTTTCTTTTGGGGATATTCTATGTTGCTGTTTTCAGGACAATATCACAGGTTTTCACCAGGTATATCATAATGCGAGTAGCTACTAGGTCAGAATAATGCAGTTTCAACACTACTCTGCAAATCTCTCCAAAATTAACTTATCACTCTATGATCTTGATCAGTAGACAGTCTCATGAAGAAGCCCCACTTAATAAAATCTGATTATCTACACTGCCTAATATCACAAATCCGAAATACTGCCATCCTCTTCTTTATCTACTTCAAATATTCTCTGCTGAGCAAAAAGCAGAATCCATTTCCACATCTGCCAAGTATGTTAACCTGCTCCAACTGAAAATCAGGAGTATCACTGAGAATAATGTTATATAAACTCAAGATAACACACTTATATAAAACTTTATTGTCATTCAGGCTTTACCACTGTTGTAGTACCTAGCCCTAGAAATGCCATATGATTGTTCAACTTTGTTCTTGAGCTTGGTTTGGTAGGAGAAGTGGACTTTTAGAAACATTCCATAACAGACAAACAAGGCCCATTCAGGCAGATCTTTCTCCATCATTATAAAATGTGTACTTATAAATGTATAGAAAGTAAATACATTTTTGTTATGGCCCACTAAGCTGACTTACCAGACTTATTGCCCTCTGTATTATATTTTTTTCATTAATAGCAACATAAATAGAGAGTATTCCCCTGGCCTTCATACCAATAAAAAAACAGTACTAGGGAATACTCGAAGGATATGGTCTAACTTTTCAACCAACCTAAAAAACCTTATTAACTGATCCCTACTCCGTTACATGTTCTTTCATCACAAGCTCATAAAACACGTACTGAAGCAACAACCCTTTCAGTCATTGCAGCCTTGAAACTACCACATGCCATCACTATTTCTCAAATCCCATTTTGCATCATATGGAAAAGACAAGGTATGACAGGACCACATTTGAGACTCTTGTTTACTCTTGATAGATGACTATGTTTTTTTACCTTGTGTATTATGTGTTCTCTCTGCCCTACTTTCTATAATGTACTGTGGTGAATGGGTCAGGTAGCAACTGGTTAACTAAAATGTACCCAGCACTGTATAATCCAGGTAGTAGGCCACACAAGGTAGATAGCCTCGAAAATATAGGATATGTCTCAATGATTAGTGGCATCTGGTAGATCTGGGAGATGCCCTTGTAGGGAAGTTACCCCATTATGGCCTTACCTAAGCAACTAGGTTCAAACAAGCTGTAATGCCTCTTGGTCAGGTTCACTCAGTAAAAAAAGGAATATGCTTTCATTGGGATGCATATAAGCTTAAAATAAATATTAATATATAAATATATAAATATGTGAGCTGAGGATCCCCCCCCCCCCACACACACACACACACTATGTGTCACCTATAACTGAGGATGGGGGGAATGCAATGTAATACCTGACTCTCAGGGGTGCTCCCCATTCAACTACTAACAGATAGACTCAAGCCACTTCCAAGAACTGAAGAAGTGATACACTTGCAGGGTCATACGAGTATGTCCAAACACTTAAATTGCTGAAGGAAGGAGAATAGACCAAGAGACAATTTAGGACTTCTTCTGCATTTTCAGATTATGTATATAAGGCACTCTGTGTAACAATAACGTTTTTGTTGACATGAATATAAGTCTTACGCTGTACTCCTTGCAACTCCTGCAGATTGTCCAAGCTTTTGTAAGAGCTTGTGTCAGACAGCATACTCTACCAATTCTCTATATTCTAATTCTTTATGCCGACAAGATGCTCATCATCAAACCAAGGTAGAAACAGGTAAGAGTTATATTTTTGTATTCCTTTATTATTATATAAAAATAAAAGTTCATATAGTCACAGACAAGTATGACCAATAGCAAACATTTATAGTATTTATTACTCACTGTTGCTGGTTTTCATTTCCTTCTCTATAATCTTCTGAAGGCTCCTCATATGAGGCTCTTCTCCACTCTCAATGTTTGAGATAACCACTGAATATGTCCTGTAAGTATATATTGAAGTTCTATCTTAAATGATCACTATACGTTGAAAAAAAGCTATAATGTTTGCAAACAACATCTGATTTAGTAGTGACTCATTTTAAATTACCCTCCTGGAATGTGGTCCTGTCACAGAGGGAAAACTATGTGTTACACATTGAGAAGAAAAACTCCCAGTGTACTAAAATAGAGTTAGGAAGGAGCAGGACAGGTCAGATGTAGGCGAGATACCAGACCCTGAAGTTTACTAATCCCCCTGAAATTGTCAAGAGTGGATGAACACACGAGAAACAGAGATAAAGAGTGTTGATGGGGGAGGAGATCAAACAAGCCTTGATTGCAGAAGAAGAGGTTGGTACTAAACTTGGGGATGTTTTTTTAGGTTTTCTTAAATATCTGTCTAAGAAGAATAATGCGTCTCTGAGTGAGTGCCTGTCTGAGTGAGTGCCTGCCTGAGTGCCAGCCTCAGTAAGTACCTGCCTGAGTGAGTGCCTGAGTGAGTGCCTGCCTGAGTATGTGGGTGCCTATCTGAGTATGTGGGTGCCTGCCTGAGTAAGTGCCTGCATGCTCAAATGTGTGCCTGCATGCCAGAGTGTGTGCCTGCCTGCCTGGGCGAGTGCCTGCCTGAGTGAGTGCTTGCCTGAGTAAGTTAGTAAGTGCCTGTCAGAGTGAGTGCCTGCCTGAGTGTGTGCCTGCCTGAGTGCCTTTCTGAGTAAGTTAGTGAGTGCCTGCCTTAGTGTGTGCCTGCCTGAGTGAGTGCCTGAGGGAGTGCCTGAGTGAGTGAATGAGTGAGTGCCTGAGTGAGTGTGTGCCTGCCTGAGTGAGAGTGTGCACCTGCCTGAGTGAGTGTGTGCCTGCCTGAGTGCCTGCCTGAGTGAGAGTGTGTACCTGCCTGAGTGAGCATGTAATTGCCTGCCTGAGTGTGTGCCTGCCTGTCTGAGTGTGTGCCTGCCTGCCTGAGTGTGTGCCTGCCTGAGTGTCTGTGTGCCTGCCTGGGTGAGTGTCTGCCTGCCTGAGTGTGTGTGTGTGTGTGTGTGTGCCTGCCTGAGTGAGTGTGTAATTGCCTGCCTGAGAGTGTGCCTGCCTGAGTGTGTGCCTGCCTGCCTGAGAGTGTGCCTACCTGCCTGAGTATGTCGTTACCTGTCTGAGTGAATGCCTGCCTGAGTGAGTGCCTGTCTGAGTGAGTGCCTGTCTGAGTGAGTGTGTGCCTGCCTGAGTATGTGGGTGCCTGTCTGAGTGAGTGTCTGCCTGAGTGAGCGCCTATCTGAGTGAGTGCCTGTCTGAGTGAGTGCTTGTATGAGCGAGTGAGTGCCTAACTGATTGAGTGTGTGCCTGCCTGAGTATGTGGGTGCCTGTCTGAGTGAGTGCCTGCCTGAGTGAGTGCATGTGTGAGTGAGTACCTGTCTGAGTGAGTGAGTGCCAGTCCGAGTGCGTGTCTGCCTGCCTGAGTGAGCGTGTGCCTGCCTGAGTGAGTGCCTGCCTGAGTGAGTACCTGCCTGAGTGCGTGTCTGCCTGCCTGAGTGTGTGCCTGCCTGAGTGCCTGCCTGAGTGAGTGCCTGCCTAGGTGAGTGCCTGCCTGGGTGAGTGTGTGCCTCCCTGGGCGAGTGTGTGCCAGTGTGCCTGCCTAGGTGAGTGCCTGCCTGGGTGAGTGTGTGCCTCCCTGGGCGAGTGTGTGCCAGTGTGCCTGCCTGGGTGAGTGTGTGTCTGCCTGCCTGAGTGAGTGCGTGACTGCCTGTCTGAGTGTGTGCCTTCCATCCTGAGTGCCTGCCTGAGTGAGTGCCTGTCTGCCTGGGTGTGATCCTGCCTAAGTGTATGACTGCCTGAATGAGTGTGTGCTTGCCTGAGTAAGTGTGTCCCTGCCTGAGTGTGTGCCTGAATGAGTTAATGAGTGTATGCCTGCCTTCCTGAGTGTGTGCCTGCCTTAGTGCCTTTCTGAGTAAGTTAGTGAGTGCCTGCCTGATTGTGTGCCTGCCTGAGTGAGTGCCTGAGGGAGTGCCTGAGTGAGTGAATGAGTGAGTGCCTGAGTGAGTGTGTGCCTGCCTGTCAGAGTGAGTGCCTACCTGCCTGAGTGTGTGCCTGCCTGAGTGCCTTTCTGAATAAGTTAGTGAGTGCCTGCCTGTGTGCCTGCCTGAGTGAGTGAGTGCCTGCCTGTGTGCCTGCCTAAGTGAGAGTGTGTGCCTGCCTGAGTGAGCATGGCATTGCCTGCCCGAGTGTGTGTCTGCCTGTCTGAGTGTGTGCCTGCCTGCCTGAGTTTGTGCCTGCCTGAGTGTCTGTGTGCCTGCCTGAGTGAGTGTCTGCCTGCCTGAGTGTGTGTGCCTGCCTGAGTGAGCGTGTAATTGCCTGCCTGAGAGTGTGCCTGCCTAAGTGTGTGCCTGCCTGCCTGAGAGTGTGCCTACCTGCCTGAGTATGTGGGTACCTATCTGAGTGAATGCCTGCCTGAGTGAGTGCCTATCTAAGTGCCTGTCTGAGAGAGTGCCTGTCTGAGTGAGTGTGTGCCTGCCTGAGTATGTGGGTGCTTGTCTGAGTGAGAGCCTGTCTGAGTGAGTGCCTATCTGAGTGAGTGCCTGTCTGAGTGTGTGAGTGCCTGTCTGAGTGAGTGTGTGCCTGCCTGAGTATGTGGGCGCCTGTCTGAGTGAGTGCCTGCCGGAGTGAGTGCCTGTCTGAGTGAGTGAGTGCTTGTCTGAGTGAGTGTGTGCCTGCCTGAGTATGTGGGTGCCTGTCTGAGTGAGTGCCTGCCTGAGTGAGTGCATGTCTGAATGAGTACCTGTCTGAGTGAGTGCCTGTCTGAGTGCTTGTCTGCCTGCCTGAGTGAGCGTGTGCCTGCCTGCCTGAGTGAGCGAGTGCCTGCCTTAGTGAGTGCCTGCCTGAGTGCGTGTCTGCCTGCCTGAGTGTGTGCCTGCCCGAGTGAGTGCCTGCCTGAGTGAGTGCCTGCCTAGGTGAGTGCCTGCCTGGGTGAGTGTGTGCCTCCCTGGGCAAGTGCGTGCCAGTGTGCCTGCCTGGGTGAGTGTGTGTCTGCCTGCCTGAGTAAGTGTGTGTCTGAGTGTGTGCCTTCCATCCTCAATGCCTGCCTGAGTGAGTGCTTGCCTTCCTGAGTGTGATCCTGCCTAAGTGTATGACTGCCTGAATGAGTGTGTGCTTGCCTGAGTAAGTGTGTCCCTGCCTGAGTGTGTGCCTGCCTGAGTTAATGAGTGTATGCCTGCCTTCCTGAGTGTGTGCCTGCCTGAGTGCCTTTCTGAGTAAGTTAGTGAGTGCCTGCCTGATTGTGTGCCTGCCCGAGTGATTGCCTTAGGGAGTGCCTGAGTGAGTGAATGAGTGAGTGTGTGCCTGCCTGTCAGAGTGAGTGCCTGCCTGCCTGAGTGTGTGCCTGCCTGATTGCCTTTCTGAGTAAGTTAGTGAGTGGCTGCCTGAGTGAGTGAGTGCCTTAGGGAGTGCCTGAGTGAGTGAATGAGTTAGTGCCTGAGTGAGTGTGTGCCTGCCTGAGTGAGTGTGTGCCTGCCTGCCTGTGTGCCTGCCTGAGTGAGAGTGTGTGCCTGCCTGAGTGAGCATGTAATTGCCTGCCTGAGTGTGTGCCTGCCTGTCTGAGTGTGTGCCTGCCTGCCTGAGTGTGTGCCTGCCTGAGTGAGTGTCTGCCTGCCTTAGTGTGTTTGTGTGTGTGTGCCTGCCCGAGTGAGCGTGTAATTGCCTGCCTGAGAGTGTGCCTGCCTGAGTGTGTGCCTGCCTGCCTGAGAGTGTGCCTACCTGCCTGAGTATGTGGGTACCTGTCTGAGTGAATGCCTGCCTGAGTGAGTGCCAATCTGAGTAAGTGCCTGTCTGAGTGCCAGAGTGAGTGTGTGCCTGCCTGAGTATGTGGCTGCCTGTCTGAGTGAGTGCCTGCCTGAGTGAACGCCTATCTGAGTGAGTGCCTGCCTGAGTGAGTGCATGTCTGAGTGAGTACCTGTCTGAGTGAGTGCCTGTCCGAGTGCGTGTCTGCCTGCCTGAGTGAGCGTGTGCCTGCCTGAGTGAGTGAGTGCCTGCCTGAGTGCGTGTCTGCCTGCCTGAGTGTGTGCCTGCCTGAGTGAATGCCTGCCTAGGTGAGTGCCTGCCTGGGTGAGTGTGTGCCTCTCTGGGCGAGTGTGTGCCAGTGTGCCTGCCTGGGTGAGTGTGTGCCTCTCTGGGCGAGTGTGTGCCAGTCTGGGTGAGTGTGTGTCTGCCTGCCTGAGTAAGTGTGTGCCTGCCTGTGTGTGTCTGCCTGCCTGAGTGCGTGTCTGCCTGCCTGAGTGTGTGCCTGCCTGAGTGAATGCCTGCCTAGGTGAGTGCCTGCCTGGGTGAGTGTGTGCCAGTGTGCCGGCCTGGGTGAGTGTGTGTCTGCCTGCCTGAGTGAGTGTGTGCCTGCCTGTGTGTGATGCCTGTCTGAGTGTGTGCCTTCTATCCTGATTGCCTGCCTGAGTGAGTGCCTGCCTGCCTGAGTGTGATCCTGCCTAAGTGTATGACTGCCTGAATGAGTGTGTGCTTGCCTGAGTAAGTGTGTGCCTGCCTGAGTTAATGAGTGTATGCCTGCCTGAGTGCCTGCCTGAGTTAGTGCCTGCCTGGGTGAGTGCGTGTCTGCCTGCCTTCCTGTGTGTGCCTGCCTGCCTGGGTGTGTGTGTGCCTGTTTGGGTGAGTGTGTGCCTGCCTGGGTCAGTGTGTGCCTGCCTGGGTGAGTGTTTGTCTGCCTGCCTGAGTGAGTGAGTGTGTGCCTGCCTGTGTGTGTGTGTGCCTTCCTTTCAGAGTGCCTGTCTGAGTGAGTGCCCTTTTGTGTCACTTAAACCCCATGTTTGTTTTATTCATCCCCAGAGAGATGTCTCAGTAAATTTGTAGAAACTCATTACAGGGCACAAATAATATCCCAAATGTCCTGACCAATTATATAATTAACAGTGATATCTCTAGTTACTATGCAAAGTATTTTATTGATAACCGTTCAGTCCTATAGTTACATCTGCAGAGAGTGAGACAGATTTATATACATATTGTCATGTATTTATATACATATTGTGATGAATGGATGCTACTTGCACTGCAACGGATTCTGGGACTTGTAGTTTGAAGCTATGACTTCCGGTTCATTCACTTCCGGTTGTTTTCCACGCTGGAGTCCGAGCTTTGCGTGTCCGAGCTCTCAGCAGGTAAATAAAGTAATTCATGTTCTAATTATTGATCAGAAGATACTTTAGAAGATTATTTGCGTCTGTGATTAGTTATCAGGTAGGAAGAGAATAAAAATAACAACAAATACCTAAATATAATGATATTATAATATATATATATATATATATATATATATATATATATATATATATATATATATATAAATAAAATACAGGATGGTGGGAGAGGATCTCTATCTCTGAGTGTGGATGGTGGGGTGTTTAACATTATATTTAGGGGATATATATATATATATATATATATATATATATATATATATATATCAAGGCATTTGTGGACACATTGCATGTCCCAGCTCAACTTCCCAGAATGCAGTGTAATAACTGTTTTTCTCGGAACTCTGAGCTGGAAGCAGGTTTTTAAACTTGTTTTAGACATTCAAATGTGAACACAGACGTACTATTTATTTATTATATGTATGTGTGTATGTATATATATATATATATCCTGGTGAGGGGATACTTTATATATCATTACTAGCGTATTGCCCGTCAAAAAATGACGGCAATCAGATGTGTATGTTTTAAAAGTTGTTTAGTTATTAATATACATATGGAATTGTAAGGTAGCTAATGTTGATTTCTGTGTGCTACTGAAATATAGAAATCAAATTAATAAATGAATTTACGTATTTTTATGCATTGTGTTGAAGAGCTGGCAATCTGTGTTGATGTTGCAGCAGCATTAGTGTTGTGGAGCTGCTGTGTAAGCGTGATGAACGTGTGCAGTGTAATAGTGTGCGTGCGCGAGACCAAACCGTTAACGTAACTGTGTACTTCCGCAGTATCCTAAAATGGCGGATAATGTGTGGTATGCATCTAACAGGATAATAACAACAAATCTCTAAGTGAAATAGAGTAGAAATTGTAAATATAAATAATGAGTCTCCGTGTGTACTGGGTCCACAGTGCCTTTCCCCAGCACACCATGGAGACACACAAGACTCTATTTAAAATGTGTAGCAACTAATAATAAAAAAATCTCAAATAACTTTATTAAGGAAAAAACTATATTTAAAAAATAATAATAATGCAAAATGTGAATATAAAAAAGATATACTATCAGTATATCAATGGCAGGCTAGTTGCTACACATTTTAAATAGAGTCTTGTGTGTCTCCATGGTGTGCTGGGGAAAGGCACTGTGGACCCAGTACACACGGAGTCTCATTAATGTGTGGTATGCGTCTTAGCGGATTATCGGTACGTGTTTTCCGTGGTTATAGTGCTGTCGCCTGGTTTTCGTTTTGTTCGTGCGGCATTTTTTCTGCGGCGCTCATTGCTAAAGTACTATGGTTTAACGGCTCGCCGGGCAATGATCGCCTGCGGCGCTCATCGCTCAGCCCTGCGGCGCTCATTGCCAAAGTACTACGGTTTAACGGCTCGCCTCGCTGTGCAATGATCGCCTGCAGCGCTCATCGCTCAGCCCGCTAAAGTACTACGGTTTAACAGTAAATATGGTCAAACGGTCAAATGACGGTCACTAAAGATTAAATGTAGTTAAATGTGTTTGCCACACAACATGACGCTACATTTGTCTCTTTTTTTTTCTTCTTAAAATAAATACAATTTTTTTTTTTATTATTTTTTTTTTTTTATTATTTTTTTTGTAACTTACAACTTATATTTCACATCAAATGCGTTGGTTTAGGCAGGAAATCCGATGTTGCGCGAGACAAAGTCGTTAAATCTGTGTTAATGCGTAAATCTGTAATTGTGTTTCATAAAATGTACTCACTACTGTCTTTTTACTCATTGCGCGGTTAATCCGCATCCTTTATCTCGTTTTTCAAAGACATACGTCTGTGACTGTTTTACGCAGTTCATAGTAGTATAGCCTCGTTTTCATTTTTTTCTCACTTAGCCGATTTTCGATCTTTGTAACTCGGCTAAATCGATCTAAATTGCAGTTCCAACTCACTTCCAGACGTCCTGCCTGGTTCCCCATGCTGTAAGTGACCTTTGTTTTATTTTTTAGTGTGTATTTAGTGTTTTTTTTTACTGTTTTTGTTCTGCCGCTTATCTCGTAATTTTTTTCACCTCGTATTTTTTTTCTAAGTGCTACGGTTTAACGGCTCGCCTCGCCTGCAATGAGCGCCTCCGGCGCTCACTGCCAAAGTGCTACGATTTAACATAACGGCTCGCCTGCAATGAGCACCTGCGGCGCTCATTGCCAAAGTGCTACGATTTAACGGCTCGCCTCGCTGTGCGAGGCTCTCCAGGCGATGAGCGCCTGCGGCGCTCATTGCTAAGTCGTACGCACTATGCAAAACAGAACGGTTTAACGGCTCGCCGGGCGATGAGCGCCAGCGGCCCTCATCGCTAAGTCGTACCCACTACGCAATGCATTGTGACGACGAATCGTAGTTAGACAATTTATAATATGTGATAATATGTGATCATAATCACCTGATCCCTGTTCGATTTCTACCTATCGATATGATTAGTCAGATATGACTGTGTATTATAATACTATTAGTTACATTCCCATTACAGCAGATAACACACACACACACACATATGTATATATATATATATATATATATATATATATATATATATATATATATATATATATACATTTTTGTAGTAAATGACATTAGATTTCAGTCTTTTTATCACATCCTTGTAGTTATAGGATTGTAGCTCTCCTCACCTATCTACCGACTTAAAGTTAAATGTCCAATATTTACCATTAACTTCACATGATTCTGTTAAAAAAGTAATACATTGTTTTCTAGTGACCGTATATTTATTTTAGTGGTTGAAAAAAATAGCTGAAAGTTGGGAGCCAGAAAACATTACAGGCAGTACATAGTACACACTTATCTGTAACTGTAAAATGTATGTACACCAACTCAATCTTATCTTTCTCTTTCTTGTACTGGTGGTACCATGTTCAGCTCTGTGTATATCACTGTACTGGTGGTACCATGTTCAGCTCTGTGTATATCACTGTACTGGTGGTACCATGTTCAGCTCTGGGTATATTACCTGTGCTGGTGGTACCATGTTCAGCTCTGGGTATATTCCCAGTTCTGGTGGTGCGATGTTCAGCTCTGGGTATATTACCTGTGCTGGTGGTACCATGTTCAGCTCTGGGTATATTACCTGTGCTGGTGGTACCATGTTCAGCTCTGGGTATATTACCTGTGCTGGTGGTACCATGTTCAGCTCTGGGTATATTCCCAGTTCTGGTGGTGCGATGTTCAGCTCTGGGTATATTACCTGTGCTGGTGGTACCATGTTCAGCTCTGGGTATATTCACTGTACTGGTGGTACCATGTTCAGCTCTGGGTATATTCCCTGTGCTGGTGGTACCATGTTCAGCTCTGAGTATATTCACTGTACTGGTGGTACCATGTTCAGCTCTGGGTATATTCCCTGTGCTGGTGGTACCATGTTCAGCTCTGGGTATATTACCTGTACTGATGGTACCGTGTTCAGCTCTGGATATTTTCCCTGTACTGATGGTGCCATGTTCAGCTCTGGGTATTTTCCCTGTACTGATGGTGCCGTGTTCAGCTCTGGGTATCATGACTGATTTGGGGGTCATGATGGGAACCCCTGCAGCCCACAAGTAACTCTGTTTTTTCTCAGTTTGGGGTCATTGTACTAGTTTACATGATGTAGTTGTGCTAGAAGCAGACCCTATGATGTGCTAATATTATATAAAGCTACTTCAGTTACATATGGGACAAAGTGTTAGGTTTTTCTACAAAAATGTATATGTTGCTCAGAGCCAGCCAGGTGTGCTTCCTCCCTGGCCTCAGATAGCCATAAAGGGGAAGATTAGTTTATGGCCCCCTGTAAAAGAAGAGCTAGCAACTAGAGAGGGGTTTTTGACTATGGCGGATGGTGTTTGTGATATTTCTGTAAAAAGAGACAGAGAATAAAGTCAGTCTGTTGGTACTAAGCAAGGGTACATGTTATATGCTTCTTGGATCCTAAGAAAAGGGGTCTGATGGTGCCTGCTTATTCAGAAATGATGCTCAGATTTGAACTGTTTGCTGGACTCTGAGATATTGAACGCAAAAGGCACAGCCTAGAGAGAGGAAATTGAGGTGCATGTGGCACCTCAAATGCTTGGGTCGCCACACTGGGTATATTGTACTGGTGGTACCATGTTCAGCTCTTGGTATAATCACTGTACTGGTGGTACCATGTTCAGCTCTGGGTATATACCGTGTACTGGTGGTATCATTTTCAGCTCTGGGTATATTCTGTGTACTGGTAATACCATGCTCAGCTCTGGGTATATTCCTTGTGCTGGTGGTGCCATGTTCAGCTCTGGGTATATTCCTTGTGCTGGTGGTGCCATGTTCAGCTCTGGGTATATTCACTGTACTGGTGGTACCATGTAATCAAATTATTTTCTGCCAAAAAGACCCATCTAAGAAGTTTTGTCTTGCTCTTTGTGACTCCCTGCACTAGCTGCTCATAGGAAGAAGTTTCAAAACACGTTTATTGTTGCTTGCTATCACAGCTCTAGCAGCACTGCTCCCCCTTCACTCCAACTCCTAAGGAAGCTGCTATTGGTTCTCTCTGATGCTTCTGCTTTACTTCTAGACCTGATCTCTTCTGTTGTCAGCTCTGTCTTTTTTAAATGATTAATTCCAAATGGATGTATCATTGCAGAACATGTAGATTATTGTAATAAATACAGAATAAAAATAATTGTATCATTTAACTATAACTGGATTATTTCTCAGGTACCTCACTCAGTCAGAACAGATCCTTATTCACACTTGTCTTTTATCTCTGACTCTTTCTCATTCATTTAAATCGCAATTCACCATCTGACTAAATTATCAATGTTGTACCAGGATAAGAATATGTCTGAGAGGATCTTAAGTCACATCCTGGAAATCCTCAGCCTGCTGACTGAGAAGGTGAGAGCTGCTTGGAAATGCTAACTGTTACTACCCGCACTTATTACCCAGCAGTAACACAAACTTATTCCCCCGCATTTCTCTGTACATCTCACAGGTCTCAGTATTGGACCATTTGACTAATTCACTGACGGTGATTGAGAAAAAACAATATAAGGAGATGTCTGAGAGGATCTTGTCTCACACCCTGGAGATTATCTACCTACTGACTGGAGAGGTGAGAGCTGCTGGATAATGTCATAATGATACCACTATTAACTCATTCATTGCTGCGACTGTTTTTTTCTCTTCCTCTTGATCAGTTTATCCACATAGATCAATGGATGTAAAAAAAATTGTACTTGTTGGGTTATATGTTTTTCTCTTATACAATGACTATGTAGCTATTAGAGTGAGGTTCTTCTGCAGAATTTCTAATGGAAGTGCTATCGGCCACACAATGTGCAGTGTTTGTGTCATACCATCCAATGTAAAAAGTATAGAAGGCAAGATTATCTACATTTGTTATATTCATTGAACAAGGCCTGTGTGTTGAACTTAATAGGCAGTGATAATATATATAATATTACTGTTGGTGGAAAAGAGCTGGTAAGGAGAGACTTTTCTTCTTGTAGTAGATCTCCACCCAAAGGAGCATATGAATAATTAAGTTGCATTCTCTGATGTCTGGCATGTTTCTATCTCATCCTGTAGGAATACACCATTGTGAAGAGGAATTCCACCCACCTCCACCAGCCTACTGGAGAGGTGAGCACTGCTGGGGAATGTGACGTTATACCAGGACACAATGACTCCTTTTACTGATTAAGCTTTATTGCACATGAGTGCCTAATTATTTTTTTGTCAGTAGAAATGTTGATCTTTTCAGTGTCCAGAAAATACTAATTAATACAAACAGTAGTAGGTCATTTAAATACCCTTAGAGCAGAGTAGTGAGCACAAATGTGGTAATGGACCCCAAAGACACATGGGATAGGCACGTGGCTTCCTGAAGATTAAGACTGAGCTTTTTTTTAAGTCCATATGAGATTGGGCAAAAATACCTGGTTCTATAGGTTTTTCAGAATTTGTATTGTAATTTCATCTTCTGTTGTATTTTCCAGTGTGATACAGATGGACATAACGAGACTTTAGGGATTGCATCAAACAGGAGCTCAGGTAACAAAATGTTTTCTCTCAAATCTACATATCAAAGCTAACCATAGAAGTAAAATATCTCTTTTGAGGTTAATCTCATGAATAGTACTCAGCGGGGGCTAAATTCCAGTCAGTCCTTGTGGTGTCACCAGAACACGCTCCTTCCATGTTATTAACAGTTGGGATTATTATCAATAGTAGTAAATTCTTTTATGAAAATTTAATTTACTATTGGAATTTACAGGTCTCCAAAGTGATAATATAGATACCGTTAGTGAGGAAGGAGAGGATGAGAAGGATATTCTGCCGGTGACGATTCAATCAGAGCTCTCTGCAGGTGACACATAACTCACTTATGTTTCAGTAGAATTTGTAAATATTTTTCTCTAAAGTATTTTAGTTAAATCTCTAAGTCTTCACTCTAATAATTACACTGTCACATTTATCTTTATGATTTTAACCTTAAAGTGTGTGCTTATCATAAGGTACTTTAAATATATTGAAATGAAGCACTGAACAGAATTAAAAACATATATGTCAATTATGGATAAAGATATAGGGCTTAATTAAGTTCCCTCTCCGTTAAAGTTACAAAACTAGTCCGTAACTTTACTTCTCTATTCAATTGAGCTACTTATAATGGTCTAGATGCTTTACCACTCGTTTTCTGACATCAGATTTACACTAGGTAGATATTCAACTGGAACTTTACTGAGCACTAACAAAATACATATGACTCATAACTCGTAATATAAGGGATTTTAAAACAAAACATTTAGGTGCACTTTATCAGCTGTAAAAAAAAACAACAGTGTAGTACTAAATAAAAAAGCATGTAAGTGTATTCAAATGTAATGCTTATCATTCCCATAAGCACAAATGTGCAATGTAAAAATATTTTGAGACAAATGAGACAAAGATTAATCATTTCAGAACTTTTTCCACCTTTAATGTGTATATAAACTGTACAACTCAATTGAAAAACAAACTGAAATCTTTTAGGTGGAGGGAAGAAAAAAAAATGTGGTTGCATAAGTCTGCACACCCTCTTATAACTGGGGATGTAGGGGTATTCAGAATTAAGCAATCACATTCCAAATCGTGTTAAATAGGAGTCAGCATACACCTGCCATCATTTAAAGTGCCTCTGATTAACCCCAAATAAAGTTCAGCTGCTCTAGTTGGTCTTTCCTGAAATTGTCTTAGTCGCATCCCACAGCAAAAGCCATGGTCCACAGAGAGCTTCCAAAGCATCAGAAGGATCTCATTGTTAAAAGGTATCAGTCAGGAGAAGGGTACAAAAGAACATCTAAAGTGTCCCAAAAGCATGTGGGAAAAGGTGTTATGGTCTGATGAAACGAAGGTTGAACTTTTTGGCCATAATTCCAAAAGATATGTTTGACGCAAAAACAACACTGCACATCACCAAAAGAACACCATACCCACAGTGAAGCATGGTGGTGGCGGCATCATGCTTTGGGGCTGTTTTTCTTCAGCTGGAACTGGGGCCTTAGTTAAGATAAAGGGAATTATGAACAGTTCCAGATACCAGTCAATATTGGCACAAAACCTTCAGGCTTCTGCTAGAAAGCTGAACATGAAGAGGAACTTCATCTTTCAGCATGACAACGACCCAAAGCATACATCCAAATCAAAAAAGCAATGGCTTCACCAGAAGAAGATTCAAGTTTTGGAATGGCCCAGCCAGAGCCCAGACTGAAATCCGATTGAAAATCTGTGGAATGATGTGAAGAGGGCTGTGCACAGGAGATGCCCTCGCAATCTGACAGATTTTGAGTGTTTTTGCAAAGAAGAGTGGGCAAATCTTGCCAAGTCAAAATGTGCCATGCTGATAGACTCATACCCAAAAAGACTGAGTGCTGTAATAAAATCAAAAGGTGCTTCAACAAAGTATTAGTTTAAGGGTGTGCATACTTATGCAACCATATTATTTTATTTTTATATTTTTTCATCCCTCTACCTAAAAGATTTCAGTTTGTTTTTCAATTGAGTTGTATAGTTTATAGGTCACATTAAAGGTGGAAAAAGTTCTGAAATGATTTATCTTTGTCTCTTTTTTTTACAGCACAGAAACCTGACATTTTAACAGGGGTGTGTAGACTTTTTATATCCACTGTATGTGTCATTAAACAATTTCCAAAGTAACATGGAACCCAGTACTCAGGAGATTAATACATATCTGGAAACCCACATGGACAACAACAGATGTTCTAATGCAATGTCTATTATATGGCTAGCTATGGTGAAACTATACTTATTTACCCTTACTCACAAATTGCGGGATCTTATTCTTACTCATTTTACTTATATGTACAATATCAAGATGTTCATGTTTTCTATTGGTTCCTAGGGTTTTGTCTCATCAAGTATTTCAATAAAATGCTGTGTAATCAATGTAATTTAATGACAAGCCATGATGTTATATATTTATGCGTTGGTTACTTAATTTAAGAGTCAAGGCAATTGATTACATGTGTATCATTACAGAAAAAAAAAGCTCCTTCATTCGAAACAGAGTAACTTTGTGAGTTACAAGTCTGGAATAGAATGAAACCTATAATGTGTTATTAGTCTGTGTATATTTATACAGAATATGTGATGTCTTCAGTTGTCTCAAAGATTGATCAAGAAGCAGAACCTGATCTGAGGAGTCACCAACAGTTTAAGGAAGAGGAAATTCCTGTAAATATCAGTGAAGGTGAGAAATAAAACCAATTAAAGATGTTTGAGATGTTTTAGATATGGTGCAATTTACAAATATCACAAATATATTTGTTAGCATGCGAGTTGTTGCCAATGCTTGCGGGCTCGCGCAGCGAGCCCTCAAGAACTGTGTCCCTCGCGAAGCGAGGGACGCAGTTCCCCTTGAATGCGGGTCCTCGCGAAGCAAGGGCCCGCATTTGCGGTGGTGGAGCATCCCAACGTCCCCGCAAATGCAGGATCCTCGCGAAGCGAGGGCCCGCATTTGCGGTGGTGGAGCATCCCAACGTCCCCGCAAATGGGGATCCTCGCGAAGCGAGGGCCCGCATCTGCGGTGGAGCATCCCAACGTCCCCGCAAATGGGGATCCTCGCGAAGCGAGGGCCCGCATCTGCGGTGGAGCATCCCAACGTCCCCGCAAATGCAAATCCTCGCGAAGCGAGGGCCCGCATTTGCGGTGGTGGAGGCTCCAAAATCGGCTGTGTTAAGACACACACATACACACACACGACTTTTTAACAAAAAAAAAACTCAAAGGCGCCTCACGCCCGCTTACACACAGACACACACGCAAGACTTAAAAAAAAAAAACACCAAAAAAGGCCCCTCACACGCTCTAAACACACATACGCACGACTTAGAAACAAATACACTGCGTCGTACACGTAAAAGCCAACCGCGTCTCTCGGAAAAAAATACGGCCGCATCGCTACAAAATATGGCCGCATCGCAAAAAAATACGGCCGCGAACAAAACGAAAACGAGGCTGCAGACGTAACTACACTACAGGGACTCGCAAGACTGAAATACATACTATGCGGAACGTACCACACTCATATTAAACACCATTTTGAACACTACTACGCACAAAATGGCGGATGGAACGCAAATTGTAAGCTGGAACGCAAATAGCTCATGCGTATTGCGTTCTAACGGTCTGAGGCACTTGAAAGTTTAAAAAAATACTGCCTACTTTCCAGAACTTTCTACAAGGTTATAAATACTGCCTACTTTCCAGAAATTTCTACATTTCTACTCAGGTGATGAACAAAGTGACTATAGTTAACTGCTGCTGTTACTTGAGAAGAGAATTGTTTCCTAATTTCCTACTTTACATTGTGCAAATTACTACTGAGAGGTAAGCTATAATATATTACATTTTATTATCAAGACAGGACAAAAAAAATAAAAAATTTAAGTATGAAAATGTGATTTATGTATACTGACATGTGCCACGCACATATATGTCTATCATGTATAGTCACATGTCACACACACATTTATGTGTGTAGGCCCAAAATAAAATATATGTTCATTTCAATATTAAAATATTCATGTATAGTGATATGTGACACGCACACAAAAAAAAACATGTGGCATGCACATTTATGTGTATAGCCCCTGCAACTAACTAATCTGAAGTCAAACTAATTAAACAACTATATTTAAATGACAGTAAAAAAAAAAAAAAAGAACTATTACAATGTCATTGATGTACACTGATATGTGACGCACATATATGTGTATATGTATACTAACATGTCACACGCACATTTATGTGTGTAGGCCAAAAAAAAAAGGAATGTTAATTGAAAGTTATTACAGAAGTATATTTACATGACATTCATTTATTGTAATTCAATATATCACCTAAAGCTGAAAATTTTGTCCTTTTTTTTACTATTCAAACAGAATCTGCATCAACAGCGTCACTCAAGAATTTTCACCGTGCATTGTGAACCGCAATCCCTTTTAAAGAACTCCAACAAAGAAGAAGAGGTAAGATAGAAAAATACATTACATGCTGAAAAAGACCATGCTTTGCCAAATCAAAAAGAAGAAATATATAATTTACAATTTCACTTTATTTCTCAAACAGACACAACAAGAAGAGCGGCGGATTAAGATTGGCAGGAGGGGACCCTCTGTCATTCGACACTTCAATCAAGGTAAAGTATAACAAGAACAAAAAAGAAATGAACTATATATGTTTAATAGCCGCCAATATAAATTAATATTCTTCTTAAATGTTTAACAACCTTTAAGCCTTACAAACAAGCCTAAATAAGCATACCAAAAGTGGTGCGCACAAAACAGGATTGTAGAAAAACTCACACAAACACATAGCAAACTACATTAATATTCTTCTTTAATGTTTAAGAACCTATAAGCCTTACAAACAAGCCAAAATAAGCATACCAAAAGTGGTGGGCACAAAAACTCACACAAACACATAGCAAACTAAATTCATATTCTTCTTTAATGTTGTAGAACCTATAAGCCTTACAAATAAGCCAAAATAAGCATACCAAAAGTGGTGGGCACAAAACAGGATTGAAGAATAACTCACACAAACACATAGCAAACTAAATTAATATTCTTCTTTAATGTTTAAGAACCTATAAGCCTTACAAAGAAGCCTAAATAAGGATACCAAAAGTGGTGCACACAAAACAGGATTGTAGAAAAAGTCACACAAACACATAGCAAACTACATTAATATTCTTCTTTAATGTTTCAGAACCTATAAGCCTTACAAAGAAGTCAAAATAAGCATACCAAAAGTGGTGCGCACAAAACACGATTGTACAAAAAGTCACACAAACACATAGCAAACTAAATTAATATTCTTCTTTAATGTTTAACAACCTAGAAGCCTTACAAAGAAGCCAAAATAAGCATACCAAAAGTGGTGCGGATAAAACAGGATTGTAGGAAAACTCACAAAAAACACATAGCAAACTAAATTAATATTCTTCTTTAATGTTTAAGAACCTATAAGCCTTAGAAAGAAGCCTACATTTGTATAACAAAAGTGGTGGACACAAAAACGGATAATGCTAAAAACATTGCAATCCTATCCAAAAGAAGAACAACATTAATAATTACAGTATAAAAATAAAATACTGCAATATACAAATACATTTAATTTATTTTTAAAACGTTGCACAAAAAACAGCATAGCACAAAAAATAACCATAACACATACAATACACCAAACTAATTACATTTTTGCTTTATTAAAAATACATTTAAATCAAATAACATTTTCATTTTTCTTTTACAACAGATACTGCGTGAAGACAATCGGACGAGGACTTTCACCAGAGGACCAGACCATCGGACGAGGACTTTCACCAGAGGACCAGACCATCGGACAAGGACTTTAACCAGAGGACCAACAAACATTCTGATTGAAATCACACTTCAACCAAGGTACAGTATAATAAGTAAAAAAGGAGAAAACTAAATAAACATGTTTGATCTGCATCCGTGTCAACAGAAAAAATATAAAAGAACAAGCAATAACTATGTCCCTTATTCAATTGCAATTTGCTCCATACAATACATGTGTAAATAAACACAACACTTTTTTTTTTAAAGAAGTTTTTAGTTAAAATATGTTATCTGCTTATTTACAGCACTATTGAATTGCCCAAATTGCTATTCAATGAGGCCCTATAACTTTTACCAAAATATCACTGATACATTAATGATTTACCTCTTATTTTATCTATTATGGACAATAATGTTTAACTGTAATTCCAAATTTCAATATACCCAATTACATTTCATTTATTTGCTTTACAGATTAACATCGCTACTAACGAGAGAGAAAAAGACGTCAAACTAGAGAAAGACAAGAGAGATGGGCCGAACACCAGACACCAGAAGAGAAAGAAATTAGAAGAGAAAAAGAACGCAAAAGACTTGCAAGCAAAAGACTATCAGCTGCAAAAATGAAAGATACGATAAAAAAAAACACCAAGGAAATAAAGCATTTACTACCTGTTCCTCAAACATCAGATGACATTTTACCAGAAAAATTAAAAGACATACCAAAAAAGCAACAAAAAAAAACAAAGCATTTAGAACCTGTTCCTGAAACATTACATGACATTTCACCAAAACCAGTACAACATATACCAAGAAAAGCCACGAAAAAAACAAAGCATTTACAACCTGTTGTAGAAACATTACATGACATTTCACCTGATGAAGATGAAAGTCAAACTGCTATATGCTTTGCAAATTGTCCTTTACTCAAATCTTTAGCAGTAGAGGTTCATAGTTGTGGGGACATGACTACTCAATGTCAGTTTTGTGAGGCTTATCATTTTAAACAGGAGAGACCCAGAGATGGCCAATTTATTAGTTGCTGTCAAAAAGGCAAGTTCAAACTTCCACAAAGAAAAGAATTTCCAATCTATTTACAAAACATTATGACTGAACCTACTTTTCCAAACTACAATAAACATAAGATCCTACAATAGTGCCATATCCTTTGCATCTATGGGGGCAACATTAGCTGCTAATGTACCAGGACATGGTCCTTACTGTTTTAAAGTCCAAGGCCAAATTTATCATTGTACTTCACATTTACATCCAGAGGAAGGAGAGCAAAGAAAATTCGCTCAACTATATGTCCTAGATACAATGGAAGCTGTTGAACATCGTATGCAGATGGAAGAAAATAAAAAATGCTTACCCAGTGTTTTTATAGAGCTAAATAACATTATGGACAATAACCCCTACAGTAAAGCTTATAAAAAAATTTAGAAAATGAACAACTACTTCATGCACAAAGACATCAATTACCAATGCCAAAGGTTAATATGGTGCTTAAAAGAGACAGATATACTGATAAACGTTGTTATAACTTGCCAACATCAAATGAGGTTGCAATGGTGTTTCAAAATGATGAAGGAGAACCACCATTTCAAAGAGACATTAGAATATATCCCAGAAATGAGAAGCAACCATTCATTAATATGAGTATCTTAAGTCCAAATTTAGATCCAATGACATATCCCATTTTTTTCCCACACAGAGAGGCAGGTTGGCAACCAAAATTAACACTTCCAAGTTACCCAAATGCGAAAGCCAGAATCCGAAATAATGTTTCTATGCTTGAATTTAAAGTAGCTCAAATTGCCATTCGAAATACATTTAATCCAATTTTATGTGGTGGAAAACTAACACAACAATGGATTATTGATTCCTATTTGCAAGTTGAGGCCAATAATTTAAACTTTATAAAATATCAACAAAATAAACTACGTGTAGAACAATATTCTGGACTAATGGACTATGTTGCTGACGTGGCTACAAGCAGAGACATGACAGCTGGGAAAGCCATCATTTCACCATCTTCCTTTCAAGGATCTCCTCGAAATATGAGAGAAAGATACAATGATGCTATGGCTTTTGTCACCAAATTTGGCAAACCCGATTTCTTTCTGACATTTACATGTAATTCACAATGGCCAGAATTTACACAAAATTTACTTCTTGGACAAAGTGCTTCCGATAGACCAGATTTAGTAGCCAGAGTTTTTAAAATTAAATTAAATGAATTAATATGTGACATCACTATCAGTCAGTTATTTGGCAAATGTCTTGCTTATGTATATACCATTGAATTTCAAAAAAGATGACTTCCACATGCACATCTTCTGATCATACTTCAAGAAAAATATAAATTAGATACTTCAGACTAAGTGGATGCAGTCATTGTTGCTGAACTACCAGATCCAGTACTATATGGTAGACTATATGAGATTGTTACTCATCGCATGATTCATGGACCCTGTGGTGAGCTTAATCCACAATCACCATGTATGGAAAATAATAAATGTTCAAAAGAATTTCCAAAAGATTATAGAGACAAAACCTATGCCAATTGTGATGGCTATCCACTATATAAAAGAAGAGAAGGAGATAGTGCCATTAATCGTGGAAAAAAAAGTGGACAATAGATATGTAGTACCCTACAATCCACATTTACTCATGAAGTACAACGCCCACATCAACGTAGAAGCCTGCACTTCCATCAAATCCATTAAATATGTCTATAAATATATTTACAAAGGCTACAATGCAGCTACTGTAGTCGTCAAAAGTGCAGACAACCCTGAAAGTAGTGAGTTAGTACATGATGAACTTGCATCTCATGTAGATGCTCACTATGTCAGTGCACCAAAAGCTATGTGGCGGCTTTTAAAATTTGAAATGCAGTTTATAGATTAGCACTAGTACATTTGCCACAAAAGACATTTAGTGTATTTCCATGCTGGAAATGAAATGAATGCATTGGCCCAAAGTGAAGATCGTCACACTACACTAACTGCATGGTTTGAATTAAATTCCACAGATTCACAAGCAACACAATTCTTATATATTAAAATTCCATATCACTATGTTTTTGTGAATGGATTATGGAGACAGAGAAAAAGCAGAGGCAATAAAATAATCCCAAGAATTTACACAGTCAGTACAAGAGATGTTGAACGTTTTTGCTTACCGATATTACTTTTAAATGTTCCTGGAGCACAAAGTTTTGAACACTTAAGAACTGTTAATGACATTTTATATGAATCCTTCCATTTAGCTGCAAGACATAGAAACTTACTATCTGATGATACAGAATGGGAAAGATGTTTAGAAGAAGCAGCACAATGTCAAATGCCACGACAGATGAGAGAACAATTTGCTTTTATTTGTATCTTCTCAAATGCTCCAAATGCATTAGCTTTGTGGGAGAGATTTAAAAGTAATATGGCTGAAGACTTTATGCGACGATACAATGAACCCATTGCACACTTAAAAGCGTTAATGGAAATCCAAGAAGTATTTTTAACTCATGGATTAAGTTGTGCAAGTTTTAATTTGCCTGATCCAGGTCTTATAGATGACATAAACTTTGAAGACTATGACATTCAACTACAAGCAGAAAGAACAGAAGAAAGACTTGCAACTTTAAATACCTTACAATTGCAAGCATTTAATGCCATTAAAAATGCAATAGATGATGACATGGTGACAGAGCGTTATTTCTATCTTGATGGACCTGGCGGATCAGGAAAAACCTATCTATATAATTTATTAATGAGTTTAGTCCGATCACATGGTCAAATAGCAATGGCGTTTGCCACGACTGGAATTGCTGCACTTTTGTTAGAAGGTGGAAGAACTGTTCATAGTGGATTTAAACTGACAGTGCCTATTTTAGAAACTTCTGTGTCAGATATTCGCATGACATCATTACAAGCAAAGAAATTGAACAAATGTAAATTAATTATAATAGATTAGGCCACAATGATGTCATGCTATGCCCTCCAATGTATTGACCGTTTGCTTCGTGAAGTCATGGATAATACTTTTCCATTTGGTGGAAAGGTAATGTTGTTATGTGGCGATTTTAGACAAACATTACCTGTCGTTGTACATGGAAATCGAACTGACATTATCGAAACCTGTATAAAGTCAAGCACACTGTGGAAACATTTTACCCATCTTCAACTGCAACAAAATATGAGATCAGAAGGCCAAACTGATTTTAATGATTGGCTTATTAAAATTGGAGAAGGCAGAACAGAAAAAATAACACATTTACCTGACGACACTGTGGAGATCCCATCTCATATGATTTGTCACCAAGATATTATATCGGCTATATTTGAAGGTAGCATAAATAACCAGGAATATTCGGAGCTTGCCAACCAAGTCATACTAACGTGTAAAAATTAGGATGCATTAATCCTCAATAATGAAATCTTAAAAAAAATTAATGCACCACAAATAAATTATCACAGTGCTGATGACAATGAAAGTCAGGCAAACTTTTCAACTGAATTCATTAACTCTTTAACTCCTTCTGGAATGCCACCACATATTTTGCAGCTAAAGAAAGGTGCAATTATCATGTTACTGCGAAATATGAACCCCAAAAAAGGCCTATGCAATGGCACAAGATTAATTGTTCAACAATTAAAGGACCATTGTATAGATGCTGAAATTTTAACTGGGACCCATAAAGGAGAGAGAGTTTTCATACCAAGAATAGATTTAGCACCAAGTGAAAGTAGTCTCCCTTTTATACTTCAAAGAAGACAATTTCCCATTATTATGGCATTTGCCATGACCATTAATAAATCACAAGGTCAAACGTTCAAATCTGTGGGTATTTTCTTGGAAGAATCAGTATTTGCACATGGGCAATTGTGCGTTGCGTTGTCACGGTGCAAAAATCCACAGGCTATTAAAGTTTACATTAAAAAGAATGAAAGTCAAGGTGATTTATTAGAAGATGGACGTATTTTTACGAAAAACATTGTCTACTATGAAGTACTATAACTTTGCAGTAAATAAATAAAACCCATGCAAATTTTTTTTTAAAAGCATTCAAAAATACAAAACAATAAACAATTCAGTCATAATTAATGGAAGTACTGTTTATGGATCATTCGCCTCACAAAATACTTGCCTTGCATTTCTTAATTTTTTTTTGTTGAAATGTTAATAAACTATGTTAATGTTTATGTTACAAGTTTTAAAACAATATTTTCAAGTTCTTTACTTCAACATATTACAAAGTTCATGTTAAGAGCTCAAACACGTTTAAATTTGCAATGTAAATATTGTCTGTTATGTTAAGATTACTCCCTGGATTAATGTTTATTGCCAATTCATGGGGTCAGGAAGGAATTAATTTAATTGGGTACGTTTTAAGGAGAGTTTTTACTCTTTGCCTTCCTCTGCATTCAATGTATATTGAAGTTAACAATTATTCGGATGGAAATTGCATGTTAATATTGATTACTTTAAAGTTCAACTGTTTATACATTCAAATGTTTATACTTTAAATACAACATTATGTTTAAATCTTAATTCACTATGTTACTGTTTATAATGTTACAAGTTGTAAAAATGTGTTCTCAAGTTCCTTAGTTACACGGATAAGACACTTCGAGTTTCAAAATATATTATGTCAAGTTTCTAACTTAAATATATTACAAAGTTCATGTTAAAATTGGGTACGTTTCAAGGAGGGTTTTTACTGTTTGTCTTCCTCTGCATTAAATGTATATTGAAGTTCACAATTCTTCAGATAGAAATTGCATGTTAAAAAAACATTACCTCAAGTTTACAATACTGATTAGTTTAAAGTTCAACTGTTTTTACATTCAACAGTTAATACTTTTAATACAAAATTATGTGAAAAAATGTATTCACTATGTTACTGTTTATAATGTTCCAAGTTATAAAAATGTTTTGTCAAGTTCAAAAGTTAAACAGATAATAAAGTTAAAGTTTCAAAAAATATACTTTCAAGTTTCTTACTTACATATATTACAAACTTAATGTTAAAATTGGGTACGTTTCAACAAGGGTTTTTTACTGTTTGCTTTCCTCTGGATTCAATGTATATTGAAGTTGACAATTCTTCACATACAAATTGAAAGTTACAAAACCATTACCTCAATTTTACAATACGGATTAATTTAAAGTTCAACTGTTCTTATATTCAAATGTTAATACTTTGAAGACAAAATGCTTTAACACTTATTGTTCACCAAGAGAACATTTTACAAAACTAAACATGTTTAATATCACAATACCTACAAGTGTCAAATATGTATATTAATAACTAAACAACTTTCAAAACATATACATCTCATTGCCTTTTCTTTTTTTTCTTTTGACGGGCAAGTCGCTAGTATGTAATAAAAGTATTGTATCAATTCAATATTATTTAAAAGAAATAACATTGAGCTATTGTTGCCAATTTATTAGCCTTTCTGACGCACTTACAGCATAGTCTGTTATGTCATTCAAATGGGTTATTATTTACAATAATTGTCAGTTAACCCTTGGGATCTGGGTGTATTGTTTTCGGTATGACCATTTGTGGGAGACAATTAATAATGAGATTATGATGAGTTTTCCATGTAATATTTGCTTACATTGTCCAACTTTCAGGTTCAGTTATCTACCATTCAAAAATGTATACCGTATATTTTTTTTCAAATATTTTTATTGAAGACAATTTGGTTATATTATTACAGCAGTTTGTATCACATGTTAAGCTATACATTACATATATTTGATGTCGTTTCTATACATCCCTTTGATTACTTAAAGAAAGAGAAATAAAATGTGTGACTTTTTTTTTTTATGTTATTCATATTTGAATTTACAAAAAGAAAAATTATTAAGTTGATTAACTTATTAACCTTTTAACTTTCATTTCATCTTTTTATAACAAGCAACTGTAATTATATACATTTGTATATATGTACTCTTAATTTCTGCAGTAAGTGGGATTTTTGCTATTTTACTAATGTAACCGGAATCATATTTTCATGTGATCATTAGATAGACCAAGCTTATTTGTTGATACATATAAACCATCTCAATATTCTACTGTCCACATTAGGTTGTCGTAGTGGAAACATGGACACAATATCAGCTATTAAGGAAGAGGAGAATGAGAGAGAGGATCAGGATATTCACCTGGTGGAAATCTGTTCAGACCCCTGTCCAGGTGAGTGACAGGTGTATAAGTCACAAGGGGGCAGAGACTCAGAGCTGTGCATGTGAGTAACAGCTGTATGAGTCACAAGGAGGTGGAGACTCAGAGCTGTGCAGGTGAGTGACAGGTGTACGAGTCACAAGAGGCAGGAGACTCTGAGCTTTACAGGTGATTGACAGGTGTATGAGTCACAAGGAGGTGGAGACTCAGAGCTGTGCAGGTGAGTGACAGGTGTACGAGTCACAAGAGGCAGGAGACTGAGCTTTACAGGAGATTGACAGGTGTATGAGTCACAAAGGCCGGAGACTCCGAGCTGTACAGGTGACAGGTGTATGAGTCACAATTGGACAGAGACTCAGAGCGGTGCAGGTGAGTGATAGGTGTGTGAATCACAAGGGGCGGAGACTGAGCTGTCCAGGTGAGTGACAGGTGTATGAGTTACAAGGGGACGGAGACTCAGAGCTGATGTACAAACCTTCATCCCATCAGTAACCTATAGAAATAATAGTGCAGCACATTACAGTTATGATGATGGAAATAAGTTCAGTATTACTCACTTGTTTGTAACATGACATGAGGAGTCCTACTGGAAAGAGAAGTTTGTTATATGACTTATATGATTAATGAAGATGGCTCCACCTCTTATTCTCAAGTACCACAAGCAGTTGTGATCTGTGATATTAGACCTGAATGGTTTGGATTTCTTACACCTCAGTGTCTTCATGGATCCATAGATCATTCTGCCTGAAAGGACTTGTGTTTTATAGAAAATGGGCAAATCTATTTTTTAGCTTTGTTCTTAAAGAGCATGAAAGCTGGCTATAATATTATATTAGGCACTTCTTCTGCTCCCGTAATCTATTCGGCTGCTTTGATGTGCTAATTAGAATTACAATCTTCTTGTTGTTACTGTGGTGGTCAATCCTGTCATTTAGTGATAACCCCTCCCACACCTTCATCACGTTCTCAGAGTATCAAATTAGCATATTGAGTCACACATTCATTATAAAAACAATGATGCACATCTCTGGGTTGTAAAAAAAAAAGGTTAGAACATTGTATCGTTTTTTTGTTGTTGTTTTTTTTAAGCTTTGCAAGATGAACCTGACTTTGTGTTAGGATGACAGTGTCTCTTTGAACTGGCTTCATCAGGGGTCAGTTATAGGTTGAATACCAGGATTTAAATATACATTTTCCAGCATTTGACATCTGTCCACATCAACCATTCATTTGGTTGTGTGGTTTTCCATAGTGACCATTGTGGTTTATTGATTGATTGACTTCCTAGCCAGAAAGCAATGGTTGTGTTAATACCATAACAACCCATGATGCTCAGTTGACTTGTGATTGGGATGAAATATGGCCACATCCTTTTATTGTTGATCAATTATGGTTTACAATACTGCTCTAATCACCGTTATATCAATTAAACCTCTTTTCAATCATACCTGAGTTTACGGAACCGATACTCTTAAAAACATTTTTTTCTGGTGGCGTCACAGTCAGATTCCTTTTATCTGAAACTGAGATTGTCCCCAATCAGGTCTTTCTAGGCATATAATAAATAACAGAAAATCTGTGAGACCATTTGTAGTCCCACAGAAGAGCAATTTGCATTCCTCTTATGAACTTAATTTACATGTCTTACAACTGGTATATCTGGTCTGCACAGAGCCTATATGCTCATTTTATCATCTTTATGAATAGGACAATCATTATATGCTGCATATGTCATTCCAATTGTTTTGCAATTAATAAACTGTTTAAATATATATTTTTCCAAGTTGAGTGGATAATAAAGTATTTTTGTGTTGGCCATGACATGACTGCTCTACAAGTTCTACAGTTGAAATAGATTTTAATTTGGATTCTTCAACCATGTTTCATTATTCTGCTTATTTACTAGTAGGTCCTTTAAATGAGGTGACTTTCTACTTTTTGTTGTTTTTCCAACAAACACTTTTCTGAATTCCTTCATGGTGAAGGTTTGTTTTGTAAATTGTTAATATACGTTGTACATTAATAAAAAGTTCTGTCTGAAAAAACAGGCCGTGTATTAGCTGCAGATTGGGTTTAGTTGGAATAATGTGTATATATAGGAACTGAACATTGTCATTGAGAAGCATGTTGTCACTCTTTTATCCAAATTGTAAAATTATTCACTCAAAATGTTTTTGTTTTCAACAGATGCGTCCATGATCAGTAATATGTCAAGAGAGCATCAAATGTCGATTCTTTCACCAAACTGTGTTAAGGAAGAATTCATTTTTTCGCACTGTTACATGGACACTAAACAAAGTTGTATGGAACAGCAAAGAGGAGAACCATCCTTTATATATTCGGATTGTGGGAAAGGGTTCAATTCTAAAGATAGACCTCTCACTGAAGAACAAACATATGTATGTCCTGAATGTGGGAGATATTTCAGTGAAGCATCAAGGCTCAAAAGACATAAGAAAACTCACATAGTAGAAAGACCATTTCCATGTTCTGAATGTGGGAAATGGTTTAGAGTCAACTCTGACTTGAATGTTCATAAGAGAACTCACACAAGGGAAAGACCGTATTCCTGTTGTGAATGTGGGAAATATTTTAGTTGCAACTCCGCACTCAGTGTTCATAAGAGAACTCACACAGGGGAAAGACCATTTTCATGTTCTGAATGTGGGAAATGTTTCAGTAACTCCACACGTTTTAATGATCATAAGAGAATCCACACAGGGGAAAGACCATTTTCATGTTCTGAATGTGGGAAATGTTTTAGATCCAAAACAGACCTCAAGCTTCATAAGAGAACTCACACAGGAGAAAGACCATTTTCATGTTCTGAATGTGGGAAATGTTTCAGTCAGGCCTCACATCTTAATACACATAAGAGAACACACACAGGTGAAAGGCCATTTTCATGTTCTGAATGTGGGAAATGTTTTAGCTCTATGTCAAAGCTCAATTTACACAAGAGAACTCACACAGGAGAAAGACCATTTTCATGTTCTGAATGTGGCAAATGTTTCAGTCAGGCCTCAAATCTTAATACACATAAGAGAACTCACACAGGTGAAAGGCCATTTTCATGTTCTGAATGTGGGAAATGTTTTAGCTCCACCTCGGACCTTAAGGTTCATAAGAGAACTCATACAGGGGAAAGACCATTTTCATGTACTGAATGTGGGAAATGTTTCAATAGGACCTCACATCTCAATGATCATAAGAGAACCCACACAAAGGAAAGGCCATTTTCATGTTCCGAATGTGGAAAATGTTTTAGAGCCAACACAGACCTCAATGTTCATAAGAGAACTCACACAGGGGAAAGAATAGTTTCATGTTCTGAATGTGGGAAATGTTTTAGTTCCACATCACAGCTCAATATACACAAAAGAACTCACACAGGAGAACGACCATTTTCCTGTTCTGAATGTGGCAAATGTTTCCGTCAGGCCTCAAATCTCATTGCTCATAAGATAATTCACACTGGGGAAAGACCATTTTCATGTTCTGAATGTGGCAAATGTTTCAGTTACGCCTCAACTCTCAATAATCATAAGAAAACTCACACAGGAGAGAGACCATTTTCATGTTCTGATTGTGGGAAATGTTTCAGCACGTCATCAACTTTAAAGACTCATCAAAAAACTCACAAATGATAAAGACAGTGTTATAACTTCTGACAGTGGAAAATGCTTCAGTCACTTTTCGAATTTCAATGTTGATAAGAACATTCCCACCGGAAGAAGAGCATTTGTACAAATATGAGAAATGTTTTACTCTCAAAGCATATCCTAATGATCATATGATGACAATAAACATTTGGGTGTGGAAAATGTTTCCAATAACACTTTTGTTTTCTGAACATAATGGAGTTCCCCTACGGATAAGGACCATTCTCATGCTTTGTGGGATATAGCTCACAAACTATTTGATATCAGAATATTCACACAGAAGAAAAATATCTACATATTTGATTGTTGGAAATGTTTTAAAAAATTACCTTGTAAGTAATATAAGTCTATTTGTATGCTCTGACTGTTGAAAATGTTACCATTTAAATAAAACTCTAGTTACACATCAGGTAACTTACCCATAAGGTTTTAATTTCTAATTTTTATAGTTAAGACACCATATTTCTTAGATCCAATCTGGAGATCTCCTCAGTCCTTCTTTACTTCCTCACATATTTTAAGCTTTGATTTGAAGTTCATTTGTCACTTTCTCTTTGATTCCCTGCAATTATGTTAAACGTTTTAGTGCCTTGTATGTGATTTTTTTTTATATAACAATGTTTTATTCACTCCTTTTGTTTAAAAAAAAGGCTGTTATTTCAACACAAATACAACACTGAGATAATACTTTGAATCCACAATAATAATCCCTTTAGAGACAGTAGTGTGCTAGTGTACATTTCTCCTAATTTACCTTTTTCTCACACTAGTATCCTTCCTGTGAGAAGTAGAGAGCACATTCTCTAAAATTACTAGTGTGTTACCAGTACAACGAGATGGTAATGATTTGATTGGTGGTAAAAAACATACAAATATTAATGATTTGATTGGTGGTAAAAACTCACAAAAACAATTAACATTATTATCATCATTATCTCATTATTCCATAGAATAAAAGATAATTGCACCTGTCCATAATCATCCTTCCAACTGTTTCATCTTGTTCTTCTAAATATGTGTCCTACACAACTTTATCTGAATCTCCAATTACAGCTTCACCATCCTTGACCTGTGAAGTTCCTCAGATGGGTCTAAATACATAGGCCCTCATTAAATTGCAATTTGGCCAATTGAATAGGGCTCTAAATAAGCACATAACATATTTTTTTGAAAGTAGTTTTTAGTTAGTGATAACCTTGCTTTTGGATAGATGTTTACTAACTAAAAACGTATTTAAAAAAAATATTCCTTATTTAGAGCCCTATTCAATTGGCCAAATCGCAATTGAATGAGGCCCATAGTGCTGTGTAACACAGGTTGTGCTTTATAAAACTATTGGTCTAGTCCTTTAACCTTCCTAGCGATAATCCCGAGCGTGACTCTGGGATAATTTCCTTTTCCTAAATCAGTAACCCCGAGCCACGCTCGGGGTTACTAAAGGAGGATCTGGAGGGGGCCCAGTGCTGCCGAATTTGCCTGGGCCTCCTCAGCACACCATTCCTCCTCCTCCTCATCTTCCTCTTCCCACTACCTCCTTCCCCCCTCTCACCTCTTATTATTAGCCTCCGATCAGCTCCTGCTGTTGATCGGAGCCCCGCAGCGCGTATCTCTGGAACCGGCATATGCTAATGACGTCACATGCGTGTCACATCATTAGAATACGCCGGTTCCAGAGAAAGGCATAAGACATGCTGCAGGGCTCCGATCAGCTAATAAGAAGAGATGAGAGTAGGATGGGGGGGGGGGGGGGGGGGGGGGGGAGAGGAGGATGAGAGGGGAAAGAGGAGGGTGAGGGGAAGAGAATGATGGGGGGATGAGTGGGAAGAAGAGGATGAGGGGGGGAAAGGAGGATAAGGGGGAAGGGGTGGCAGATAAGGGGGGAGACGGGGAAATCGAGGAGGAGGATAAGAGGAAAGGGAGGGGGAAGGGGTAATGGTGTCTAAAGGGGATATGATTATGTCAGTATTTTAGAATGTACCACTTTAACATTCTAAATACTGACATAATCATAGCGCCAGGAAGGTTAACTGAGCCCTCAGCCAACTGTAATCACCCCAATAACACCACGTTCTGAATATATTTTAATGAACTAATTCCCATGTAACTTACATGATATACAGATATAAGAAGAAAGGCCTTAGGGGTGGGGTTATAGGAAAAAATCTGTAAAGTATCTGTATCTACTGACTTGCACCATGTTCTCTGATCTTTACGTTGCTCTGCCCATTTATGCTTCACCCTCTGCTACCCCCATACAACGTGTTTCAGACTTTCTGACACTTCTCGCAATGTCCTACGTATTCTTTGAATAATCTGATGTATCTTCACCTTCTGCTCCCCCTGTACAACATGCTCCAGACTTTCTGACACTTCTTGCAATGTCCTACGTAGTCTCATAATTATCTCCTATATCTTCACCCTCTGCTTCACCCGTACAACATGCTCCAGACTTTCTGACACTTTTCACAATGTTCTACGTTGTCTCAGAATTATCTCCTGTATCTTCACATTCTGCACCTCCCATACAAGATGCTCCAAGCTGTCTGACAATGCTCACAATATTCCAAGATGTCTTTGAATTATCTCCTGTATTGTCACTCTTCATCCACCATACAACATGCTCCAGTCTTTCTCTCAGAGAGACAGAGTGACAGAGAGGGAGGGCCTTTTCAGAATAGTGTTTGTTTCTAAAGAACTACTGTAATGTCCTAACAAAGTGAACTAGGGATTTAATTATTGTTCATTAAAAATATCCCTATGTAATTATTTATAATAGTAATATTCAATATTAAATTAATTTTTAGAGATTTGAGTGTGAGCATTCAGTTGAGCTGATTGTTTCCACTGTAAAAAGGTAACTGGTTTAGAGACAGATCAATATGGATTTTAAAGAACATTCTGATTCAATAAGTTTTCAAGCTATCATTCATAAACTGTCCCCGGAGCAACAATTTGTTACCAAAGGAAACCACTTAAACACAGCACATTGGCAGCAAATGAGGAAAACTGAGATGGCATTACCTTTTGGTTCAGAATTTAGCACTGCGTGTTAAGACAAAACAGATCCTCATTGACTATAGAGCAGGGTGGTCAGCAACAGATGGGTTTGATCTTGGAAAGTAAGTGTCATAGTGTATATTAAAACATAATTCAAAGGCAGAAATGTTATGTTCTATCCAAAAATGAAGCACTCCCAAGTCCTCTTATTTACCAATATGTCTCTAAAAACAAAGTTCTAACAAAATATAAAGTATCAGCTCCTGAACAACCATGTGGTGGGTCTATTAAAAGTAAAAATTGTACACACTATTTTATGGAATTTCTATAATACAATATATAGCCAGGAAATTAACCCTAAATCACCATAAAATGCTTCCAAATATCACTTTAAGATAGAACAAAGATCATAAGGGAACATTAATGCATACATGGGTAACACCTTTCCAACGGGTATAAGGATAACCCACTAACTCTTGTGGGCTGGAAGTCCCAGAAAAGGAGATAATAAGTCTGTTACTATACGGATGTAACTTGATAACTCCAATAGTCTTTTGTAAAAAAATGACTGGTTACCCTTCCCCCACAAATTCAATTCACCGAAGTATGTCTTAAGCAGATTGGCGAATGGGGATCTACCACTTACCCAGTAGAAAAATAACAAATGTGAGTACTCTATCCTCCTGTCCTAGGAATATGACTTAAACATGTACACAATATATAGTATCAAGTATCAACAATCCCTCTATATATATATAATATATGTAATAATGGTAAATAGTAGTGAATGATAATATTCCACAATAGTTTACAATACAGAGTGAGTTGATTGAATATTATATACTCATAATGAGACTTCCCTGCAGGTATCAGTCCTTATGCATACTGTTGAAGTCTCGATGGAGTAATGATGGCATTTGACGTCATCCGTCAGCAACGTCGTTGATCACCTGACAACTCGCACGTTTTGCATCATATGCTTCATCCAAAAAAACATTTTTAAGTCTTAAATTTAGATTTTAAATTCTTTTATAATAAAAGTTATATTTTAATACGATGGTCTCACTATAGATTCCTCCATCTTCTAAAGAGATATTCTTGAGACTTTTCTTTTTCCTCCTTTTGTTTATTAATATTTTACACTCTCCATTAAGATTGTCCATAGATATTTTCAACACTTGTACTATTTATATTAATACTTTGAATATTACTATATAAGAAGTTATAGAGTTTAACTGATACTAGACATTAATTTTATGAGTACACTTAGGACGATTATCTCTTTTTTTGTTGGTCTTATTTTTCTTTTTATAACTACCCCTAGTGGTAAGATAATATAACCTGCAAATGGGAACGTCAGGAGTTTGACTGGTATATAGCTGCAATAATTGGTGGAGGTTGGGAGGTAAGTGGTATCTTTGAATTAGGAAGAAGTTAGTTATGGCAGAGTTCTGTGGAAACAGGAAGCAAAGAGAGAAAGACTTTTACATTGTGAGGAGGATGGAGGTTCAATTACAGGCATGGGGAAGATGTTTCCATATAGTAGGAGGCAGTAGAAACCAGATAGGAAGGGATTGTGAAGCAGTGGTGCTACTATGTAGTTTATTTTGTTTACCTAGTGGAAGTTTAGTGTCAAGCACAGGGGACAGTGCTATGAAGGTAATCCTGGTGGATATGGTGGGTGGTGGCATAATAGGATAACATGCACTTCTGACTGGCCAGGTGCAAGTGATTTCCATGCCTCTATAAATTGAATCTGAATAGGGGTGGGTGGGTGAGGACCAGGGAGGGAAGTGCTCTCAGAGTTATCCAAGAGCAGAGTCAAAGAGGAGATTTCAAAGGCACTAAACAGAATGGTGGGGGTAGAGGGTGAGAGCGACTAAGGCACATGAAGTGAGAGAAAGAACAGACAGAGAGAGGAATGAAAGAGAGAAAGCAAATCGGAAATTATAACAGAGGTCTTAGCAAGCTTCAGAATCACTCAGTTATCCCAGAGCAGAGACCAAGAGGAGATTTAAAAGGCACTCTGCAGTGAACATGGATCCACCAGTACAGTAATATACCAAGAGCTGGACATGGTACCACCAGTGCTATACGTCTGCACTTCAGATGTTTGTTAATAAGTACATGGACTGGCAATATATATGGATTTATCATACTAGATTTACAATATCACATATAATAGTTGTCAAACTACGAATCGTTGTCACGCTTTGCGAGCTTAGCGATGAGCGCCGCAGTCGCTCATCGCTGGCGAGCCATTAAACCCATAGCACTTAGGCAATGAGCGCCTTTGGCACTCATTGCCGGCGAGCCTCGCAAAAATATGACCTTAACGGCCGAACCGCGCGTGCCTAAAAACAGTCAAAACACAATAAACACCTACAAAAAATACATAAAAAGCTTACCCACAGCAAGGGGGGGGGGGGGGGGGCACCCAGGACCTCTGCAAGTGAAGTTACACCTCAATTTAAGGCCAAATTCCAGAGTTTAGACACACGAAAATCCCCTAAGCGAGAGAAAAAATGGCCACCGAAAAAAACGAAAACAAGGCTCCACAACCCTGGACCGTCCAGCCACGTACAACTTACCCAAGAAGGGATCGGAGATAAGCTTGGAAACCCACATTAACCCCACGGGATCCGAGATAATCTCGTAAACCCGCATTAACCCCACATTGACCCACGCTGCAATAAAAATTCTAATTTCCCGCCTTATGGGTCCTTAAAGGACCGTAAAGGTCCTTAAAGTACCCTTAATAATAAAAAAAAATAACCCTATCACTCATGGGGCTATACAGAGCCCCATCAACCCCTAAATAACCCTGTCACTCATGGGGGTCAATCCAGATACCCATAAAACACTTAATTAACTTTTGAAGGGATCCAAGATAAGCTCGGAGATCCACATTAACCCCACATTAACCATTGCAGTGGGGGTCCCGATCGCACACGATCGGGGACCCCTGCTGCAATGTAAATTCTAAATTCCCGCCTTACGGGTCCTTAAAGGACTGTAAAGGTCCTTAAAGGACCCGTAATAAAAAATACAGAGCCCCATCAGCCCCTAAAAAATCCTGTCACTCATGGGGGTCAATCCAGACCACCATAAGCCCTTAATTAACCCTGTCACTCATGGGGGTCAATACAGACCCCCATAAGCCGTTAATTAACCCTGTACTCATGGAGGTCAATACAAACTTCCATAAACACTTAATTAACCCCGTCACTCATGAGGGTCAATATAGACCCCCATAAACCTATAATTAACCCTGTCACCCATAAGAGACCGGGTTAAAATGGTGTAGTGCTTACACTTTGGGTCATGAGGGTTCTGGATGACCCTCATGGCACTTATAGTGTTATTACATGCGTTCATTAGTGTGTTATAGGGGTTTATATAGTTGAGGCACACAGTACACTCACATTGTGTGGCAAACAGCATTTCAACACTTTCTTTTATTCATCGTCATTTTTTGACGGCAAGTCGCTAGTACAGCATATAATTGACATACATGCATAGTGGTGATTGTAAGATCTGGGATGCATACATGATTGAAAGTATGGTAGGATATCGATGTATCATTAATTTTATCACTTCCATTACTGTACTATTTGCTTTGCAGTCCGGTTCATTATTGCGGAAGTTTGTCATAAGAGAACTGCATTATTTTTTATTTTTTTATTGCACCCTTTGTTTTGCAGTCTGGTTTGATATTGTGATGAAACTCCTGAAAAAAGACCACAAAGAGTTAACTGAAAAAGCCAATCACGACTTGCCTGCATAAAGGAGGCTCTCTCCTTTCATCCAGTCTGGCCTCTGTTGAAGCCTACGCAAACAGTGCATGTCAGGACAGTTTCTGTTGCGGTCCCTGCTGTGATGACGTCACCTGATGGGCTTACCTGAAAGCCACCAAAATAAACTACTGATTGTGTCTCTCATATGTATGTACTTGATATATTTTGACTTTTATGTGTATGTATTAGACTATTAAATATCTGTTGTGTTGCTTAGATGTATGAGAAATATTATTAATGGCGACCTAAGTGAAATTATATGGCCTGCTTTATCTGTTCAACACACAACATTTAACTGTATTAGAATTATATATATACTCATGGGTGTAGGAACCAAAGAAAATCCGGGGAGGATACAGCATGTAGTATACAAATACCACACAAGTTCCTACACCAATGTATATATATAACTTTACTTATGTCTCTGTTATTTATATATTTATAACAATCTGATAAGTATTCTAGATTGTGAGTTGATTTATTAATTATGCTTTTGATATATTTGTTAAAGATAACAGTATAGAGACATAGTTGTTGGTTATTTTACCACCAGTAGAGCAGTGCAGTTACACATCTATATCAAGCAAGGGAGCAGGTCCCAGTACAAACTCTGCTACATGAGATATTGGGAGTATTGAAAGCCCAGTATGGTCACAGGCTACATATAGCTATATCTCTCATTTATATGTGTGCTAAATATATTATTTCCAGCTGATATTGATTGATATGTATCCATGATAGTATTTGAATATCACTTATGTTGGACTTCAATTAAATAAATGTAAATATGATATACATATTTATTTTTTGAAGTAGTTAATTCATGATGTTTGAACATCTACTTATAGCCAATATCATAGGAGTACATACAATTTAAAAAAATGTTTTTGAATGATAATGAATTGGAATTGTGATTATACTTTATTGACATCAGATAGAATATTACACTTGAGAAAATGTCACATCAAGTGGGGACTCAAAGCAAGTTGTTTTATATATTTACATTTTTAATCGTTGTTCTTTATAATATTTTTAATGAGATTAATAAAAGTTCAATTTTAATAGTGACAAGTGTCTATATCCATCTCTTTAGCCTTATTTAATTCAAAGCCTTTCTTATAAGATTGAACTATCCACTAGTACAGGTGCTCTTTTCTTATTATATCGAGGTGTAAGTTTACAACACTCGTGGATTGTATCCATGATCCAATGTTGGATTATTTATGTTATATTTTGATTACGTTCTAGGATCTGGTAAATGCACATGGAATCAGCCCCAGAGTAATTGCCACCCACAATTTATAATTCCAATAGAGTATCAAATTGTTTGTGAAAAATTACATAATTTAATGAAATTATTTAAAATATATATATGTAGTTTATCAACCATATTTTGAATTGTTTAGTCAGCTCAACAAAAAACCTAGATAGATAAATAAGAATGTGATGAACTATAAGGTATTTTTTGTTTTGTTCTATTAACTCAACAAAGACAAACTTCGGTCATCTGGTGTTTTATTTGTTATAGTCAATGAGAAATATGCATGATTTATTTATTTGTAGGGATCAGACAAAAATACATAACACAAGATTACAGGATGTGCAGATGTTATTAATAATGTTACCAGTACAAGTAGATGGTGATGATTCGATGGGTGGTAAAAGACACTGAAAACTTACAAACATTAAAATTATTTTCATTATTATGATCATCTTTTTATTTATATAACACCAACATATTCTGTAGTGCTGGGGAACAGTAAACATAGTTATGACAATACATAATTTGAATTTGAAACCAGATACAAAACCTCACACTTTTATACAAAGCGCTGCACTCACTCCTAGTAATTCTCTGGCAATATTGATGGGATGGGTGATAAAAATCACTAGCAGGATATACTTGGTTGTAAAACATGGCGTAAACTGTGAGAGGGGATTAGCATAGAGGACCAAGTATGTGGGTGCAAGAGCTCCTAGAGATGGAACTGGTGATTCAGAAACCTACACTACAAAGTAACATGAATCATTGGGGTGAGCAAGGTAGGTGTAAGGGCAAGTAAGATGAGTTCAGAGGCAGGAGAGATGGTGGTGGTGTGTCAGGCTCTAGGTCTGGAGCTAAAAAAAAACAGTTCAATGGAACTGGAAGGTCAGTTGGTGAGTGCTACTGCTTAACTGGATGGTATGTGTCAGTGCGTCAGCCCCTGAAGAAGTGACTACTTCAGTCCTAGCGGTGAATAGAACTGGAGTAGGAGTGCATATTATGCATTTCTAGATTGTCCCCAAGAGGTGTTAAAATCACACTATCCATTTTTTTACCTTTCACATAGCTACAAAGAAAATTGGGAGTCCTGATAATGTGCTCTGAACACTTGCAAGCTATCCTGTCTTATTTTGAGAAAGACAAATTTGCAAAGAAAATATCTGAATTAAACAATCAACTAAACTAGTTTTAAAAATGAAGAATGTAGGATGTTCTTTGTATTGATCACTTATTTTTGTATTGCTTTACTTTTACAAGTAGCGGAAAGAGGGAGGGTTCATAGTTTAGAAAAAAAAAAACACCTTTCCTCTAAATGAAACACATGATGTATAAGTGTCCCAAACAGAGCATACACTTTATTTCCCAGGTCACAGTTTTATACAGCTTGTGCACCAGTCACCACTGACCACTTCCTTGGGAAAATATACATTTCACAACATATGCCTCTTTTGAACTACTCAACGTGGACCAGGTCTATCTCTAAGGACTTCATGTCAGCATGACTCCTTTCTCACCTAGGTGCCAGGGTGTCTATGGACCTGATTATCAGCTACCTCCGACAAGAGCTGGAGCAGTAGTGGATTTAGATGGTGTAGCTACTTGAGACAGGTTGTATTGGTGAGGGACCTGGGGTGTGTAAGGGTTAGGTTAATGGGGACAAGATGTCTGCTATGTGGGGAGCCTAGCAGAATATAGTGAGGTTTGTTAGTGGGAGTGAGGTGCCTCCTGAGCAGAGATGGAATAGTGGTAAGACCTAGTGAAGTCAGGGGACTATGCGTTTGGGTTTATCCACTCCGTAGCCAACCTTCTCTCAGATAGATAAGCCTTTGTTTACCTGAAGGGGAGCCGGTTAAGGGGTTTAATGTGACTCTGGGGTGTAGTTACTTTTCAGGCCAACCAACAGCCCCATTACATTGCTGTGACTTTATGAATCGTAGCTCGTAACGTAGCTTGCAAGACTTCAAGCTATTAAATTGGTCTCTTTACCCTACTCGCAGACGACTTGAGAGTTAAGGTGCAGCAAAGCCGAAAAAAGCCTACAGGTCGTGGAACGTGGAACTTTGCAGCTGCAAATCCTTTGTTCTTTCAAGCCCGTAACCGCTAAGTTCCAATTGCGCTATTAAATTGCATCAAAATCACAGGCGTACAAACGCATAACTCGCAAATGGAGCCAAGAAGCCAATGAGTGCTAGAGAGGATCCACAAGGAGGGTAAAGTCCAGTACGTTGCACTGTAAATGCAAATATCACCACACTACTGTACTGTACTTAACTTTTATTAAAAGTTAAGATGATGTTAGGTCTTTGAATTAATAGCACACATTATCAAGCTCGCAAATCAGCCCCCCAAAAATACTTTATTTCATGATTAATTTCTGTGTTATATCTATCCCAGCAATCAATGTGTTAATACATATACTGTAACTTGCATGTGATAGAATATCATATTTACAGCTTTATATCTGGAATGTGGGTCCGATTGAACCCCGTAGGACTTTAAAAATCCCACCGCCATTTTTCAGTGACGTAATTCTGATGATCTCTTTTGCCATTGTCTCCATCCCAACTCGTAACTACGAGTTAGACTAATGATCACGTTCACCGCTGCAGATCCGACGAGCGACAAATGGTTTACGGGTTTGCCTCTCAAGCCCATAGCTCGCAGCCTGTTCTAATTTAATAGCACCATAAATCTGCAACTCTTCAAGCTTTCAGCGATTGCGGATTTCCCGGTGCAGATACAAGCTTCTAATTTAATGTGGCTGTAAGACTTCCATGAGGATTCTAGACTTTTAGGCTCCTATTTGATTGAATCGGTGGTCACGAACAATGGCTAAGGTCAATTATTTCCTTTTTTGTGGTTAACCACAAGAAAAAGGGTCAAAGGGGTCAAACTAGCAAAGCACTTGACACTACTTAACTCTTGCCTACTGAAACAAATGTTATTTAAAACTTCTCTTCAGATTTTACTAGTGATCTTGTTGGGTGGATAAAAAAGACTAATTGACACATAATTATTCAAAAAATGTGAATAACATTTTTTTTTATTATTATTAGTAGTAATAGAAGTAGTAGTAGCATGTGTCTTTTATATTTTTATAATTCTACAGTCAAAAGAGCTCATTTGTATGTTCCTAATTACAATTGTTAACAATTCTTAACATTTTATATACCATCAAGTCCTTTATAGTTAATTATACATTCTTCTTTGTACAGATTGACTTGCTAAGACTACAAATGTTCAGATATATGTTTTATATAATGTTTTTCTGGCCCTCTTAGAAGGTTTTTCATCATTGTATTTATGGGAAATCTTGTCAAACCTCATATGATATCGTGTTGGTACCCTACCATGTGTTGGTACCCTACCGTACTATTATGTTTTATCATAATGATTTACAGTACTCTGTCATAACGATAATACATGTCATAACAATATTCCATACATATCACAATTAGCTTTGCAATATCACAATGATAAATATTACAATATAATACTCTGTATATCATTCAATTTCTTATAGATAAACTATAATGTTATGATAAACAAAAGTAGATTAACAATCTTATAATGACTGACCATATCATTATAATATCTATATCATATTGATATACTGTACCATATTATATTCATTTACCTCATCATAATGCTAATTATACCTTGGCACTGATTATATATAAAGAAGTGATAAGTATAAAGAATTGTGGCCTGTATTTATGGATGGGGCTAAAGGTATAAATGTCTCATCCCTGCAGGTTTCAGCACATTATCAGTCTGAGAATATCACATACTGCATTATAAGTGTAATGATACCATGGGCCTGACTATAAATATATTACAGTTGTCATAATTGCGAGTTGTCGTCATGCAATGTTAAAAATTGCAACCCTAAAGGGTGGCAACTGCGTACCTCGTGATGAGTGCCAGGCCCCGCACCACTTAGGCTGCAATGAATGACGAAGGCTGCGATCACCGTTGAAACGCATAGCACTTTACAGCTGATCGAGAGGCACCCAACAGTTTACGCTTTTAAGGGCTGAAAATGCCTCAACCGCGTAATTTCAAAGACCCCCAAAACAAGCTGAGTAATAATTAATTATTAATAAATACTAACACACAGCACAGGGGGAGAGCCAGGAAGCCTGTGAGTGAGGATGCAAGCTAATCTGAGCCATATTTGGCGTTTTTAGTCGATCGAAAATCGGCTAAGCGAGGGAAAAAATAGTGGACAAAAAAAAGGCAATTTATTTTAGACAGGATCAAAACGAGGCTGAAAACAGTAACACTTACCTGAACAACACCCGGCACGCAGGACTTAGAAAATACACAACGCAGAAGCCAGTAACACTTACACCAAAAGCAGGCAGCGCGCGCCATGCAATGATTCAGCAGAGACCCAGAGGAGAAAAAAACAGGGAAGGGACAAGGAGGAGATGGTGGAAAGAGACACATGGCATTCCCAAGCACAAAAGTTGCAGGTTACCAAGGCCTGCAAAGAGTGGCGGGGCCCATAAAGTAGACAGGAGGAGAGGCTCCAGATGAGCTCCGAAGGTGCCTAGAGGGGGCAGAACCTCGCCTTGTGTGGCAAACAGCATTGCCAGGCTGCATTGTTCGAAAGAAAGAGCTCTTTGATAGGAATCTATCAAATATGTTAAAGGATTTAATATGAAGAGCATTTATACTACTTTATATAAATGGTAGTATATAAGTTAAGTGTGATAGTAGTAGGGTGCAGAATGTAATGTAATTAAGATAAGAAGGCCAACTAATCTAATCACCCAGCAAGAGGTCTTCAATGCTTAACACCCTATTGTGTTAGGTTCACAATGGGTCTCAGTCCTGTCCTTGAAAACAGTCATTGGAGCACAATATATCAGTATATGAATTTTAAAACAATATATATTTTATATATATAAAACATATCAGGCATATTTAACATGGATGTAATCAGTTCAACAAGCAGTTATCCACACAGTGTCAGGGTTACCCCTGTGATAAGGATGGTTTCCCCTGTCTAGACTGTCTAGGGTCTGGAGACAATTGACTAAGACTTGCATAACCATTAGAAAAAGGATTAAAGGGATATCACTTGCAAAGCGTTTGGCACCTCTTGACACTTCCTCTACTAAAAAAATAAAAATAGTTTTAGTTGCTGTCTGACAGCCTATACTATACTTGATGACTTAATCAGAAATCTATGGAGCCTGATGTAGGTCAAGATTGAATCCAGCCAGGAACCAAGCCCCGCCACAAGAGTGGGAGCAAACTGGGTAGAACGTTTGTCTACTGGCTACTGGAAGTGATTACTGGTCGTCCTTATAGTGACACTACCCTCAACATATTACTATTGGCTCAATGCATTATTTACATCCTGAAACATGTTATACACATAAAATAACTAGTAAAAATGGACCTTAAAGTTCCTTAAAGGTCTGCACTCAAATTGAAATTAACCCCTGCCTAAAATTATACTCATCAGTCCCATAAGGGTCTATGGAGACCCTTATGGGACAATCATTAACCCTGACATTAAAACTATACGTGTCATGAGGGTCCTCCAGGACCCTCATGACACTAAGTCTAAGCACTACCCTACACTACACTATTATCCACCCCAATAAACTAATACATCTATATGAACCCCCTCTAAGTACTTAACCCTCACCATTTCTAATTAACCCTATAACTAACCACTTAACTCTATGTAGACCCAGTTATCCCTACCTAGTCCTAATTAACCCTAACTGTACCCAATAAACCCCTAACTGTACCTTATGAACCCTAACTGCACCCAATAAGCCCTAACTGCACCTAAATAAGCCTAACTGTACCTAATAAACCCTAACTGTACCCAATAAACCCTAACTGTACACAATTAACCCTAACTGAACCCAATAAACCCCTATCCGATTACCCCTTCTACCCTATCCTATTAATCCCCCCTCTATCATACCCTATCCTATTAACCCCTACATTACCTACCTAACCCCCTAATACACCCCCAACCCCCTATTAGACTCCCGAACACCACTCTAAGTACAAAAAATAAAAACACCCACATTACAAAAAAACAAAACATATAACACTAATTACAAAAAATGACAAACGAATAACTGCAGAAAATAAAAAAACACTACAGAAAATAAAAAAGCATAATTAGTCCACTGACCTGGCCAAAATACCCCTTCAGCGGTGTCCAGCGATGCCCTGGTCTTCAGTCTTCTGTGCCAGGAAAGGCCCCTCCAATAATGTCCCGATGTCTTGTAACACCTACAAAACAAAAGAAACATTACAGTAAATACACATATCCTGACAATCTGTAATAAAAAAGGGTTAATAGTCTACTCACTTGGCCAAAGTGCCCCTCCATCAATGCTCTGGTCTTCAGTCCTCTGGCCCAGGACAGGCCCCTCCAAAAAAAAACGATCTTCTAAAAAAAAAAAAACTACTAACCGAGCTCCTCCCCTGATGAACTCCCCACCGCAATTGGTGGTTCCTGCGCATGCTCTGATATAAAAAATTGGCTGATATAACCCCTGTATCCCATTCTGATTAGCTGATATAACTGTCAGTAATATTTCAGCTTATAGTAATACGCAAATGGTGTGAGCCAATCAGAATAGGATACACCCCTGTAAGGGGCGTAATTTGAATTTTAAAGCACTGCAGCAAGGGATAATGTAGGGACCCCACAGGGGTCCAGATGGGCACCCTGCAGCATAGGGGGATTAATTTTAGGTGCCACGCGGTTACTTACAGTACCCCTGTGGCTGGGGTTAACTATTTGTGTGCCACGGGCCCTTTAAGAAACCGCATCGGGGTATTTTAATTTTTAATTGCCACAGGGTCCCAATTGAGATCCCTGCAGCAAGGTGTTAATGTGGGGACCCTGCAGGATTCCCAATGGGGACCCCTGCATCATGGGGTAAATGTGGGGACCATGAACGTTTAATTTAGGATTGGGGGGGTTAGGAACAGAGCGGATGTGTAGGGGTATCATATGTAGGGGTTTTTAAAACCCTTGTGAGTCCTCTCTAGCACCCGTAGGATTTGGGGCTATATTTCCCATTTACGAATGCGTTTGCAGCCTTGGGGAATTGTAGCAATTGTAAAGGCGATTTGTGATCAGATCAAAGGCTACTGGAGGGTCTAAGTTACAACTTTAACGGACGCAAGTTTTTCAAGCCCGTAACTCGTAACCCGATTGGAAGCCGCAAAAAGACGCCAATTGAATAGCAAAGTCGCTTGCGACCTCACTTCCCAGCTACCGGATCTCTAAATCGACCAATTGAATGTGGCTGCAAATCTTTTTCTGATTAATATATCTAAAGCTTTTTCATATAAGTATCCCAAATTTGCCATTTCAAGGATATATTTTTTTAAGGGAGGAATCTAAGAATGTTCTCCCTATTTCTAATTCTTTATTTCTATTCATCAAATGAATGATTTCTTTCCAAGACAAACAAGGTAAACAATAATGGCTCCATCACTTAATTCTAAGCCATTTAACCACTAGTAAACAGTAAGAAATAAGGTATTTCTGGGGTATTTGAATATTACCTTCAATCATATGAAACAGCATTACTTTTGGCTCCTCTGGAATACTTATCTCAGTAATTTTTAAGATTTGGGAGGAACATTGTTTCCAGAAAGTTTGAAGTTTTATACAGTCCCAACATATATGCATGTGAGTGCCCATTGCTTCACATCCTCTCCAGCAGCAATCTGACTTTCTAACATAAATTTCGTTAATCTTCGTAGGAACCCAGTACCATCTCTGGACTAACTTAAAATATAATTCTCTATATGAGACACATTGAGTTGATTTTTTTACAATTTTAAATCCTCCGAACCATCTATCCTCATCCCAGCTTACTCACAGAGCATTTTACCATTTAATAATTCTATCTAAATTGGTGTTATCTCTTAAATTTCTCATTATAGTATGGCATTTAGCTATTTTATGAGTAAGATTATCTTTAAGGATTAACTGTTCAAAGAGATATACATTGCCCTGAATTAATTGCTTGTATCCTAATTTATAGAGTCTATGATAAATAGTGAAAATCTAACCATTAAAGTTTATTCAACTGAAAGTTTGTTTGTAATGTCTCCTGGGCAAGCATAGAGCCTTTACAGTAAAAATAATTCAGAATATTCATACCCTTTTTTCTCAGGTACTTAAAACAAGTAAGATCATTATTGTATACTAATAAGTGTTATTAAAGAGGGAAAGCTAGGCAGTTTTATTTTCTCTCTATTTTATACCAAAACCTAAATATAGAGTAGAGACCACTTGGTAGAAATTTCCCTTTCTTTAATTCAATCTTAGGAAGCCACATATATACTTGTTTAGGCATATCTATGATATTTTCATCTTTAATATCTAACCATTTAGCTTTGCTCTGTAAGCTATTCCAACCCAAAATATGTGAAATAATTATTGATTCGTGTAAATCCTTTATTGAAGGTAAGGATAAACCCCTATTCTCAAATTTTCTCTTGTAATATCTAATTTAATTCTGGGTATTTTTTTCCATATATGAATCTATTAATTCATCTTTGAAATTTCATTTAAAGTGTTTTTAGGAACTGTTTGAGGGATACACCTAAGAACATATGTTATCTTAGGAATTAATATCATATTTGCTGCCACTATTCTTCCCATCCACGATAAATTAGATTGTTTCCAATATAATATAATATAACTAACTTTAATGTAGGCTCTCTCTAAATAGTTTTTCATTTCATTTTTTAAACTGTATGAAACTCTAATGCCAAGATAGGTAATAAATTAACATTTCTGATTAAATTGATATAGTTGCTGTAGTTTTTCTTATTGATCCCATTTCAATCTTTTATGAATTACTTATGATTTCTGTATGCTAATTTTAAAATATGATATTCTGCAATATTCTTCTAATATTTTATATAAATAAAACAGTGTCTTCTTTGGATCTGAAATCGGCAAAACGATATTATCGGCAAAGAGTGATTACGACTCTTTACCTATATCTATCCATTTTATTCCATCAGAAATTCTGATTAATTCAGCTAGTGGTTCGATTATCATAATGAAGATCAAAGGTGACAACAGACAACCTTGTCTTGTGTCATTTCCAATAGTAATTTTTCAGTAACAAAACCCACACCAGTAATATTGGCACTAGGATTCCTATATAATGCCTTAACGGCTTTTTGTCCAAATTTTTCCATGACCACATCTATAAAATCGCAACTCACCATGTCAAAAGCCTTTTCGGCATCTTTTGACACAGTGAGTTAAGGGAAGTCCCCCCTATTGGAATAAAACATTATATCTATGATCTTTTTAATGTTATCTAGGCCTTGTCTCCCATCAACAAAACCTGCTTGATCACCATTTATTATTTTAGGAATTATTTTACTTAGTCTGGTTGCCAGAATTTTGGAGTATATTTTCGTGACCACATTAATTAAAGAAATGGATCTATAACTCCCAAGATTTTCTGGGTTTTTATCTGGTTTCAAAATGTTTATAATTTTAATCTCTGCCATTTTGTACAGTATAAACCCATTATTCTTTATTTCATTAAAAATGTTATTTGTGGGAAAAATTAACTCTGATGCAAAAATGTTAAAGTAAACTCCTCATTCCCGGGTGCTTTATATGATTTTAAATTTCTTTGGGAGTTATGTCGCCATTTAATATTAAAAGATCGTTATCCAAAGCCATTGGTAAGTTAATATTTTCCAAAAATCTGACAATATCTCCCTTGAAGAGTTTAAAGAAGTTTTCTTCTTTTTCTAAATTATATAGTGATTTTTTGTAATTTAGAAATATTTTCCCTTTATCTCTCGGTTGGAAATATAGTTTATTATCCAGTCCTCTTAGATCCTATTTTTTTTTTTTATCATTTCATTTATACGAAAAAAAATTGTATTTCCTTTTTTATTTCTTCAATTTGAGTTGCCGACTTAAATAATGATGAATCCATTTTCCACTCTTTACGGTTGGAATTTTCTTGATAATCTTTAAATATCAAGCAAATTGAGGAATGATCTGACCATGACATTTCATTATTTTCTACTTTTTTCAATACATTCATAATCTGTATATTAACTTTAAAGAGTTCAATCCAGTTATAAGCAGCATGACGCTTTGAAAGAAAAGGTGTATTCTCTATCCTCTGGGTGTTTAATTTTCCATTAAATTTCTTTGCTGTTTCTATTGAAGAAATATCAGGAGATAGTTTCACAGATTAAGACTTATTAACTTAAAGCGTACTTAGATTACAAAATGTATACATTTTATCAACTTTAATGTGCTTTTTACTCTGTATATATAGTTCATATACTTTATTATAAGAATTAAAACACATCTGGGATTTTTTAAGTATCTTTTAAGGGAGATTTATCGAAAGTTTAGCAAGAATTAAGAGAGTTTATATGGGGGACATTTCTTATGCTTAATTTGGATTTTCAGGGTCATTCACTTTAATAGAATCTCTATTATGTATATCCTCTTGGATGTCCACCCACCATCTCAAACTCAACATGTCTAAAACTAAACTCCTAATCTTCCCTCGCTCTCCCACAGCGTCAATTCTTCACATCTCTCTCACTGTCAACAACATCATCATCACCCCCACCTCCCAAGCCCATTGTCTTGGATTTCTACTGGACCCCGCTCTGTCTTTCATCCCTCACATACAATTACTAATTAAATCTTGTCTTCTCCATCTAAAAAACATCTGCAGAATTTGCCACTATCTTACACAAGACACAACTAAAATCCTAATACACTCTCCCATCATCTCTCGACTAGACTACTGCAACTCGCTTCTTGTTGGCCTACCCACCACCCAACTATCTCCACTTCAATCCATTATGAATGCCTCTGCTAGACTAATCTTCTGTACACAACGCTCAGTGTCGCCATCACCTCTATGTCAATCACTCCACTGGTTTCCCTTAGCCTCAATAATACAATTTAAAATCATGACCCTAACTTACAAAGCCCTCAACAATAATGCTCCCCCATATATCTCTGCTCTCAATTCCAAATACTCCCCCACCCGCTTTCTTAATGTTCTCCTAATGACCTTCTTTTTTCTACAACTCTTGTCACCTCCTCTCACTCCTGCCTCCAGGACTTTTCTTGTGCTGCCCCTATTCTCTGGAACTCCTTGCCTTGCTCCACCAGATTATCCTCTTGCCTCAAAACATTTAAAACCTCACTTAAAATGCATCTCTTTAAAGAAGCGTATCACCCTAACAAGCTTATCACCTCTCTCTCCCTCTTTAACCACTCACTATACCTTAGATTGTAATTCTCTGAGTTTCTACCCTAAGTACTTTGGGAATTCACCATGGACATTGGATACCTAGCTCAAAGACAGGGCCCTCCTTCCTTTGCTAAATGTATTTATCATTGACTGAACCTAATTTATGTACAGCGCTACGGAATATGCAGGCGCGTTATAAATAAACTAAACTAATAATAATAATATTAGCTGACTGTCTTTGACACACTGTTACACTGTATCACACCCATATTGTCTAACAGGGACAGAACTACCGACGGTGTACCAGGTGCAATCCACCGGGGCCCTGCACTCTGCAGGGGGGCCCTGGTGCTGTGAAAAATGTTTTGTTTGTGTAAATGCCCATGGGGCCCCACACCACCATCCCAGCCTCCACAACCCTGGCTTTTCCTGCTTCCTAGAGCGTTCCTTGAGCATCCCCTGAGACTCACCAGCTCCAGCACTTCCTGCCCTGCCTGTGCGTATACTGACCAGGATTCCTGAATGATGTCACATTAATTCCTGCAGGATATGGAAGATGTGCTGGCAGGGGAGGAACTGCTGAAGCTGGTGAGGCTCAGGGGAGTTGTGTGTGGTGGTGGGGGGGAGGTGTGTGTGCTGGGGTGGGCAGGTGGGGCCATGGGGGAGTCCTGGCTGGCCATTCCCGCAGGGGCAGTTAGGTATAATATAATATTTGGTATATATATATATATATATATATATATATATATATATATTGTGACCGTTTGGCCCTTAGATGATATAACAAGCAAGGGGAGTATGGAGTCCGTGACAGGAGTTACAGAGTTAAAACTTCTGAAGAACTCCTAATTTGTGCAATTTCGCTTTAAGAGCCTGAAAGCAGACATGGAAAGGGGGTGTGGCTGGCTAGGCTCTGGGCAGGTTGTGTGCTGCCGTCAGAGCAAGCCACAGAGTGGAGCTGGTAGGTGATCCAGTGTGGAGTTACAGTGAAGTTTTGTGAACAAGCCTGTAAGAGATCACCTCATTTACTGTGACTGGGAGTACTAGTACAACAGCAAGTCGTGTGAGCTGTTTGCAGTCGCAGGACGTGTGAGCTGGAAGAGTGAATACAGCCTCAGGACACCAAGTAAGTGAAGGGATTAGTGAGAATCCCCAGGCAGAGTTGCCTTAAAGGCCTAGCGTGTGTGTAGCTGACAGAGGCCTCTCAGTGAAGGTGCCCAGACGTATTATGCCCTGGGGAAGAGGCTGAGTGTGAAGAGAGAAGTGTGAAGGGATTAGTGAGAATCCCCAGGCAGAGTTGCCTTAAAGGCCTAGCGTGTGTGTATTGCAATACATATTTTGGTCACAGAGGCCTCAGAAGGAATGTACCAAGACTTATTATGCCCCAGGGAAGAGGCTGAGTTTTGAAGAGTAAAGTGACTACAAGTTGGTGTTGTTATATATTCAAGGGTCCCTGGGGTGAAGCATACGGGAGAGATGGGCGGGCCCTATGCTTCATCCACGAAGGTGTAAAGAGTACCGTGGAAGAGACTTCCAGATGTACTAGTGAGTAGGTGTAACCTGGCCACAAGGTGGCAATATAACTAAAGAGGAGATGATGTGTATCCTGGCCACAAGGTGGCGATATAACTAAAGAGGAGATGATGTGTATCCTGGCCACAAGGTGGCAATATAACTAAAGAGGAGATGATGTGTATCCTGGCCACAAGGTGGCAATATAACTAAAGAGGAGATGATGTGTATCCTGGCCACAAGGTGGCAATATAACTGAAAAGGAGATGATGTGTACCCTGGCCACAAGGGGGCAATATAACTGAAAGAAGAGGGTCTCTGTATCCAGGCCACAAGGAGTTAATACAACCTTTTTAAGGGACTGACTGTATCCTGGCCACTAGGTGGCGCTATTGTGCGAAAGCTACTCCTTCCAGACGAGACAGTGGGGGAGTGTTTATTTTACCTGCAGGCCGAGTAGCGACCTCAGGGATAGACAGGGCATTCCAGGTCATAGTAAGTCTGTTTACGTAGTATTTTGTTTTATTGCTGAGTATAAGCACTGTTTTCTTTTTATTGGCGCTGACAAATAAACAGCAGTCAATTAAGCCTCTGACAAGCCTACTGTGTTTTCCTCCCTAAAAACGTAAAAGAGCAGGACGCAAACCCCGTCAGAAGGGGGCGCCCTGTCACAATATATATATATATATATATATATATATATATATATATATGCTAAATAATGAAATATATATATATATATATATATATATATATATATATATATATATATATATAATATTATATACGTATATATATATGTATAGAGAGAGAGAGAGGTATGTGTGTAATATGTTATAAATAAAGAGCGAGAGAATACAATATAATATTTATATAAATATATAGAATGAGTTAGCATATGAGGGGCCCAGGGGTTGACTGGACCCAGCACTTTCATACTGTATCACAGTGTATGTATCACAGTATGTTGCATAGCAGCCCATTTTCAGAATTAAAAATTAAAACTGAATAAATGACACATTGGAGTGTTCTGTGTAGATATTGGACATTGATCTTATTCACATTCACTTCTGGATATAGTAAGAGGGCTTATAAAGATAAATCTGCTTATGTATAACATCTTAGGTTCTCCTATAATAATAGTTTTTTACAAATCTACATATATTTTCATATAATAACTAGGAATAAATCACCTGTCCCACTGTAATAGCTGTATTGATCTAGGAAATGCCACATGCAATGTTATTTTACATGTATACATACTAAGATGGGACTTATTTTACCTACACAGAGATTGTTTATAGAAGAAGTGACCGGACTGATATTATTTTACTAATGGATGTTTACATATGGAAGTGACCAAAATATGTATTGCAATACAATTCTTGAAGAACAAGAAGGAAGATTATATGGAAGGCCTAAGAGACAACAGAGTAAGTCTGGATTGATTTAAACATTTAGAAGATCAGATTGTATTCTGTTTATCATTTATTTTATTATTTAGTTTTTCCTACATCCTTTTCCCAAATTAATTTAAACACTATTAGAATAAATAACTAAAAAAATGCATTTTTGTGGTGAAAATAAATACTTTTTTTAATTGTTTTAAAAATGCCTTTGTATAATAAGATTGAATGGTAAATAGTGAGAAATGTCTTTATTAGGAAATTGGTAAAAATATTATGATAAATTCTTAAATAAAAACATTTTTCCCATCATTGATTTTTTTTCCTTTCCTAAATTTACATAACTGGAGATAAAAGTGATTTTTTTTAGTGAGATTCTATTTAAATCCATTAGAAGAGCATAAAGATAAAGAATGTTTAGTATAGCAATTATCAATAAACAATACATCTCATTATATTTTCTTCCCACATTAAATACTGTGTATCATAATAGGGAGACATATAAAGTTAATATAAAATTGTAGGTAATGCTGCTATCCTAATATAATGTATATGTCCCAAACCAAGTAATACGATATTTGGACCAAGATTCAAGATTTATTTTAATAATTTAATAATTAGTGTAAAATTAAATTTATAAATATTATTAGATTTGATGAGCACATGTATAACTAAATATTTTAATTTATCTTCTTTCCACTGATTTTTAAGATTTTTTGGCTTTAGATTTATCATTATTAAATACTAGTGCAATGAGTGTTTATTGCAGACGTTGTTCGCCCTGCCACTTTCGTGCCTTGCCCTGAGCGCCTTCGGTGCTCATGGTGAGGCCAGCAATGAGCGCCTTTGGTGCTTAATGCGAGTTATTAAATGAAAGTATATTTAAATGTGCAAATAAATATTATTATAGGAGATCCTACGATGTTGTACATAATACGCAGATTTATCTTTATAAGCCGGTTACTATATCCAGAAGTAATTGTGAATAAGATCAATGTCCAGTATCTATCCAGAACACTCCAATGTGTCATTTATTTCAGGTGGTAGAGGATTGTTCAGTCTAGATACCTTCGGAGCTCATTGCAGCCTAAGTGGTGCGAGCCTTGCGATGAACTCCAAAGCATGCACAACCCGTAACATTCGAGAGCATTACCAACAAACTTGCAATGATATTGCTGCTTAGGGGCTTGGGGAGGGGTGACTGGTGCAACCATGGGCCCTATTTTTTGGGGGAGTAAATGCGGCTGCTGAGGGGGCACTGGGTATTTTCGTGGGGGGGGGGGTGAATGATGCTCTTGAGGGGCCCTGGTGGTCGGGTAGTGAATATTGCTGCTAATACTGCTGCCCGGGGGCGGCCCTGGTGGTCGTGTAGTGAATATTGCTGCTAATACTGCTGCCCGGGGGGGGGGGGTGAATATGGGTGCTGAGGGGGCCTGGGGGTTATTATTGCTGCTAAGGGGGCTCTGGAGGGAGAATATGGCTACAGAGGGGGTTGGGGGTGAATGGTGCTGCTAAGGGGGGCCTGGGGGTGTTGGGGGTGAATGGTGCTGCTGAGGGGGGCCTAGGAGTGTTGGGGATTAATGGTGCTGCTGAGGGGGGCCTGGGGGTGTTGGGGGTGAATGGTGCTGCTGAGGGGGGGCTGGGGGTGTTGGGGATGAATGGCGCTGCTGACGGGGCCTGGGGGTGTTGTTGTGAACGGTGCTGCTGAGGGGGCCTGGGGGTGAATAGTGCTGCTGAGGGGGCTTCAGAGGTGAATATTGCTGCTGAGGGGGGCCTGGGGGGAGAATATGGCTGCTGAGAGGGTTGGGTGGGGGTGAATGGTGATTCTGAGGGGGGGCTGGGAGTGTTGGGGGTGAATGGTGCTGCTGAGGGGGTCTGGGGTGAATACTGCTGCTGAAGGAGGCCTGGGTGGTGGATATTGCTGCTGAGGGGGTTGGAGGGATGAATGTGTGTGTACATATATGGCACTGGAGGGTGGCCCCCCTCATGTGGCCCCTTTGGCAAATTAATTGCCCACCCCTGGTTAAGAGTAAATCATCAGCAAATAAGCAGTATTTATAAAATTTATACTTCTGAAATATCTTTATGTTGCCGAATTTGAGCTGTTAAGGGTTCCATGGCTAATGCAAATAAGGTATCATAGTTCTTCTAAATAACAACTAATTACAAATTAAATAGGTGAAAACATATGGAATGTAGACTTGTGTTGTTGTCCCTACCACATCTGTGAGAAGGAAGTTCAATGTGTCTTCAACCATTCTAGAGAGTTGAACTGCTGAAAATGGCCATAAAACACAACCTCTTGCACTAGTACCTCCTCCTTTGCTATTAATATCCAAAGCAATCTTCTTTTATCTACACTCTCTCATATCATCCCATATATCTATTTTCAATAATGACATATAAGAGGAGGAAGACACAGGACTCACCTACTGCTAGAACGATCACAGGACAAAGACCCCAGGGCAGTGTGAGGATGTAAGTAGTCAATCAGTGATGATGTCACAATTCTCAATATGACATCACTTGAACATAGCTGGATATCATGGCTGCCACTAGATCATAAAATCATGACCAACAAGTCTTGGGTTGGTCTCACCCAAATAGATATAATGCAATCTAAATGCTACTATAACTTAGTGTAGTGGGTGGTGGAGGGAGCAAGAGGCAAAACCCTCAGGTAAAAGATTCTTTATAACAACTTTTTATTTTAATTATTATTTGAAATACGGGCTCATCAGTACATCACTAGCACATACAATGACCCACAAACATGCACTCTGGGTAAAACGCCTCATTAACCCTTTCTTAATGTGTCCCCTGCCTATTCTGTAATATGAGGACATTTCTGAGATCTCAATCAGAGGACTGTGCACTGAAAACATAGATATCTGGTCACATGACCATTCATCTCATGTCACCTACTGATTATCAGAACCGTCTCCATGATTTATACAGTTACATAGCAGCTGAGGCTTCCTCAGGTCTATGGTTTGTGTTATATTGGTTTATCCTGCTATATCAGAATGTGCAGCATCAGAGAATGTGACATTTGGTAAAATTGTTCATATTTCAGTGCCCTGTGATCTTTATATTGTATAACTTTTTTACAGTCATATCTGAGCTCCCCTTCAGTACAGATATCTGGTAACTGTAGACGTGTGTGTCTGACACATTCAGAAGACAGGGCTGCAAACTAATTTTTCATTTGTAGTGAATAAATCTGGGTACAGAGATGCTGGGTATGTACCTTTTATTTCATAAAGTGACTGGACGAAGGGTTAAAATCAAAGCCCCACCTTTTATTCTGTATATAACTCCATATAGACACAATAATTCATCTAATACTTTTCAGATCTGACAACTCTACTCATAAGGTAACTTATGCTTCACTCATTTTTGTTTTCTGGTCATGTGTAATTCAGCTTGTATTGATGTCGCATACAAGGGGTCTACTAACAAGACATGTTGTCACAACAATATATATTTTTTAGATTTTTGTTTTATTAGAACAAGTTTCTTTTTTTTCCCTCTTAATTTGATAGGCTAATAATATTTTTTCGAGCTTTTTAGTCAATCCTCATATGCAATGCCATATTGCCAAACCAATCCAGTACCTGGATATGGTTCACTGCTTAATCCCAGGATTAACAAAAAATAACAATATATATAGCACTTATTAAAAAACACTAAAACCAAGTAGTGAGCCAGAGTACACCTTCTAAATAATTATAAAGGCAAAAAAAGACAGATTCAAATTTGCACATCAATCATCAAAGCAATATACTTGCGTTTCTTGTGCCTAATACTTTTATAGCTACAAAGCCAGTGTCCGCTGTCCTGTTGCCATTGTATGAATTGCCAGGTGCTCTTGCCCAAAAAAAGAAAAAACTGTTTGCCAACGGGCCGTTTCGTTCTCTATCAGAACTTTTTCTAAGGCTTGTATATTGGCTGTTGTTTGCAGGCTTTTAAAGTCTGTACTTCCGGGTATTGTGTCAATGTGTAGTTTAGCATAATGACATCATTGCGTAGCGTTGCGCAATGACGTCACGCTTCTGTCTTCAAACAACTTAAACTTTAATCAAAGCTCTAAACAGAGCCAAAAAACACTTCCTATATGTACTGATGTTACGTGCAACGCAGCGTGATGACGTTATACGTATTAATTGCATGTTAAAGCTTTATTTAATACTCATATGTACAAAACTGCCATTTTGTGATATACTGAACATCGCATAAAGACATTCAAAAAATAATAATATCCATAACTCCAGTTACATATTAAATTACAGAACTTAGTTATTGTTATATTAAGAAACTTGGTTGTTGTTGCTGTTACTAAAGGCCAATTTAGTGGTTTATTCTTTTGGGATTTTGACTTTTAACTGCATAATTCTCTTAGTGAAATTAAAAATTTAAATGAAATATTAAGATTAGATAATTAGTGCTTAAAGTAAATGTGTATCATGATTTAAATTCAATGTAATGATTTGAATGTGATGAATCTTTTCTGTGAAAAAAAAACTTAGGATAGCAGATCCAACTCTGCTAACATGTGTGTATTTTTCTGATTAATTATTCAAATTTGTATTGTAACTAATATGATATTTAACCAGAATATAAGAAGTTAGGAATAAAAAAAAAATAATAATACGTGCTAACTTATCAGTGTATTAAAGAAATGCTGTGTAAGAGAACCCTTCATTAAGTCCCTTTGGGGACTTACAGTCAAGTAAAAAAATCAATTTGCTTTCCACTTGAAGCAATCTTTTGTTAATGTTGCCACCTCTTGGGCCTGTTGGCACTTTTTCCAGTACTGTGAATCTCATAACATCAGGATCATTATTATGATGATACTTTATATGGCTAGATACCGGTGTGTCTAGTTCCTTTGTAACTGAGTAGACGTGTTCAAGAATTCATAACCGAAGCTGACGAAATGTTTTCCCTACATATACTTTTAGGACACGGACATGTCATGGCATAGACCACATGTGTGGAATAGCAATTGATGACATTTTTTACTGGATATTCCGTTGCTGTATTTATATCAATATAGGCCTTGTTGGGATGAATAAACGTACACGCTCTACAATGTCCACACTTGAACACGCAAATAGTGGGTTGTAACCAAGTAGAAGCAGTTTCAGAAGTTTTAAAATAACTTCGTACCAATTTATCTTGGATATTCTTATTGCGCCGATAGGTAATTGAATGTTTCTCAGGTGAATATCTACTCAAAGTAGAGTCTTCTTTTAGGATATACCAATAGCGATTCAAAATGAAATCCAGCCCTGTTTACTGATCTAACATATACCCAATCAGATCCTGCCCTACTTACTGATTTAATTTAGACCCAATGAGATTAGCCATGCTTACTGATCTAATGTAGACTCAATCTATTAATTAGCCTCTGAAGAAGGCACATTATTTAGTCGAATCAGCTATATTCTCATATGAAAGAGAATGATGTTCAGTATTCCCTAGAGACTTCTTTCATGCCCTGCATAAATGCTCATATATTGTAGTTTTTATATATCTCAGGCCCACATGTTCCCGTTACTGAAAATGCAAATAAGACATGCCAGGAAAAAACATGAAAAGCTACCATTAGTAGTGTGGAGACAATTTAGAAAATATAGATACAAAGAGCAAGAACACCTTTTACATCAATGGTAGTGTTTTAGTCTCAAATAGAAAACATAATTGTCAATTTAACCCAATAGGTCTGGATTATGATATATAAAATGTAACTTTTATTGACAACAAATAGAAAAGGAAAAACACAAAATATCCAAAACATGACGATTAAAAAACAGATTATCATACAGACTTCTGAAAGATTTATATGATGAAAAATTTGATATTCCTAAAGGCAAATCAAATATTGATTTATATATTGCTACTAGTGACTTGCCCTTCAAAAATGACGGCAAGAAAATTTTAAGGCTGGCTATGCTGTTTGCCACACAATGTGAGGCTCTGCCCCCTCGGAGCAGCTTCGGCGCTCATCACGAGCCTCTCACCCCCATCTACTTTGATATTTTGCAATGATCACCTTCGGTGCTCATCGCAAACATTTTCCCTGCCATGACGCGCTGAGCACCTTCGGCGCACATCGCGAAGTCCCGCGTTCCTGGCATTGTTCGGCTAAGTGTTACTGGCTTGGGTTAAGTGTTACTGATGTGGGTTAAATGTTACTGGCTTTGGTTAAGTGTTACTGGCTTTGGCCTCGTTTTGATCCTGTTTGAGAAAAATTATGTTTTTTCGATGGACATTTTTTCCTCCTACAATGGCAATTAGGGCTCAAATTAGCTTGCAACCTCACTCACAGGCTCCCTGGCTGTCCCCCTGAGTTGTGTGTGAGGTTCTTCATTTATTTTGTGCATTATTTTTCGTTTTTTGGCAGTCTTTTTGAGTTACGGGCTTTGGCTAAGTGTTACAGGCTTAGGTTGTATTAGGTGGTATATGGCTTACTTCGGCGCTCATTGCAGGCCCGCAATTTTTAACATTGTGTTACCAACAAACTCGTAGTTTGACAACTATTATATGTGATATTAGTATAGTCATCAATCCAATGGTATAAACCACGTGTCCTTAATTTAATGACAATGAATTGAGTAACTGGTCTATAGAAAGTAATCCTCAATATTAATCGGTTAATCCAACAGTGACCGATTACTTGTGTGCATATCTACGTATTCATTTCTTGCCTTTGAGGGTGTATGACAATTAAAGGTTGTAAATCCGTCAATTCAAAAAAGATAAACATATATATGTGCATATCTATGACAATATTAATATGGTATTAGCAATAAGACTGTAGAGATATCAGTACGATTAACCTCAGCAAACAGGATCCTGGCTGCTTACTAACCTAATGTAGACCCAAATAGATCATGTCTTGCTTATTTGGCTTTTTTAGACCCAATCAGGTCCTTTCCTACTTATTGAGCTAATTTAGGGCCAATCCGGACATGTCCTACTTACTGAGCTAATTTAGGTCTAATCATATCCTGCCCTGCTAACTGAGCTAATGTAGACCCAATGGGATCCTGTTCTGCTTCATGAACCAGGTGAGATCCAATGAGATCCTGCATTACTTACTAAACTAGTATAGGCCAAATCATATACTGGCCGTCTTACTGAGCCAATGTAGACCCAATCGGATCCTGCTCTGCTTACTAATATAATATAGGCCCAATAAAGATCCAGCTTTGTTGACAGAGCTAATGTAGTTCCATCAGATCTTGTTTTGCTTACTAAGCTACTGTAGATCCAGTCAGAACCTGTCCTACAAACTGAGCTAATTTAGGACCAATGACATCCTGCCCTACTTGCTGAGCTAAGATTATGCCCTACTTACTAAAACAATGGGATCCTGTCCTGCTTACTGATCCAACATAGATCCAGTATCGAACCTGTCCTTTATACTGACATAACTTTAATTCACACAATTTGAAAATGCCCTATCACTTTTTCTTTTCTTTTTGTTAGTTTTTATTATTATTTTTTTTAAATGTTTTTATATATAAAAGAATAACTATTAAAAAATATTTACAAGACATGTTGTCAAGGAGTACTGATTTAGGATTCCATTGAATTAACAATATCTATTAATTTACAGCAGTGTAGGAATGAAAGTGTTATCAGGAAGTCCACTTAGAATGCTGTAATAGTGTCAATGATACACAGAAGGCCCACTGATAATGTTTGAGGACCAAGGGTATAGATTAATGAATGAAGGGGTGGATAGGGGCTATATATTATTGGCCATAATGTGTGTCCTATTAAAAGGTTAGGACACCTCTTATAGTGTAATGACAAAAACTTAATTTATTTAAAGATAGATGCTGCTTCTCATCAATTCTCGCAAAATGTGTCCAATTTAAAAAATCACTTTTAAACTGGATCCAATTACCCCAATCTCTATAAATAATAATGCTGAACTTGTATACATGATCTAGTGATCCCAGTCTTCATGTGTGACAATACTGAGCAAGTATTAACTACACAGAAATAAATTGCTAATTCTAGTATATATGTAGGCTATCATAAGTCCATTTGCCTAGTCTAGTGACTAAAAGGAATAGACTATTCAAAAAGTGCCGCTTCTCAGTAATCCTTCTCAGTGTCTGACTTAACAATCAAGCTAATGCCAGATAGAGCAGCATGGCTTGTGAGTTTCATATGTAAAGACTTCCATGGAGGTAGAAACAGTCTGCCTACATTAGGTGTTTTAAAGATAAGTATTGGAGGGGTGTTCCCATCACATTAACTATTGGTATGTCATTGTTTTTATTCTCTAGGTAAAATACATGTAGAATCAGAACCTAAATTCACTGGGACATCATCTACAAATAGAAAAGGAAGTAAACAAGAAATTACTAAAAAGGAAAAGGAAGAAGAAATTGGATTGCAGTATATAGGTCTATTTATGGTTAGAATAAATAAATATAACTAAGTAGTTCAAACACAAAATGTAAACAAAAAGTTGAATCGCGAATGAGTGTACCTTTTCAAATGCAATAAATAATAAAATTAAAAAGCGATAATTATATTGAACATATGCATGTAATAAAGTAAAATAATGAAAAGATAATACATCCAAAATGAATATATATATATATATATATATATATATATATATATATATACTGTATATAAAGAGACATCAAAACCTACTTTGTATGTGTCATTTTGTTCTACTCAAATCATTGTTAAATAATGAAGTGACTTATGAAGTCATCATATCCAATCCACTTCAACTACACATAGTAATATTTAATTAAAAAATAAAAAAAAACTCTAAGTAGGGAACAACATTATTCCCAATACCTATGATGTGAAGGTCCATCAGATCATAAACATGCTGTCATAGATGAATGAAGATATAAAAAGGAAACATCAATTATTACAACACCTGTTAAAATAAGATAGTGATTAGTACAATGATAGCATAACTTAAATAATTTTGGTTCAGTGTCCAAGTGTGACTCTGTGTCACAGAAAATCAAATAGTACTTTGTTCTTAAATCACACATATTACTGTGACCTATCATGTGCTGATTCAGTGAAAGATTATTATTAAGTAAAGAAAAAGTGAATTATATATATATATCATATCACTTGGATTTTTTTTCTGTTTGCCTTCCTCTGGATTAATTAATAATTTTAAAATAAAATAAAAAATAAATAATTAAATCATTGATTAATAATAAATTAACAACTAATTAATTAATATTTAATTCTTAATATTGCAGATCTGAAGAGATCTTAAAAGGTTGAACTCGATGGACTGAAAGTCTTTTTACAACCTTAATTTCTATGTAACTATGTAACTATATATATATATATATATATATATATATATATATATATATATCATGTATCAATATATCTAAGTTTCACTATAAAGCAAAGAAAACAAGTATTGCTTGCTTCATCCATTACCTATACTACCACAAAATATGTTCTGTATACAGTATGTGATATCTCTTTGTCTCACAATTAACTTTAATCTCTATTTAAAGAGAGGGACCTATCCTGTTATGGTAGCACGACTTATCCTCTTACAGTTGCGCGTGTTCCCGTGCCCTACGCCACATTGTTGAAGTGGTGAAAAATTGTAGTGCAGGACAAATAACTATTCCATCCTCCGACGTGTCGCATCTTGGCAGCGCTGAGTCGACAGCGAGGCCATCACTATCTTCGGCGCATGCACTCGGCCCCCCAGGGCCTCGGGCGCACCTCTCGTAGCTAAAAAGGCTTCCTCTGTTGATGCGCCTTATGCAGCAGGTCAAAGGGGGAAATCCGATTTTTTGCCTGGAGTACCTACTGTTCACCACTTCACCACTGTGGCGCACAATACTATAAAAGGAAAGGACCAAAGAGAGTAGTAATAATACTCACCACCTATCTATAGATCCATAACTTGCATACAAGTATGTATTCTTCACATGTTCACATCTATTAAAACAATAACCGGAATGTCTTCCTATATCCATATCCAATTACTTGTCAATTTAAGTTTTGAGCAGACCTTTATCAGCTCAAATGTAATCTTATATCCACTAATGGACATGATTTCTTACAAATTATTCCTTACTACCATATAAATAATCATATATTCACAGCAGATAGTATCTGCAATCTTTGTCCAGATAGCAGATTATTAATTTAAGACCAAGGAATGTATTTAAGTTAGTTTCAATGCTTGATCACAAAAAGGATAACAAGTGATATCTCATATTTATCATACTGATATTTAATACAAATAGAAGAGAAAATCTCAGATAAAAAAATGGTGTGCCCCTTACATACAATCTAATATCCAAATACTACATATAGATTAAACTTCTAATTCCCAAATAATTTTCTGTAAGATCCAAAATGTAATGTCTGGTTTGGAGTCATGATAAAGGAGATAATGACGAGCCACTGTTGTGAGAGTCTTACCCTGGTCTAAATCTTTTGGGCTTTTCTGATGTTACCTAAATGTTTCCCCAGTCTGCGTCTTATCTCTCAGCTCGTCATGCCAATGTATTTAACTTTACACAAGCATTCCAGACAGTAGGTAACTCCACTTGAACTACAACTATAAAACCCTTGGGCTTTCTGTACCTTGCCAGTTCTGTCAACTACTTATTCACCCATGAGTGTAGGAACTGGGGGAGGATGAGGGGGACAATTTACCCCAGATTTCTCATTGTGTGTACGTATCAGTATAGAAGTTGTTAAATGTTCTGTGTATCAGGTGAGCTGTATCCCCCCCCCCTTAAAATTTATTTTGGTGTCTACACCCTTTGTTCACCTCTAGTTATTTGGTTGCAAAATTTGCAGTGACAAAATGTAAAAGTATTCTTCTTTCTCAGTTTATAAAAATGGCTCCTCACATTCATATCTATAATTGTACATGATCTGTGCCAGTTAATACTAATGTGACCTCCAATGCAGGACTTCAGCTGAAAATCTGATCTCAAAATTTGAGAGAACTTATTTAGAATGCAAGTGATCTCACACCATTGTTTTCTGAAAGTACCAACAAATTTGGCTGCTCTGTCAGTTCCATTCTGAGTTTCTGGTGGCAAAAGTTGCTTTCAATCAGTGTATAGGGCCGAATGATAAGCCTTTTTAATGGAGGCCTGTCATACTTCTCAGTCTCTGTCATAGCTCACTCGATCGCTGTTTAAAGGTAATGATATCTGAGCAGTTTCATCTTATCCTGAGGAATTCACCCACAGGAATTGCGCTTTTAGTCGGAGGGTGATGTTACGACCCACTCCTCATGGAGTAGGTCGGGGGTTTCTTTGAGAATCCCTGTTCATCAGTAATGAATCCTAGGACACCATGCCACCATCACAGGTACACAGGAAGCAAGTGCAGAAGTGACTTTGAGCAGAATTGATGGCAGTATCAATAGCAATAATTCCAGCAATCAGGATTATTATTTCCCCTCAGAAAAAACATATACTTTGCTTATATATATTTAAACTGGCAACCTGTGAGTTTGTCCTTTTAATCAGGATAGCACCTGGTACAAGCAGTAATCCACACTGTTATTTAGTGCATCAGCCTCTCTTGATTTCTCTCTCAGAAATACAGTATATTACAATTCCAAAAAAAAAGAAACTCATCCAGTAAAGTCTATCCCCTCTTGTCGACTCAATGTCTGTTTGATCCCTTTCCCCACACACACACACAGTTTCCAGATTTCCAGGAATCTTGAAAGTCCCCTCTTAACAACCCCGGAGAGGGCAATAACTATGCAGGGTCTGGTGTTTGTATGTTTATGTTTTTATCCATTGGGCTGCTCTGCTTAGGGCAGGGGTTTAGTTTTAGTAATTTTTGTTAAGACGCTTGAGAGTTTATGAAGCCAGAGGTCACAAAACAGTCACAACGGTACTCAGCTAGGCAACATGGTTCCCAGAGTCCTGATACTCCAGCTCAGGGGCCATCTGTCAGAGAAAGATAGAATAAATAGTGGCCCACTAGTGATGGTTCAGGCCCCCTCTCAGTCCAACATTCCCCAAAAGTCCACTGGGCCCTCCTGAACATGACAGGTGGTGTGAGCTGGAGTAGTATAATGTACTGTCTGTGGCTTGCAGAACAAATCTGTTTGTATATTACCATTGTCACCCTTCTTAATGGTGAGGTCTAGAAATGTAACTGATTGTAAATCAATATGGTGGTTTAATTATAGGTTGAAATCAGTTTGATTTAAGATTTGAAGGAATTCTTCAAATTCCTTTATACTGCCATCCCACAATATTAACAGATTGGCAATATATCTAAGCCACAAGTTGACTTTCTCAGTATACATAGAGTTGGTTTCACAAAATACCATCTCCCTCTTCCACCAACCCAAATTAATATTTGCATAAATAGGGGCACAGAAGGCCCCAATTGCTGTACAATGTTTTTTAATAAAAATATTTCCCTCAATGTAAAATAATTATGTTGCAAGATGAACATTAATAGTTGAACCAAGAAGTAATTCTTCTCATTAGTTCTGTGTAGAAATAAGAAATGGCTTGACATCAATGGATGTATACAGAGCCTCAACATCACAAGTTGCTAGAAAAGATGTTGGGAGATATACCACCCAGTCCAGCAAGAATATCTGTTGTGTCTCTCACATATAAGGGTAGGTCCAATACAAATGATCTTAAACGCAAGTCGAAGTATTGGCTCACCCTCTCGCAAAGGCCTGGTGGTTTGGATAAATTCTAGTGCACTTTGGGTAACATGTAGAATGTGGCTATTCTTGGTTTGTCTACACTCAGAAAGTTGAATTATTTTTGCGAAATTAGATTAACAGTTTTAGCTTTATTCAAAATGTTATTATAGTGAATTAGAAATTTGTAGGAACCCCTAAAAGGCATTTGTAACACTCTCCATCATTTAACTGCTTGTAGGCTTCTTCCAAATACTTGTTAATAGGCCAGATTACTATATTCCCTGCTTTATCAGAGGGTTTAAAACACACATCATCCCATTCTCTAACCATCTGTAGACTCACCAGCTCCTTGACAACCAATAGCACATATATATCCACTGCTGGATAGGTAGACAGGGGAGTATTTAACTTAAATTAACATTTCAATTTATCAAACCATCTATTAATAGAATGACCTGTAGATTCATTTCCCTCCAATAGTTCTAACATGTAATTTAATAAACTCATGTGGATCTATGTAGTTCCAATGGGACCCTACTCTGCTTTCTGGACCAGCACAGATCCAGTGAGAACCTGGCCTTCTTACTGAGTCGGTATAGGCACTGTTTGTCCTGTTTGACGTTTTTCACATGTAGGCAGTGGTTTCATCCGAGCACGGGCTGCTAAGTCAGGTACCACCTGGGAGAGAAAGCATGGGCACTTTCAACACATAGAGGTCAGACTTCAATGGAGCTGTGGGGTGAATTGAGAGATTAAAGGATTTATCACTTAGAATATTGAAGGGGGCGTGGCTACAAGCTGATGGAGAAGGACGTGTGAGGCTGGAGCTCCGAGGAGCCTGGCTATTTAAAGCAGATTTAGCTAAAGAAGTCACTGGCATCAGAAGTGGACTTAGCATGACCAGAGTAACAAGTACTTACCAGGCTTCACAAGGGCTCTTGAAAATTTGCAGCCACTTGGCCAGGAGCAGGGCAGCCATCACACTGTGCAGCAGTATCTGTGTCTCCCTAGGGAGGTGTCTGAGTTGAGCCAGGTGAAGGACATCACCAGCTACAGGTGACCAGGCAACTGAGGCTGTAAATCTGAGGTTTCCCGCGGAATTGCGGTGCAGGTCAGAGAAAGTGGACACGTAGGTCAGGTAGGGAAATAGCCTGCACCAAAGTGCTTCTGATATCTGCAATGAGCCTTATACAATAACTGGCCCAAGCGAGGGCTTTATGAGGCGAGCCTGTGGACAAAGAGCGGGCATTTAATTACAGTGGGGTTTGACGAATGATGTAGAAGCAAGTATGGCACGAGCAGAGCAAAGATCAATCTTATTGAAGGCAGATACGCTTGACATTATCACCACAGTAAATTATTCTCGCGAAGAAGCTCTGAATCACTGTGGACCCAGGTTGATGTTCCTGGTAGTAAGAGCGCCACGAGCAGACGTCAGCTCGCTGAATGGGTGAGCACACTCTATTTACAAACCTTGTTGGAGAAGTCCCACAATTGCAACCCCGTTGGGAGATCTGACGGATTTTCCGGAGTGGTTGCGCATACAGCATTGTGCAAACCCTGCTTGGAAAATCCACTGCAACAGAGATCTAGGTAGAATGATAGCTGGGGCCACTAGACCTTGGAGGTGAATTACTGTTGAGAGATAACTAAAAGGCAAGAACATCTACGGGGACCGGTGGAGAGAACGGCACTGGCACAGGAACCCGGAGTGACATACTGGTGTCGTCAGAAGCCGGACCGCTCTCCGTGAGCAAACACTGTGGTAGGTGCAAGACCGAGAGTTCCCCTCAGATGTGACGACGCCAGCAATACCCTTCAAAAGATTGAGGTGATACAATACAATTATAAATATATGTGATGTGCCCTAAAGAGGAATGGTAATCAGCAGAATTGCCTTAACTGCTGTTTTGGAGAGTGTATCAAGCCCTCAAGATAACACTAAATAAGGTACATTTGAGGAAAGACTGCTGTTCACACCTTAAAATATTTGTTACTCTGAAACTGTCTCCTATAAGTCTTATAGGTCCCTTTTGATACTTACTAGGAGAGTTTCTGTAATTAAGAACTGCTGTGACAGCAAGGTTTTCTATAACCCTACATACAGAAATAAAGAACTACTCTTGTCATCTTTGTGACCAATACAGGATCAGCTGAAGCTACTATTAGTATTTGAACATAGAAGCACTGAGTATTATTGGGTATTATTGGGATACTCCATTCGTTATCAGAACAATTAAGTTTAAGGAAATGAAATTATCTCCTTGGTAAACCATTGCAATCTATATTAGATCAGATATAATTATAAATACAAATATATGTGATGTAACCAGCAGGTTTCCCCTAAATTGCTATTATATAGAGTGTATCAAGATTTTAAGATAACACTACATAAAGAATAAAGAACATATAAGGGAAGACCGCTGCGCATACTCTTAACAGATTAGTTACTTTAAAACCGTGCCTTACAAGCTTTATGGCTTCTTCTTGATATTTACAGGGAAAGTTACTGCATTTGGAAATTGACATGATACTAATGTCCCCTATAACCATAAATACAGAAACTAGGAACTTTTCTGTTACCTCTTATTGATTAATACTGAACCAGCTCGAGTTATTACTAGCACCTATATATAGAGGTGCTGAGTGCTATTGGGCTTCTCAAATAGGCTGTTGAACTACCTAAGATCAAGGTGACAAAATTCCCCCCAAAGTAGTGTAATCTGTGTCAGAACAATATTGCTCTGCACAGATAAAACCCAATTACAATCCACCATACTCAGCTGTCTTTATATTCTGTGAGATCATTTGTGAGTTGGAAAAATGTTTTTCAAAAAAGAGGAAAGGGAAAGGAAAGGGGAAAAAAAGGGGAAATCATTCATCCTGACTTTTAGTTTTAAGCTTTTATTAAAGAGTGCAATTTATTTGAGGTGATATAATATATCCAAGGGACCCAAAGAGGAGAAGGCGATCATTGCAAACTCTAATTGTGATCCCACAGCAACTGTAGAAATCGCTAGATTAAAAACTTTCTAGAAATCGCTAGATTAAAAACAAAATGTTTATAAACTCCTAAATTATGCCACTGGGACTTACGCACTGTTGTACCGTTGTCTTGAAGTGTGCTGCACTCAAGAGCTTACCTATTGCTTACACTGCTGTGTTGTTGTCTTGAAGCAAACTATATTTGGGAGCTGATATATTGACAATTTTATTGTAAATTGAAGTGATACAAATCAGACATCCCAGGAGGGGAATGGGATTACTATAAACTCTATAATTCAATTTGCCTGATAACCTCACTGTGCACTCTAGAAAACTCCAATCAGATGCATAAACCACTGTATTGCTGTTCTTGATGTGAACTGTGTTTGGGAGCTGATATGTGGTCAATTGTCATTGAAGATGAATGAAGATTAATCTGATAAGGGGTCAAGATGTATCTCCTACCTATATAATAAAGGTAATCTTCTTACCATTCAGGAGCTGCAGCAGAAATTGGAGTTAAATAATAAATTCAACTGGCTAAACTACGAAAGTCTTAAATTAAATCTAATGGGGAGAGGATATAAACTCTCAGGGATGAATAGCCCTACTAAAATAGAGGAAATAATTCTAAAAGGAGATTTTTCACATTTAATCTCTAAGTGCAGTAGACCTATTGATGACTTTGTCCCCTTTATTAAAAGCCCAGGGGTTAAAGGATGGGAAATGGATCTTGGAATCTGCCTAGATGAGACAAGTTGGAAGTATAGTCTAAAAACCACAAAAAAGTCCTCGATTAATATATTATATACAGAGCTATTCTTCAAAATCATTCATAGATGGCACTTAACTCCAGTTAAATTGAGGAAAATCAACCCAGAGGAGTCAGATTGTTGTTGGAAATTATGTGGCTCACGAGGGACATATTACCACATTTGGTGGGAATGCAATAAAATGCAGAAGTGGTGGTTAGACATCTTCCAACTAATATGCAAATTGCTTAACAAACAAATTGTATGGTCTCCCCAAGTTGCCATTCTCCACCTGAACTTAGAGAAATTCTCGTCCACTGAGAGGTATCTGATTTGTCATATCCTATTAGTAGCCAAATACCTTATTGTCAAATATTGGAAGCTACCTATAATCCCTGCCTTTAGCGAATTATGCAATCTTATCTCTACAAATAGAGAGCTAATGAATAACAGTAACCCTTTTCCGCTGGAGCGCAAGGTCTGCCATTTTAGCTGGCAGAAATGGGACAGTTACATGGAATCCCTATAACCATAGCAAATTCGCTCTTCTATTCTGTATGGCCCTCCTTATTTATGACATGGTAAATAAGTTCCATCAGTCTGATTACGAAATGTATCTAGATTTGTTTCCACATTGCTGTCGGGTTTAGGTTTGATTGTACTCTATGTACTAATCCAGATACTAATGTATTTATTGTACTCTATAAGTTTTTTTTTTTTTTTTTTTTGCTGTTTGTCTTCTGTTCGATATCGTTTTTGTGTCAAATGTAAAAAAAATCAAATACATTTTCAAATAAAAAAAAAAGAAGATGAATTTAATTCATGGGCCTAACTTCAGCAAGTAACTTGTAAAAGTTTCTGGATATTTCTCTGGGTTAACCTCAAGTAACATTTTTTGTGATAGAAGGAGAAGGAGGAAAGGGAAGGGAAGAAAAGTTTTGTAAGAGGGAGAAGGTTGGAGAAAGGAAAAAGACAGCAGAACAAACTTGTAAAAGGGGAGGAAGAGTGATTAAGGGGAAGAAAAAGGAGAGGGGGCAGGAAGTAGAAAAAGAGATAAGAACAGCTCAAAAGGGAGTAATTCAGCCAAAAATAGATCAAAGAGAGATAAAAGAACTGGAGTAAAACCAGATACTAGCTTCTTCTCCCCAAAAGGGAAGAAGAATGATAGATCCTTAGACAAATCTGAGCTTTCTGATCCTACTCTGTCCTCCTCCCCCTCACCGCAAAATGAAATTGATGCTGTAGATGCAACAAATGAGTGCACTTCCGAACTACCAGGTGCAGATCTGCAGGAAATAATCCTAATATACATATAACCCTAATATACATGAAAACATTATTCATAGAATTCCAGAACAACATAAGAGAAGAATTAATGCAGGGAATTAAAAACAACACTGCTGAAATTAACTATTTAAAAAATCAATTTAATGGACTGGAAAATAAATGTGAAGAATTATGGTTAGACAACCATATCTTGTTAACTAAGATGACCCAATTAGAAACTGAAATTATGACATTAAAAAGGAAACAGGATGGTTTAGAAGACTTTAGAGAATAAGGGGCATTCCAGAGAAAATCTCTATTTCTGAATTGCACTCATTTCTTGCTAAATTTATTAAAACATTGTTGACAACAGAAGACATTGTAGAAGAAAGAATTCCTAGAAAAATACCAAAAGAGACACCAGGAGATATCATTTCTAGGCAGCATTTTATCTCCTATAAAGAAGCTATCTTAAAAGCAGCAAGAGAAAAGAAAACATTTGAGGTACCATATGAAAAAATATTGATCTTTGCAGGCATGTCCAGTGAAACTCTTATTAAAAGGAAACAATTTAAAGATTTAACAAAAACCCTAAGGAAAGCAAACTTAGAGTACAGATGGGGAGTCCCTGTTAAACTGATTGTGTTGAATAATGGACAAAGATTTGCAGTAAACTCAGTACCTGAGGGAGTAAATCTGACCCGACAATGGGAAAGGAAGATTTAAGCACAAGAATTTGGCAAAAATCAACATAATGCATCAGACAGATATTTCAGAACAAAAAAAAAAAAATGTTTTCTTTACTTTAGAGACACTTAATATAATATAAAGGATTGGATAAATATATTAGAACGAACTGATACAGAAAAGTGATGAAAAAAACATAAATCTTGTGGGAAGAGGTAATGGGGTGGTAGAAAAAGAGAAGAGCACTGGTTATTTTAAAATAGGCACATCTAATACTGTGCTAGCACTAGTTACTTTATAATTAATTATACCACACTATATATTACATGACATAAAAACTTAAAATTGATCTTTTAACTCTAGTAATACGCAATATATCACACACATTAGTATTAGCACAATATGAAATTACACTATAAATTAATTAATAATATTTGATATAAGTTAAATCATAGTCCATAACAGGTGACAATTTATAGTGTTCCGCACTATTGATTAAGGGCACTGGAATTTTAAATGAAATTAAGTTTATAAATTCACCTATCCATATTACCTTCCTTAAGATAAGTATTATATGTCACAAAGTGAGGTGACAAACAACTAAAGTTAAAGCTTAAACACAAGAAATACTAGCACATTAAACTAACAAGGTGAAATATTAATTTAATACTCTATTGACATGATTCTTAACCAGATTGTGGTGCTCTCTCCCCATTTAAACAAATTGTAATAGCAATATATTAGTAATATTTAACATAGAAGGGTAATGAAAGAATATACATTTCAAGAGATGAAAGAAATCAGGAGGTTCAGATAGAATAGAGTTCTAGATACAATTAATAGGAATATTTTAAAATTTGCACTAGTACTAGTCACCTTATAATTAGTTATATTGTACTCTATACAATATGACTTAGTAATTAGCATTGCACATACACTTTATTCTACTGGTATGATTCCCAATCAGATTAAGATGTTTTCTCTTCATTCAAATGAATACACAGAATAAAATTTTCCATTAAAGAGAATGACATAGAAGGTGAAGAGTAAGAAGAATAAAATAAGGGATAAATCATAACCTCTCCCATAATAAGGGGAGATGCTAGAATTTTGAGATTAGCACGAAGAGGAAAGGAAAAAAGAAAAAAAAAAGTGAAATAAATTGGGTAAAATAATTTGAGCATTTGCACTTTCTAGAGCACAAGAAATATAATTCATGGCTATGTCCAGCAATTCAGTCAGATTAGCCTCTCAATCTGATTGAAGATACTCCTGCACGTGACAGTATTTACCATTTTCTACTGTTATGAGGGGCAATAATGTGTCCTTTGGTGTGATTTTTTTTCCTCTTTCTCCCTCTCCGACCAGAGGATGCAGAGATATTACAAATCAACCGTAACTTAAAATTCCAGTTGCATCATGGAGCAAGTCAGAGACAAAAGTTAATTATAATACATTTTCATAAAAAAATATCAAATAAAAGGGGAAAAGGTATAGGAATTGATTCATTAACATGTCACTATCCCAAAATGTGAAGGGCATGAATACCCCTTCCAAAAGTCATGAACTTTTTCTCAGATCAGAATGCCGACATTATGTGTGCTCGGGAAACTCATATTAAAAACCACAATATAATTAATATCTCAGATAAAGTTTATGAGAAAAAAATATTTTCTAATTATAACTCAAAAGCCAGAGGTGTTTCTATCTTTTTTCATAAAAGAAATTCCATAAAAGAGGACTTTGTTGAAATAGAAAATGGGGGGGGAAAAATTATTTGGATCGGCAGGGTTAGCAACGTGTCCCTTACTTTAGTAAACTTATATGCTCCAAACACCAATTCAATATAGATCTATAAAGAAAATAATCAAACACATTGATAATATTAAAAGGGGCATGTTGCTGATATGTGGTGACCTAAATGTGTGTTTCGACCCCCTTATCAATAGAAAATTGTCGGTGAAACTAACTCCGGATAACATCATGATCAGAGACGCGAGAAATTTACAAAAAATGCTTCAAAAATATAAAATCTATGACGGATGGCGTGTCTTTCACCCAAATGAAAGAGTCTATTCATTTTTTTCTAACAGATATAAAACATACTCTAGATTAGACTATTTTCTTTTAAATCAGACTACCCTTAATCAAATGGACAAAGTGGAAATCGCTCCCATTTTCTGGTCCGATCACGCTCCTATAACCTTATATCTTAAAGTAACTGGGCTAAAGAACAGTGGCAGAAGACCATATATAGATGCAACTCTCTTTAAATCAGCTGAAAATAAAAAGAAATTGACACTAGAGCTAGATACATTTTTAAAACTAATATAAACTCGGTAGAGTCAGCTATTTTATTATGGAATACACATAAAGCGTAAATAAGAGGCATCTTACAAGCTTGGTCAATAAAAAAGATCCAAGCAAAGAGGTCAGACAAAAGGACAATTGTTTTTAAAGCTCACAGATCATTAAAACTTAGAATAAAATTTTACTGACTCCTAAGTTGATCTCCGAAATTGCCAAAATTGAGGCACAATTAAGAAAAATCCAACAAGCGCAAGTGGATAATCTGATTTGTCTATACCAACAAAAAAATTACCATCTTCGAAACAAACTGGGGAAATTGTTGGCCAATCAAATCTAAAGTAAACATAAAAATGTGAGAATAGAAAAAATACAAGATGATAAAGGAAAATTAGTAAGTAACCCAAATGAAATAGGGGAGATTTTTGTTAAATATTATATATCGTTATACAAACTAGAAGTTGATCCGGTCTTCAATTCCATTCCAAATTCAGGAATTCTTAGATCAGATACATTTGCCTAAAATATCAGTTCAACAAATTAAAGATTTGACAACAGAAATAACTGAAAATGAAATTCAGTTAAGTATATCTTCCTTAAAGATGGGGAAATCACCAGGCCCTGACGGCTTCCATAATATTTATAATAGGACATTTTACTCCAGTTTAACCAAACATTTTAAAAAGGTTGCCAATGAAGTACAACTGACTGGATACCTTCCTTCAGAAAACCTTGAAGCTGCTATTATAAATATACCAAAAAAAGACAAAGATCCTATTAAATGCCAAAGTTATCGTCCCATATCCCTCAGGTATACTAGCTAATAGACTTAACCCTATTTTGAAAGATCTTATTAATCCAGACCAAACTAAATTTATAAGAGGGAGATAAGCGACGGATAACACCGTAAATTAATAGACATAATAGCTCATATCAACAGTACAAAAATACCAACAGTCACCCTAGCAATGGATGCAGAAAAAGCATTCGATAGGGTTAACTGGAGTTATATTAGTAGTGTCCTACGTAAATTCGGATTTAATTCATATGGATCAGTAGCAGTTAAAGCCCTATACACAACGCCAACGCATATGTCAGGGGGATGGATTTTAAGACAGAAAATGTCATTATCACTAACAGCACCAGACAGGGTTGTCCCCCCTGATATTTGCATTAAGTATAGAACCACTATTAGAATATATTAGAAAAAACAACTATATAGAGGGCATGACAATTGGTTCAACATTTAAGAAAGTCACTGCATTTGCAGATGGTGTAGTCTTAACTGTAACTAACCCAAAAAGATCATTAACAGAATTACATAAAATCATACATTTATATAGCAATATGTGCTATTTTAAATGGAACATCTCTAAGTCGCAAGCCTTTACCATCAATATTCAAGGGATAGAAAGATCAAATTTAATAGAAGAATTCTCTTATGATTGGAAATCAAATTCAATGACATATGTAGGGATAAACTTTTCCCCAAAGTTAAAATATTTGGTTAAAAACAACTTTAATAAATTAACTGGGGATATTGAATTTACAATGTCAAACTGGAATAAATTAAACCTATCATGGCTAGGACGTATAGCTGCAATAAAAATGACGATCATACCAAAAAATATATATATCTTAAGGTGTCTACCTCTGAAAATTCCAATCAGTAACTTAGATGCACTTCAGAATAAAATAGATCAAGACATATATAAAAACAAAAGACCACGTATAAAAAAAATATACTACAATGAAAGCATACGCTAAAGGTGGTCTTGCCGCACCAAATATTATGGAATATTCAAAAGCCGTAACTTTAACCCATATATTCAAATATAAAATTAAAATAGACTTTCCCAAATATACAACGATAGAAAATAAATTAATCGCTGATAGTGACTGGGAAAAGAAACACAATTAAAAAATTAATAAATTACCACTCGTACCAAAAGCTTTGATGAAACAATGGATTAAAATGAATGACAAATCTCATCTAGTTTAATTTCCATCACCCATTACACCAATATGGAAGCTCAGCAAAGTATCATTGCCCTTTTTGAAGAAAGATTGGACTAAGCAGGGAGTTAGAATCTTAGAGCATCTGTATTCAAATGGAGAACTGAAAACCTTTCTACCTATTTCAAAAGAAAAGTAAAACCCAAGAGATAAATGGCTTTTCTATAACATGCTTTACACAGCAATCTTTAATTCTGACTATAATTTAAATTTAATGAGAACACCTTCTCATTTTGAGATAGATATACATAATATTGAGAAAAAAACATACAGACTCAAATGTAATGAAAAGTATTAAATTATTAGATCACATATAATAGTTGTCAAACTGAGATTCGTTGTCATGCTTGCGACAAATCGCAGTTTGACAACATGCATGCGCATTGCGCAATGGGCCGTGCATGTGCATTGCGCAACGGCCCGCGCATGCGCACTGCGCAATGGGCCGCGCAGGCATCGCACGACGGAGACAGAGAGGAGGAGGAGGGGACACATAGTGAAGGAGGGGGAAGACACAGAGGAGAGGGGGGAGAGACACAGGGCAGGCAGAGGAGTGGGGAGAGACACAGGGCAGGGAGAGGAGGGGGGGAAGAGACACAGGGCAGGGAGAGGAGGGGGGAAGAGACACAGGGGAGGAGGGAGACACAGAGGGGTGGGAGAGGAGCGGGTAGACACACAGGGGAGGTGGGGGAGACACTGAGGAGGGGGAGAAACATAGGGGAATGAGGGGGGAGAGACACAGAGGAGGGGGAGAGACACAGGGGAGTGAGAGGAAGGAGGGGGGAGAGACACAAAGGAGTGAGAGGAGGGGGGAGAGACACAGGGGAGTGAGAGGAGGGGGAGAGACACAGCGGAGTGAGAGGAGGGGGAGACACAAAGGAGTGAGGGGGGAAGACACAGGGAAGGGAGAGGAGGGGGAAGAGATACAGGGGAGGGGGAGACACACAGGGGTGGAAGAGGATGGGGGTAGATGCACAGGGGAGGGGGGGAGAGACACAGAGGAGGGGGGAGAGACACAGGGGAATGAAAGGGGGAGAGACACAGAGGAGGGGGTAGAGACACAGAGGAGGGGTTAGAGACACAGGGGAGTGAGAGGAGGGAGGAGAGACACAAAGGAGTGAGAGGAGGGGGGAGAGACACAGGGGAGTGAGAGGAGGGGGGAGAGACACAGGGGAGTGAGAGAAGGGGGGAGACACAAAGGAGTGAGGGGGGAAGACACAGGGAAGGGAGAAGAGGGGGAGAGATACAGGGGAGGGGGGAGACACACAGGGTTGGGAGAGGATGGGGTAGACACACAGGGGAGTGGGGGAAGAGACACAGAGGAGGGGGGGGAGAGACACTGGGGAATGAGAGGGGGAGAGACACAGAGGAGGGGGTAGAGACACAGAGGAGGGGGTAGAGACACAGGGGAGTGAGAGGATGGGAGGAGGAGACACAGGGGAGTGAGAGGAGGGGGAGAGACACAAAGGAGTGAGAGGAGGGGGAGAGACACAAAGGAGTGAGAGGAGGGGGAGAGACACAAAGGAGTGAGAGGAGGGGGGAGAGACACAAGGAAGGGAGAGGAGGGGGAGAGACACAAAGGAGTGAGAGGAGGGGGAGAGACACAAAGGAGTGAGAGGAGGGGGGAGAGACACAGGGAAGGGAGAGGAGGGGGAGAGACACAGGGGAGAGAGAGGGGAGAGATACAAAAAGGAGTGAGAGGAGTGGGGAGAGACACAGAGGAGGAGGGGGAGACACACAGGGGAGGGAGAGGAGGGGGGAGAGACAAAGGGGAGGGGGTAGACACACAGGGGTGGGATAGGAGGGGGTAGACCCACAGGGGAGGGAGAGGAGATGGAGAGACACAGGGGAGGGAGAGGAGGGGGAAGAGACACAGGGGAGGGTATTGGGGGGGGGACAGACATGAGGGAGGGAGGAAGAGACATGGGGGAAAGAGACACAGGGGGGAATTGAGACACAGGGGAGGGAGAGGGGGTCAGGAGACACGGGGGACAGGGAGGAATGACACAGGGGGGAGAGGGGGTAAAAGCACAGGGGGGGAGGAGACACAAGGGAGGGAGAGGAGGGGGAAATGAGACACAAGGGAGGAAGTAGACAGAGGGAGAGACTTGCGAGGCCAGTAAAGGAGAGGGGGAGTGGCTCCCATTCAAGTTCAATTTAAGATTATACAGAGGTGGTATATTATTCCTCAAAAATTAGCAAGATTCAGATCCACAAGACAATAAAGATATATGCTGGAGATGCAATAAACAAGAAGCCTCTCAACATGCATATGCGGTGGTTGTGTCCAGCAATTCAAATCTATTGGTCAAATTGCATATCTCAACTATCCAAATTTTTTAAACTAGATATAGACTTTGAAGCTGAGTTAATATTGTTTCATGTTTTTCCTATAAAATTTCCAAAACAAAAAATAAATATCACAATGACGTTATTCTTGTAGCAAAATGGCTGATTGCCACATATTGGAAAAACCCAGCAGTGCCAACCTGGAGCGATATAAAGCTCACAGTAGACATAAATAAATTAATTGAAACAGATTTTATAAAAGATAATACAAAGCAACAGAAGAAAAATAAGTTAAAATGGCTATTATGGGACTAAATAGTGCGTTCATAGGTCAACAAAAATGCCACGCTCCTACAATAATTCAATCACACTGCAAAGGGTGTCTTTCAAGACAGAAATAGTTGCGCTCCGCTCCTCTGCTCGGGGGGAGAAAGAGAGTTAGTAAGACTCTTTATTCTCCTGCATAATAACATCTTGTACTGTATGCTTTTTTCTTTTGTATGTAGGAAAACTTTAAAAAAAATATATAAAAAAAAAAAAATAAGTTTCCAACTATAAGGGTTCCTACTCTCCCACTACACTTCAAAATCATTATAGGCAGACAGTCTGACAAATATATGGAAGTCAACACATATATGTTTATTAGGGGCTAACCGCCTTAGATCTTGTATGGAAGGGGAAAGTAAAAACAGAAGTCCTGTATAAACAGAGGGTGAATAACACTGAAGGCTACCTACTTCAAGTGATCTGCATATAATAATTAAAAAAAAATTAACATTTTCTTTTTTTTAAAGGAAACTGCTTACAGTTCTGTGCTAGTGCAGCAACCACTAAAAGCACATAAAGTGAAATTGAAAATAGTAGTTAAGTTTTGCTTCATTGACAAGGATTTTATGTACTATACTTCTGATGCCACCTACTGGTCAAATATAAATTTTCATTTACTCCACATACTTAGGCTCCAGAATTTGAATGATAACTTATCTTGAATCAGAGAGACTAATTCCTAGCAAGGGATAAAACTATGCCTTCCCTGTTAACAACCTGGATCCTTATATATCTAACCATAAGCAAGGATCTCTATGTCAGGATTGTTATACTAGTCATTGGCTGATATATTACAGTTCATGCAGCGTAAACCTTAACTCATAACAACTTATAAAAACGTCAAAGACAGCACAGAAATTGATTTGCTACTAACGGACTAAGCCATATTTGCATAAAAGAATAGGGGAAAGTGCAAAGAGCAAGATCATTTGTTGAACTCTGATCCTATTGGAGTCTTAGATGGACAAACATCTTGAACCACTTGGCTGGTTAGCTAAATCAATAACGAAGGCCTAATTTACTAAACTGGAGGGGCTACTTGTAAACACAAACATACGAGGTCCATTGGACCTGTTTATCTATCAACGACACTAAATGTCACTGGTATGACATACTGTAACTTATAAGGGAACTGCCTAAAACTCTTCTGTTTAAAGTCGGCAATCATTCTTCAAAATGGGTAAATCTAAGAAAAGTATTACAAGTATTCCTGAACTATTTAGATTGCCAGAAATTCAACAACCTCTCTCTCAAGGATCTGGGTCAGGACACTCTGACGCCTCTGACAATGATGACAACCCAGAACATCTGTCTCAACACATGGATGTTTCAGAGAGATCCTTGGCCCCAAAATTGAGAGGGTGCTTCAAGCGCACATTACCCAGGCAGTAGATGGCCTCAGGAAAAATTTGCACTCATTGGGCCAGAGGACACAGCTAATGAAGGAGACCACAGATCACATAATTGAGACCCCAGAACATGACAGACAGAAGACTATGCAAATCACCACTAGGATTCTTAAGTTGGAAGACAAAATTAAGAACCTAGAAAACAGGTCTAGCAGATATAATATAAGAATCAGAGGTATCCTCAAATTAATAGTGGACCTGATGCAATATATAAAAGCCGTAATAAGCTCAATATTACCTGGACATTCAGAAATCAGTTGGGAAACCGAGAAAGCACAAAGAGCTTGGGGAACCGCGAATAACCAAGATTTGCCCAAGAACGTTATTTTCAGGTTTGTGAAACAATACTCCAAGGACATAGTTCTCACTGCCTCCAGAAAAATGTCTGCAATCAAGGGATCAGATGGAACCCCCATCCAAATATTTATGGATCTGTCTCCAATGACCCCGGACAAACGCTGGGCAATGAAACCCACTTTGCAAATGCTAATTAAACTAAAAATTCCTTATAGGTGGGTATTCCCATCTGCACTAACATTTCAATACAAAGGCTAAACTTACAAAGTCCATACTCCGGAAGTCATAAATTGTTAATTGGCCTTTTATTGATGGAAGAGCAACAGGATAAGCATTCAAAACCTATCCAATCGACTAGACCAGGCCGAATATGGTCCGAGATCTCCAAGAGTAAGCGTCCAAGGAAACCACCTGATAGACAAACACATACAAATGTGGGGCTCTCCTCAGTCTGGTTGGTTTACTCACACATATAACAAAACTCCACTAACTCGAAGGATTCTTGGATCTCTTTATTCAACTCTAGGCTTCAATGACTCAACAGCACGCATCGCAAGGCTCACAGTTGCGGGACTCACCGTCACCACCACCACAGGGTCCACCCACACCACCGCCAGTTTTTCCCCAGGCTTCAGCAAGGCCCCAGACCCTCCCCGCTCCAACACAGTAATCTCCACACCTGGCTACGCCACATGGGCCTCCATCCCCCACATCAGCCCAGGCTGCACAGGCAGAGATGCTGGCCCTCATGCAAGTGGTGTTACTTTGGGGGATCCTGGCGAGCATCTCTGTCAATCATGCATCATGCAGAGGTCATGAGCAGCCTGACACGGTGCAATAGGGAGGAGGCATCCTCTGATGACCGAATCCTACCTTGACCGGCTGCTCAGGATTTGGGCTGACCAGAGTGCATTCCAGGGAGTCACCGCTGAGGCAATGCAGTGTGCTCTGGTCCCCAGTACTGCCTCCTCCACCCCGGAGGCATCCCTCGGCCACCCGCAGCATGGCCCCTGTCTCCTATTACCATGCCTCCACCAACGCCACTGGAGGTGCCGCTGTCTCCCAGCGGGCTGCCTCCCCCTGCACCCACCACCACAAGAAGGGAGACGGCGGCCAGCCTGGAGAATGCGGGCCCTGTGCCTAGGTGGAGGAGGACATAGAGGCTGCGCATATGTTTGTGTCTTCTCAACAGCACTCCTCAGTGGCAATCTATTGGTCACAATATTAACCGATTCTAGCCAGGCTACAGAGTCTTGGATCTTGGCCTATGTGATGGTGATATTTTGTATGCAGATGGCTACCTCCCATCACATGGTCCATGATCCTCTCATCTGTGGAGACGTAGGGTTCTGTTGAACATGTCCCCAATTGATGGTCACTGAGGAATGCTGTTGAGAAGAGATGCTGCAGTCCCTATCATTTTGTAAAGCCTTATTTTGTAGGTTTTGTCTATTTTTTGTCTTCTTTTTTTTGTGAGTGGACCTGCGAGCAGATTTCAGGGAGCGCTATTGCCGCCGCACTTTTGTGTGTGCGCGCATTTGGCGCTCTGCATTTGTAAGGCGTGCTAAAGTTGGGGTGCCATTTTAAAGCTATCATATAGACAGATATCTAAGACATGCTTGTTAGCTTAAATGTAGACTGATACCGCTATGGCGGTGGACTTGCTAAGTTTCACATTGGCATGTTAATGAAAGCCAGCATTGATATGTGCACTAGTAAAGCATGTGATCCTGACCTCAATATCAGTCTGAGAACGGATCCTTGTGTCTGATGTAAGTAACATTGAATCTGGCTGCTGACCTTTGTGTCCTCTCCGTATTAATGGGTATTTTCCGATATTTCTGATTATCCAGAGACCTAGCTAATAGTAATGCTTGCAGCTGGGACTCAAGTGAGTTGGTATATTGTTACAGTTACATTATTTAGCACTGTACATGCAGGTTGATTTTTTTTTTTTTTTTCTCCTCCATTTTTTTTTTTAGTTAACCACTATGTGTGAAACTATATTGGATTACACAGTCCAGAGATTGAATCATCTGTTTCATTGAGCAGATCTAGACAAGTTGTAAGTGCTAAACAAAAAGAGTAGAGGTGCTCATCTGAGAACAGACAATACCTGAAGTGGGTTTTTTCTATAGGTCTGGTTACCTACTCAGAGAACATCCTCTTTTAGCTCACTTGTGCCCTTCACAGGGAGAAATATCCTGTAGTATATCAGTCTGGTCTCACTCAGAAGAGTGATCCAGTCCCAAAATACCAGGCAATTCTTCTTGAACAGGAGAACAGCAACAGTTTTTTTTGTTTAGATTTTCTCACCTTATGGGTGATAGGGGGAACTAGACGTGGACTCCTTGCTCAGTGTGCCTTAGGGAGTAGAGCTGCACCTCACCAACAAGGCCCATAGAGGCCGAAACGCTTCTGGGGTTTGCCGTTTCTCCTGCTCAGGGAGAATTGCCTGGTATTTCGGAAGTGGATCACTCTTCTGAGTGAGACCAGACTGATATGCTACAGGATATATCTCCCTGTGAAGGACACAAGTTGGCTAAAATAGGTTTCTTTCTGAGTAGGTAAACATACCTATAGAAAAAACCCACTGAGGTATTTTTCGTTCTCAGATGAGCACCTATACTTTTTTTGTTTAAGTTGTAAATGCTATGCACATTAATGGTTTCTTCAATGAAGTGATTTCTGATGATCCTTTTTTTTAATCAGATTCCGGTTGCAGTGGGGTAGTGACCACATGTGACCCTGGTAGGTGAAATGCATCATGCTTATTCTAGACCATCACATTAACCCATGTAGATATCCCATTTTTCACAAAGCATCTTGCTCTCCCGGGGTCCACCTACACCACACCCATGATATTAATGCACAGTGTTGACCATTTCTAATTGTGCTCTGTGTATGAAATAAAGCTTTGTTTTACCGTTCTCACCGTGTCAGTGTGTTTTCAATGGTTAGGGTTATGGGACATCCACATACATCACATTACTGTCACATTCCTATATATGTACACTAATGAGCTCTAGTTACTATGCAATAGATCAATACAAAGAACAATAATAGATCTAATAGCATTAGATATCATATAATTATATCATATATAATAATAATAAAGGGTTAATACACATGCAAAGTATGATTAGTAATACTGTGGAGTATCAACATTCCCAGGAGAGCCTGGTAGAAATATGACAGGTGATACTGGAGTGGGTTGCCAGTTCCTTCTCTAGTGGAGTGTAATTTGTCTGACCTCTCTGCTATGACCTGCCCACCTTGAGTGACCCTACATGGTAGAGCTCACAGCTTCATTGCAGTACACAAGCCCCTTCATCACCACCACTTAGCAATGCTGAAGGGGACCATCGGAACATACACCACACTACATCTACTCTAAACCATCAGTAGGGGCCGCAAAAACAGATGGAGGCTTTGCAAAGGAACATGGATCAACAGCCAACTCATCTCCATCAGGGGTAATCTCCGGTATGCCCATCCTGGAAAATACCACGCCATTGCTGATGGCCATGTGCAAGATGTATAGCCATTCCCATTTGGTGACCTCCCATTATGTTCTGCTATTTATCAATTTCCATTAGTGTGGTGTATGTTCCCCTGGTCGCCTTGTGGTCCCACAGCAAAACGCTGAGTTCATGTCGAGACAAATTCATTTTCTCGTTAGCGGAGTCAACTAACTCACATATTTTGTCATAAACTCTGCTATTGACAGCTGAACAACTGATTTGAACGTCCTCTAAGTCGATGGAGGCGAAGAGTCAACAATATGGCCTTTTCAAATCAAAAAGTTACAGATGACTAGATAGATAGATAGAGATAAATACGTAAATAGATACACCTAGATACAGTAAATAGATACTGTAGATAGATACTATAGATAGATATATACTGTAGATAAATGAATAGATACTGTAAATTCCCCATTGGAAAAAAAATGGGACAATCATTGAGTCTTTGGGCTAAGAATAATCATAATTTTCATATAGTATTTTGTTATGTACCAGAGTTTATAGAACCTCCAGCAACGGTATACAGTACAGTATTTATTATGTTATATGCTACGTTACTTACTTTGTAATGCTGCTATGTGATCTTTATGATTGTCTACAATAAAAACCTATTGACATAAAAATACTGTACATGTACTTTACATTCCTCAAAACTAAGATGGTAATTAAAGTAATAAAATTAGAAAAAAAAATCTTTTGTACAATGCCCAAACTGTGTCCACAAGCACACTGCCACTTTTAATGATTAAAACTATAGTGACTCACCTCTAAATCCAAGGTCATTTAATGAGCAGATCTGCTGGGCTCAGCATTTAATGTCCAGATCTGCTGTGGTCCATCCGGTTATCAGAGATTCCGGTGGTGCAGTAACAATTCCGGATGCGGAAGTTGCCGGTTACGCAAAAAAGATGCTGATAGCTTGAGAGTTTCCGGTTGACGGGGAAAACACGTGGTTGCCGGTTGCTTGAGAGTTCCTGTTAGTTGAGTACCGGATAATCGAGAGTTTACTGTATATGCAATTATATTTATATTTTAGTGGCCACATTAGAGCCTCTGTGAGTGAGAAAGAGTTAATATGGCATCAGTTTCATGTTTTTGTGTTGCAAATTAATCTGGTAGTGTGTCTTTAATAGCTTTGTGCATGTTGCAGCATGGCTTTTCATTTTGGCATATGCATGATTATTCCAACATATGATGAAATAAAATATTTTTTAAATGCCTATTTTTTTATTAGGGTATTATTGTGCAAGTAATTGTAATGCCTTTCCATGCTTTCCCCATATTTTAAAGTCCACTGGTGTTCAGAAGTTGTCTGTAAACTCTTTGCGGGTCCTATTTGGAGGCCGTAATTTTTGGGGGGTTACGGGCTTGAACGCCAGGGCGCCTTTGGAAATTCGTAGCAATCTAATATCGATTTTAGAACATAACAGTTATGGGCTTGACAGATCAAAGGATTTGCAGCCATGGAGCTACAATTTCCACGTCCCGTAGGGTTTTTCTGCCTGTAACCCACAGATCGTTAGCTGGTTGCTTTATGGGGCCAATTTAATAGCTGTAAGTCATGCGGGCTACATTCCGGGCTATGGTTTTACATGCTGAGGTAATTTAATAGGGCTGACAGTCTCTCTTTCTTTTTCTCCTCTGTATCTGTTCCAGCCTTTTTCATGTGCAGTCTCATTGTGACGTATGACAGCCTTTTAACTCCTGCAGTTCTGGATTAGGTAATCAGCTATTTTTTTTAGCCTCAGGACTCTACCATATCTCAGTGCATCTTTGTCACAAGTGTTAACCATTTGTCTTTACATGCTGTATTAGCATCGCCTTTAATAAAGACCTCCATAAACATATTAACTCCTTAAAGTTAATAGTTGGTTGGAAACAAACACCCTGGTGTTCAGAAGTGGGTAACATGTTGTCCAAAGTATTTCCAGGAAGAGAAGAACAGATAGTGGCGGAGGGACATTAAACAGTATGACTGAATGATAACCAGGAAATTACTTAAAACGTCCCAATAATTAATCAAATGAATTGGATTAATACAGTAAGACAATGCAATTCCACTAATAATTCTAAATTGTGTAGAAGGCATAAATACTAAAAATGTTGGTGCTTGGACTCATTAGGATTTAGTGGTGTTGGTTTATGGTCAGCACAGATGAACAGACTGCAGTGGGTTAGTGCTTGGGCTGCTGGGATTTGGAGAGAATATGTATCTTCCCAATGGTAATGTAATGTAATGAACCCTGGGCAGTTTGAGGCAGGCATGGGCTTGTGTTGTTTAGATTTGTTGCACAGATGTGCATGGTTGGTTGCTTTTTAGGCTTCCTATATTTGACACTGCTGCAGAATAGTATGGCAGGCTGATGTAGGACTGGCAAGAGAGAGTGATATATGTTATAAGTAGGATAATAGGAGCCAAAAATGCAATTAAGGAAATTGCATTTACAAGAAAAGCAATTAAAACTGAATTATCTCATTCTTGATTATTATTTTTTGTGCCTATATTCATGTGTAGCTCTTGAAAGGAGTATATTTCAAATGTACTACAGCACACACCAAAAGCATTAATTTCAACCAGTAATCTAACTTCCATCCACTGTAGGGTGCTAGACATTAATTTCTTCTTCAGTAACATACCCTGTAACTCAATGCCATGATTCCTCAATACAGTGCTTCCTTCAAAAGAAACTTAGTGGGTAGAAATAATAAGAGGAAAATAAAACACACAACCTTTGGTGATGATCTCAAATCCACGAGAAGCAGTATTAAATATGTTCTCCCTTTTATACACACAGGGGTCACATTTTCAACTTAAGTGATGTGTAAAGATGTGTAAGATCTCAATATATCGCAGTCAACTTTCATATGAATGACCGGCAAATAAAATCTGTAAATAAAAAAAATAAAAAAAATAAAAATGGCATGTTAGTACAGTCCAACAGTAAATCGGTTTCTTTCATCATAACTGCACTGTCCATGCCTTTGTATAAAAAAAAAAAAGAAAAAAAGGAATTCAATATCAATGTGTTTAAAAAAGAAAGTTTGGTCTATTATCTGTCAGTAAAAAAAATTCATGACGCTCTACAGAAATCTCAGACTGTTCATTAATTGTTCTTTAATCTGAAAATAAATCAGAAATAGTAGTATCATGTTCTTCTAAAGAAAATTAGTTACTGTGAATTAAACACTGCAAATTAATTGTAACTAAATTCTCTTTATTCACAGGCTGAGTTGTTGTGCTTGAACTCACTGTGAAGGAGGGTGAACTCACTTCTTACAAGCTACCGGTTATCCGACCTGCTAAATATGATTTTTTTTTTACCTTCTCCATGAACAATAACTACTAATTTTTAACAACCCAAAAAATACAGAAATATTTTGAACCAGTTAAACCAGTATAAACAGGTTAAAAATACATAAATATATAATTTAAACGTATTATCATATGTCAAAATGATAGACAGCATGCATTCCAGGTGTCATAACGTTTGTTATGACATGGACAAATCCTAAAGAGAGAGATGTAAACACATTGTGCATAAAACTTTCACTTACCGTAACTGTTGTTTTATTCAACCAGTTTAATTTAATAAATACAGTAAACACAAAGAACAGAAGAAAAAGGACCATAAATTAATTTCTTCATCAATACAACTAAATGCAATGCTTGAATCCAGTCCAAAAGTTACTAAGGTATCTCCTTGTAGTCCGTCATAAGCAATCAACTTGAATCTCTCTTTGGTATATAAAAACTACCCTTCACTGATGGCTTGATGAGGCTGACAACATAGGTCATTAATTAAAATGCAGTAAGGGTTGGAACATGCTGATAACACGGCTTAAAAAATTACAACTTCCATCTTTCAGTCCTGGAAAAGAACCATGCACGCTTAGCACCTCAACGCTCCCTTTAAAAAGAGTGCGATCATAAGGTCATAATACTCAGGCAAATGCCCTATTAGGGTATGCCAACAACATTCTTGCACCTTGTACAAAGAACAAGAAGACACATTGAGCTTGATTCATTTTAGCTATCGCAAGTTACTGTAGCCCGTAAGTGAGGCCGCAAGTTAATTTGCTATTCAATTGGCGTCTTTTTGCAGGCTCCAAACAGGTTACAAGTTATGGCCTTGAAAACTTTGCGATGGTAAACCCAGAACTTACAACCTCCAGAAGCCTTTGATCTTTCACTTTCAGTTATGATGGCTAAAATAGCAAATCACTATTCAATTGCTCCAATTCCACAAAGCCACAATTGTTTTCACACCCGTAAATGGCAAATGAAGGAGAGAACTGTACAAGTGCTGGAGAGGATGCGCAAGGGGGTTAAACACCTGTTCGTAGCACTGTAAATGCAAATAAAAAATCATTACTGCACTATAAATAATGGGGAAAGCGATAAAAGACATTTGAATTAATTGCACACCAGTCTCAAGCTCGCAAATCAGCAGTAAATCAAATGTATTTTTATGTTTCAATTCGGAGTCATATCGATCTTGGGAATCAATGAGTTAATACATATCAGGCCACCCATATAGACTAGAACCGTATCAGCATTCATTTTCCTAATTCTGTATTCTGCGGATTTGCAAGTCCGATCGCATATCGGATCCCCAAACCTAATTGATTGATATATACTGTAACCTCCATGTTTTACTGCCGTAATAATGATGGTCTAATTTTCTATTGGCTGATTCGAAATGGGAGGTCACGGTCTAGCTTAATTCATCATGTCCCGCCCTGAACGTTTATCAACCAGTGCATGGAGCCCGCAGCACACCCGCAGATATATGGCCTGGATTCCACCAGATGCAGTCTTGCAATTGAATCGGTCCCATTGTCTTTGGACTTTACCAGCAATAGTAATGATACAGGTCATGAATCCTTTGAATGGACAATTATTATTATTAGTGCTAAAAATAGATAAATATTACTGAAGAACATGCACAAGCTAGTAATATGAGTATATATTTATTTGTGCTTGGGTCCCTCCCCGGCCCCCATCCCGTGGGCGGGGCTCAACTCAACTTTAAACAAGCTCTTCCGGCCCGCCTTGTCCTATCAAGCCTTAGTTCATTTTTGCTCCTGTATCTTGAGGATGTATCTCAGAGATTCTTCATACCTTGGCTTTCACAAACCTCCCGTTGCAGATTTTGAGCAAGGTCAGTCTTTTTCATTACCATGGGGCTTCGCAAAGCCTACATACACAGATTCTGGCATTTTTGTATCAAAATTTCAGGTCATATTTACTAAATAGTGGCATTGATTACAACAAGGTTTTCATTACCATTTGGCCTTATCAAGCCTACATACACAGATCTGACACATTAATTAGAAAAAGGTTTTGATTACCATGGGGCTTTATCAAGCTTACATAGACAGTTTTTGGTACCTTTGTATCAGAATTTGGGCCATATCTAATAGATATTGACTTTGCTTATATCAAGGTAACACCATTTGATTTCAGCCAGCATCTACTAAGTATTGACATTGCTCATATCATAGGTAGCAGCATTTTCGAAATGTCCGTAAGAGTATTACAATTGCTGGCGAGCCATGGCACCAAAAGTCCTAACCAGCTTTCGCTAAGCTTCACATCACCAAATTTGACCCTATCAATGTCCTTACCCAGGTAACACTTATTCATTGTCATGCGGCTTCCAACAAGCCCTCGGTGCAAATATCCGCTCATATCTACTATTGTAAAGGTAATGTTTTTCAGCTTTCGATAAGCACCACATTGCTGATTACGGCTCCATCGCTGCCTTTGCCCATGTCCAAAGACATGCCTTTCCATAATTACTAGGCTTCTAGTGAGCCTTGTGTACGATTTTGGCTACTACTAATTCCCACCCTATTTCAGGACATGCCTTTTTCTTATCACAACGATCTGGCTCTCTAAGCAGGCTAAGATTCTGTAGACTCCGGAAAACACTTTGGCCACCCCTCGCCGATGGAGAGAGACCCTCTCACAAATCCAGGGCACACGTGTATAAGTATAGAAAATACAAAGTCTGGCTAGAAAAAGCTGATCTACTAACTGCCCATTAGAGGACAAAAGTCTAATTAAACTCACAAGGTCTACTCTTAACTAAACAGGATATGATCCATAATGGATTGCACTGTATTTTCGTATAACAAGGAACATGAGATAAATTACTATATATGAAAACATTGTTCCCTCATGAAATGTCCATTAACCACTTTGATAATGCCCATATAAACAAATTCAAGAGTGGTTTCCAGGATGAAGGCAAATCCCTTCCATGGACTCCCAATTACCAGATGTAAACATCATTGAACTTTTATGGGAACATCTGGAGCACATTGGTATCACATTCACATTCCTTACATCTGTAATAACCAACTCCCTGTCGACCACTTGAATTTGCATCCACCCATCACCTTTATATGTGTCTGAGTGTTCAGGCTAGAAGGTTCTCTTGTTTGTTTCTGTATTCTCTGAAAAAGTCTTTCTTATTTACAGTTTTGGTGCACAGGGTATATATTGTATACAATAAAAAATGTCCTTACCTTTGGAGAAACAGTAACTGGCTGTGGAGCAGTCCAGTAACACGTTTTTTGATTTTTCATTTTGCTTTAAAAAAAAGAAAAATAAATCAATCTAAATCTGCTAAACAATTTAATGTTTTGATAGCTTGATACTAGATGGTAGGTTATTTTAGTTAGGAATTTGTAACATTCCATGTAATATTTTAATTTCTATAGTCTATTCCATTATAGTTACTTTGTACAATTCAAAACTCAGTTGTATTATAAAAAATATTGTGAATGTTCCCATACAGTGCCTTGCAAAAGTATTTACCCCCCTTGGCATTTTTCGTGTTTTATTGGATTGATTGAGGATTTGTATCATTTAATTTACAGAACATGCCCACAACTTTGAAGATTTTTTTCTTTTTTTGATTGTGAAGCAAACAACAATTAGGACACAATAACAGAAAAAGTAAATATGCATAACTAACTCAAGTCTATACTTTGTAGAGCCACCTTTTGCAGCAAACCCAGCTCCAAGTTGTTTTGGATAAGTCTCTCATTTAAATGTTTCCCCCTAAACCACTCAAGTGTTGCTTTAGCAGTGTGTTTGAGGTCATTGTCCTGCTGGAAGGCAAACCTCTATCCTAGCCTCAAATCATGCAGAGTGTTACAGGTTTTGCTCAAGAATATCCCTATATTTAGCACCATCCATCTTTCCCTCAACTCTGACCAGCTTCCCAGTCCTGGCTGCTGAAAAACATCCCCACAGCATGATGCTGCCACCACGTTTCACTTTGGAGATGGTGTTCTTTGGGTGATGTGTTGGGTTTGCCCCAGACATAGCGTTTTCTTTGATGGCTGAAAAGTTCAATTTTAATCTCATCAGACCAGAGCACCTTCCTCCATACATTTTGGGAGTCTCCCACATGCCTTTTCACAAATTCAAAACATGCCATTTTGTTTTTTGCTGAAAGTAATGGCTTTTTTTCTGGCCACTCTGCCATAAAGCCCAACTCTGTGGCGCGTACGGCTTATTGTCATCCTATGTACAAATACTGAAGTCTCTGCTGTGGAAAACTGCAGCTCCTCCAGGGTTACCTTAGGTCTCTGTGCTGCCTCTCTGATTAATGCGCTCCTTGCCCGGTGCGTGAGTTTTGGTAGGCGGCCGTCTCTTGGCAGGTTTGCTGCTGTGCCATGTTCTTTCTAGTGGGTTATGAAAGATTTGATGGTGCTCCTGGGGATCATCAAACATTTGGATATTTTTTTTTTATAACCTAACCCTGACTTGTACTTCTCACCAACATTGTCCCTTACTTGTTTGGAGAGTTCCTTGGTCTTCATGGCAGTGTTTGGTTAATGGTGCCTCTTGCTTAGGTGTTGCAGCCTCTGGGGCCTTTCAAAAAAAGTGTGTAACTGTAATGACAGATCATGTGACACTTAGATTGCACACAATTATGTGACTTCTGAAGGTAATTGGTTGCACCAGAGCTTTTTTGGGCTTCATAACAAAGAGTGAATACATACATACATGCCAATTTTCTGTTTTCTATTTCTAAAAAAATGTTTTATGTATATATTTTTTTCTCATTTCACTTCACCTATTTAGACTATTGTATTCTGATCCATCACATAAACTTCAGATTAACAAAACATTGAACATAAGGCTGTAATATAACAAAATAGGTCAAAAGTAAAGGGGGGGGGGGGTGAATGCTTTAGCAAGGCACTTAATGTATAAATGGTACTAAATATAAGGAAGGGCAAATATTACTGAAGCAGATATTGGTCAGTTACTACTAAGGGTTAGATGGAATATAATAACTTGGACCCATCAACTATTATATTTGTCAATCTGCAAGTTGTCATCATGCTTCCGGGGCTTTGCGCAGCTAAGCTCGCAATTTGTAGGGCTTCGTATAGCGAGACCCGAGATTTGCAGGCCTCGCTGTGTGAGTCGATAGCGAGGCCTGCAATTTGCGGGCCTGCAATGAGCGCCTAAGGCGCTCATTGCAGGACTCGCGAGGAGCGCTGCAGGAGCTCATCGCGAGGCCCGGAGTACTTAGGCTGCATTGAAGGCCTGTAGGAATTGTGATGAGGGCTTGTGATGAGCACCGCAGGCTCTCATAGTGAGGCACGCACGTAGGACTTTAAAACAGATTGAAGATGGCCTCAAGATAAAATCGCCATAGGCGCTCATTGCTAGGCTTGCAGCACTTTGCTGCAGTGAGCGCCAAGTTATTGCCTTTTCAGGGTCCCTCTAAGGGTCCTCTGTCCAGTCAGATATGTAATTTGCCCCATTACGCTCCACCGATGGAGAATGGAAAGTGATTGAAGATGCCCCTAGGCAAAGCCAGTAACACTTTTTACCGAAGCCCGTAACACTTTTTACCAAAGCCCGTAACACTTTTTACCAAAGCCCGTAACACTTTTTACCAAAGCCCGTAACACTTTTTACCAAAGCCCGTAACACTTAGCCAAAGCCCGTAACACTTAGCCAAAGCCCGTAACTCGCAAGACCACCCAAAAAAAAACGAACAATAATGTTCCAAATAAGTAAAAAAAACTCACACTCAACTCAGGGGGACAGACAGGGAGTCTGTGAGTGAGGTTGCAAGCTAATTTAATCCATAATTGCCGTTTTTAGGAGATAGAAAAAACGTAAAAACTCTCAAACAGGATGAAAACGAGGCCGAAGCAAGTAACTTAGCCAAAGCCAGTAACTTTTAGTCCAAACCAGTAATACTTAAGCCAAGCCAGTAACATTTAACCCAAGCCAGCAACACTTAGCCAAACAATGCAGGCACACAGGACCTTGCAATAAGCGCCAAAAGGTGCTCATTGCAAAGAAAAAACTTCCGGGTTGGACGACGCCTGCAATGACCGACAAGGCCTGTAAAGTAGTCTGGGGGGGAGGTTTGATGAGCACCGAAGGAGAGGCTTGCAATGAGCACCGAAGGTGATCATTGCGAAGCATGAAAGTGGCTTGGGGCTCGCAATGTGCGCTGAAAGCGCTCATTGCAAGGCCCGTAAAGTAGACTGGGGGTAGACGCTCGCAATGAGAGGCTCACAATGCCAGGCTTAACGTTTTTTTCTCTTCATTTTTGACGGGCAAGTCGCTAGTTTTTAATAATTAACAACCATACAAATGAAGCAAATTATATAACTCCTGTAGATTATCTATGGCTTTTTGTTTTCAAACCACCAAATAAATGCAAGTCATATTTCATTATTACAATATTACAAAAGGAAGTGCTTTACCCTTATATGCTTTCCTCTTTATTTTTCCAGTTTGATTACTTATACACATAACAATCTTCCCTGGTAATGTTTTATGAAATTAGCGGTTCCTTTCTGTAGCCAAGGGGAAAACCCCTCCCCATTTGTTCATCTAACATGAAAGATATACCAACCCATTATAGACAAAAAGTTAACTTCTTATAAAAATTTATATTAAGTACATTTTTGAACTTACAATTCTTACAACATAAAAATGGCATTATACACACATGCACAAACACAATATCTATTAATTTTAAATCAGTTTTCTATAGATTGTTTTATTGTTGACTTTATAAACCCATAGAGCCAGATTTAATTGCAAGCCCACATCTCACAGGATCCAGGCTGTATGTCGGCGGGTGTACTGCGGGCTACCATTCGTCTCCGATTCCGGAGCTATTCAATTGATCAAGCCCGCAATGTACTGGCCCAAAGCTGACTCCGTTGACCATGCACTGGTTTGTAGCGGTTCAGGGCGGTAACATGATCAATTAAGCAAGACCGTAACCTCCCATTTAGAATCAGCCAATAGAAAATGAGACTTGTCATTATTATGTCATTATTACAGCAGTAAAACATGGAGGTTACGTCAAACAATTAGGTTTGGGGATCCGATATGCGATCAGACTTGCAAAACTGTAAAATACAGAATTATGAAAATTAATGCCAATACTGTTCTAGTCCATATGGGTGGCCTATAGAACCTCAAAATGAAACATAAATATACATTTTATTTACTGCTAATTTGCGAGCTTGAGACTGTTATGCAATTTTAATGTCTTTCATTGCTTACCCCTTTATTAACAGTGCAGTATTGATTTTTTATTTGCATTTACAGTGCTACGAACAGGTGTTTAACCCCCTTGCAGGTTCTCTCTAGCACTCATAGGATTTTCTCCTTTATTTGCCATTTACAAGTGTGAAACCATTTGCAGCCTTGGGGAATTGGAGCAATTGAATAGTGATTTGCGATTTTAGCCATTGTTACTCTTGCGGAATTTAAATATCAAAGGCTTTGGGAGCTTGATTGTTTCTGGTTTAACCAATCGCAAAGTATTCAAGCCCGTAACTCGTTTGGAGCCCGCAAAAATATGTCAATTTATTAGCAAATTAAATTGCGGCCTCATTTACGGGCTACAGTAACATGCGATAGTTCAAGTAATATGAGCCTCATTCAAATGAGCTAACAAGTAGTCAGCTGGATACGCACAGACCTCTATAAGTCTCTTAAATAGGTTCTTTATATATAAGATAGTTTCTCTCATGTATGTGTCTCGGGAGCCTGCTTACCACCTAAAATGCACAAAAGGTTTCTATCCTGTATGAATTCTCTTATGTTTTATAAGGGTTGAACAATGGGTAAAACATTTCCCACACTCACAACACACATATGGCTTCTCCCCTGTATGAAGTCTCTGATGAGAATCCAGACTTGTTTTGTGGCTAAAATGTTTCCCACACTCAAAACATGTAAATATTTTCTCCCCTGTGTGAATGTGTTGATGTCGTACTAGATGGGAGTTGTTACTAAAACCTTTACCACAATTCAAACACACAAATGGTCTCTCTCCTGTATGAATTCTCTGATGCTTGATGAGATTAAACTCTGTGATAAAACATTTATCACACTCAGTACATTTATATGGTTTCTCTCCTGTATGAATTTTTACATGTCTTATTAGGTGTGCTTTCCTGTTAAAACTTTTTTCACACTCAGAACATACAAATTTGTTCTTTTCTGAATGACATCTTTTATGGTTAAGAAGAGTTGACTTAGCCTTGTAACATTTACCACAAGCTGCACATGTATATGGTTTCTCTCCTGTATGTGTACGATTGTGTTGGGTAAGCTGACCTTTCTGAGCAAACCGTTTCTCACATTCAGAGCATGCAAATGGTTTCTTCTCTGTAGGAACTCTCTGTTGCGTAAGAAGAGAAGACTTGCTAACAAAATATTTCCCACATTCAGAAATTTCGTCCTTTCTTTTTTGAGACTTCTTCTGAGTGCATCTCTGTGATTTTAGTCCCTTGTTATGCTGAACAGAAATGGTTTCATGAAGTTCTGCGATGGCTTCAGTCCTACATTTCTTTGTATAAGTCACTGTGTTGTAGAGTTGCCAAGAAGTATTCTGTCTCATGGATCCATCTGTTTAAGAAAATATAATAAAAAAAACAAACAACATTTGGTGATGGATTACTGAAGTGTCATATGTATATTCATGAAAATTTGTCTTTATTGTATGCAATACATTTTTCTTTACAAAACTTAAAATAAGTAAGCATAATCCTTACATTTTGTTTTTTGATCATAACAAGATTAGTCACATTGAAGGAAGGAGAGGAACGGTGGATTCAGATAAGATCCCTATTCAGTTGTGTTGAGAGACTGTTCCTGTACATAGTCACTTGATAATAAATCTAAGTAGAAGGTAAAAAGCAGGATAACCTGACCAATCAAATGATAGGAATTGGAGAGAAGTAGATCAGACTGAACCTGCAATTCTACATTTCAAATGTAAGTTTTAAATCCATATATAGAAGGAACTGTAAATGGTTGTTTTGTGGCCACCATTTTGTATTTGAATAACTGTAAACAAACAAAAACAAAAAAAAAATAGATTTTCTATTGCGGTCATGAATAATAGGTTTATATGGTTTCAAATTATATGTCTTTGCTTTATATGAAATTATTAACTATAAGTCCTTGGCATATGTCCAAAAGAGACTCATTATTAAAATATGTTTATTTTGCCTACAATTAGCTTTTGACGTCAGTGTTTTGCAAATCGTTTTTTGACCACTCACAAAGACAGCTGCCGACTGACCATGGATAAGAATGGAATAATGACATTTGGTAATGATAAATATTTATGTGACTAAATAGCCAATTACCATATATGATTTATTTATAATTCCTTCTATAAGTACCTATATTCTGTGTTCTTTATTGTAATTCAGTCCATTTTACGGATATCTTGTGTGTGATGCAGAGATATTGCATTTTTGGCCTCCAAGCTTGTATAATAAAGAAACCTGATTGTGTCCTGGTTCATCTCCCCCTGATTGAATGTTGGTTGTGGGAGAGTCACTTAGAAGGGAAATTTCCCCAACACTTATTTTTCCTTCAAATTATCATTTTATTGCTAATTAGTTAATGAATAAACAAATGGGGCTCCATTTTATGATCACTACAATGACCTTTTTAACATGTGGCTTTTGTTTCATCACAAGCCCCAGTTACTCAAGTATATATTTATCTCTTTACACAGATATGTGGAATATATGAGTTATATAAATAATAATATTACAAAAAACGGTCAGATCTTTCCCTACTATGCAATTATTACTACCTTCTTCATCTGTACATTGTTCTGTTTCTAACCCAGACAATAATTGTCACATACTGTAAGACAAAAGGACACACAATATCAGAGAAATGCTCCCATGAGTATTCAACTGTACTAGTTATTTGTTTAATACCCACAGAATATCCATGATATGCTCTGTATATTGTTCAGAATATTTCCTTCCTGTATTTTATTGCAGCCCCTCATCTACAGGTGAACTCGAAATCTGTCAGGAGAGGAATATTTTGTCTAAGCTTCACTGTAAATAGGCAACATGATATAGTAATTTTATGGTAGTTTCCTGTGCAAACCCAATTGGTTAAAAGTAAACTGTAAAATATCCAAAATTGTATCTATAATTATTGCCTTTTTTTGTACAAACCATAGTAATCATCTAACAATCTGCAAGATGTCACTTCTTTCTGAAATGTGACTCGTTAATCCATTTTTCAGATGTGCTTAACTCTGCAAGGCCTCCACTAAAAAATAGCCACTTTACTTCATGTAGATGAACACCACATTTCTATTCATGTCTCTTTATTCTCACGTCATTCATGACCCCAGGACTAATTATCAGTGACACCCTTAGACAATTATTTTGGGTATAAAAGAGAATTACCAGATACTCACCTCCAAAATTAGATGGTACAATCTCACGCTTTATTGTGGTCAGATCACCCTCAGTACCTGGTTCTTCTCTCTCCGACTTCACCTTTAGACTCTCTGGTACAACTGGAAAACCTGAAATGGAAAATCCATCATGTAAATCACTTGCTTATGTTCAGAATATCTCATCTAGACCTGCACACATAAGGTTCCCATGTTTATCTCTGCATGTCAGACACAAATTACTTCATACAGTTCATAACAAATTATTATTAGTGGGATTTTTAAATGTAATTTGCCTCTTAAATAGTTATTGTAATGAAACATAGTCAGTGAGGAATCCTCTTCAAGATGTAGGGAGCGTATGATGAGTTTAGCCATGTTCAGCATTCTGGTATAAACGATTAGATATCTTCCACCTTATATTTCAACATGCAATTGAACTTACAATCTAGATGCAGCTGGGTACTTGAGAAATGATAACACATTCATTGGGTGATAGATAAAGGTAAATAGGCACATCATGTCTCTGATCTTCTGTCGTAAATGGAAGTAGTGTTAGGACTTGCCTGAGAAGTGACACCATTAGGAATAGGTGAACTGTACGTCAAGTCCTCAGAAGTTAGTTAACCAGACTGTAAAATTATTAGTGTAAATTAATGTTTAGTAACTTAGACAAAATATGTAAAACTGGGGTTAAAATGGAAAAAAGTATGAATGAAACTGCAAACAATAAAAAGAACAGAGAGCAGAATGGGGCAGACAAGGCTATCCACTGGAAGTGGCTTCAAGAACCAAACTCCCATATTTGCAGCAAGCTCTACCGAGGACTTGAAAAGGGGCAACATGTTTTAATAATCAAAAAAAAAAAAAAATACAAACCATAATTTATTAACTATTACATGCAGTTAAAATGTAAATGAATGTCCATTGAATTGCTTTTTAAAATGGCTTGTCACTTGGGACAAAATCTTAGATGCAAATAATAGTACTATTTAGTTCTATTGAAAGAGCTTACACTAAAAATCCAGACATTATGCCCATTATAATGTGTAGTTCTTCAAATAAACATAGTGTAAAGATGAGACGAGTTGTTCTTAGAAAATAACAATAAAACAGCAAAATTTAATAGAAAGTACATGTCAAACACATTTGTTAAAAATAATGTGGAAGAAGAAGAAGGTGTTGAACAAGCCCATCATCTGCAGGAAGCTCCTCACTGGGATCCCTTGACCTAGATGCCCAAATCTGGGCTTTTGTCTATGAACTGTTCCTTTTTCCCCCCCATCAAGACTTGGACTTGGACCAACTCACAGACACCCAGGACAAAGTGTGAAACAGGAAAAAAAAACCACAAATTATATCCACCTAATCTCAATTAAGAGAAATATAGTTGTAAATATTACAATGAATCTTGAAATGTGTACTCTCTAAAATGGAGAGACATAAGATGCATTTATAGGGCTATAGTCCATAGTAGCTAAAAAATAGAGGCAAGTAGAGAGAGCAAATAGGGTTATTTATCACATATTATAATTGTCTAACTGCGATTCGTCGTCACGCTTCAGACGAATCGCAGTTTGACAATTATAAACTGCTGCGCATTGCGCAGAGCGCGGCGCGCATGCGCAGAGCAGATGAAAGAGTGGGAAAGAGGGGGGGTAGAGGCACAGAGGGAGAGTGGGGAAGAGGGGAGGGAGAGGCACAGAGGGAGAGTTGGGAAGAGGGAGAGGGGGGGGGAGAGGCACGGCACAGAGGGAGAGTGGGGAAGAGGCACAGAGGGATAGGTGGGAAAGAGACACAGGGGAGGTAGATGAGGGGGAAAAGACACACCGGAGGGAGAACAGGGGGAAGATACACATGGGAGGGAAATGGGGGGGGGGGGGAAGAGGGGAACAGACACAGAGGGAGAGGGGGGAAGAGGCACAGAGGGAGAGGGGGGAAGAGACACAGGGGGGAGAGATACAGAGGGTGAGGGAGGAAGAGACACAGAGGGAAAGGGGGGAAGAGGTACAGAGAGAGGGGGAAAGAGGCACAGAGGGGGGGGGGGAACAGAGGAAGGGGTGAAGAGACACAGTGGCGAGACACACAGAGAGAGGCGGGGGAAGAGGCACAGAGGGAGAGGGTGGAAGACACAGAGTGGGGAGAGACACAGAGGGTGAGGGGGAAGAGACAGGGAGGAAGAGGCACAGAAAGAGGAGGGGGAAGAGACACAGGGGAGTGAGAGGAGGGGGAAGAGACACAGGGGAGAGAGTGCAGGGGGGAAGATACACAAGGGAGGGAAATGGAGACACGAGGAAGGCCGTAACAGACAAAGGGGGAGGGGGAAAGAGACACAGGCCAGGGGGGAACAGACACAGGGGAGGGTTGGGGGAGACACAGGGGGGGGGGGAAGAGATGCATGGGAGGGAGAAGGGGGAAAGAGACACAGGGGAGGGGTTTAGAGACACGGGAGGGAGAGGGAGGTAAAAACACAGGGGGGCAGGAGATACAAAGGAGGTAGACGAGGTGGAAGGAGACACAAGGGAGGGAGAGGAGGGGGGAAATAAGACACGAGGGAGGAAGTAGACAGAGGGAGAGATTCGCAATGAGCTCCAAAGGGGCTCATTGCAAGGCCTGTGATGAGCGCCAAAGGCGCTCATCACAAGGCCAGTAAAGTAGAGGGGGAGAGGCTTACATTGTGTGGCAAACAGCATTGCCAGGCTTTAGTTTTTATTGCCGTCATTTTTGACGGGCAAGTCGCTAGTGGTTTATATAAGTAGACTTAGTGTGGATTGCAAGGAGTCAAAGCTCAAGTGTCCACACAGATACCTTACGACTAGACACACAAGGATGGATATTGAAGTTGCTACCTGTTGTCTTAACTTAGAGTTTACATCCAGACCGTGTACCACAACCCCAGACGATTTATCCAGTCTGCCAGGCTCCAGGTCCTGGGTGAGAGTCGAGAGAGCAAATTATCAATGGTATCTGAACCCTCATTGTCCTCAGCTGCTGAAAAATCCAGAAGATGAAGGGATATGTGAAGTATGCAGTCTTGACTTTGGTAAATGGTTTCTGTATCTATATTCGTTATGGTATTCAAACCTCTTAAGATCTTTATTTAATTCTGTAATTTAGTGATCCAGCTCTTTAATGAGGTCACTTTCGTAGTCCGATAGAATGGCGAGTAAAGTTTCAGAACAAGGCATAAGGGATTCTTCCAATCTCTCTTTATATACGAAAAGAGTAGAGAGAGCAAAACAGGAATATTTACGCTTTATGTAAGTAGCCTAATTATGGATAGCAAAGAGTCAAAGCTCAAGTGTCCACACAGATACCTTACAACTAGACACACAAGGATGAATATTGAAGTTACTACCAAGTGTAATCATAATATAATATTAATCAGCTTATCTGTTAGACAGAGTAGTCTCAACTAATCTCAAAAATAATGTAATTGAGATCATTGCTGACTAAATATTTATGAAGGGAAAATAGATCCCATATGGACACCAATAATCATGTACAGAAGTCTGGATAAATCTGATCCTGTGCTTAAAACATTACTTTTAATAAACCCATTAAAAGTGCTATTAGTGCAAAAATAAAAAGCAAGCACAGTCAATCACTCAAATGTTGCTGTAAGAGTCATTAATTAGCCCAGATATGTGCAAATAATATCAATGCTGGATCAATAATAATAGAATATAACCAGAAAGGGTAAAGTAGTAGAAGATAAAAATAAATCCTCAAAGTAACTTATTCCAGCTGAACTAAGATTAAAGGCAACAAAATTGTGCCAAAAACGATATATATGTACGCATATCTTGTATGGAAGGACGCACTTTTCAGATGTCAATGGGTTCACAAGTGCTGGTTCCCGCAGTAAAGTCACAGACTACTACTACTTACTGCGACACCCCAGCGTGTGACATCACTCGTCAGTGACATCACCACGTTTAAGAAACACTGACACACATTTTGCTTCATCGGAGAGTGTTGTTGAGCGCAGGAGGAGTGATTTAAATAGCCAAAAGGGGTGAGGAAATTAATTAACCCCATGGATACCTTGAAAAAAGGGAGGCCAGAATGGTACCATATACCAAAATGGGTAATACAGGGGTCTATTAGGATAAATGAGCAATCTGATGTAGGTCAATAAGTAATCAAAAAAGAGATGGAGGATAACTTAACCCCATAGGTGCCCAAAGTGAGGCCAAACAGTAGAAGTGTGTTAGCCATCCAATACAAGGCAACTAAATAAATAGGTCCCAATCAGGGCGAAATTATTTCTAATTAATATAAGGATCCCCTTCCAGAGATGTAATAATGCAAAAGTTGATAGGCCTCATGATGAACAAAATGGATATTAACAATAGGCTTACATATAAAGGGGTTTGTTAAATGTCACACAGAACATAGTGCAAAGAAGACCAAGCTTGTTCAATATATAAAGAATATAACTACCAATAAAGGGGGCCACACATTGGTGGGGGAGCAAGCTGTGCCCATGGCTGTTCACTATCTTGTAAGAAATATTTATCATCAAATACGAAGTAGTTGTGGGTCAGTATACAGAAGCCATTTATCAAAGTCAAGACAGCATACTTCACATATCCCTTCATCTTCTGAGTATGATCCTTTGGCAGCTGACAAAGAGGGTTCAAATACCATTGATAATTCCCAGTATAGGGGTTCTAGCTTTTCCTCTGCTTTTTTTTTTTTTAGAGAGAGATAGGCCCTTCAAGAAGCCACAGACCCAATTACCAGAGACATACGATGGACAGAGATCCCAGTGCAAGCAATACATCATTAAAAATGGACAGAAGCTTGAGAGATCGGGAGGTTTGGGGCTACAGGGCCCCAAGGATCGGGATACAGAAAGAGACCATGGATAAAGAAATAAAGGTGGTAGAAAATGAATAACAAGTTATCAATCTGTCCAAAAGAAAACTTACAGTGGAACAACTCAATGTGTTATGGTAGGGTCTATCATTTTCTCGAACCTCCGGTCTTGATCTATTTGATGTTGCTAAGGATTTAAACTCTTTGTGAGGAAGTTACTTTTACGTATTTTTTTTCCCAAAGATGGTACTTACCCTCTTACTATCAGACTATCAACTGTTATCCCAGATTGGGATCTATTTACTTAGTTGCCTTGTATTGGATGGCTAATACACTTCTACTATTTAGACTTGCTTTGGGCACCTATGGGGTTAAGTTATCCTCCATCTCTTTTGATTATTGCCCTTATTGACCTACATCAGATTGCTCATACATCCTAATAGACCCCTGTATTACCCATGTCGGTATATGGTACCATTCTAGCCTCCCTATTCAGGTATCCATGGGTTAATTCATTTCCTCAACCTTTTGGCTATTTAAATCACTCCTCCTGCGCTCAACCACACTCTCCGATGAATCGCTCTTGCAAAACGTGCATCAGTGTGTAAGAAATGTGACGAGTGACGTCACACGCCGGAGTGTCGCGGTAAGTATTGGGATTCTGTGACTTTACTGTTGGGATCAGCAAATGTGAACCCATTGACATCTGAATGGTGAAAGTGTGGTCTTCCATAAAATATACATGCACATATATATCAATTTTGGGCACTTTTTTTTTTTTGCCTTTAGTCTTAGTTCAGCTGGAATAAGTTAATTTGAATATTTATTTTTTATCATCTAATACTTTAACCTTGTTGGTTATATTCCATTATTATTGATCCAGCATTGATATTATTTGCACATATCTGGGCTAATTATTGTCTCTTACTGCGACACTCTGGATGTATGTTTGAGTGAGTGAGTGAGTGACTGACTGAGCTTGTTTTTTATTTTTGCACTAATAGCACTTTTAATGGGCTTATTAAAAGTTAAGTTTTAAGCATAGGATCAGATTTATCCAGACTTCAGTACCTAATTATTGGTGTCCATATGTGATCTATTTTTCCTTTATAAATATTTAGTCAGCAATGATTTAAGATGCATCTAAATCACATTCTTAGTGAGATTAGTTGAGACTACTCTGTCTAACAGATGAGCTGATTAATATTCTATTATGATGATACTTGGTAGTAACATCAATATTCATCCTTGACTGACTAGTTGTAAGGTATCTGTGTGGACACCTGAGCTTTGACTCTTTGCTATCCACACTTAGGCTACTTGTATAAACCATAAATAACCCAATTTGCTCTCTCGACTCTCACCCAGGACCTGGAGCCTGGCAGACTGGAGAAATCGTCTGGGGTTGTGGTACACAGTCTGGATGTAGACTCTAAGTTAAGACATCTGGTTCATGACCTGCCATCATATAAAAGGGATACTATGTATATCCTGAAGAAACTAAATAACGTTAACGCAGATTAATAGACCATCCTGGTGTATATGGATGTTGAGAGTTTGTACACCAGCATTTCTCATGACTTAGGAAGTCAAGCAATACAATATTTTTTGGAGAAATTTGAGATAGAAACAAAGGACAGAATATAATCCCTATTAAAATTCCTATTGACACACAAATATTTTGTTTTTACTAACACTTTCTATCTCCAGTTACAGGGGATTACAATTGGTACTGCATGTGCCCCTACATATGCCAATCTATATCTTGCGTGGTGGGAGGCAGAAACGTGTTTGGAGAAGACATGAGTACCTACACTCAACATATTAGATGTTTTTGTAGGTATATAGATGATGTCTTCTTCATGTGGGATGGTGAAGTGGCAATGTTAGAGGAGTTCATCAATAAATTGAATGACAAGTAAAATTTAAAAAACGGACTCACCATTAGGACCAAGACTGTGTTGAATTTTTGGACACCAAGAAAGATTACAATAAATGACAAGACAATTAGTATGTCACCGTTTAGAAAATCCACTGCCACCAATAACACTTTGATAGCGGATAGCTCCCACCCAATTTCTACTATTAGAAGTCTACCATACAGTAAATTTCTTAGATTAAGGTGCAATTGTTCTGACGTTGACAATTAAATAAATAAAAAGAAGGTCAGCCTTAAGAGAAAGATTGTTACAGTGAGGCTTCTCCAATTGGAATTTAGGTAAAGTATTTAACAGAGCATTGCTAAAAGACAAAAATGAATTGCGGACGCTAAAAAAAAGTGAGATCTCAATCTCTACCAGAAAATGTTAGACTTATCTCAACATTTAATGCCTATTCATATGAGGTACAGCAAGTTTTAAAGAGACATTGACATGTATTACTAATTGATATAAAACTCAAACAATACCTTACCCCACAACCATTATTTGGGTATAGAGAAGGTTATAGTCTCAGGGATCAACTGGTGCACAGTGATTTTATGGCACACAAGCCAAGAAACCCTCCGTTTCATAGTTCTATAGCTTGCAGTGGATGTACTGTATGTCCCCATATGATTAGGACTAAGAAGATAGTTGATCGCTTTAAAAAGACACATAAGATACATCACTACATCAATTGTAAAACATCCAATGTTATTTATTGTTTATCCTGCCCTTGTAAGGATTTTCCATATGTGGGGGTGACTACCAGAGCCCTAAGAAGTGAAAGAACATAAATGCAACTTCAAGAATGCTGCTCAAGGTTTAAACAAAATGAAACAAATACCAGTTGTGCGGCACTTCTTGCAATTCCACCAATCCAACAGCAAAGTGTTACAGTGTTGGGGCATTGATCATGTGAAAGGTGGGATTAGAGGGTGGAGATATAGAGTACGCCTAACTAGGTAAGGAAATTTAGTGGATATTCCTCCTCAATACTGTACATCCATATGGAATGAATGAGGCTAATAACTATCACATATAGAGTTGTGAGCATGCAGGTTGTTGTTGCCGAAGGCGCTCCTTGCCAACAACTGCAGACCTCGCAAAATTTACGGACTTACAAGAAACAAATACGAGACGCGGAACTTAGAAAAAAAAAACATTACGACCACGCAAAAATACGACCTTACCGCCCGAAACCTGCGCATATGGAAACATTAAAAACACAATAAATACACACAACAAAAACATATAAAAGGCTTACCTACAGCAAGGGGGGGGGGGGGCACCCAGGACCTCGAAAACTGAAGTTACACCTCAATTTCACTCGAAATTTAGACACCCGAAAATCCCCTAAGCAAGAGAAAAAATGTCCGCCCAAAAAACGAAAACGAGGCTACAGGACTCTAAAGTCGCAAACCACCACCAAGCACCTACAGATATTCCAAAAAAGATGGACGCGGTCCAAGAACAAGGACGCCAAATCAGCCACAGACGCGTACCACACATTAGGCGCCATTTTACAACACTAACTTACACAATGCGGAGGTACACAGCTACCCTAACGGATTTGGCTCGCGCACGCATTCTATTTACACTACACATTGCACACATTACTGACACTTACACAGCAGCTCCACAGCCCTCAAAACACACATTGTATGCTGCAGCAACATCAAAACAGATTGCCAGCTCTTCTGCACAATGCTTCATGCATATATACTTCAAAATAGGTAAAGTATATTGATGTATTATTTTATTCATTATTTCATTAGCAAAAAAAAAAAAAAAACAATGCTCATAGCACACAAACAACCAACAACCTCACAATGAGCGCCGAAGCATCTTGGAACACCAACAAAATTTACCGCCCTTACAATCCTTTTGCCGTCATTTTTTGACGGGCAAGTCGCTAGTATGACATATCTTTGACAGGTCCCACACATAATGAAAACATTTTTTTTTATGTGAACGGATATATGTATTTTAGAACCGTGGTCGTAATTCATTTTTTATATCTGTGAAGGGTGAGATACATATCTATCTTTGATACATATACTGTTTTGCCAGACTGGTTGTAAATGCAAGTTCTGCAATAATATGAATGACATTTTGTAGCACAGAGGGTTTCATCCAAAAATATATTGCAAGATTTCATCTAGAATATGTCATCTTCCTGTAAGAGATTTAATGCATTGACACATTCAAATGTGAATTGATTATATATATTATTGATTCATAATACACATTTATATATCCCAGACTGCAGTGCCTATACTGTATTTCTGAGAAATTTGAGCAGGAAATAAGTTTTTATCAACTTATTTTTAGACATTCAAATGGAATCACTAATGTACTATTCCTTATTTGTACTACTGTACTTTGTACGGTGGAGGGCTTCTATCACTCTTAGCCCACCATATGTGAAATAATTGCTGTATATATATATATATATATATATATATATATATATATATATATATATATATAATGTGTGTGTATATATATTTCTTTTTTATTTGGAGAACATAGAGTTAATGTGCAATCCAGTTTGGAGTGTTTACATCACATGACTGAAAAAAATAATTTTATTTGCTACCATTTTCTTTAAAAATAGACCAATAATGGCATGTAGCTCTGCCAAAAATCAGTTGTGCTAATGTCTTAAGACAGGACTTTGTTAAAGCCCTTAGGAGGGAGAAACATGTTAGTTGTTATGTACTAGATGGTTAGTTGGTCAAAGGGGTAAGGGGTATTGGGGAGTCTTTTTTGCATTGCCTGTTAATAGATTAGCTGCCCCTAGCAGTGCTGTTAAGTTCAGTGTTTTGATTCTGCAGCATTCAGCTGGAGTATATGTCTGCCTGCAATTGCAACTGCAGGCAGTAAGATACCACACAGAAAGGAGTGAGTCAATGTCTCTGTGTGTATGTGAGAAGCACATAACTCTCACTTCAACTTACTATAGGAGGTGGTAATTGAACCCCCATGAAGAACAAATCTCGGCACCAGCACCTTAATATCTGGATCGGTCAGGGTCCTTGCATCAGAAATCAGCACTTCCAGGCTACCAAAAGACTCCAGATCTGCTTCTTCTTATGGGGCTTGACAAGACTTGTTACAGTCAAACCGACCCCAGCTGAACCCTACAGAGTCTCCCAGTACCTCCCTGCAGGCATCCAGGAGACAAGGAGCAGAATAAGAGACACACAATTTCTATATGTCTCCAGAAGTGAACAGATTTATTTTGAAAAGTCAAACAATATTTATAGGGGATAGATATAAAGGGGTGCATACAGCATAACAATGACATGGAGTGGCAGACAAACACAAGAGATAAACTCCAAATGGGGTCTAACGGTAGCTTCCTGAGAGCAATAGACTTAACCTCCAATACACATCCTGCTGTCTCTAGCACATATCAGACATGATTAACTTTATTTGGCAAACAATAGGATGAAACAGATTTACAAATACAATGGAGGTGTTTATGTAAATAATCCAGTGGCTGGAGCCAAGCAGTCTTTGCTTTTATTGTGGCTCAATGGGCCAACACCCAGGGCGAGAAAAAGGGGTCTGTGATAGGTATTATCAGATAATTGTAAGGTACTAGTTAAGCTTCTCTGGAATTCTGACTGTATAACATGCAGGATTTTGAGGTGTGCTGCCATATGGAACGCTTTTCAATGCATTGGGGATATTAAGATTTCTCTAATAGCTGAATAGAGTGACTTTAGGAATTGCCAATATCAGATGGATAATAGAGAAAGCAAGAGAGTTCCAGAAAACCATTTACTTCTGCTTCATAGACGATTCTAAAGCATCTGGCTGTTTAGATAACAACAAAATGTGTCAAGTTCTTAAAGATATGGACCATCTTATCCGACTCCTGAGAAATCTTTATGTGGACCAAAAAGCCACGGTCAGAACTGAACATGGGACAACTGAATGGTTCAAGATCAGGAAAGGTTGTATATTGTCACTGTATTTATTCAACTAATATGTGGAGTACATCAATCGAAAGACCGGGCGGCATGAATCTGAATCCTGAATCAATACTGCTAGGATAAATATCAACCTCAAATATGCTGCAGATGCTACACGGATTGCTGAAATTGAGGAGGAACTAAAGGATCCATTGATGAGGGTAAAAAAAAATAGAGAGTGCAAAAGCTGTCCTGCTGTTCAATGTTAAAAGGATGACTATCATGGCAAACAGCATTCTCAGTTCTTGGCAAATAGATGAAAAGTAAATAAATCACACTATTAACAAAAGTCCACATTGTTAGAAATATGGTATTCCCAGTAGTAACATACTGATGTGAGAGCGGAACCATAAAGAAGGCTGAGTGCTGTAGAATTGACTCCTTTAAATTACCATGCTGGAATTGGACTACAAGAAAATCCAATCAATCAATAAGAAGCTAAGCCAAACTGTTCACTGGAAAGCTGAAGTTCAAATATGTCATAAGACAGGATTCCCTGGAGAAGATTCTGATACTGGATACAATTGAAGGCTCACAAAGAAGGGAACAGAAAAGGAGGAAATGGATAGATGAGGTCACTGAAGCAATGAACATCAGCTTCCGGGAGCGGCATTGTCTGACAGATATGACTGGCATGCATAGGGTTGGACGTGACTTAACAACAAAAGTCATTTTCACAATATATCTTGGTTTCTTACTGTTCTAATACAATGGGCTAGATCTCCTTGGTTTTGATAAATCTATCTATCTACAGGTTTATCAAAAGTCATTGTCACTTTATACACATTTCTATTATGTTAACATGTTAAGTGTTTCCAGATCAATAGTATTTGAAATAAATTGGTGTAATGGAAGTGGCTCTGTTTTCAGCAGCAGAGCCTTTACATTCAGTACATCACCTTTTAAAGACGTCACTGAACTTGTAATAAATATAGAGCCATTAGACCATATGAAGGGGCCGAAATCAGCAGATTGATCTGAATATTAATGATTGGGGTAGGAATATATATAAATATAAATATATATATATATATATATATATATATATATATATATATATATACACACACACAGACTATTAGACAGTTTGTAAGTGAGGACATTATCTGAATACTGTCTCTTATCTTATCGTACCCACTGATGATGTCAGGAGGACCTGAAAATAATTCTCAGGGCTGGGTCTTGTATATTTACATAATATAAACACTTCAGTTTGTCACTAGATTGGTGGTTCTGATCGTGTGGAGCCTGAGGTCATAACATTATAAAATACAGGCTATTACAGAAACAATTCAATAGAATTCACAGCTAGATTCTGATTCTAGTACACTATGGATGCATATTTGTATGGCATGAAAAAAAGGAGAGTCAGATACAAAATACATCTGCAGTGATGTATTATTACTTTTCTTAATTTACATTAAATTACTCACCTTCCCTGGTATGTACAGGACTCTCCTCCTCCTTCACTTGCTGCTGATCTCTTATATTCAGATCTTCTTGTTGAACCTTTGAGACAATTGGATGCTCCACATCTAAAGGTCCTACACAGATATAGATAAACTACTTATGGTTGTTCACCATTTTATTATGCAATCGCGTCTAACATATCATTTTAATCCTTTTAGTTGAAAGTACCTGTGTATAATATATATATATATATATATATATATATATATATATATATATATATATATCACATATATAGTTGTGAGCGTACGAGTTGTTGCTAACGCTGCGGGCTCGCGTAGCGAGCCCTCGCGAAGCGAAGGCGCTCCATGCCAGCAACTGCGACCCTCGCAAACTTCACGTCGCAACCCAAACAGTACGACACACACATTATGACACTCGCAAACAACATACGACACACGTTCACACACATTACGGACTCGCAACACTCGGACGCAACTTGCGAACATTACAAAATGTAAAACACAATACATACACACACCACATACATAAAAAACTTACCTACACCAAGAGGGAGCACCCAGCACCTCAAAAATACAACTTACACCTCGATTTTACTCGAAATAAAACAGTTTAGAGACTAAAAAAAAATCGAAGCGAGAGAAAAAATGGCCGCCGAACAAAACGAAAACGAGGCTACAGCACTCTAAACTCGCAAAACACCACAAGAAACTCGCAAAACACCACAAAACACCTACGGATATTCCGATACAAACGTATACCACACATTACTCGCCATTTTACGCCAATGCGGAAGTACACGACAACGGTTTGGGCTCGCGCACGCACAGTGTTACACTGCACACATTCAGCACGCTTACACAGCAGATCCACACCACTAATGCTGCAGCAACATCAAAACACATTCACAGCTCTTCCACACAATGCTTTAAAATAGGTAAAGTATATTCATTTATTAATGTATTATATATTTCATTATTACACACTAAACAGCATTAGCTACCTTACAATTTCATTGCCGTCATTTTTTGACGGGCAATTCGCTAGTATATATAGAGTTCTCAGAGCTGGGTCCATTATATAATTACAATGGAATCACTTTCGTTTTTACTGGTGGAGCTCAAGGTTATAAAGTTTACATATAATGTGTTGGTTGTTAGAGAAATAATCCAGGGAGATTCACATATAGCTTCTGATTGAATGTCACCAGGAATCGTATTTTAATATCCTGAAAACAGGACTAATAGTCACCTCCAAATACACCTACAGATGAACAATATTAATACACTTCAGAGTAGTCAGACAGAGAGTCTAATGGATCCATACAGACAACATGGCCCCATTAGTCTATGAATCTGCCATACTCTGCTTCATCCCAGAAAATGGGATGCTTAGGAGTAAAAATTAGCAATAATTACTAATGATACTCCAGGGGAAATAAGTAACTGGTGAGTGGAGCAGAAAGGCAGATTGAGAAGTAAAACTTACATTAAAGTTTGTAAATGTACTGTAATAAAAACGCATTTTTAATACAATTTGTTTTAGAAAGTATGCATTGTCCTTCACACCTCCCAGGTTTTACTGCTTGTCTACGGTCTACTGCAGCTCTCCCCAATATTACACAATCAGATCTTCATCTAGTACAGAATTAGAGGGTCTGGTACAAATATACAACCTGTATAAAGGTTAAAATTATTTATTTTAAACGGTGTAAAAACATTTTTTACATCATCAAAATAAACTCTTCAAAAGAGCAGATTGTAAATATTACACTGTAGTTGTCCTTTAATTTTTGGAATTTTAATTAAAAAAATTATTGCAGAAATAAGAATTAAAGGGAAGAACAACAAAAAATAATATCATAAGGAAGAGTTTTCACTCCACCAAATAAGAAGTGTCCCTTTTGTCTCCCACTAATCTCTTGTGTTACACATATAATATCACAGTACAGTATAAATAATGTATCACTCACCTCCACTGATATTTACAGGAATTTCCTCCTCTTTAATCTCCCGGGGACTCCTCATATTTGTCTCTTCTTCTTGACCAAACTTCGATAGATCTTATGGTGTCACTTTGTCACTCTCCGTAACAACTCTGCCATAAAATTATACAGAATTTTACTCTCAAGAATTAAGTCAAACTTAGTATTATCTATTAGCTTGGAGGAATCGCAAAAGAGCAACATTTTCAGAAATGCAGCAAATTGCTCCCTAATTGTAATTTTGAGAGAGAGTGCCTATGAAACTATTATGAGAGGTTATCTCACCCTAGCCAAACGCATGCCTGTATGGCAATTGCTTCATGGGTTATTGTGCCACAGGAACACTGAGATATATTACATAGTTACATAGGGCCACATTCTATTAGCGGCCGCAGCCGTTGCGGGGCCGCAAGGACCGGCCGCAAGCTATTCGGCTATTCTATTCCCTTACGGGCGGAGGCTCCGGCAGGCTTGCGGCCGGTGCCTTGCTATCTCTTGCGGCCGCTCGCGCCAGAGGAAAGCCTTTGATCTAAAACGGAGTTTTGCAATTCAATTCCTCCGGGAACCCTGTCTGCAAGGCTAAAAACGAGCCGCTGCTTACTTGCAGCAAACAGGTCCCGCTAGCACCAATTAAGCACATAAAATAGCTCAAATAAAGCCATCCTGCACTTTGAGAAGACTATAAAGGGATTTTAGGTGTTAGAAAAAATAGCACATAATTATCCTATACTCAAATCCGTAAAATATTTTATTTTTAATATCCGTAAAATATCCATGTAAAAAGTCCAGAGTGCTTGGAGCACCTCAGACATGCCCACGCCGCAGCCGGAAAATAAACAGTTAATTTGAACTTGGGTTTGGGCTGATGTGCAAGCTTGAGAGTGGGTTCCTTTTAATCCTCATGTCCCCCAATATGATCCCTAGCATTTACAGAGCTGTACAGTGCAGGCTTGAATTTATTTTTGAGTTTTTATATTTCACAGCTTACGGCCGGTTCCAAGATATGCGGCCGGCCGTAAAAGGAGATCCTTGCGGGGCCGTATAATAGAATCGCGAGTTAACTGAACCCCCGCAAGGAATCGCAGCCTTACGGCCGATTTACGGCCGATAATAGAATGAGGCCCATAGTAATTAAGGTTGAAAAAAGACTTTCAGTCCATCAAGTTCAACCTTTTAAGATCTCCTCTGATCTGCAATATGCGGATTAGTTATTCATTAATTAGCTGTTAAATAATTATTAATAGTATAGTATTTGAGGATGAGTAAAGAGTTAGTCCATCAAGTTCAACCTTTTTAGATCTCTCTTGATCTTTTTAATATGTGGACTATTTGTTATTAATTGATCCAGAGGAAAGCAAACAGAAAAAAAAAAAAACATTGAAACTTTGCCAATTGTCTCATAAGGGGGAAAAAAGCAAAATTCCTTCCTGACCCCAGAAACTGGCCATCAAATTTCTCCCAGGATCAATATTCCTTTGATAGTTATCTAGGATAAGAATGCCCTCTTTATTCAAAAATATATCTAACCACTTTTTGACGTTATCTATCGAATTCGCTGTCACCACCTCCTTTGGTAGAGAATTCCACAGTTTAACCACCCTAACTGTGAAGAACCCTTTTCTTTGTTTAAGGTGAAATCTTTTTTCCTCTAACCTCAAAGGATGTCCTCTTGTCAATTGAAAATCTCTTGCTACAAAAAGTTCACTTGACAAAGCCTTATATTGACCCTGGATGTATTTAAATAAGGTAATCATATCCCCTTGTAGACGCCTTTTTTCTAGCGAAAATAAGTTTAATTCGGTTAGTCTTTCTTCATAACTTAGCCCCTCCATTCCCCTTATTAGTATGTACTTTTTCCAGCTCTAAAATGTCCTTTTTATGAAGTGGTGCCCAAATTTGTACTCTATATTCCAAATGAGGGCGTACTAGGGATTTGTATAGTGGTAGAATATATTTGCTTCCCTTGCTTCTATACACTTCTTAATACATGCTAATATTTGACTTGCCTTTACAGCTGCTGCTTGGCATTGAGCACTGTTACCTAGGTGGTTGTCCACTAGTACTCCCAAATCCCTTTCGATATCTGATACCCCTAGGTTTGCTCCATCACACATATAGTTGTAGGCATGCAAGCTGTTGCTAGCGTTTGCGGGCTCGCACAGCGAGCCTGCGGCCCTCGCTTCCCTAGGGTCGCAGTTGCTGGCATGGAGCGCCAAAGGCGATCCTTGCCAGCAACTGTGGACCACGCAACATTTACGTAGTTACGAAAGGAAAATACAAGACACGTTACGACCCATTACGACCTCGCAAAAATCGTCCGAAACACGCGCACATCAAAACATGAAAAACACAATAAATACACACAAAAAATACATAAAAAGCTTACCTACAGGAAGAGGGGAAACCCAGGACCTCGAAAACTGAAGTTACACCTGAATTTAACTAAAAATAAAAGAGAGTTTAGACACTCAAAAATCCTCTAAGCGAGAGAAAAAATGGCCGCCGAAGAAAACGAGGCTACAGCAGTCTAAAGACGCAAAACACCAAACACCTACGCATTTCCCGAAAAAAGACATACGAGATTCGAAAACAAGGATGCAACCCGCGCGAGGCCAAAAACATTAGAAACACAATAAATACACACAACAAACATATAAAAAGCTTACCCACAGCAAGGTGGTGCACCCAGGACCTCTGCAAGTAGAGTTACACCTCGATTTAAGTACAAATTTCGGAGTTTAGACACCCGAAAATCACCTAAGCGAGAGAAAAAATGGCCGCAAAACAAAACGAAAACGAGGCTAAAGGACCCTAAACACGCAAAACACCACCAAACAGCTACGGATATTCCGAAAAAGTCGGACGACATCCAAAACAAAGGACGCTAAATCAGCCACAGCCGCATACCACACAATAGCCGCCATTTTAGAACACTAACTTATACAATGCGGAAGTACACAGCTACGCTAACGGATTTGTCTCGCGCACGCACACTATTACACTCCACACATTGATCATGCTTACAAAGCAGCTACACAGCACTAATGCTGCAGCAACATAAAAATCAGATTGCCAGCTCTTCAACAGAATGCTTCCTGCATATATTACTTCAAATTAGGTAAAGTATATTACTTTATTAATCTATTATTTATTTTATTACTATACACCAAACAGCATTAGCTCACTTACAATTTCATTGCTGTCATTTTTTGACGGGCAATATTCTAGTTAAGATTATAAATTGCATGGCTATTTTTCCTTCCAAAAGACATAACCTTACATTTATTTGTATTAAATCTCATCTGCCATTTAGCCGTCCATTTCTCTAATTTATGCAAATCCCTCTGTAGGGAAAGTACATCATTATCTGATTTAATTACCTTGCACAACTTAGTGTCATCAGCAAAAATGGAGACACTACTTTCCAATCCTACTTCTAAGTCATTAATAAATATGTTAAAAAGGAGAGGACCTAATACTGAACCTTGAGGAACCCCACTTATCACATTATATTACCAATCGGGGTATGTTCCATTTACAACAACCCTTTGCTTCCTGTCTTTTAGCCAGCTCTCGATCCATGAGCAGATATTTACTGCAATTCCTGTATTCCTGTTTGCTCAAAAGTCTCCCATGCGGCACTGTATCAAAAGCCTTTGCAAAATCCAAAAAGACTACATCCACTGAGTTGCCCTGATCCAAGTTCCTACTAACCTCCTCATAGAAACTAGTTAGATTGGTCTGACATGACCTATCCTTCATAAATCCGTGTTCACTGCTACCTATGATCTTGTTCAAATAGACATATTCTTGTATTCTGTCCCTTATTAACCCTTCTAAAAGCTTCCCAACTACAGATGTGAGGCTCACTGGTCTATAGTTCCCCGGATTTGCTCTTGCTCCCTTCTAAAATATAGGTATCACCTCTGCTTTTCTCCAGTCATCTGGTAGAGACCCTGTAGTGAGTGAGTCTTGAAAGATTAGATATAATGATTTGGCTATTACAGAACCCAGCTCCCTCAGTACCCTTGGATGTATTCCATCAGGACCTGGGGCTTTATTAACATTTATTTTCTCCAATCTCTTTTGGATTTCTTCCTGCGTTAACCAATTATTTAGTGATGGTAGTGTAGCCCCAATTTGTTGCGGTGTCCCAACCACTGGTACCTCCTTTGTGTATACCGCCAAAAATAACCTATTTAGCTCATCTGCCTTTTTCTGGTCACTAATTATCAGATGGCCTGTGTCACATTGTAATGTTGCTATAGCTCCTTTTTTTCAATAAAATGATTTAAACAACAACAAAAAAAAGGCCTACTGAAAAAAAAAAAGGCTCCTATTCTAACTAAGGTCTTTGGAACGAACCAAGTTTGCATATATTTTTTTGAGGAAAACAATGGCCAGATCTACACCCTTTGTACCTCTCTTAATGTTTTTCAGAAGAATTATTATTATTACTAGCGGCTTGCCCGTTAAAAATGATATAGTGTCAATGTGTTTGCGGTCTCTTTATTTACTCTATGTGTACATTGCATGTCTCTTCCTTTCCCCCCCCTCTCCCTTCCCCGGTGTCTCTCCACCATGTCTCTTCGCCCCACTCCCTCTCCTGTCTCTCTCCCCCTCCCTTTACTATGTCTCCCCCCCCACACACACACATGCTCGCCTGTGTCCCTCCCCCCCCACATGCCCTCACCTGTGTCTCTCCCCCCCCACACGCACACACACACGCCCTCGCCTGTGTCTCTTTCCTACCCCCAAAAATGTTGGTTACAATCTAATCCCACCATCTAGCCTAGCTCTAGGAACAACAATCACCCTATCCAGCTATCATAGAAATCAACACCGTAGCCATTATCCCCTTATAACCAAACACAACCACAAAGAGGAGTAGAAGAAGGTGCTAAATATCTCATTTTCCAAGCGCCAGCTTCCATCTTCGTTTTATTTTCAAGCATCAACAATGCATGACTCATAGGAGAATGAAAAATCTTAGACCTTCCAACACCAATAGCAAAAACTACCATAACTAGTGCCCTATTGATAAAACTAGGAGTAGCCCCCCTACAAGGACTTGACCTCCTAACCGACCTTATTCTATCCACATAGTGCTTAATCTCAGAATTTGGTTGCTAGATTCATCACTCTCCTCTGCCCACCCCCACCTCCTGCCCTTCCTGTCTCACCAAATGCTCCTTTCAACTTGGCTCAAGTACACCCTCTTCTCATAAAGCCGACAATACCCAACCTTCACCCTTCTCCAGTCCCATATCCACTATGGACTCCTTTGACTCTGTTACAGGGGATGAAGTTTCTAGTCTACTATCAACCTCTCGCCTTGCAACTTATCCATGTGATACTATTCCATCACAGCTAATCGCTCTCCTCTCTACCACTCCTCACACATATATTTAACCATTTCCTAAAAAATGGCAAGACTTTGCTTCTGCATCTATAATATCTCTACTTCCCTTGGCTTCAAAACTGCTTGAGCTTCTCATCTACAATCACCTTACCCAATTTATTTCCTCCAACTCCCACCCTGACCACTTCCAACCTGACTTCCGGACCCAACATGCTACAGAAACAACCATCACAAAAGTCACTAATAATTGCTCACCACTAATTCAAAGGATCACTCCTCTATTCTAATAATCCTGGATCTCTCTGCTGCCTCTGATACAGTCAAACAACCTCTTCTAATGGAAGATTTTTTTATAAAGTCTGACCACTAGTCACAAGCATATATGCTCTTAAAAACAAGATTATCATCTATGGCTTACATTTTTTTTAGTATATAAAGATAACAAACAAGCTGCAGAAGAAAAGCACCCAGTTGCAAATAAACTGATATTCATAAACAAAGAAAGGCATAGGCAACTTTTCAGGGTAACAGATATTCATGTGAGGCCAAGTATTTGGGGAAAACCAAGTTAAGTCCTCAGAATTAAATCAACATGGCTCAAGAATACCCCAAACCATCAGTATTCAAAAATATGAGAAAAGAAACCTCCAATGTAATGGGAATTTTAAAAAACATAACCTTTATTATGTCACATGTAAAATGTAGCTTTAATACACAGTAATTACAATGAAGAATTTGGTAGTCCCACCTGAAGGACTTTTCTTGTACTGCCCTTACTCTGTGGAACTGCTTGCCTTGCCCCACTAGACTATCTTCATAAAAAAATGGATCTGTGAAATAATTTATCACCTCCAGCCTTAATATGCACAACTGCACACTCTACAGAATTACATCACTTACACCCACAATCTACAGTGCAACAGTGGTGTACCCATACAAGGGGCATCCTTGGGGTGTTAGGGGTGTACCCATACCAGGGGCGTCATGGGGGGGGGTGTTAGTGGGGTGCTTATACCAGGATGTCAATTGCAGGCAAACACAACTAGGACAGCTTTGTTTAAAACATTTTAATGCTTCTTCGTCAGGGCCATAAATCATAACAAAAAATAAATAAAACAAATAGGCCTACACCTTTCTGAGCACTACCTATAACTTTGGGACAGTTTCCTTACTATCCATATCCACTCCCAACTAAGCCTGGGAAGGACAAACAGTAAACAATCCAAACTTTAAGTTCTTCAGAGGATGTCTTTCAGATCCCAGGCTGCAGATTCACTGTGTTTAATACATGGCAAAGCTAGGGTTGGATTATACACAAGCTAGGAATCCCACCCACCTACTGCCATTTCAAGGTTTTCTGCATCTCATTGGCGTGGGGCAGGTTCCTTAGCTTGTGTAGTGGACATTTTGAGGAGGAAGTAATACACAGCATCACTGTGTATTAGTATGTAGTTATATACATGCCCAGCATCACTATGTATTACTATGTAGTTATATACACACCCAGCATCAATATGTATTACTATGTAGTTATATACACACCCAGCATCACTTTGTATTACTATGTAGTTATATACACACCCAGCATCACTGTGTATACCTATGTAGTTATATGCACACCCAGCATATACTTCCCTCTGTATTACATTTTGATTCCTCTTCCTATATAACATTATTATACTCTGATATTTGTTTCTGTTTGTATGCTGCTAACAACTGATAATCAGAGATCCAAATAACCGCCGGTAATTATCTCCTGATTAATTAGAAAATGAATCACATTATTTACCTTCTGAGAACTGAAACACACAAAGATCAGCTCCGGTCGCCATCTTTGAAAAATAATTCAATGAAACGGAACTCACTCTTCCAAACTACAAGTCCCAGAAACCCATGCAGTGGCCAATCAGCACAGTAGAGGGCGTGTCTCTAACCTGAGCTCGGTTTCCATGGTGAGCCTACGTGTAATCTCATTGTGTCACCCTCTACAAGTATGAAGCACAATAAGACCGAACTGCTATTAATGTGGAACTCTGCCTGTCAACTAGTTATATCACCCCCTTTCCGATTATTTAATTGGTCGGGACATCCATTCATTTATTTGAGCACACATCAGTTACTACTGATATAGTTGGTATGTTACAGGGAAGCTCCATTTCTTCTAAATCAGCTGAGAGATTTATTCCTATTAGTGTGTCATTACCATAAGCCCAGATAACACTACCGTGCTTATTCTTGTTTAGTGACCCTGGTTATTTCTTTATATCCAAACACAGTCCCACCATAGGAGCAGCATCAGATGTGAGGAGACTTCACAGCACACAGAACTCTGAATAGGTACTGCATTGCTCTGGTATTGTATAGCTTTAATAAATAAATAATATAGAATATAAATATAATATAATAGACATCTACTGTAAGGTGTATATTAAAGTGTAATCTGTTTTGTAGGGACGGTGTAAAAGACGGAACGGAACGACGGAACAGGCCATTTATAATAGAAATCAATGACAATATCACTGGGATGTGTTAGATAATATTGAGAACAATATATAAGAACCAAAAACCAATTCGATATAATACTTTATTAACCCTTTAAAAAACAAAATATTGAACAGAACAGGCAAAAACAGGACGGAACGCACACTTTATAAAGAGAATTCATGCTAACATCATTGGGATGTGTCAAATATAATTAAGAACTATATTTAAGGGCCAACCCTCTGATAGTATGCTTTATTAACCCTTTAACAAGCCAGAATACAATATTTTGCAAAAATGACCCGGAACGACACTGTTCCAGAGGGTCAGTAATGACAAATTCAACAAATACACATGACTAGGTGGGATTCATGTAATAACATTTATAAAATCCACAGAAACTCATTTCAAGGACCCGTTTCGGGCCGGAATACAATATTTTGCAAAAATTACCTGGAATGGCGCCTTTCCAGAGGGTTAGTATTACCAAATTCACCAAATACACATAACTGGGTGGGATTCATGTAATAACCTTCATGAATTCCACAGAAATGAATTTGAAGTACCTGATCTGAGCCAAAATAAAATATTTCGCAAAGTGACTCAGAATGGTGACTTTTTAGAAGGTCAGTAATACCAAAATCACCAAATGCACATAACTAGGTGGGATTCATGTAAAAACCTACATAAATTCCACAGAAAATACTTTCAAGTACCCGTTCCTCTGATCGTACCTATTCATACTTGTGCACAGTTGTCTGAACAGAACATTATTTCTGAATCCTGGTATTTCTTGCTTTCCATGGGAATTTATAATCACTGTTGCCTCTGACTTTACAAGTACTTGCCAGATATTCCTGCAGCTCCTTTAATGTTGCTGTAGGCCTCTTGGTAGCCTCCCAGACCAGTTTTCTTCTCGTCTTTTCATAAATTTTGGAGGGAGCTCCAGTTCTTGGTAATGTCACTGTTGTGCCATATTTTCTACACTTGATGATGACTGTCTTCACTGTGTTCCATGGTATATCTAATGCCTTGGAAATTCTTTTGCACCCTTCTCTTGACTGATACCTTTTAACAATGAGATCCCTCTGATGCTTTGGAAGCTCTCTGTGGACCATGGCTTTTGCTGTGGGATGCGACTAAGAAAATTTCAGGAAAGACCAACTAGAGCCACTGAACTTTATTTGGGGTTAATCAGAGGCACTTTAAATGATGGCAGGTGTATGCTGACTCCTATTTAACACGATTTGGAATGTGATTGCTTAATTCTGAACACAGCTACATGCCCAGTTATAAAAGGGTGTGCAGACTTATGCAACCACATTAGTTTTCTTTTCTTTTTTTCTTCCCTCCACCTAAAAGATTTCAGTTTGTTTTTCAATTGAGTTGTACAGTTTATAGGTCACATTAAAGGTGGAAAAAGTTCTGAAATTATTTATCTTTGTCTCATTTTTTTACAGCACAGAAACCTGACATTTTAACAGGAGTGTGTAGACTTTTTATATCCGCTGTATATATAGTATCATCACCTCACTGCATGTCCCCTACCACCCCAGCTCCTCCACCTTCTCCTTCCCCTCTCCCTCCAGGCTCCCTAGGCCTCACCTTGCTCCCCCCCCCTTCCACTTTCCCTATGGACTCACTTGGCCTCACTAGCTCTGCGTGGCTTCTGGCCTGGCCAGGGTATCCCGAATGACGTTGTGTGTGTGACATCTTTTGAAATTCCCCGGACAAGCCAGAAGACGTGCAGGCAGTGCAGAAGTGCAAAGCTGATAAGAACAAAGGAGCCCACAGGGGAGAGTTATAGGGGCAGGAGGGGAAGGGGTGGGGGATCCAGAGACATATAAAAACAGTACTTAGGCCACCCTCCCCAAGAGCCGGGCCTCAGCAGTAGATCAGTTTTTTTTGCACGGGCCTCATTCCAATTCAATTCACATATGTGCAAAAAGTCTCTCTCGTAAATGTGAGAGATTTTTTTTTTGCAAGCTCACAATGCCTACAAATCTAATAGTAAATTGGGGCCGTGCACCAGGGCTGTTCACCGAAAGCCCTGATGCTTTGTTGTCCCTATGTAGCCTGCTGAAGGAGACACTGAACTGTTAGCTCAGTAGTCTCTGCAACAGTGGTACAGTATGAATCATATACCCGCCTCCCCAAATAAAACCACATAAACCCCTTCTCACGACACAGAAGTTGTTAAAAATATTAAGTACTCGGATGGGGGTTTACCAATCAGCCATATGAGCCCAGGGACCCCCTAAGGATTCCCTCCTACCACTCTCTAAAGGGGACCCCTTGGATTCCTTCCCAATCCACCCAATCACTATTTTAAACAATAACCATAACTACAACTATACTCTCTTATGACCCCCACATGACCTAATGATTAACCCTGAGCCACAGAGGTCCTTAAAGGTTAATATAAAGTAACTGAACTTACATAACGATCCCCGTGGCAACTAAATACTGAATTAGTCTCTATAGAACCCCATGGTATAAGGGGTAATTTCTTAGTACCATGGGATTCCTTTAAGGAACCCCAAAATAGTTAGGGTAAACTAAGTATACCTTCCCCTTTTGGATCGCTACCTTGTTGTGGTGAAGGGGCTTGTGTACTTCAATGAAGCTATGAGCTATATACCATGTAGGATCAGCCAAGATGGGCAGGTCATGGCAGAGAGATCATACAAATCGCTGTCCACTGAAAAAGGAACTGGTAACCCCCTACAGTATCTTTGCTAAGAAAACTTTATGGACAGGCACAACCAGAGACATAACGATATGGCACCCGAAGATGAGCCCCTCTGGTCAGAAGGTGCCTACCCCATTACTGAGGAAGAGCAGAGGGCAAGTGCAAGTAACACCAGATCTAATGAAGTGGCTGGGCCAAAACCGAAAGGACACCCAGCTGTGCATGTGTCTGGAGGGGAAAGGAAAGTCTGCTGCTGCAACGACCAATTCAGAATAGGAACCTGGAATGTTAGAACTATGAACCAAGGCAAACTAGATGTGGTCAAGAAAGAAATGACAAGGTTAAACATTTATACCCTGGGAATTGGTGAACTTAAATGGACTGGAATGGGACATTTCACATCAAACAACTACCAGATCTTCTACTGTGGTCAAGAATCCTGCAGAAGAAATGGAGTAGCCATCCTAGCTGTCAGCAAAAACAATACCTGGAGCTGACTGTGGCTCAGACCATGAGCTTCTTATTGCAAAGTAGCCCAGTAAAGAAGGAAAGCGAAAGGTAGTGGAGATAGGAAAAGATTTGTCCAACTGAATGCAGAATTCCAGAGGATAGCAAGAAGAGACAAGGAGACATTATACAATGAGCAATGAAAAGAGATTGAAGAAGATAACTGAATGGGTAAATCAGGAGATCTCTTCAAAAAAAATGGAGAACCTAAAAGGCACCTTTCATGCAAAAGTGGGTGTGATAAAAGACAAACATGTTAGGGACTTAACAAAGGAAGACCAGATAAAGAAGAGGTGGCAGGAATACACTATACAGGAAGGATCTTAAAAGCAGTGATGACCTCAATAATTTGTCCAATGAGTTGGAGCCAGACATATTGGAGAGTGAAGTAAGATGGGCCCTAGGATGTCTTGCTGATAATAAGGCTGCAGGAGGTGATGTAATCCCAATTGAACTATTCAAAATTCTACATGATGCTGTAAAAGTGTTACTTGCCTTATGCCAACACATTTGGAAAACTCAACAATGGCCAATAGACTTGAAAAGGTCAGTCTACATCCCAATCACAAAAAAAGGCAGTGCCAAAGAGTACTCCAATTATTGAACAATTGCACTCATTTCACATGCCAGCAAGGTAATGCTTAACATTCTACAAGCTTGACTCCAACAATTTTTGAACTAGGAACTACCAGATGTGCAAGCCGGGTTCCGCAGAGGAAGAGGCACAAAAGATCAAATTGCCAATGTCCGTTGGATAATAGAGAAAGCAAGGGAATTAAAAAAAAAAATGTTTTACTTCTGCTTCATAGACTATTCTAAAACCTTTGACTGTGTGGATCACAAAATGTGGCTTGTCCTTAAAGAGATGGGAGTACCAGATCATCCCATCCTCTTTCTAAAGAATCTGTATGTCGACCAAGAAGCCACGGTCAGAACCGAACATGGGACAACAGAAGGGTTCAAGATCAGAAAAGGAGTGCGACAAGGTTGTATATTGTCACCTTATTTATTTAACTTACATGCAGAATACATCATGCATAAGGCTGGACTGGATGAATCCAAAGCAGGAATCAATATTACTGGAAGGAATATCAACAACCTCAGATACGCTGATGATACTACTCTGATGGCTGAAAGGGTGGAGGAACTAAAGGATTTATTGATAAGTGCAAAAGTTGGCCTGCTGCTCAACATAAAAAAGATGAACATCATGGCAAACAGCAATCTCACTTCCTGGCAAATACACAGGGAAGAAGTGGAGACAGTGAAAGATTTTATTTTCCTTGGATCCAAGATCTCTGCAGATGGTGACTGTAGTCATGAAATTAAAAGACATTTGCTTCAGGGGAGGAAAGCTATGGCAAGCTTGGACAAGCTAGCAAAAAGTAAAGATATTAAACTATCAACAAAGGTCCGCATAGTTAGAACTATGGTATTCCCAGTAGTAACTTACGGATGTGAGAGCTGGACCATAAAGAAATCTGACTGCCATAGAATTGACGCCTTTGAATTGTGGTGTTGGAGAAGACTGCTTAGAGTCCCTTGGACTGCAAGAAGATCCGCTAAATCAATACTGCAGGAAATCAAGGCAAACTGTTCACTAGAAGGTATGATCATGAGGCTGAAGCTCAAATATTTTGGCCATATTATGAGACGGCACTATTCCCTAGAAAAGACTCTGATGCTGGGAAAGATTGAAGGCACAAGAAGAAGGGGACAACAGAGGTGGAGATGGATAGATGAGGTCACTGAAGCAATGAACATGAACTTGATGAAGCTCAGAGGGGCAGTGACTGAGAGATGCACCTGGCGTGCTGTGGTCCATGGCGTCACGGAGAGTAGGACGCGACTGAACGACTAAACAACAAAGTATACCATGGCATCCTTAAAAGGACCCCCATGGTATGGGGCTTACATTTGAATTATTTGAGCCACTTAGGTCATTTAAGGACCTCTGTGGCATACTATAATTATTAAGAACCACTGTGCTCCCAACAGAACCTCTGTGGATAGGCCCTCCATGGCATGTATGTTAGATTTAGATGCCATGGAGGTCATTCCAGTACCTCCAAGGCATATAAGTTGATAAGACTTCCATGGCATAGGGCACAGTTTTAGTGCCATTGAGGTCTCTTTGTAGGCTATTCAGTGATGCAGTTGCGTAGCATTGATATTTAGAGGAATTGGGATAGGTTTGCAGGTTACAAAGCAGTTTGAATCCCACCTAGTTATGTATATCTGGTGAATTTGGTATTTTTGACCGCTCCGGGTCATTTTACGAAAAACAGTATTTTGGCCCGGAACAGGTACTTGAAAGTAATTTCTGAGGAATTTATGAATGTTATTACATGAATCCCACCTAGTTATGTGTATTTGGTGAATTTGGTAGTTCTGACACCGGAAAAGTCGACATTCCGGATCATTTTGCGAAATATTGTATTTTGGCCCGGAACGGGTACTTGAAATTAATTTCTGAGGAATTTATAAAGATTATTACATGAACTAGCAACTTGCCCGTCAAAAAATGCAGGCAATTATATGTTTAATTATGTTTTGAATTCTGTTTTGCACTTAATATGAGTGTTTGACACTTTTAACCTTTTTGTTATCTATAAAGAAGTACAATTATTATATTAAATGTGTTTATTTTTTTAACATGCAACTTGTAGATGACCAACAGGGAAACCATCTTTTTTTAACAATTTTAACATTTTAATGTAAGAATAGCTTAACAGAGTATGAATGAGTATTGTAAACATTACATAATGTTTTGTAACATGCAACTTGTAGATTAACAACTGGTAAACTACATAGGTATTGAATCCAGAGGAAGGCAAGCAGTAAAAAAACACCATTGAAAGTTATTTAAATTAATTTATAGAAAATAAAGGAACTAGAGTAGTTTATGGATGGATGGTTACTTTTAAAGAGCTAATGACAACCAATGTCCCATATCACATGCAATCTTCCCTCATATGGCAAAATTACTTTGCTAATCCTTGGGAAGCTTGAAAACATGTGTGTTATTGTATTTAGCTCAAAAAAGTGTAATTAAAACCAATATAGAAAAAAGCGCACCATTAGTACTCATATGGTTATAAAAAAGGAAAAAATGTAATTATATAGGGGGTACATATAATAATAAATATCTTATATGCAAGTAGTTAAATACACCACTCCTTATTGCCTTAGACTACTATGTGTCATTAATGCAGACTAGCAATTCAAAGTAGCCAACAGGAGTAAATAAAAATATTCCAAAGTTGCCAGATATATGTGACCTCCCTTATTATAACAATCAGCATAACCAGAGTACTTGCGCTTTGTTGAAAATAGTCCCGACGGTCCCGTTTCGCCCCTCCTAGGGCTTACTCATGGGCTACTGAATACAGGTTCAAATTGGGCTTTTATAGCCCTTTTCCATCCATTTCCATTTATTAAACGCAATTTGCGCCGTTTACGTTACTACGTGGTGACGTAATCAACGGGAAAACGTCACCACGTTTTTTACCTCTCCCTTCCAGGATGTTGATTCACCAACCAAGCGTGATTTGCCAACCAACTCCATTTTGATAAATCTTGCCAACCACACGCTATTTTGCCAATCTTTGCTTAATGTTATTACTATGTGATTGCATTTTTAGGTTATCTGAATGCTTATCTTACACGATATATAGTATTATGAGTCTTTTGAGGGTAGAAAGCATCTTTTAAAGAATATTATTTATCATGTTTATTCATTACTATACACAAACTTTAGAAATATTATTGGAGATATTAATACTTCTCCAAGTACATTATTTATCTATGTTTATTCTTACTAAATATATATATATATTTAAATGTGAACATGAAGCTAACACTTTAGACTTACTAAATATTAGGGATATTATTACTCTCAATGAACATTAATTCAAATCAACAGATATTTTATACTGTAACTCCATATTGAGAAATATGAATTTGAGGGAATTACTTAAATACTGAGATATAAATAGTGAATGTGTATTAAATTATAATAAAATATTGAAACTCTAAAGTGGGAAAAGGTTACAGATCTTGTCAGTTTATTGGATTATAAAATAATGTGATAATAAAATGCTGGTAATATATGTGAATAAATGTGTGCTAATACTGGGATTTGTGATTGATATACATCTGAAGTGTTTATAAAATTGTTGTGAATTATATTGATGTTCTATAACTACTAAATAGTGATTATTTTATTTCTCAATTATAGAAAAGCAGAATATGAAAATCCTTCATTGAGTCCTTGTGGGCTTTGGGTATTCAATAAAAAGATCCATTTACTTTCTAACCTTAAAAGGTCTTTATCAATGTCTCCTCCTCTGGGTCTCTGTGAAATTTGATCAATTATTGAAAACTTCATTACTTCAGGTTTATTATTATGGAATTGTTTTATGTGACGAGACACTGACGTGTCCATTTCTTTGGCTACTGTGTAAGTATGCTCCAAGATTCGTCTCCGTAATTGGCGTGTAGTTTTGCCTATATATAATTTGGGAAAGGAACAGGTTATTATGTAAACAACATGTGTGGAGCTGCAATTGATGAAATTCTTAATCGGATATTTGTTATTAGTATTTGGATCAATAAATTCTTTACTTGGGACTATGAACTTGCAGGATTTGCATTTTCCACACCTAAACAATCCCTTTGTAGATGGCAACCATGATGTTCTCATTTGTTTAGATGGCTTAAAAAAGCTATTCACTAATTCATCTTTGATACTTTTATTTTTCCGATAAGTAATAGAGACTTTTTCTGATAGACTTGTGCGTAATGTAGAGTCCTCTGTTAGTATATACCAATGCTTGTCTAGAATTTCTTTAATTTCTTTCCAATCTTTTCCAAATGACATAATGCATCTTATTTGGCCATTTGTTTCTGCCTTCTTTTTTGAAAATAATAGGTCCTGTCTATCAGATTCCAAAGCTCTTTTATATGCTTTTTTTCAAGAGACGATTGGGATATCCTTGAGCTTTGAATTTTTCCCTTAGTTGATCTGCTTGGGTCTTAAAATCTTCTGGATTACTACAGTTTCTTTTCACCCGTAGATACTGACTTATCGGGATTCCTGATTTTAAAGCTCTAGGATGCTGACTCGACCAGGAATTCTTGGAGTGAATTACTTTTTAACACTCTATATGTTGATGTATCCAATAACAATTTGTTGCACATATTTAAATATTCTTGTTCGTCCAAGATAACTGTGTTACCTCCTTTATCGGCGGGTTTAATCACCACTTTGCTCTTTTTCAATTCCTGTAGAGATTTGAATTCCTCCATACTTAAATTACATTTGGTTTTACTTGTTTTATCCTGAACATGATTAAATAGACTTTTTAAGTCTTTAGTGACTAAGTCCACAAATACCTGAATATTTCCATATTGTTTGAAGTCACTCACTATTAAACTCACCTAATTGAGAAATAAAATAATCACTGATGAAATAGTTGAGAAACGTACGTCGGGTTTCATCAGCCCTGATGAAATAGTTGAGAAACGTACGTCGGGTTGTACATTACGTAACGCTGCGACGCTGACCTATGATGTCAGTACTATGCGCATAGGCAGCGTTCGCGGAATTGAGAGCTTTACATTTATCTGGCTCTGTAGGGGCTCACAGCCTGTCCATTAGACTCTATGAGACGCAATAAGTTCTCCTTTTTCCCATTTGAATTAAGAGTATTGCACTCAATACATCAAGGAAGTAGGATCCTTAAGTCTTTTTTTCAAATATTAGCTCCTATCAGTTGGTAATAAGAGTGGTTTATATAGCTCCAAGACCTTGTGCAATTATTATTACTATTCATTGTTATCCCATGAGACTCCTATATTCCACATTTAAATTAAACATTACATTTAACAGTGATAATCCTCATTCTGTTGTGTGGATAATAAATATTTTATATCCACTATATTCAATACTGAGCACTTAATATTTATTTAATGTATGATTCTGTAATTCAGCACAGTTGTCACTTGCACTTAGCACTATTCACTTTACATTTTTGTGCAATACATTTTTTAAGATATTTACTCACAATTGTTCAAGAACACTCAGCACTTTATAACTTTATAACTGAATCAGAATTTCCCTATGGTCTTAAGGGGTTATTTATACAATGGATATAGCAGCACATTGAGTCTTTTCTACCTCTTATCCAATCTCACGTTACGTACAAATATCAAGATTTTAACTTCAGTTTTTAAACCTATTATTAAATGTTAAGGATTAACAAATATGACCCTCTATATTGTAATGAGGCCCTGAGTGTGCTCTATGTAGAAGGGATATCCTGCTTTCTTTGTCTCTATTGTAATACATTGTTATCCCAAGTAGCACCCTATTACACCCAGTCCTTCTTGTTCACACCTGAGCCACCTATTATTTTGTTGTTTTCATTATCCAATGAAACAACTTAGCACACTTTAAAAAAAAAAATAGTAACATTACAATCAGCATCTTAATGTAGTAACATTTAAACTTTAACTGTTATAAAATGCAAGCAAAGTGTTTTGTGGGGCTAATCATGCTAAAAGGCCACTTCCAAGAAATTTCAATATGTTACTTTGTCTTTCTTTTTTTTTTTTTTTGACCTTTTATTGTTATTGTTGTAATTCTTGAAAATGGCACATAGAGTTTCCTACCTGAAATAGTGGTCCTCTAAAAAGAGACCGCCAGACATAAAAATTCGTCTGTGGGGTATAACCACGGTTCTCTATGGTTTTTACCATTTTATAAAGTTTCTTAGTCAAATAGTGGTCCTCTAAAAGAAAATCAGAGTGATAGAAAAATTTCGTCCTCGAAATAAAACCACTGTACTTTATATTTGTTTGTTTTTTGTTGTAAGTTTGTTCTTGAGATGAAAGCATTGTTGGAATATGGCACATAGAGGTTTCTATGTGAAATAGTGGTCCTCTTAAAAGAGTCCGAGTGACATAAAAGTTCTTCCTCAAAATAAAACCACTGTTCTCTCTATATATTTTTTTTTCTTGGGAATTTGTCCTTGAGGTTAAAGCATTTTTCTTATTTATTTTTTTACATGTCTTGTATTGTTATCCTTTTTTTAATTTAAGTTATAGTACCTCATAGTAGACAATGTTTTTTGTAAAAATATGTCCATCATCTAATAAATCACCTTGACTTTGGTTATTTTCAATGTAAACTTTAATAGCCTCTGGATTCTTGCATCTTGAAAATGCAACATACAGTTGGCCATGTGCAAATACTTGATTTATTAATGGTCATGGCAAATGCCATGATGATGAGAAATTGTCTCCTTTGCAATACAAAAGTGAGGCTACTTTCACTTGGTGCTAAATCTATTCTTGGTATGAAAATTCTCTCTCCTTTGTGGGTACCAGTTAGAATATAAGCATGTATGAAATGGTCCTTTAATTCTTGAACAATTAATCTGGTCCCATTACATAGGCCTTTTTTTGAGTTCATGACAATTGCACCTTTCTTTAGCTGCAAAATATGCAGGGGCATTCTAGAGGGAGTTAATGAATTCAGTTGAAAAGTTTGTCTGACTTTGTCATCACTAAGTACAGAATCAGCACTGTGATAATTTTTTTGTGGTTCATTTATTATTCATTATTGAGAAGCAATGCATCCTTATTTTTGTATGTTAGTATTACTCTGTTTGCAAGCTCGGCATAGTCCTCATTATTTATTATATTTTGGAATATAGCTGATATGAGATCCTGTTTGCAAATCATATGAGATGGAATTTGCACAGTATCATCGGGTAAATTTTGTATTTGCTCTGTTTTTCTTTTTCCTTCTCCAATTTTGATGAGCCAATCATTGAAACCATTTTCTCCTTCCGATCTCATGTTTTATTGTAATTGAAGATGGGTAAATAGTTTCCATAGTGTACTTGACTTTATACATGTTTCAACAATGTCGGTTCGATTTCCATGTACAACGACAGGTAATGTTTGTCTAAAATCTCCACTTAACAACATTACCTTTGCCCCAAATGGCAAATCATTATCCATGACTTCACGTAGCAAACGGTCAATACATTATAGGGCATGGCATGACATCATTGTAGCTTCATCTATTATAATTGATTTACTTTTTTAATTTTTTTTCGCTTTCAATGATGTAATTCAAATATCCAACACTGATGTTTCCAGAATGGGAACTGGCAGTTTAAATCCACTATGTACAGTTCTTCCACCTTCTAACAAAAGTGCGGCAATTCCAGTTTTGCAAACGGCAGTGCTATTTCACTTTGTGCTCGAACAAAACTCATCAATAAATATACAGATATGTTTTTCCTGATCCCCAGGTCCATCTAGGTAGAAATAACGCTCTTTTAGCATGTCATCATCTAGGGCATTTTTTATTGCATTAAATGCTTGCAATTGTAATGTATTTAAAGTTGCAAGTCTTTCTTCTGTTCTTTGTCTTTGAAGCTGAGTGTCGTCTATGAGTCCAGGATCTGGCAGATTAAAACTTGCACAACTTAATCCATGAGAAAGAAATTCCTCTTGAATTTCCATTAATGCTTTTAATTGTGCAATAGGCATTTGGAGCATTTGAGAAGATACAAATGAATGCTAATTGTTCCCTCATTTGCCGTGGCATTTGACACAGTGCTGCTTCTTCTAGACATCTTTCCCATTTTGCATCATCAGCTAGGAAGTTTCTGTGTCGTGCAGCTAAATGAAATGATTCATAAACTATGTAATTAACAGTTCTTAACTGTTCAAAACTTTGTGGACCAGGAACATTTAGAAGCAGTAAACGGAAGCAGAAACGTTCAAGGTCTCTTAGACTTACAGTGTAAATTCTTGGTATTATTTTATTTACACAGCTTTTTCGTTTTCTCCATAATCCATTAACAAAAACATAATGGTATGGAAGGTTACTTTGTGCCAAAGCATTTGTTTAATTTACAACATGGAAATACACTAAGTGTCTTTAGGGCAAATGTACAGCCAATTGATATACTGCATGTGAGAGATCATGCATTTCGAACTTGAGAAGACGCCAAATTGCTTCTGGCGCACTTAGATATTGAGCATCTACATGAGATGCAAGTTCATCATGTAATAACTCAGTTTGTTCTGGATTTTCTGCACTTTTGACCACTACAGTAGCTGCATCATAGCCTTTGTAAATATATTTGTAGGCATATTTAATGGATTTTATAGAAGTGCAAGCTCCCACATTAATGTGTGCATTATACTTCATGAGTAAATGTGGATTGTACCACATATCTGTTATCTATCTATTTTCCACGATTAATGGCATTTTGGCCTTCTCTTCTTCTATATAATGGATAGCCATCACAATAAGCATACGTTTTGTCTCTATAATCTTTTGGAAATTCTTTAATACATTTCTTATTTTCCATACATGGTGACTGTGGATTAATATCTCCACACGGCCCATGAATCATACGATGAGTTACAATCTCATATAGTCTACCATGTATTTGTGGATCTGGTAGTTCAGCAATAATCACTGAATCCACTTTGTCACCAGTATCCAATTTATATTTCTCTTGAAGGATTATAAGAATATGTGCAGTTTGTCCAATTAGCAGATTCTCTACAATCTCTGGCCATTGTGGATTACATGTAAATGTAATAAATAAATCTGGTTTGCCATATTTAGTTACAACAGCCATAGCATCATTGTATCTTTCTCGCATATTGCAAGGAGATCCTTGGAAAGAAGACGTTAAAATGATGGCTTTGCCAGCTGGCAGCTCTCTGGTTGTAGCTATCTCAGATACAGAGACGGTAGATATGGACACTACACAAATAATTAATCTTACTGATAAGGCAATTACTCAAGAACAAGCGGATCTTATAAAAAAAAAAGGTCTATCGTTTGCACCTCCAAAAATTATGATTTATTTGAGATAATTACATAGTTATATAGTTACATAGTATTTAAGGTTGAAAAAAAGACTTTCGGTCCATCAAGTTCAACCTTTTAAGATCTCCTCTGATCTGCAATATGCGGATTAACTATTAATTAATTAGTTGTATATAAAAAAAAATCAATTCCCTCCTGATCCCAGACACTGGGATCTGCAATTATTTGCAAGGAAACTTGCCATTCATAAGTATTTTAATAAATCCTCTGAGGATTCAGAGGAACTTGAACAGTAAATATTTGACCTATTTTTAGGGATGTTGGAAGAAAATGAGCAATTGCATGAGAATACAGATAATTGGTTGGTTAATATTAAAACCAAATCAAGGTTTAATCCATGAAAAACCTCCTACCCAACAATAGAGTTATTTGTACACATGGTACTAGGTGATCTATTGACACTGAATTCTCCTAAAGGTTCTAATTTAACTAGAAAAGAAAAAAATCCCTGTTTGAGATGATGTAGTGGCAGAATATAGTGATACAACAATCGGACAAAGGTGGAAATGTTGTACTCTGGGGGATTGAAGACTATACGGAAGAGGCTAATAGACAATTGAATGATCCTGAATGTTATATGAGACTAATAACAGACCAGACTGAAAATTATTTAAGATCATATAACAGATTAATAGAGGGTGCTGGAACTGATGGCCTGATTAACAATAAATAATTGAATTTCCTCAGATTGCAACATCCTAGAGTTGCAACCTAATACATGCTCCTTAAAGTGCATAACCAAACCACCGGGATGCCCTATAATATCGGGGATAGGGAGTTTGACAGAACAGGCCAGTAGATACCTGGATATCAGATTACAAGGTTATGTAACTAGCCTTCCCACTTATCTAAGAGACATAATGGATGTTCTAAGTAAGATAGAAGGTGTCCAGGTTAATAAAACTACATTCCTCATCACTTGTGGCATGGAATCTTTGTACACCTCAATCTCACATAAGGTTGGTTGTAAAGCAGTATGGCATTTTTTGGAAATGGAGTCCAGAGAGCATCAAGACAAAAATAATTTCATCATAGATCTGTTAACATTTATACTGACCCATAACTATTTTGTCTTTGATAGTAGGTATTACCTACAAAAGAGAGGAACAACTATGGGGGCTGCTTGTGCCCCTACATTTGCAAACTTGTATTTGGGATGGTGGGAGAAGGAAGTGGGATTTTCTGATCAATACAGCGCACTAACCGAGAAAATTCTCTTATGGGAGCGCTATATAGATGACATCATGATACTGTGGGAGGGCACTGCGGAAGAATTCAGAGTATATTTGAACATTCTTAATACCAATGATTGGAATTTAAAACTGACGTGAAATGAGTATACAGACAATTAATTTCCTAGACCACAGAATATACAAGGATGAGATAGGATGTCTCAAAACAGATCTATATAGGAAGAAAACCGCTACCAATACCACCCTCCACTACAGTAGTGCCCACCACCCATCAACCAAGAAGGCTATACCAACAGGGGAATTTCTTAGGATATGTAGAAATTGTAGTGACTTGGATATCTACAATATCAGGGCCAAAGAATAAAAAATCAGACTTAAACTACGAGGTTACAGCAATAGTCTTATTAGGAAAGGTTACCAAAGAGCATTGCATACCAACAGGGAACAAATGCTAGTGCCTAAAATTGAAAAATCAAGTAAGGTAGAAGTAAGATTTGTAACCACATTTAATTCTCAATGGAAAGAGATCAGTGATATCCTAAATAGACACAGAAGGATTCTGAGGACAGATAATGAATTGGATGAATATTTAGGACCAAGGGTACTTACAAGCTGGCGACAGGGAGCTCTACGCTCAAGGATAAACTTGTGAAAAGCCACTTTCTAAGACCTAAGACCAAAAATAGCCTACCGATAGGAACATATCCATGTGGCAAATGAAAGTTCTGCCCATATATGACTAAAATCACAAGAATTCAGGAAAGGACAGGTAATACACATGTGATAAGAGGTTTTTACAACTCTACCACAACTGGAGTAATATACTGTCTGGCATGTGAATGTCCAAAAAAGTACGTTGGGATCATCACTACCTGTGAAATTAGAAGGCGACTAGGGGAACATGTCAGTAACATTAAGAATATATTAAAAAATCAAGGAGAAGGAAAAAATTAACATCTGTGGCACAGAACTTTCTGACATATCATGAATCAAAACCTAAAGTAAAATGTTGGATCTTGGAGAAAGTGAACTTAGGGATCAGAAGAGGTAACTTAGAAGAAGAACTTCGGAGAAGGGAAACCAAATGGATTGAACTATTGGATACAATGAGCCCTAAAGGGCTCAATGATAAAATACATTTCACTGTATTCTTGTAATCAAAGAGGAAGAATGGGCTCATTTTGATATTCATTTTGATGATATGGGATATAATCAAAAAATATATAATTAACCCATATTGTTACATTATACAAAATAATTACTAAGATTGTGATGTCAAAGGACATATATCAATTTAAGACATAGCATCTGATTATGGGACATCCAATTATAAACAAAGATGTATAATTCTATTTACACCAATAAATCTGAGCTGATAACAATAGCAAGCTAGATTTATTCATACAGGTGTGATTTATGAAATATATCCCCTATATTATATAGAGTAATGTAGGAAGATGTATATATATATATATATATATATATATATATATATATATATATACATATGCTCACTAAACCCCTCTATAATAATCATAGTCTAGTCATTTAAGGCAATACAAGTATTTATATATACTCCTAGACACTACAACCCAGACTATAATAAAGATACCAAAGATAAGAAAGAAGGGATTAACTTAACTGGGACACATATTAATATGTTCTTATTACAGATATATACTTATGTGGCTAACACATAGTTAACCCGATGCACACATTGATAGACACCCACTTCCATAAAGCACCGTCCCCTCTGCACATCCGTGTCGGCTCCCATAGAAGCAGGAGTGCGAAACGCTGGGTAGGGCTGTCATTTTAGTGGGCGTCGTGTCTTAGTGACGTCAAACGCCATCCGGACCTTCAGGGGAACAGCGAGACAGGGTGAGAGGAAGATAGATCAGATATACTAATGCCTTATTTATGGCATATACTCACTGGCAACATACAGACCAGTGTATAGACTAGGTTTACTGCTCGTGATCTCACCAGAGGTGGGGGAAATAGAGCATTTACATAGTTTAATCGTCTCCCAGTCTCATTAAGTTATATATAGCAGGATAATGAAGGAATAAGATAAGGTAAAACTGGAGCCCAGATATATTTAAGACTGGTGTTTTTTGTTTCCCAGTATAATAGAGCTTATGACTGAGCACTATAATGAAGACATAGATATAAGTACAAGGAAAATTAACCCTACTTATATAAATTCAGTATATACTTCTATTGTGTACAAGGCATTATTAGCGTAATAGCCCAAAATAGACTGGGACCAGTATTATAACCAGCATATTTAAAATAATATTCCTTGCATCAATATATTCCCCTGTAGGAGGATGATAGTGGTCTATGTTATTTTATCAGACCACTTCTTAATTTAAGTTTGAACAATTATATTACGCAGTTGTTGTACCATTTAAATAAAGTGTAATTGTTTATTACTGGTCCTTATATATATAGGGACTATATGTGTTCTTCTATTTCTACTGTGACAGATTCACTGTCACTCTCAGGATCCGTGTCCTGATATCCAGCACCAAAATGGAGAAAGCAGGGGCCCTTTAAATGTTTAGCAGATTTATGCTGTTTATTTGTCAGCATACAACAGAAAATAAAGCAAACAGAAAATAAGTCCTAGCTTCTCCTTGAAGCCCTGCATAACTTAACTGTAGTTTCCTTACTATCTTTCATAGAAGTGAAAACATACAGTCCAAATATAGGTAGCAGAGGTGTCTTTCTCTCTCACCTCGGCTCTGTATCTCCGGCCTCTTTTCCCAAAGCAGATCCCTCCTTGGTCATTACCTCCAGGGACTTTCTGATCCTCTTAACTGCATGCTCGCTTTTCAAAGCTTCTGGCTTTGGTCGTTTAGTTTTCAGTGCGGCTTCTGACTTCAGCCCTGCACACATCCACAGCACTCCAGCTCTGTCAAACAGCTCTCCCCCTGGAGACAGCCGCAGCAGCCGGTCTTGATTGCAGCCACACCCCTGCCTTTTGAGCAGGTTGTTAACTCTCTCACTCCTGGGGAAAAGTCTTGAAGAGCTCTCTTCTGCCCTCTGGTGGCACTTCACCACATATCCCCCACCCCAGCTCGACACCATGGGGTTGAGCGTCCAACGCCGTGAGGCCGTATCCGCAATCCAACGCATCCTCTGTATCATCAGTGTTCTCTTCGGTACCTCCTGCGCTCTGCTAGTGATCGTGACCTCTTGGTTCACTATCGCTCTGTGAATCTTCGGAGCCTCAACGTGTATCGTGGCATCCCTAACTTCACTCTGCGACATCTGTGACACCTCCGGTCTTCCACCGCTGAGGGTATTCTCCATTGTAGGAATTTTGGCTGCTTTCCACCTTGCACACTTTTCCACTTTATTCATTTGCGCTTTCAACTCACTTATTTGGGTACTTGTGTCTGGCTCAGATAGCAGCTGGTTCTCTTTGGTCGATCTGTACAACTCTTGGTCAACCTCCGTGACCGCTTGAGCTTGTCGGGCTCCCTTCAGACCTTTCTGTATGGTCTCCAATACTCTTTCGTTAGGATCATCATCATCATCATCATTATTATAATTTACATTTCGCAGCTTACCTTCTTCATCACTGCTTTCAAATTCCTTTGTCTTTCCTTGGAACCGTGTTTTCTTTCTAGGTGAAGAGACAATTCTTTTTCCCTCTCTTCCTTTCACTTCATACTTTCTGCTTTCTTTGCCGTTCGGCCTGCTGTCACTTAAACTTTGAGGGTAGGACATCGGCCCGCCCATCTCTCCGAGTGTCCTGCCCCAGGGACCCTTGAAAAGTACTTCTTGTACTTTGGTATGAGAATATGTTTCTCCATACAGTCGCTTCCCTGGGGGTACATCACAGGTTTCTGTGACTTTGTCTTTCACCGGATGCATCTTTTCTTTTAGACCCATCATCTTATTCTTGCAGCTCTGACTTATCCTATTTATAGCTTTAATGCAAGGACTGATGTTCGCCAGTTCACTCTCCAGCTTGGTTACTCCCTGACAGTTTGTGGCCAGATGGTGTGGTTTCGTCTGTTCAAATCCACCCCAGCAGCATCTACGCCTCATCTGCAGACCGGGAGCCTGGGACTGGAGCTTCCTCACTTCGGCCTCCTTATGCTTGGAGTTCATTTGCTCCTTTAATACTGTTAAATGTTCTTTCTTTTCCCGGAGATTATCCACAGCTTTCTCATCCCTTTCAACTTCACTATGAAACAGCAACTTCTTGGGCTGCCTTTCTTCCTTCTGTTTCTGGCTCTCTCGGTACCAGGTGCTTCTATTGGCTGGCTGACAACTCTCACCAAAACGCATCAGCCTCATCCAGTCATCTTGCTTCTTTTCTGGTACAGCATCCTCCACAAGCATGTCCTCTCTCAGGGCTGCTTCTTGTGCCTGGGTCCGCACCTCCTCTTTCTTGCGGTTCACAGCAGGACTACTCGTTACCACTGTGCTTTCAGTCCTGTAAGGTCTGCAACTCTCTACTTCTGCCAGGAAGGATCTCTCAGATGTTGGGTTTTGCTGGAATATCTCCAGCTGTTCACCAACTCCAGGCTGACACTCAGCCGATAGGCCAGTACACTTCTTAGTGGCCTCTTGAATCCTAGATTCCTGGAAAACACTTTTATTTCCGGCATCCTCAGCCTTCATCCGTATTATATCTTCTTTCAGTGGCTTGTCCACTTGCTTTGCCTCCAAGGCTTCCAGCTTTTCATCGTCTTTGGCTTCCTTCAGCCGCAGTTTCTCCTCATTAGTTTGTTGCAAATCCAGTTCACTCTGCTTGTACTGGATCTTTTGCTGTATGTTCAATTCAGGAATCTCCTCTGACTCTTCTATCAGGTCCTCCCCGATTAACTTTGGCTGCTCAGCCGTGTTTTCTTCACCATTCTGTCTTTCTTGTACAAGCTCCTTGGCTATGCCTCGCATATGAGCTTTCTGCAAGTATCGCTCTGCATTCAATGTATCATCTTGTGCACATAGTTCCTGAAGATCGGACTTAGTCTCAACTCCACTCTGCTTCAACTGTGCCTCAATATCAGGGAGTGTGCTCACCCTCTGCTTTTCTGGAGTATGGAACAGGAGCTCCTTTTCTATTGCAGCTGCTTCCCTCTGGGATATAAAGTCAGTGAGGAGGTCTCGCTTCACCTGTTCGCCACTGTACAGCCGCTTCTGCATAATTCTCTCATTCATCTTGTACTTGGGGGGACTCTTCCACTACTCCCAATTAGACATCGGTGTCTTCTTCCTATAGGACACTCTGTTGTCCTCAAACACAGGCTTCCTTCTCCATTCAGGAATATAACCTGGCATCATCCTGATCCCCTTGATTTCAGTAGCAACTTGCCTGTCTTCTACTTCCGGCTTTTTGAAACCCACTGGGATAGAGTTCAACTGTACTCCTTGCTTTACTTGTTTCCCGTCTTGCTTCTCTTTATCCATAGCACTTTGTTCTATGGCAAACTGAGACAGAACGCTCTCGGGACACTTAATAGTTTTAGAAGGACACACCTCCATGCCCTGCTTCATATGTTCTCTCAGAGACAGTGGTTTGTCTTTCTCCATCTCAATCTCCAGACTCTTTTCTTCCTTATCTTTTATTTTGGAAAGATTTCCAGTTTCTTTATCATTTTTATGACATTCTTCCTTTCTAAGAACACTGGCCATATTCTTCCACTTGGTCTCCCCTTTCTCTAGGTCAGAGATCTTTGTCAGGCACTTTCTTTCTCTAGTACTCTCCAGCTCAGGAGTATTCACCAAGGACAGGTGGCTGTGTCTGTCCAGGTCTCTTATGGAGGCCTTCTCCTCGCTCTTGTCCACAAGATTTCCGCATCTGTTTGGGTTCCCTTCTTCCTCAATGACTTTATCAGCATCATCGGTCTCTTTTGCTCTCTCAGCAATCTCCCTTGTGCTCTCTGCTGTTCTCTCAGCAATCTCACTTGCAGCGGCTCCTGCCGTCTCACTTGCAGCGGCTCCTGCCGTCTCACTTGCAGCGGCTCCTGCCGTCTCACTTGCAGCGGCTCCTGCCGTCTCACTTGCAGCGGCTCCTGCCGTCTCACTTGCAGCGGCTCCTGCAGTCTCTCTCGTCTGCTCTGCAGTCTCTCTCGTCTGCTCTGCAGTCTCTCTCGTCTGCTCTGCAGTCTCTCTCGTCTGCTCTGCAGTCTCTCTCGCCTGCTCTGCAGTCTCTCTCGCCTGCTCTGCAGTCTTTTTTGACGCTCTCTTGGTGGCTTGTTGCACTCGCTCTGCTATCCACCAGGTCTCTAACTCCTGATTTCTTTCTTCATCAGGTTTGATTTGCCTTCCCTTAACAGGGAAACTGCATTTTAAACTTGGGCAGACAGGCATGTTCGTTGGATAGCAATAAGCCGGTCTGTCAAAAAAATCCCAGGAGTGCAGTCTCTGTACGGTTTTCACTCCCAGTCTGAAAAGGATTTCTTCCTTCAGGACACAATAATTTGTAGCCTTTTCTTCAGGCAGATCACAATATGCTCTCTGAGCTTCTCCACACAGATAGGGACCCAGGACTGTGGCCCAGTGCTGTTTAGGCCAACCTTCCCTAGTGGCAATCTTCTCAAAGTTCAGGAGATAGGTTCCAACGTCATCCTGAGCTGTCATCCTCTTTAGGAAGCGATTAGGATTCATGCTTCCACTTGCTTCTGTAATCACAGTATTATTTGCAGACCTCAGTTTCTGCAGCTGCACTTTCTGTGCCTCCAATGATTCTCTCATGTGGACTCTGTCTATTTCCACTTGTATCTGCCACTTCTCTGTGGCCTCAAGCATGAGGTTTATGTCCTTTTCTGCTTGTCTCTGCCATTTCTCTGTGGCCTCTTTCAGACATGCAGCAGCATCTTTTAGTCGAGCATCATTTGCAGCAAAGGCTCTGTCTTCTGCAATTTCTTTCAGCCCTTTCTGCTGGCTTTCTTGCTGACAAGCTCCGCCCACTTTCTGGCATGTAGTGGCATCTGCCAGGGCTTTCAATAGTTCCTCCATTGTTGTACTGTACTGTGGGCTGTCTTCTTAAACACAGACAATTTTCTATCCCACCACTGCCACCATAAATGTGACAGATTCACTGTCACTCTCAGGATCCGTGTCCTGATATCCAGCACCAAAATGGAGAAAGCAGGGGCCCTTTAAATGTTTAGCAGATTTATGCTGTTTATTTGTCAGCATACAACAGAAAATAAAGCAAACAGAAAATAAGTCCTAGCTTCTCCTTGAAGCCCTGCATAACTTAACTGTAGTTTCCTTACTATCTTTCATAGAAGTGAAAACATACAGTCCAAATATAGGTAGCAGAGGTGTCTTTCTCTCTCACCTCGGCTCTGTATCTCCGGCCTCTTTTCCCAAAGCAGATCCCTCCTTTGGTCATTACCTCCAGGGACTTTCTGATCCTCTTAACTGCATGCTCGCTTTTCAAAGCTTCTGGCTTTGGTCGTTTAGTTTTCAGTGCGGCTTCTGACTTCAGCCCTGCACACATCCACAGCACTCCAGCTCTGTCAAACAGCTCTCCCCCTGGAGACAGCCGCAGCAGCCGGTCTTGATTGCAGCCACACCCCTGCCTTTTGAGCAGGTTGTTAACTCTCTCACTCCTGGGGAAAAGTCTTGAAGAGCTCTCTTCTGCCCTCTGGTGGAACTTCACCACACTACATAACTTTAGATATTCAGGCCCTCATTCAATTGCAATTTGGCCAATTGAATAGGGCTCTAAATAAGCACATAACATATATTTTTTAAAGAAGTTTTTAGTTAGTAAACATCTATCCAAAAGTATTATAACCAGCATATTTAAAATAATATTCCTTGCATCAATATATTCCCCTGTAGGAGGATGATAGTGGTCTATGTTCTTTTATCAGACCACTTCTTAATTTAAGTTTGAACAATTATATTACGCAGTTGTTGTACCATTTAAATAAAGTGTAATTGTTTATTACTGGTCCTTATATATAGGGACTTTATGTGTTCTTCTATTTCTACCTAACTTTAGATATTCAGGCCCTCATTCAATTGCAATTTGGCCAATTGAATAGGGCTCTAAATAAGCACATAACATATATTTTTTAAAGAAGTTTTTAGTTAGTAAACATCTATCCAAAAGCAAGGTCGTCACTAACTAAAAACTTCTTTAAAAAATATATGTTATGTGCTTATTTAGAGCCCTTATTCAATTGGCCAAATCACAGTTGAATGAGGCCCTCAGTCTTTAAGACACTTATATGGTCCCTGAAATATAGGTATCATATGCTGTGACTAAAATTGTATGCTAAATTAACACTGTAGCTATCTCAGTGACATAATCCATCAGTCCATAATACGTGTTCTACGTTCCACATAGTTTATCTTGTTGATATTTTATGAAATTTAAATTATTTGCCTCAACTTGCAAATATGAATCAATGATCCATTGTTGTGTCAGTTTTCCTCCACTAAAATGGGATTGAATCCATCTCAAATGGCAGTTTGAGCAGCTTTAAATTCAAGCATGGAAATATTATTTCTCACACATACTTTTGAATTTGGGTAACTATCAAGGGTTAATTTGGGTTGCCAACCTGCTTCCCCATGTGGAAAAAATAAAAAAAATATGGGATTTGTCATTGGTTCCAAATTAGCACTTAAGATACTTATATTAATGAAAGGTTGCTCCTCATTTCTGGGATATATTCTAATATCTCTCTGAAATGGTGTTTCTCCCTCGTCATTTTGAAAGTTTGGCTTTTGGGATTGGTAATTGATGGATTTCTGCATGTATTATTTGTTCTTGTTCTATTTCTGACAATTTTTTATAGGCTTGAGTGTACAGGTTTTGGGCCATAATTTTATCAAGCTCTATAAACACAATGGGTAAACATTTTTTATTTTCTGGAAGCTGCATACGTTGTTCAACAGCTTCCATTGTATCTAGGACATATAGTTGAGCAAATTTTCTTTGCTCCCCTTCTTCTGGATGTAAATGAGAAGTACAATGGTAAATTTGTCCTTGTACTTTAAAGCAGTAAGGGCCATGTCCTGGCACATTAGCAGCTAATGTTGCCCCCATAGATGCAAAGGATATGGCACTATTATAGGATCTTATGTTTGTTTTGAAATTTTGGTAGTTGGGGAAAGAAGGCTCTGTCACAATGCTTTGCAAATATGTTGGGAAGTGTTGTCTTTGTGGAAGACTTACCTTGCCTTTTTGACAGCAACTAGTAAACTCGCCATCTCTGGGTCTTTCCTGTTTGAAATGATAAGCCCCAGAAAACTGACAGACAATATTCATATTACCACAATTATGAACCTCTACTGTTAAAGATTTAACTAAAGGACAATTGTGAGAAGATCTATCAATATGACTCTCTAAATCATCATTATAATTCTTATCAGATTGTTCTGATACATTTTCTAGATGTTTTTTGGTTGCCTTTTTGGGCTTGGATGTTACTTTCTCAGCTGCTTGTCTTTTGCTTGCGATTCTTTTTCTTTTCCTCCGGCGTCTGTTGATCTTTCCATCTTTGTACACGTTCTCGTGTTTGACGTATTTTCTGTTCCTCTTTATTTTCGTTATCCGCCATAGTAATCTGTAAATATAAATAGTACATTAGATTTGTATTTTTGTGTTTTTTAAATGCAACTTTCTTTATTTTGCTTCTTTCTTCCGCTATTGTGTTTAGTGTTAGTTATGTTGCAGTGCATTTTTTTTAAAGGTGCATAGAAAAGATGATACGTCCTTCTATGTTGTATATGTTATTAGCATTTTTTTGTGGTATTCTGTTTTGTGTGTCCCAGTGTGCCATTGTGGAGTTAGGGTTGTGGTGTTAGGCTTGGAGGGATAGTTGCGTGCGTTTCCACATTGGCGCCGTCCAAACAGGCTATATCCTTCCATTTTGTATGAGTAAGCATTTCTTGTCTTATCCTCTTTGTCGGACGCCGCTGTTTTCATTGTGGGCTTATGTTTATCGGTTTAGGCTTAAAGGATTACTTAGACTACAGTACATTTTGACATTGACGCACACCAAAAGGATTGATGCTTCTATTTTGTGTGTGTTAACAGCATTGGTTGTGGTATCTTGTTTGGTGTGTGGCACTGTTTGCATTATGCTGTTATTCTTGAGGTTTAGTTATATTGCAGTGGTTTTCCGCATTGGCGCACACCATACAGGGTAAATCCTTCCATTTTGTTTATTTGAACAACATTTGCTGTTTGTTGTGCACCACTGTTGGCATTAGGCGTTTAGGTTATGGAGTTAGGCTTAGAGGGTTATTTAGGTTGCAGTTGGTTTTTACATTGGAGCACACCAATCAGGATAGATTATTGTTCTTTTTTTGTACTTGTTATAATTTACCTGTTGTGTTCAATTTGTTGTGTAAAATGACAGAGGATCCCCTGCTGCCAATCTTCCTTCGACCGTCTTCAGGCAGTGTCTGTTGAAAATGAGAGACAGAGATGCAAATGTTCAAGTAACTTTTATTTTGATTTTTTTGACTAACAGCACAGTATTTTTGTTAAGCAAATGTATTGCTGTACGTTACCTGTTTGGTGTAATATTTGTTCTGTAAATTTCTGGAGAGTTTTACAGGCTGTATTGCACCGTGCAGTGCTGCAAATTATTCAGTGACACTCTGGATGGAGAGTCTGTTGGAAATTATAGAAATATGCAAATGTTGAATTCCAGTATAAATATTAATGGTAATTTATTTTGCTAAGAGCATGGATTATTTTTATAAATGTCCAACATTTTACCCCACAGAAACATTTATCTGTGTTTTGAATCTTCTCTTCTATCTGATTAATGTTGATATTCACAATATTTTTTTTTTGTTGTTGTTGTAATTATTATTTTATTAATTTTAATCATTTATATATGTTTTCCATCTTACTATAGATGAATAATATATTCAAATTCCTTCTGTACATGAATCATGTTATTGTTCTCAATATTCTATTGAAAAATTATTATTTTTTGATTATTAAGTTATGAAGTTATTATTAATTAATTATAGCTTACCTTTTTGGTGTAATTTGCAGTTTTTCAACTTCTAAAGTGATAGGCAAGTTGCTTCAGAAGTAACGCCAGCAGTGAAATGTCCAGTCACACTGTTCATCACCAGTATTTATAGTCAGCTCAAGTAGAAACTGTTAAAACGTAGTGCGCATGCGCAATTAGCGTTGTATCCGCAATTTCCTGCAAGTTATGTGCTTGGTGTATGCAAAATGGTGTAAATGTTGTATATGCCTCGCAATGTGTTAGTGGGTTGGTGTAAGTGTTGCGAGTTCGTTGTTGATTTTTACATGCTTTGGCCATTTTTTTCTCTCGTTTAGGCGATTTTCGTTGGTTGAAAAAGGCTAAATATGGGTTGAATTAACTTGCAACCTCACTCACAGGCATCCTGATTTTACCCCTTTGCTGTGTATGAATTTTTAAGTTAATTTGTGTGATATTTGTGGGGGTTTTTGGAGTGCGGCGGTTCGTCCAGTAAATGTGTATTTTTGCGTGGTCCGTATTTTTAGCGAAGTCTGGACTTTGTGCGGGGTCCGGATTTTGGCAAAGTGCTAAGGGTCGTATTTTTTTAAGGCGATTTTTTTCAAATACCTACGGGTCTCGCGGTGGAAATTGGAAAATGGAGCTTCATGTTCTTCTGTAGTCCTGCGGGTCGTAGGGATGATGCGTATGTGGTGCGGGTTCGTAGCGATTTTTTCAAAGTCCTATGGGGCTTGCATTGTAAAGTGTATGATTGAGGTTTCTGTTCATGTGTAGTCCTGCGGGTTGTAGGGAAGATGCGTAAGTTGTACAAAGTCGTAACCTTCGCCGCTCCCTGCCTAAGTCGTACGGGATCATAGGGATGAGCGCCTATGGCACTCACCTCCACCAGCGCAGTGAGCGCCTTCAGTGCTCCCTGCCTAAGTGGTACGGGGTCGTAGGGATGAGCGCCTACGGCACTCCTTGTCTGGCCGCAACTGCTATGCGAGCCCGCAGTTTTATTGTTGCGTTACCAATGGTTTTTGGCAAGCCCGCACTGCTGAGAACTATAAATGTGATCCCACCTAGTTATTTTTATAATAGAGCTTATGACTGAGCACTGTAATGAAGACATAGATATAAGTACAATGGAATTTACCCCTACTTATATAAATTCAGTATATACTTCTATTGTGTACAAGGCATTATTAGCGTAATAGCCCAAAATAGACTGGGACCAGTATTATAACCAGCATATTTAAAATAATATTCCTTGCATCAATATATTCCCCTTTAGGAGGATGATAGTGGTCTATGTTCTTTTATCAGACCACTTCTTAATTTAAGTTTGAACAATTATATTACGCAGTTGTTGTACCATTTAAATAAAGTGTATTTGTTTATTACTGGTCCTTATATATAGGGACTTTATGTGTTCTTCTATTTCTACCTAACTTTAGATATTCAGGCCCTCATTCAATTGCAATTTGGCCAATTGAATAGGGCTCTAAATAAGCACATAACATATATTTTTTAAAGAAGTTTTTAGTTAGTAAACATCTATCCAAAAGCAAGGTCGTCACTAACTAAAAACTTCTTTAAAAAATATATGTTATGTGCTTATTTAGAGCCCTTATTCAATTGGCCAAATCGCAGTTGAATGAGGCCCTCAGTCTTTAAGACACTTATATGGTCCCTGAAATATAGGTATCATATGCTATGACTAAAATTGTATGCTAAATTAACACTGTAGCTATCTCAGTGACATAATCCATCAGTCCATAATACGTGTTCTACGTTCCACATAGTTTATCTTGTTGATATTTTATGAAATTTAAATTATTTGCCTCAACTTGCAAATATGAATCAATGATCCATTGTTGTGTCAGTTTTCCTCCACTAAAATGGGATTGAATCCATCTCAAATGGCAGTTTGAGCAGCTTTAAATTCAAGCATGGAAATATTATTTCTCACACATACTTTTGAATTTGGGTAACTGTCAAGGGTTAATTTGGGTTGCCAACCTGCTTCCCCATGTGGAAAAAATAAAAAAAATATGGGATTTGTCATTGGTTCCAAATTAGCACTTAAGATACTTATATTAATGAAAGGTTGCTCCTCATTTCTGGGATATATTCTAATATCTCTCTGAAATGGTGTTTCTCCCTCGTCATTTTGAAAGTTTGGCTTTTGGGATTGGTAATTGATGTATTTCTGCATGTATTATTTGTTCTTGTTCTATTTCTGACAATTTTTTATAGGCTTGAGTGTACAGGTTTTGGGCCATAATTTTATCAAGCTCTATAAACACAATGGGTAAACATTTTTTATTTTCTGGAAGCTGCATACGTTGTTCAACAGCTTCCATTGTATCTAGGACATATAGTTGAGCAAATTTTCTTTGCTCCCCTTCTTCTGGATGTAAATGAGAAGTACAATGGTAAATTTGTCCTTGTACTTTAAAGCAGTAAGGACTATGTCCTGGTACATTAGCAGCTAATGTTGCACCCATAGATGCAAAGGATATGGCACTATTATAGGATCTTATGTTTGTTTTGAAATTTTGGTAGTTGGGGAAAGAAGGCTCTGTCACAATGCTTTGCAAATATGTTGGGAAGTGTTGTCTTTGTGGAAGACTTACCTTGCCTTTTTGACAGCAACTAGTAAACTCGCCATCTCTGGGTCTTTCCTGTTTGAAATGATAAGCCCCAGAAAACTGACAGACAATATTCATATTACCACAATTATGAACCTCTACTGTTAAAGATTTAACTAAAGGACAATTGTGAGAAGATCTATCAATATGACTCTCTAAATCATCATTATAATTCTTATCAGATTGTTCTGATACATTTTCTAGATGTTTTTTGGTTGCCTTTTTGGGCTTGGATGTTACTTTCTCAGCTGCTTGTATTTTGCTTGCGATTCTTTTTCTTTTCCTCCGGCGTCTGTTGATCTTTCCATCTTTGTACACGTTCTTGTGTTTGACGTATTTTCTGTTCCTCTTTATTTTCGTTATCCGCCATAGTAATCTGTAAATATAAATAGTACATTAGATTTGTGTTTTTTGAATGCAACTTTCTTTATTTTGCTTCTTTCTTCCGCTATTGTGTTTAGTGTTAGTTATGTTGCAGTGCATTTTTTTTAAAGGTGCATAGAAAAGATGATACGTCCTTCTATGTTGTATATGTTATTAGCATTTTTTGTGGTATTCTGTTTTGTGTGTCCCAGTGTGCCATTGTGGAGTTAGGGTTGTGGTGTTAGGCTTGGAGGGATAGTTGCGTGCGTTTCCACATTGGCGCCGTCCAAACAGGCTATATCCTTCCATTTTGTATGAGTAAGCATTTCTTGTCTTATCCTCTTTGTCGGACGCCGCTGTTGTCATTGTGGGCTTATGTTTATAGGTTTAGGCTTAAAGGATTACTTAGACTTCAGTGCATTTTGACATTGGCGCACACCATACAGGATTGATGCTTCCATTTTGTGTGTGTTAACAGCATTGGTTGTGGTATCTTGTTTGGTGTGTGGCACTGTTTGCATTATGCTGTTATTCTTGAGGTTTAGTTATATTGCAGTGGTTTTCCACATTGGCGCACACCATACAGGGTAAATCCTTCCATTTTGTTTATTTGAACAACATTTGCTGTTTGTTGTGCACCACTGTTGGCATTAGGCGTTTAGGTTATGGAGTTAGGCTTAGAGGGTTATTTAGGTTGCAGTTGGTTTTTACATTGGAGCACACCAAATAGGATAGATTATTGTTCTTTTTTTTGTACTTGTTATAATTTACCTGTTGTGTTCAATTTGTTGTGTAAAATGACAGAGGATCCCCTGCTGCCAATCTTCCTTCGACCGTCTTCAGGCAGTGTCTGTTGAAAATGAGAGACAGAGATGCAAATGTTCAAGTAACTTTTATTTATTTATTTATTTATTTATTTTTTTGACTAACAGCATAGTATTTTTGTTAAGCAAATGTATTGCTGTACGTTACCTGTTTGGTGTAATATTTGTTCTGTAAATGTCGGCTGAGTTTACAGGCTGTATTGCACCGTGCAGTGCTGCAAATTATTCAGTGACACTCTGGATGGAGAGTCTGTTGGAAATTATAGAAATATGCAAATGTTGAATTCCAGTATAAATATTAATGGTAATTTATTTTGCTAAGAGCATAGATTATTTTTCTAAATGTCCAACATTTTACCCCACAGAAACATTTATCTGTGTTTTGAATCTTCTCTTCTATCTGATTAATGTTGATATTCACAATATTTTTTTTTTTTGTTGTTGTTGTAATTATTATTTTATTAATTTTAATCATTTATATGTTTTCCATCTTACTATAGATGAATAATATATTCAAATTCCTTCTGTACATGAATCATGTTATTGTTCTCAATATTCTATTGAAAAATTATTATTTTTTGATTATTAAGTTATGAAGTTATTATTAATTAATTATAGCTTACCTTTTTGGTGTAATTTGCAGTTTTTCAACTTCTAAAGTGATAGGCAAGTTGCTTCAGAAGTAACGCCAGCAGTGAAATGTCCAGTCACACTGTTCATCACCAGTATTTATAGTCAGCTCAAGTAGAAACTGTTAAAACGTAGTGTGCATGCGCAATTAGCGTTGTATCCGCAATTTCCTGCAATTTATGTGCTTGGTGTATGCAAAATGGTGTAAATGTTGTATATGCCTCGCAATGTGTTAGTGGGTTGGTGTAAGTGTTGCGAGTTCGTTGTTGATTTTTACACGCTTTGGCCATTTTTTTCTCTCGTTTAGGCGATTTTCGTTGGTTGTAAAAGGCTAAATATGGGTTGAATTAACTTGCAACCTCACTCACAGGCATCCTGATTGTGCCCCTTTGCTGTGTATGAATTTTTAAGTTAATTTGTGTGATATTTGTGGGGTTTTTTGGAGTGCGGCGGTTCGTCCAGTAAATGTGTATTTTTGCGTGGTCCGTATTTTTAGCAAAGTCTGGACTTTGTGCGGGGTCCGGATTTTGGCAAAGTGTTAAGGGTCGTATTTTTTTAAGGCGATTTTTTTCAAATACCTACGGGTCTCGCGGTGGAAATTGGAAAATGGAGCTTCATGTTCTTCTGTAGTCCTGCGGGTCGTAGGGATGATGCGTATGTGGTGCGGGTTCGTAGCGATTTTTTCAAAGTCCTATGGGGCTTGCATTGTAAAGTGTATGATTGAGGTTTCTGTTCATGTGTAGTCCTGCGGGTTGTAGGGAAGATGCGTAAGTTGTACAAAGTCGTAACCTTCGCCGCTCCCTGCCTAAGTCGTACGGGATCATAGGGATAAGCGCCTATGGCACTCACCTCCACCAGCGCAGTAAGCGCCTTCAGTGCTCCCTGCCTAAGTGGTACGGGGTCGTAGGGATGAGCGCCTACCGCACTCTTTGTCTGGCCGCAACTGCTATGCGAGCCCGCAGTTTTATTGTTGCGTTACCAATGGTTGAGAATTATAAATGTGATCCCACCTAGTTATGTGTATCTGGTGAATTTGGTATTTTTGACCTACTAAAAAGTTGCTGCTCTGGGTCATTTTGTGAAATATTGTATTTTGGCCCGGAATGGGTACTTGAAATTAGTTTATGTGGAATCTATGAAAGTTATTTTATGTACTGGGGAATTTGGTAATACTGACCCCATGGAAAGTCGCCATTCCGGGTCATTTTGCAAAATATTGTATTTTGACCCAGAATGGGTACTTGAAAGAAATTTCTGAGGAATTTATGAATGTTATTACATGAATCCCACGTAGTTATGTGTATTTGGTGAATTTGGTAATACTGACACTCTAAAAAGCCGCTGTTCCGGGTCATTTTGCGAAATATTGTACCCTGGCCCGGAATGGGTACTTGAAATTAATGTCTGTGGAATTTATCAATGTTATTACATGAATCCCACCTAGTTATGTGTATGTGGTGAATTTGGTAATACTGACCCTCTGGAAAGTTGCTGTTCTGGGTCATTTTGCAAACTATTGTATTCTGGCCCGGAATGGGTACTTGAAATTAATTTCTGTGGAATTTATGAAGGTTATTACATGAATCCCATCTATGTATGTGTATTTGTTGAATTTGGTATTACTGACTCTCTGGAAAGGCGCCGTTCCGGGTTATTTTTGCAAAATATTGTATTCTGGCATGGATAATAGGGTTAATAAAGCATACTATCAAATGGGGTTTGGCTCTTAAATATAGTTCTTAATTATATTTAACACATCCCAATGATTTCATGAGTTCCCTTTATAAAGTGTGGTTCCGGCCTGTTTTTGCCTATTCCAGTTGATATTTTGGTTTTTAAAGATTTAATAAAGTATTATAATGAATTGGTTTTGGTTCTTATATATTGTTTTCAATATTATCTAACATATCTCAGTGATATTGTCATTGATTTCTTTTATAAATGTCCTGTTACTGCCTGTTCCGTTCCGGCTTTTATACCGTCCCGTTTTGTATAAGACTTCCTTCAGGATGGGATATCTTGGGATATAGAAACGTTTAGTTTAAAAAATATCTAGACTATGTAAATAATCACAATGCAATGAAGTCTGGATCAAAATTGGCTATGTATAAGTAAGGATTACCCAGATTTGGTCTTTCAGGACAAAAGCGAAAATGTATTTACTAAGGAAAATGTGACCCAGGTATTAAGGATCTAATATATAAACAAACATCTATAATGTCCTGAGAGAGGACTATATTTGGTCTTTCAGAACAAAAGCTAAAAAGTATACATTGAAGTAAACAAGTGACAATACATGATGTGATCCAGATATCATGGATCTGGTAAACAGGCTTATTATAAATAAGATTAATAACTAGTGCTCACAGTTACAAAGTGAGACATTTGTCAAAACATCTGAATATACATAATGTGATAAATATGCAAATCATAATGTAGATATTATAGGTCTGATAAGTGTAATTCACAATTAATTAAATTGCTTAAATTAATATATTTAATTGAAAAGTTCCTTGTACCATTATTTTGTTCTAATCATCAGATTGGGCCAAACAAATACTATACAGAGATTAATAAGTATACTGATATATGCATTAACTGTGAATTGCAGCATTTAAAAAGAAAGATACAATATATTCTTACTTAGTTTTGCTTCATTTCATGTGACATTGTCATCCAATTAAATTGAGCCCATAACACACAGGGTTATTAGGATTTATATATTCAAGCAACACATGATTTTATATATCCAAGCATACAATTTAGTAAATTTACTCCTTCTCTTGTCTGATTGGTTAAGAATACTTTAAAAGATCATAATAGTACTTCAGAACATTTCATTCTTTAAAAAAGAGTTTTAGAAACCTTTCAGAAAGGTCTAAGGCTCCCTAGACAGAACCTTACATCTGTTTATACTTTCCTCAAGATATTACTTAAGTAATAACTAGAATTAATTTATTAATACAATTATCACCCCCTATCTTCCAGAATATTATTCAACAGTATTAATGATCAGGAGCTTCTCCAAGTTATATATATCATAGGAACCATTTAGAAACAATTTTGGAAGAAATATTTAAAAACAAAAAATATACATAGATATTACAATCACATTTATAGGAATTTAAGGCAATTTCATTCCTGAATTGTGTTACCAGGAATATGTTCTATTTAACAAAGACATTTTTGTTTAATATTTTTGTACATTATTTTTTTAATACATTGGTTTCATAAAGAGGATTAGTGAAATAAATCAGAAAGAGATACAAATTTCCTTTCTCCTTTTCTCCCATACATAACCTCGTATCTTTTTAATATACTGTCTTAAGCATTTATTTTTTCTTTAAAGTGAATGTAAAAAATATAAACCAAAGTTATTTTTAAAATTGAATCTAATAAAAGTTATATTTTAAAATCACTGGGATTTAGCATCATGAGTGAAACATAAAATTGTGCTTCTTTTTTTCTCATATGTTTTTTTTTATGTCTCCTCTTTGTCTTTTTGGCTCTCATCAAGCCATATTTTGCGGAAGCTCAGTGGCTTTAAATCCTTGGTGCACATCGGCATCCAGGCCGATCCCCTCTCTCTTTGTGTGCCCTCCCTCCTTGGCCTCGCATTGTCATCTCAGTCTTCTCTCCTGTGTCTTCCCTTTGTTATTTTGGCTCTCATCAAGCACTACATTTATTTTTTGAAAACCGCAGCTAAATGTCAACCATGTTTTGTGCCCCATCACTATAGGCTCTCCCCCCTAACATGCTCATATTCCATTCCATTAGTACAACCCAAGCCATTTTCACAAGTCATTATGACAATTGATGCTCTTCCGCCCTCCTTTCTCATGACCTTGTCCCTACCACCTCCATCTCCCTACCTTGACTATGTGACCTCTAAGTAGGCTAGGTTTACATATATAAATAACTTTGGCCACCATGTCATCAATCCCTTCTCCATAAGGGAGGGACCCAACAGGTGTGTATATATAACTATCTATAGCGTGTGATGATGGTGTATAAATATCCAACTATATAATGTCGGGGGAGGTTTTTTTTGGCTAATATATACATTGACAACATGCACAATAGTTATATAAATATATAATCTTTAACCCTTCAAACTTACTTCTAGACACTTGCATCATGCAGCACTTTGTCAGATCCAGTCTCGCTTCAGGAATCCTTTCTTGACCCAAAAGTAGCAGTACTGGTTACTACTGACTGAAGTAGACCTGCTAATGGCTGCTGCAGCCTCTGTGATACTGACCTTGTAGTCAGTAGAATGTTGATGACATCACAATCCCTCTGACATCAGCCATGTTACATCTGTATATTAACTTGTGAGTGATCACATGTTGACATCAGAGCCTCTGAGTATCAGAGGATGTAAATATAGTGAAATGAGACTGCAGAGGAAATAGTCATAGTGAAGTGAGAGTACAGACGAGGTAGGCTTTGTGAGACCACAGAAGTGATAGACAAAGTGAAGTGAGAGTGTACAGGAGGTAAGAACAAGAACTGTAATCCTTCCAGAATATTCTCATGTTTTACTTGCAACCTCTGAAATCTATATTACAATAACTTATCTTCTTTCATTTACAAATCACAGAAAGCTATTTTTGGATGAGTAGCATCACAACCACCTGAAGACACCCATTAGTGGGATCCCATTATTCCAGTATCTGTGGCTGGCACAGCAACATCAATAGCTGAGCCTGATTTAGTGGGTCAGAACAACGGGTATTCTTGTTGTAGCGGTCTAGTTATGTCAACGGTTTGCATACAGGACATTCACTGTCTGGGTTTATTAGTGAATTGGCCCTAAGAACGAGAGACTAATTTCATCTTGTGTAGAGGATTTGTATAAGCTTCACTAGACCCTTAGGGCCTCATTCTGTTATCTGCAGTAAAATGGCCGTAAAGCTGTGATTCCTTGCGGCCGTCTTACGGCCCCGTGTAGAGCTACTTCTACCTTGCTATTCAAATGGACGGCGCCACAAGGATATCCCCCTTACGGCCAGCCGCATATCATGCAAACGGCTGCAAAGTCAGAAAACTGTAAATGCAAATATAAATTCAAGATGGCACTGTAAAGCTCTGTAAATGCTAGGGATCATAATGGGGGACATGAGGATGAATAGCAACACCCTCTCAAGCTTGCACATCGCCCAAATCCGATATTTCATTAACGGTTTATTTTCCGTCCCGCAGCCTTGGTGGGTCTGAGGTGCTCCAAGCCCCTGGGACTTTGTCCACGGATATTTGACATGAATTAAAATAAAAATGATTTTCAGATTTGAGTGTAGGGGAATGTTGTGCTATGAATGCTAACACCTCCAATCACTTTATCGTCTTATCAGAGTGCAGGATGGCTTTATTATGTGCTTAATTGTGTGCTTGAGGGACCTTTTTGGTGCAAGTAAGCTGCGGCTCAGTTTTAGCCTTAAGATTAAAGGCTTTCCTGCTGCGCGTGCGGCCGCAAGGGATAACAGGGCACCGGCCACAAGCCTGCCGGAATCCCCGGCCGGAAGGGAATAGAATAGGCGAATAGCCTGCGGCCGGTCCTTTCGGACACGCATCTCCTACGGCCGTTAATAGAATGAGGCCCTTAGTGTATATCATACTGTTGAACATGATGGAGATGGCTCAGATATGGTTTCTGAATAACATCTTTATAATCAAAGTACCTGATATTCACTGATTATAAAACAGTCTTATAAGTAGATTTCAAGTAAAATTTGTTTCAGTTTTACTTTGTTAAAAAAATAATCACTATAACCCATTTAATGTAGTGTGTATGGTTAGTCATACAGACATGTCATACATGTACACCCACCCATGATGGTAATTCCCTGGATTTCCAGATCCTGAACTTCCTGTTGATTCCCCACACTTGGCTCTTGTATTTGTTCAATGCTTTGCACAATGTCTGTATTGGCCTCACCTGTGCACACAATGCAGTAATAAACAAGCCTTCTGTTTCATATATGGTACAGTATTTGTTATTGATTATACTGTAACTTATAATAGATAAAAAACAGTCTGTTCTTAAAGACACTTGTAGTCCTTTAATTGTCATCCACCTGCACCAGGCTCAGATTGGATTTCCTGTTGCTGATAATCATTTCCATCTCTCTCATCCTCTTGATCCTCTCTAACCAACCTCATGTCTAGATTATCATCAGGGAGCCCTGTTAACACAAACAGAAGATAAAGTGAGTTTATGTGGTATTATTACATTCAATAAGTATAAGTATAAGTCTTGTTTAACAAAACAAACAACAGGAAATTGACAAGTATCAAAACGTTGTCAGTTGTTTGACTTCTGCTGCCAGTGTCAGGACATACTCTGGGATTTAGATACTACTGGACATTCCTGTATAGGGTGTCCAACTTCTCGAAGAAACATCATGGGATAATTTTTATCAAATTCCATTATCATAATGTCACCTGAGCCCTTGTTTGTTGGGATTCCCGAAGTCTTGAGTATCTGGTGATTCTCCATCATCACATCCTTGTAAAGCTCATTGTGTCCTTCTATATACTCCCACTCCTCCATAGAGAAATAGACGGCAACATCATCACACTTTAGAGGGACCTAAAACACATAATGACATTCAGTGGCGACACATAGTCTGGTTCTGTCAGAGTCCTTTACTGACAGAGAGTCAGGAGAGGAAGAAAGTGTTACTGAGAACATGCAGAGAAACAAACAGAGAAGATAGGAAAACACACCCAAGTCTATATAGAGCTTGGTCAGTAAAGGGAGTCACTGTGTCCTGGTATAAAGTCACATTGTCCATCAGTGCTCAACCCTCCAGAATCAGATCCAGATTGAGATTGGTCAGTACATGGAGTCACTGTGTCTTGTTATAAAGTCACATTGTCCAGGAGTACTCACCTCTCCAGTTAGATGGTGAATGTGGGGGGAATTCCTCTTCACAATGGTGTATTCCTACATAAGAGAGGGACATGTCAGACATCAGTACAGGTAGTTAATGTGCAATATATTCTTAAAGTGCACTATATCCCTCACCTACCCACATCAATATAACTTTTCAGTGGCTTCTAATCCTGACTGCAAAAGCTTCACACACACACACACACACACACAGTGTTTCTTCAGGTAGGTTATTATATTGTGCCATTCAGATAATATAATTTGTACAGCCAAATGGTCAAGAACACATTATAATGTATCACTTTCTCCCTCCATTCAAAAATGTCTCCACCTCCTGCACCAAATTCAGTCACAAGGAACTGTCTGCTGGTCTGTGACTGTTCTATACTTCTACTAATTCTTATCTACTTATAACATATTATTGAACCATTTGTTTTCCTTTTACTCTATTACTAGACATAGTTAAATATCAACACACAGATTGAGGGGAAAATACAAGTTAATGTGATAAAAGTGGTGTCATTGTGACATTGTCCCGCAGCTCTAACCTCTCCAGTCAGCAGGTAGATAATATTCAAGGCCTGATTTAAGAATCTCTCAGTGACCTTCTCAATATTTGTTTTATCCTTACTCATTTTGTTTATAATTAGTGTGTTAATAGGATTCTGCAAGAAAAAGACAAAATAAACTGCAGGTAATTGTAGACTTTTATATAACTTACTCCAAAACTATTTCAGATATTCAACTTTTGATCAAAATAGTTATGGAACTCATGACCCATAAACATGATACCTTGTGAACTCATGGCTCTACAGGACATATTAAAGGACCACTGCAGTCCAAGGAGAAAAATACATTTGTTGACCAAGTATGTACCTGTGAAGACAGCTCTTATAGGGAGACACCTGTGATAAAGTACTGTGGTACCTGCTTCTCTTTACCTACAAAACAGACTAGTCCATTTTTTACCTTCCCAAACCGTAAATTTAAACTTTTATTTCAAATTGTAAAAGTTTTTCCTGGTAGTCTGTCATAGCTGAAAGTCCCCTTTCTTGGCAGCATTGGTTGTTTCCCCTTATTAAAGTTTATATGGGAGATTTGGAGTATTTCCAGGAAAAAAGCAGTGTAAGAGGGAACAGTAGTGAGGAGAACCAACAGGACTCTCCAAAGTGACCGTGCATTACCCACATGACCATCACTCACTTGACCATTACTTTTGGTTGGACCATACAATATGTTTGCATTACTTACTATTAGTAGATAAGGATAACAAAACATATTAATATAACGCAAAATTACTAATTAAATAAATGTGCTAATTTTATCATATATATAAATACTAACAAATATACTTAGAGTATCTGAAAGTTAAAATCTGCTTTACAGAATGTAAAATGTTCAGATCTTCTCCTCATGGATATTGAGCAAGAAAAGATGTCTAAATGTGCATTTAATATAACTTTATGTTATACCTTTAAGACTGTGGATTTGTTTAAGCTCCACTTCTTGTTGTTATTCGTGGTCACTGGTGCTACAAGAGTGGGCATGCTCAGTCATGATGCTTAAGTATATGTTAAAGGGACATGGGAGGGTTCTGGATTTCACTAGGAATATAATATACCTTTTTCTAATATGACTGTAAGTGACTGTGGATGATTGTGAGTGAGTGACAATGATTGTGTGTGTGACAGTGGGTGTGTGTGTATGTGTGTGTGAAAATGGGTGACTGTGTGTGTGACAATGAGTGACTGTGTGTGGGGCAGTGTGTGTAACAGTGGGTGACTCTGTGTGTAACAGTGGGTGAATGTGTGTGAGTGACAGAGGTGACTGTGTGTGTTAGTGACAACGGGTGACTGTGTGTGTGTGTGACAGTGGGTGACTGTGTGTGAGTGAAAGTGGTGACTGTGAGACTGTGTGTGACAGCGTGTGACTGTGTTAGTGTGTATGAGTGACTGTGAGTGAGAAACCGTGGGTGTGACTATATGTGTGCACTTTCCTACCTGAGTGTATCTGATCCAGTCAGTGTGTCTGTGAGGACTGAGATTCAGTGTAACTCTGTGTCAGGGAGTTAGAGACAAGAAGGATGTGACAATAGGACATAAGGGAATGGAAACATAACATGCAGAGTATAGATAATGATAGATAGATAGATAGATAGATCTTTTCACAGATGGATTATTAACCAATCTCCAGAAGTCTATTTCTATTGCTTTATTCCTCTCTAATATGGGATGTATCATATCCCAAGTTGGATAATAGATATTTTAACTACTTAAAGAATTTGAACAATCATACTTTTATCATAGAAATTAATCTTCCTAGTACATATATGTAAGAGCATCCACTCCAGAGATAATTCCAAGTTGCAATCAAATATTTTACATATATGGGTAAAGCAAAAAGATCAGAATTCTTGAATTTTCTTACATGACCTCCAAATATTTATCAGGTGCTATATTTGCAAAGGTGGAAGATACCATATACCACTAGTGATGTCGCTAACATCACATTTTCGGTTCGCGAACCGCGGACGCGAGTTCCATCAAATGTTCGCGAACGGGTGAACATCGGCGAACCGCCATAGACTTCAATGGGCAGGCGAATTTCAAAACCCATAGGGACTCTTTCTGGCCACAATAGTGATGGGAAAGTTGTTTCAACGGGACTAACACCTGGCCTGTGGCATGCCGGAGGGGGATCCATGGCAAAACTCCCACGCAAAATTACATAGTTGATGCAGAGTCTGGTTTTAAGCCATAAAGGGCATAAATCACCTAACATTCCTAAATTGTTTGGAATAACATGCTTTAAAACATCAGGTATGATGTTGTATCGATCAGGTAGTGTAAGGGTTACACCTGCTTCACAGTAACAGACCAATATCCCCGTTTAATGCACCGCAAACAACCGCAAACAGTCCCTTTGCACAACCGCAAACTTCCCATTTGCACAAGGTTGGATACCAAGCTAGCCATGTCCCGTTCCTTGTCCTCACTGATGTCATTGAATGTCTCTTCCTCCACCCAGCCACCAAGGGTCCCCGAAAGGGGACAACAAGCCCCCTGGGACGCCTGCTGTGTTTGGTCTTCCACCTCCTCAAAGCCACCTTCCTCCTCTGACTCCTCTTCTTCAGACTCCCAGAGTCTGGGGGCTTCCACTGCCCAGCATGGAAGATTATACACAGGTCAGAGTCTGGGGGCTTCCACTGCCCAGCATGGAATATAATACACAGGTCAGAGTCTGGGGGCTTCCACTGCCCAGCATGGAATATTATACACAGGTCAGAGTCTGGGGGCTTCCACTGCACAGCATGTAAGATTATACGCGATGCCTCTGTCTGCGTTATTATAAGGTGTGTACTCCCTCTCCTATCTATCTATCTATCTATCTATCTATCTATCTATCTATCTATCCCTATCCATCTCCCTAAGTATCCTATCTATCTATCTATCCATCCCTATCCATCTCCCTCCCCTATCTATCCCTATCCATCTCCCTCCCTCTTCTATCTATCTCTATCCATATCCCTCCCTCTCCTATCTATCTATCCCTATCCATCTCTCTCCCTCTCCTATCTCTATATCCCTATCAATCTCCCTCCCTCCCTCTCCTATCTATCTATCTATCTATCTATCTATCTATCTATCTATCTATCCCTGTCCATCTCCCTCCCTCTCCTATCTATCTATCTATCTATCTATCTATCTATCTATCTATCTATCTATCCCTATCCATCTCCCTCTCTCTCTCCTATCTATCTCCCTCTCATATCTGTCTATCTATCCCTATCCATCTTCCTCTCTCTCCTATCAATCAATCTATCTATCTATCTATCTATCTATCTATCCCTATCCATCTCCCTCCCTCTCCTATCTATCTATCCCTATCCATCTCCCTCCCTCTCCTATCTATCTATCCCTATCCAGCTCCCTCCCTCTCCTATCTATCTATCCCTATCCATCTTCCTCCCTCTCCTATCTATCTATCTATCTATTTACATCCATGTCCCTCCCTCTCCTATCTATCTATCTATCTATCTATCTATCTATCTATATCCATGTCCCTCCCTCTCCTATCTATCTATCTATCTATCTATCTATCTATCTATCTATCTATCTATCTATCCCTATCCATCTCCCTCCCTCTCCTATCTATCTCCCTCCCTCTCCTATCTATCTATCTATCTATCTATCTATCCATATCCATCCCCCCCTCTCCTATCTATCCCTATCCATCTCTCTCCCTCTCCTATTTATCTATCCCTATCCATCTCCCTCCCTCTCCTATCTATCTATCTATCTATCTATCTATCTATCTATCCCTATCCATCTCCCTCCCTCTCCCTTCTATCTATCTATCCCTATCCATGTCCCTCCAGCTCCTATCTATCTATCCCTATCCATCTCCCTCCCTCTCCTATCTATCTATCCCTATCCATCTCCCTCTTTCTCCTATCTATCTCCCTCTCTTATCTGTCTATCTATCCCTATCCATCTTCCTCTCTCTCCTATCTATCCCTATCCATCTCCCTCCCTCTCCTATCTATCTATCTATCTATCTATCTATCTATCTATCTATCTATCTATTCCTATCCATCTCCCTCCCTCTCCTATGTATCTATCCCTATCCATCTCCCTCTCTCTCTCTGTCTCCCTCTCCTATCTATCTATCCCTATCTATCTCCCTCCCTCTCCTATATCTATCTATCTATCTATCTATCCCTATCTATCTCCCTCCCTGTCCTATATCTATCTATCTACATATCTATCAACATATCTATCTCTATCCATTCCTCTTCCTCTCCCATGTATCTATCACTATCCATCTCCCTCCCTCTCCTATGTATCTATCCCTATCCATCTCCCTCTCTCTCTCTGTCTCCCTCTCCTATCTATCTATCCCTATCTATCTCCCTCCCTCTCCTATATCTATCTATCCCTATCTATCTCCCTCCCTGTCCTATATCTATCTATCTACATATCTATCAACATATCTATCTCTATCCATTCCTCTTCCTCTCCCATGTATCTATCACTATCCATCTCCCTCCCTCTCCTATCTATCTATCTATCTATCTATCTATCTATCTATCTATCTATCTATCCATCTCCCTCTCCTATATATATATATATATATATATATATATATATATATATATATATATATATATATATATATATATATCTACATATCTATCTCTATCCATCTCCCTCCCTCTCCCATCTATCTATCCCTATCCATCTCACTCCCTCTCCTATCTATCTATCCATTCCTATCCATCTCCCTCCCCTATCTATCCATCTCCCTCCCTCTATCTATCTCTATCTTTCTCTATCCATCTCCCTCCCTCCCTCTCCTATCTATCTCTATCCATCTCCCTCCCTCTCCTATCTATCTATCCATCTTCCTCCCTCTCCTATCTATCTATCCCTATCCATCTCCAATATATCTATCTATCTATCTATCCATGTCCCTCCCTCTCCTATGTATCTATCCCTATCCATGTCAGTCCCTCTCCTATCTATCTATCTATCTATCTATCTATCTATCTATCTATCTATCTATCCCTATCATCTCCCTCCCTCTCCTATCTATCTATCTATCTATCTATCTATCTATCTATCTATCTATCTATCTATCTATCTATCTATCTATCTCCCTCTCTCTCCTATCTATCTATCCCTATCCATCTCCCTCCCTCTCCTATCTATCCCTATCCATCTCTCTCCCTCTCCTATTTATCTATCCCTATCCATCTCCCTCCCTCTCCTATCTATCTATCTATCTATCTATCCCTATCCATCTCCCTCCCTCTCCCTTCTATCTATCTATCCCTATCCATGTCCCTCCCGCTCCTATCTATCTATCCCTATCCATCTCCCTCCCTCTCCTATCTATCTATCCCTATCCATCTCCCTCTTTCTCCTATCTATCTCCCTCTCTTATCTGTCTCTCTATCCCTATCCATCTTCCTCTCTCTCCTATCTATCCCTATCCATCTCCCTCCCTCTCCTATCTATCTATCTATCTATCTATCTATCTATCTATCTATCTATCTATTCCTATCCATCTCCCTCCCTCTCCTATGTATCTATCCCTATCCATCTCCCTCTCTCTCTCTGTCTCCCTCTCCTATCTATCTATCTATCCCTATCTATCTCCCTCCCTCTCCTATATCTATCTATCTATCCCTATCTATCTCCCTCCCTGTCCTATATCTATCTATCTACATATCTATCAACATATCTATCTCTATCCATTCCTCTTCCTCTCCCATGTATCTATCACTATCCATCTCCCTCCCTCTCCTATGTATCTATCCCTATCCATCTCCCTCTCTCTCTCTGTCTCCCTATCCTATCTATCTATCTATCTATCCCTATCTATCTCCCTCCCTCTCCTATATCTATCTATCTATCCCTATCTATCTCCCTCCCTGTCCTATATCTATCTATCTACATATCTATCAACATATCTATCTCTATCCATTCCTCTTCCTCTCCCATGTATCTATCACTATCCATCTCCCTCCCTCTCCTATCTATCTATCTATCTATCTATCCATCTCCCTCCCTCTCCTATATATATATATATATATATATATATATATATATATATATATATATATACATATCTATCTCTATCCATCTCCCTCCCTCTCCCATCTATCTATCCCTATCCATCTCACTCCCTCTCCTATCTATCTATCCATTCCTATCCATCTCCCTCCCCTATCTATCCATCTCCCTCCCTCTATCTATCTCTATCTTTCTCTATCCATCTCCCTCCCTCCCTCCCTCTCCTATCTATCTCTATCCATCTCCCTCCCTCTCCTATCTATCTATCCATCTTCCTCCCTCTCCTATCTATCTATCCCTATCCATCTCCAATATATCTATCTATCTATCTATCTATCTATCTATCTATCCATGTCCCTCCCTCTCCTATGTATCTATCTATCTCCCTCTCTCTCCTATCTATCTATCCCTATCCATCTCCCTCCCTCTCATATCTATCCCTATCCATCTCTCTCCCTCTCCTATTTATCTATCCCTATCCATCTCCCTCCCTCCCTCTCCTATCTATCTATCCCTATCCATCTCCAATATATCTATCTATCTATCTATCTATCTATCTATCTATCTATCTATCTATCAATCTATCTATCTATCCATGTCCCTCCCTCTCCTATGTATCTATCCCTATCCATGTCAGTCCCTCTCCTATCTATCTATCTATCCCTATCATCTCCCTCCCTCTCCTATCTATCTATCTATCTATCTATCTATCTATCTATCTATCTATCTATCTATCTCCCACTCTCTCCTATCTATCTATCCCTATCCATCTCCCTCCCTCTCCTATCTATCCCTATCCATCTCTCTCCCTCTCCTATTTATCTATCCCTATCCATCTCCCTCCCTCCCTCTCCTATCTATCTATCTATCTATCTATCTATCTATCTATCTATCTATCCCTATCCATCTCCCTCCCTATCCTATCTATCTATCCCTATCCCTTTCCCCCCTATCCTATCTATCTATCTATCTATCTATCCATCCCTATCCATCTCCTTCCCCTATCTATCCCTATCCATCTACCTCCCTCTTCTATCTATCTCTATCCATCTCCCTCTCCTATCTATCTATCCCTATCCATCTCCAATCTATCTATCTATCTATCTATCTATCTATCTATCTATCTCCCTCTCCTATCTATCTATCCCTATCCATCTTCCTCCCTCTCCTATCTAGCTATCCCTATCCATATCCCTCCCTTTTCTATCTATCTATCTATCTATCTATCTATCTATCTATCTATCCATCCCTATCCATCTCTGTCCCCTATCTATCCCTATCCATCTCCCTCCGTCTCCTATCTATCTCTATCCATCTCCCTCCCTCTCCTATCTATCTCTATCCATCTCCCTCCCTCTCCTATCTATCTATCCCTATCCATCTCCCTCCCTCTCCTATCTATCCCTATCCATCTTCAATCTATCTATCTATCCCTATCCATGTCCCAACCTCTCATATCTATCTATCTATCGATCTATCCCTATCCATCCCTCTCCTATCCCTATCCATCTCCCTCCCTCTCCTATCTATCTATCTCCCTCTCCTATCTATCTATCCATATCCATCTCCCTCCCTCTCCTATCTATCCCTATCCATCTCTCTCCCTCTCCTAATTATCTATCCCTATCCATCTCCCTCTCTCTCCTATCTATCTCCCTCTCCTATCTATCTATCTATCTATCTATCTATCTATCTATCTATCCCTATCCATCTCCCTCCCTCTCCTATTTATCTATCCCTATCCATCTCCCTCTCTCTCCTATCTATCTCCCTCTCCTATCTGTCTATCTATCCCTATCCATCTCCCTCTCTCTCCTATCTATCTCCCTCTCCTGTCTATCTATCCCTATCCATCTCCCTCCCTCTCCTATCTATCCCTATCCATCTCTCTCCCTCTCCTAATTATCTATCCCTATCCATCTCCCTCTCTCTCCTATCTATCTCCCTCTCCTATCTATCTATCTATCTATCTATCTATCTATCTATCTATCTATCTATCCCTATCCATCTCCCTCCCTCTCCTATTTATCTATCCCTATCCATCTCCCTCTCTCTCCTATCTATCTCCCTCTCCTATCTGTCTATCTATCCCTATCCATCTCCCTCTCTCTCCTATCTATCTCCCTCTCCTGTCTATCTATCCCTATCCATCTTCCGCCGTCTCCTATATATCTATCTATCCATCTCCCTCCCTCTCCTAACTATCTATCTATCTATCTATCTATCTATCTATCTATCTATCTATCTATCTCCCTCCCTCTTCTATATATATATCTATCTATATCCATCTCCCTCTCTCTATCTTTCTCTATCCATCTCCCTCCCTCCCTCCCTCCCTCTACTATCTATCCCTATCAATCTCCCTCCCTCTCCTATCTATCAATCCCTATCCATCTTCCTCCCTCTCCTATCTATCTATCTATCTATCTATCTATCTATCTATCTATCTATCTATCTATCTATCTATCTATCTATCTATCTATCTATCTATCTATCTCCCTCCCTCTCCTAACTATCTATCTATCTATCTATCTATCTATCTATCTATCTATCTATCTATCTATCTATCTATCTATCTATCTCCCTCCCTCTTCTATATATATATCTATCTATATCCATCTCCCTCTCTCTATCTTTCTCTATCCATCTCCCTCCCTCCCTCCCTCTCCTATCTATCTCTATCCATCTCCCTCCCTCTCCTATCTATCTATCTATCTATCTTCCTCCCTCTCCTATCTATCTATCCCTATCCATCTCCAATATATCTATCTATCTATCTAACTATCTATCTATCTATCTATCTATCTATCTATCTATCTATCTATCTATCTATCCATGTCCCTCCCTCTCCTATGTATCTATCCCTATCCATGTCAGTCCCTCTCCTATCTATCTATCTATCTATCTATCTATCTATCTATCTATCTATCTATCTATCTATCTATCCCTATCATCTCCCTCCCCCTCCTATCTATCTATCTATCTATCTATCTATCTATCTATCCATCTTCCTCCCTCTCCTATCTATCTATCCCTATCCATCTCCAATATATCTATCTATCTATCTATCTATCTATCTATCTATCTATCTCCCTCTCTCTCCTATCTATCTATCCCTATCCATCTCCCGCCCTCTCCTATCTATCCCTATCCATCTCTCTCCCTCTCCTATTTATCTATCCCTATCCATCTCCCTCCCTCTCCTATCTATCTATCTATCTATCTATCTATCTATCTATCTATCCCTATCCATCTCCCTCCCTATCCTATCTATCTATCCCTATCCCCCTATCCTATCTATCTATCTATCTATCTATCTATCTATCTATCTATCTGTCTATCCATCCCTATCCATCTCCTTCCCCTATCTATCCCTATCCATCTCCCTCCCTCTTCTATCTATCTCTATCCATCTCCCTCTCCTATCTATCTATCCCTATCCATCTCCAATCTATCTATCTATCTATCTATCTATCCCTATACATCTCCCTCCCTCTCCTATCTATCTATCTATCTATCTATCTATCTATCTATATCCATGTCCCTCCCTCTCCTATCTATCTATCTATCTATCTATCTATCTATCTATCTATCTATCTATCTATCGAACTATCCCTATCCCTCCCTCTCCTATCTATCTATCTATCTATCTATCTATCTATCCATATCCATCTCCCCCTCTCCTATCTATCCCTATCCATCTCTCTCCCTCTCCTATTTATCTATCCCTAGCCATCTCTCTCCCTCTCCTATCTCTGTATCCCTATCCATCTCCCTCCTTCTCCTATCTATCTATCTATCTATCTATCTATCTATCCCTATCCATCTCCCTCCCTCTCCTATCTATCTATCTATCTATCTATCTATCTATCTATCTATCTATCCCTATCAATCTTCCTCCTTCTCCTATCTATCTATCCCTATCCATCTCGCTCCGTCTCCTATCTATCCCTATCCATCTCCCTCTCTCTCCTATCTATCTCCCTCTCCTATCTGTCTATCTATCCCTATCCATCTCCCTCCCTCTCCTATCTATCTATCCCTATCCAGCTCCCTCCCTCTCCTATCTATCTATCCCTATCCATCTTCCTCCCTCTCCTATCCATCTATCCCTATCCATCTCCTTCCCTCTCCTATCTATCTATCCACCCCTATCCATCTCCCTCCCCTATCTATCCCGATCCATCTCCCTTTTCTATCTATCTCTATCCATTTCCCTCCCTCTCCTATCTATCTATCTATCCCTATCCATCTCCCTCCCTCCCCTATCTATCTATCCCTATCCATCTCCAATCTATCTATCCCTATCCATCTCCCTCCCTCTCCTATCTATCTATCTATCTATCTATCTATCTATCTATCTATATCCATGTCCCTCCCTCTCCTATCTATCTATTTATCCCTATCCATCTCCCTCCCTCTCCTATCTATCCATCTTCCCCCTCTCCTATCTATCCCTATCCATCTCCCTCCCTCTCTTATCTCTATATCCCTATCCATCTCCCTCCCTCTCCTATCTATCTATCTATCTATCTATCTATCTATCTATCTATCTATCTATCCCTATCCATCTCCCTCCCTCTCCTATCTCTATATCCCTTTCCATCTCCCTCCCTCTCCTATCTATCTATCTATCTATCTATCTATCTATCTATCCCTAACCATCTCCCTCCCTCTCCTATCTATCTATCCCTAACCATCTCCCTCCCTCTCCTATCTATCTATCTATCTATCTATCTATCCTATCCATCTCCCTCCCTCTCCTATCTATTTATCCCTATTCATCTTCCTCTCTCTCCTATCTATCTATCTATCCCTATCATCTCCCTCCCTCTCCTATCTATCTATGCCTATCCATCTCCCTCCCTCTCCTATCTATCTATCCCTATCTATCTCCCTCCCTCTCCTATATCTATCTATCTATCCCTATCTATCTCCCTCCCTGTCCTATATCTATCTATCTACATATCTATCAACATATCTATCTCTATCCATTCCTCTTCCTCTCCCATGTATCTATCACTATCCATCTCCCTCCCTCTCCTATGTATCTATCCCTATCCATCTCCCTCTCTCTCTCTGTCTCCCTCTCCTATCTATCTATCCCTATCTATCTCCCTCCCTCTCCTATATCTATCTATCTATCCCTATCTATCTCCCTCCCTGTCCTATATCTATCTATCTAGATATCTATCAACATATCTATCTCTATCCATTCCTATTCCTCTCCCATGTATCTATCACTATCCATCTCCCTCCCTCTCCTATCTATCTATCTATCTATCTATCTATCTATCTATCTATCTATCTATCTATCTATCTATCTATCCATCTCCCTCTCCTATATATATATATATATATCCATCCCTCTCCTATCCCTATCCATCTCCCTCCCTCTCCTATCTATCTATCTCCCTCTCCTATCTATCTATCCCTATCCATCTCCCTCCCTCTCCTATCTATCCCTATCCATCTCTCTCCCTCTCCTAATTATCTATCCCTATCCATCTCCCTCTCTCTCCTATCTATCTCCCTCTCCTATCTATCTATCTATCTATCTATCTATCTATCCCTATCCATCTCCCTCCCTCTCCTATTTATCTATCCCTATCCATCTCCCTCTCTCTCCTATCTATCTCCCTCTCCTATCTGTCTATCTATCCCTATCCATCTCCCTCTCTCTCCTATCTATCTCCCTCTCCTGTCTATCTATCCCTATCCATCTTCCGCCGTCTCCTATATATCTATCTATCCATCTCCCTCCCTCTCCTAACTATCTATCTATCTATCTATCTATCTCCCTCCCTCTTCTATATATATATCTATCTATATCCATCTCCCTCTCTCTATCTTTCTCTATCCATCTCCCTCCCTCCCTCCCTCTACTATCTATCCCTATCAATCTCCCTCCCTCTCCTATCTATCTATCCCTATCCATCTTCCTCCCTCTCCTATCTATCTATCTATCTCCCTCCCTCTCCTAACTATCTATCTATCTATCTATCTATCTATCTATCTATCTATCTCCCTCCCTCTTCTATATATATATCTATCTATATCCATCTCCCTCTCTCTATCTTTCTCTATCCATCTCCCTCCCTCCCTCCCTCTCCTATCTATCTCTATCCATCTCCCTCCCTCTCCTATCTATCTATCTATCTATCTATCTATCTTCCTCCCTCTCCTATCTATCTATCCCTATCCATCTCCAATATATCTATCTATCTATCTAACTATCTATCTATCTATCTATCTATCTATCTATCTATCTATCTATCCATGTCCCTCCCTCTCCTATGTATCTATCCCTATCCATGTCAGTCCCTCTCCTATCTATCTATCTATCTATCCCTATCATCTCCCTCCCTCTCCTATCTATCTATCTATCTATCTATCTATCTATCTATCTATCTATCCATCTTCCTCCCTCTCCTATCTATCTATCCCTATCCATCTCCAATATATCTATCTATCTATCTATCTCCCTCTCTCTCCTATCTATCTATCCCTATCCATCTCCCGCCCTCTCCTATCTATCCCTATCCATCTCTCTCCCTCTCCTATTTATCTATCCCTATCCATCTCCCTCCCTCTCCTATCTATCTATCTATCTATCTATCTATCTATCTATCTATCTATCTATCTATCCCTATCCATCTCCCTCCCTATCCTATCTATCTATCCCTATCCCCCTATTCTATCTATCTATCTATCTGTCTATCTATCCATCCCTATCCATCTCCTTCCCCTATCTATCCCTATCCATCTCCCTCCCTCTTCTATCTATCTCTATCCATCTCCCTCTCCTATCTATCTATCCCTATCCATCTCCAATCTATCTATCTATCTATCTATCTATCCCTATACATCTCCCTCCCTCTCCTATCTATCTATCTATCTATCTATCTATCTATATCCATGTCCCTCCCTCTCCTATCTATCTATCTATCTATCTATCGAACTATCCCTATCCCTCCCTCTCCTATCTATCTATCTATCTATCTATCTATCTATCTATCTATCCATATCCATCTCCCCCTCTCCTATCTATCCCTATCCATCTCTCTCCCTCTCCTATTTATCTATCCCTAGCCATCTCTCTCCCTCTCCTATCTCTGTATCCCTATCCATTTCCCTCCTTCTCCTATCTATCTATCTATCTATCTATCTATCTATCTATCCCTATCCATCTCCCTCCCTCTCCTATCTATCTATCCCTATCAATCTTCCTCCTTCTCCTATCTATCTATCCCTATCCATCTCCCTCCGTCTCCTATCTATCCCTATCCATCTCCCTCTCTCTCCTATCTATCTCCCTCTCCTATCTGTCTATCTATCCCTATCCATCTCCCTCCCTCTCCTATCTATCTATCCCTATCCATTTCCCTCCCTCTCCTATCTATCTATCTATCCCTATCCATCTCCCTCCCTCCCCTATCTATCTATCCCTATCCATCTCCAATCTATCTATCCCTATCCATCTCCCTCCCTCTCCTATCTATCTATCTATCTATCTATCTATCTATCTATATCCATGTCCCTCCCTCTCCTATCTATCTATTTATCCCTATCCATCTCCCTCCCTCTCCTATCTATCCATCTTCCCCCCTCTCCTATCTATCCCTATCCATCTCCCTCCCTCTCTTATCTCTATATCCCTATCCATCTCCCTCCCTCTCCTATCTATCTATCTATCTATCTATCTATCCCTATCCATCTCCCTCCCTCTCCTATCTCTATATCCCTTTCCATCTCCCTCCCTCTCCTATCTATCTATCTATCTATCTATCTATCCCTAACCATCTCCCTCCCTCTCCTATCTATCTATCCCTAACCATCTCCCTCCCTCTCCTATCTATCTATCTATCTATCTATCCTATCCATCTCCCTCCCTCTCCTATCTATTTATCCCTATCCATCTTCCTCTCTCTCCTATCTATCTATCTATCTATCCCTATCATCTCCCTCCCTCTCCTATCTATCTATGCCTATCCATCTCCCTCCCTCTCCTATCTATCTAGCCCTATTCATCTCCCTCCCTCTCCTATTTATCTATCCCTATCCATCTCCCTCTATCTATCTATCTATCTATCTATCTATCTATCTATCTATCTATCTATCTATCCATCCCTATCCATCTCTGTCCCCTATCTATCCCTATCCATCTCCCTCTGTCTCCTATCTATCTCTATCCATCTCCCTCCCTCTCCTATCTATCTCTATCCATCTCCCTCCCTCTCCTATCTATCTATCTATCTATCTATCTATCTATCTATCCATCCCTATCCATCTCCGTCCCCTATCTATCCCTACCTTTCCTATCTATCTCTATCCATCTCCCTCCCTCTCCTATCTATCTCTACCCATCTCCCTCCCTCTCCTATCTATCTATCTATCTATCCCTATCCATCTCCCTCCCTCTCCTATCTATCCCTATCCATCTTCAATCTATCTATCTATCCCTATCCATGTCCCACCCTCTCCTATCTATCTATCCCTATCCACCCTCTCCTATCCCTATCCATCTCCCTCCCTCTCCTATCTATCTATCCCTATGCATCTCCCTCCCTATCCTATCTATCCCTATCCATCTCTCTCCCTCTCCTATTTATCTATCCCTATCCATCTCCCTCTCTCTCCTATCTCCCTCTCCTATCTATCTATCTATCTATCTATCTATCTATCTATCCCTATCCATCTCGCTCCCTCTCCTATTTATCTATCCCTATCCATCTCCCTCTCTCTCCTATCTATCTCCCTCTCCTGTCTATCTATCCCTATCCATCTCCCTCTCTCTCCTATCTATCTCCCTCTCCTGTCTATCTATCCCTATCCATCTCCCTCTCTCTCCTATCTATCTCCCTCTCCTGTCTATCTATCCCTATCCATCTTCCGCCCTCTCCTATCTATCCCTATCCATCTCCCTCCCTCTCCTATCTATCTATCTACCCCTATCCATCTTCCTCCCTCTCCTATCTATCTATCTATCTATCTATCTCCCTCTTCTATATATATATATATATATATATATATATATATATATATATATATATATATATATATATATATATATATATATCCCTCCCTCTCTCTCCTATCCATCTATCCATCCATTCATATGAGAAGCACCTATAAAGTACATGACCAATGAAATAATCAAATTGAAGATGACACTCATAGTTACTAGGTAGAGTTACACAATATTGACAATTTAGCCCTATTGTTCAAGTTGTATATGAAGAGAAAGTGTGACACATGTATAAACACAGAGCGTCAACAGTGAACCGGATTATCTCCAGGGACCCGTCCTCTAAAGTATTGGTTGGCCGCTGTACTTCCTGCAGAGGATTCTGGGATTTGTAGTATCGTATAGAGCCGTCCGGATCATTCACTTCCTGTTGTCTTTCAAGATGGCGACCGGGAGCCGATGTGTGTGTGTCCGAATTCTAAGCAGGTAAATAAAGTGATTAATGTTCCAATCAAGGGAGATAATTTATGACGGTTATTTGGATCTCTGATTAATTATCAGGTGTGAGTAGCATAAAAACAGGAACCGATACCTGAATATAATAATGTCAATGTAGGAGGAGGAATGTTATACACGAGATGGGAGTGTGTATATATAGTGAGGATGGAGTGAGAGGGAAAGAGAGGGAGTGAGTGAGGGAAAGAGCTGTATGGAGAGAGGGAAAGAGGATGAGGTGAGAGAGACAGACAGACACAGGAAAGAGGGACAGAGACAGGATAGAAAGAGGGGGAAGGAGAGAGAGTGAGTGAGGGAAAGAGCGGGATGGAAAGAGGATGAGGGAGAGAGAGGGAAAGAGGATGAGGTGAGAGAGACAGGATAGAACGAGGGAGAAGGAGAGAGAGAAAGAGAAAGACACAGGGAATAGGGGGAGAGAGACAGGATAGAAAGAGAGGAGAGAGTGAGCGAGATGAGAGGGAGATGAGCGAGATGAGAGGGAGATGAGCGAGATGAGAGGGAGATGAGAGCGAGATGAGAGCGAGATGAGAGGGAGATGAGCGAGATGAGAGGGAGATGAGAGGGAGATGAGCGGGAGATGAGCGGGAGATGAGCGGGAGATGAGCGGGAGATGAGCGGGAGATGAGAGGGAGATGAGCGGGAGATGAGCGGGAGATGAGCGAGATGAGAGGGAGATGAGAGGGAGATGAGCGAGATTAAAAGGAGATGAGCGAGATGAGAGGGAGATGAGCGAGATGAGAGGGAGATGAGCGAGATGAGCAAGATGAGAGGGAGATGAGCGGGAGATGAGAGGGAGATGAGCGGGAGATGAGAGGGAGATGAGCGGGAGATGAGCGGGAGATGAGCGGGAGATGAGCGGGAGATGAGCGGGAGATGAGCGGGAGATGAGCGGGAGATGAGCGGGAGATGAGCGGGAGATGAGAGGGAGATGAGAGGGAGATGAGAGGGAGATGAGAGGGAGATGAGAGGGAGATGAGCGAGATGAGAGGGAGATGAGAGGGAGATGAGAGGGAGATGAGCGGGAGATGAGCGGGAGATGAGAGGGAGATGAGCGGGAGATGAGAGGGAGATGAGCGGGAGATGAGAGGGAGATGAGCGAGATGAGAGGGAGATGAGAGGGAGATGAGCGAGATTAAAAGGAGATGAGCGAGATGAGAGGGAGATGAGCGAGATGAGAGGGAGATGAGCGAGATGAGAGGGAGATGAGCGAGATGAGAGGGAGATGAGCGAGATGAGCAAGATGAGAGGGAGATGAGAGGGAGATGAGCGGGAGATGAGAGGGAGATGAGCGGGAGATGAGCGGGAGATGAGCGGGAGATGAGCGGGAGATGAGCGGGAGATGAGCGGGAGATGAGAGGGAGATGAGAGGGAGATGAGAGGGAGATGAGAGGGAGATGAGCGAGATGAGAGGAGGGAGACAGGAGAGAGAGAAGAGAAGGAGAGGGAGTCACAAGATAGAGAGGGATATATGAGAGAGAGGGCGTATTTGTGTACATCAGTGATGTGAGGGCATTTATGTTATGTGTTATGTTTGTTCAGGGTTTTTCTCCATAAATATTAATGTGTTTAATCAGGCCGTATTTAATCTGGTGTTAAACACTGCAAAAACACATTTAACTTGATAAGATCCAATTATAATACAAGTCCTTCTGTAAAGAGAGGCCCCAGGTGGTGGATCTTCATCTATTAGGAGATCTAATTGTAACTCCAACAAGTCATTACATATTTGGACATTATCATTCCAGATCTTAGCCGTACACATTATCACTTCTGAGACTTGATATATATTTTATATTTATCTAATAATATATATTATATATTAGTATAATATATGTATATACCATTTTTTTGTTCCCAAAAATATTATCAAAACGTTCCTGAAACCTTAGTCAGAACATACAGGAAATTAGACATTTTAAAGAGTCTTTTTCCATTGAGATTCTTAAGGGAAAATAAAATGAAATTTTTTTTTTTATCAAAGTTTAATTTAACTGTGACCTGACGTTACAGAAAAGCTGAAGATAACATTTAGGAGCCAGCCGTACAAATGTATGAGCCCAACACAAACAAGAGTTTAAATGTTGTTCTGCCTGCTCCTACATACGGTATTTTCCCAAACAATAATGCAGCCAAAGGCTGTGCCTGGAAGCTAACCAGTGGTAGTGTCTAGCGTAGGCTGATTTAGGACATGTAGGAAGTGTATTTGGTGAATGAGGCCCCCTCACCTCATGAAGCTGAGATGTGGCCTTTGGCTACGCCATTCATGGCCTGCTTAGAGGGCCGAGTGAAGTAGAGGGCAGAGGTTTATGAAAACGTAATGAAAAACAAGGCCTACGAAGGCTGATTTTTATGCATGAATGAGGTAGGCCTACAAAGGCCGGTTTAGGAGTTGTAGAGAGTAGGTTGATTTGGACTTAAAGAAACTATTGAAAGGTCGAAGGTTAGTAGATTTAACCTGAAATCCACAAAATAAGGCTTAAAAACACCAAAGCATGACCTCAGATACTGATAAAGACAATTTTGTTTATGTGGGGTCGGTATATGATAAGAAAGCGTTATGTCGATCATGAATACTTACCAATAAGAAAGCGTTATGTAGAACATGAATACTTACCAATAAGAAAGCGTAACGTAGAGCATGAATACTTACCAATAAGAAAGCGTTATGTAGAACATGAATACTTACCAATAAGAAAGCGTAACGTAGAGCATGAATACTTACCGTGAGGAACCATAGCTCTACAGCAATGGGGATGCTCTTACAGACAAGGGAAATGAGACAGAAACAGCATAGCAGGAAATCTGACATATTAACATTGCAAGGTTAAGGAAAGCAGAGACGTTTAACAGCAATGTCCTTGCAGACAGGAAAGGGCAAAAGGCAGCAATATGCAGAAAGCTTAACCTGGGAAAATGGTGATGTGATGAGAAGCCAGTAGTAGTAATGCCGTTGTAGACAGGAAAAGGGCCAGAAAGCTGCAATGAGCTGAAAGCTTACCTTGCAGACATGTAGTAAAGTAAATCAGAACCTGAACAGTGAGAGAGCTGAAAAGCATCCTGCATGCATGAACCCAGAAATGGACTGACTGTGCTTATAAGGCTGCAGAGGCCGCCTCAGGAAGAGGTGGGGCTAGCTGCAGAGACACACCTCTGAAGGGGTGGAGCGAGAGAGGGACACAACCACAATATATATATATATATATATATATATATATATATATAGTTACCAGGTGAACACACCTATGTTTGTGGGAGGGTCCCCTCTGTGCACACTTTCTCCAGTGTGGTCACTTTCTGTGGCCACGCTGCGTCTGGGCTGCTCCTTGCAGCCTTGTCCCGTCTTCCCTTGTCTGCTTATCTCCTTGCCTGTGTCTCTCTGCTCTTTCCTCCCTTCCCTTGGTCCCTGCTGCTACTTTCCCATTTTCTCCCTTTCTCTCCCGTCTCCTGCTGCTCTTTCCTCTCCCTCCCTGCTGTCTCCCTGCTCCCCCTTCTTCTGTCTGGTTTGGGTCTCTTTCTGGCCCCTCTGCTGTTTTCCCAGGCCTCTCACCTTCCCCACACGCTGCCTGTGTCTTCACACTGCACAGAAAACACTGACTCCGCCAAAATATCGTGTCTCGAGAGATTTTGACTTTTACTTTCATTTTTTAATCTCCTGCTTTTATCAGTCCAGCCCAGATCAGCAGCATACAGGCACATCACAGCCTCTCTGTACTGCATTACTTCACATTTACCTTCCCAATAATTTCTCCTATTGCCCTCAGCGCACCAAGCACCCATTTCCTTTACTTTAATCATACCATGGCATTTCCATTAACCCCTTCCGCTCCTTTCCCTTTCAAATTCTCATCCATTCTGTATTTTAACCCTCTCTCTCCCTGTCCTTATTTTAGCTTCTTACTTGCCTCATACTCCTCATACCCGAACCTTATCCATCACTACCTCGCCATGCCGCTTTTCATTCGCACTCCCCTTCGCAACTTACTCAATCCTCCACTTAACTACCACTAGGCTGAGCTTCTTCATTCATTACATTTTCTCTTTCGCAGTATTCCATTCTTCCGGATTTTACTTGCTTACCTCTCCTCATCCCTCACCCTTACGCCAACATCAACCTTCCATTAACCCTTCCTTTTTAGATTTTCATCAAACCCATATTTAACCCTTTCTCTCCCTCTCCTTATTGCCCTTTATATACCTTGTTCTCCACTTATATCCAACCTTTATTCACACCTACCACAATACGTAGTCCTTCATTCACAATCTCCTGCGCAACTCGCTTAATTCACCTTCCTCTCGTCTTATTTCTTTATTTGAGTTTTCTTACATACCTCAACTCACCCCCTACCCTTCCTTGGACTCAAACCCTTTAACCAAATGATAGACCCCTTGCAATCAGACGCTGAGTCATTACTTTCGGTCGGTGCATCTTCACTGGCCAGATCTTCATCCAATCCCGCCAGCCCTGCCTCGCCCACTTGGTATTCATCAAACCGAATGTAACCCTTTCTCTCTCTCTCCTCATTTTCTTTACCTCCCTTTCACTATGCAGCCCCTCATTCACGCTCTCCTGCGTAACTCTTAAGTCACCTCCCACTCTCGCCTTTTCCTTTATTCAAGTTTTTTTTTGTACCTCAACTCATCCCTTACCCTTTCTTTGGCCTCGATCCCCTTATCCGCACTCTCCTCTCACCATCTCCCTTGCTTTCTCTCGGATCTGTCATTGTTACCGAATTTGCCCCTTTTCATTTCACCAGGCTCCGTCCTTAACACTGTCCACTCTCTCCACATCTACCTTTTGTACCTGTTGTCTTATCGCCATGTTCCTCTTACTCTCTTATCTGGCTTTGACGCCGCCCTCAACTATTCATTCAGCCTTGCAATCCCAGGCCTATTACCGTTCTCTCTTACATTCTCAACACCTCGTAACTACATACATTCGTTCCACTAATCCTAGCTTATCTCCACTTCATCCATCATCTCACTCTCACGGTCATACCTCATTCATCATTGCCAAGCCTGCTCGAAAGGGTACTCTCATTGCTGGGGAGCGATGGTCCCTCTCGAGGTAAGTTACCCAGTCCTCCTTGCGCTTCCCTACCATTGATCTGGGCCTGACCCTACTTGACTATATCCATGTCCGCGTCCAAGCTAGCACTTTCCCTTCCTTATGCTTTATTCATGTGGTTTCTGGCCCAGATCTACTAAACATCTGCCCTCCTTACATTCTCTACTCAGCCCTATGTGGGCACCACTTTCGATGCCTCCGTAAATCCTTTACCACGTTTGCCAGACACCACCTCAATCACGCTTTCATAGTCCCATTTGCTAGGCTCAACACACTCGCAAGCCTCACCAGCCTTCGCTAGGCTCCACCTAAATCATGCTTTCATAGTCGCAATTGCCCTCGCTAGGCTTCTTCATACTCGCAAGCCCCTCATCAGCCTTCACTTGGCACCACCGCCACCGATCCGCAGTTACTATTCAGGTAATCCCACATTTCTTTTGAGGATGCCCCACAGATGCTCAATATGGTTTAGGTCTGGAGACATGCTTGGCCAGTCCATCACCTTTACCTTCAGCTTCTTTAGCAAGGCAGTATATAGGTCGTTATCATGTTCATTGAGGGAACCATGAATGCCAACATGTACTGTTACATACTGAAGCAGAGCATGATCCCCTCCCTTCAGAGACTGGGCCGCAGGCAGTATTCCAACATCATAACGACCCCAAAAACACCTGCAAGACAACCACTGCCTTGCTTAAGAAGCTGAAAGTAAAGGTGATGGACTGGCCAAGCATGTCTCCATACCTAAACCCTATTGAGCGTCTGTGTAGCATCCTCAAATGGAAGGTGGGGGAGCGCAAGGTCTCTTAACATCCACCAGCTCCGTGATGTCATCATGGAGGAGTGGAAGAGGACTCCAGTGGCAACCTGTGAAGCTCAGGTGAACTCCATGCCCATGAGGGTTAAGGCAGTGCTAGAAAATAATAGTGGCCACACAAAATATTGACACTTTGGGCCCAATTTGGACATTTCCACTTAGGGGTGTACTCACTTTTGTTGCCATCGGTTTAGACATTAATGGCTGTGTGTTGAGTTATTTTGTGGAGACAGCAATTTTATACAGGCTGTACACTTACTACTTTACATTGTAGCAGAGTGTCATTTCTTCAGAGTTGTCACATGAAAATATATAATAAAATATTTACAAAAATGTGAGGGGTGTACTCGCTTTTGTGAGATACTGTATATATCAATTAATTACATTACACTTTAAGCTGAACACGTCCTATTAAATGGATCCTCCCACTAAGATACATTTATGTCAGTGAGACCTAGAGGTGAGATCTTCTAACTTACAGCCTTTTTAAATTGCGATTCGGCCAATTGAATAGGGCTCTATATAAGCACAGAGCATATTTTTTTTTACAGAAGTTTCTTAGTTAGTAAACTTCTATCCAAAAGCCAGGTCTTCACTAACTAAAAACTTCTGTAAAAAAAATATGCTATGTGCTTATTTAGAGCCCTATTCAATTGTCCGAATCACAATTTAATAAGGCTGTTAATGTCTGGAGACAGAGATTGGCCATTTAATACGTGTCTGTTGTTTGAGTCTCTGACACATTAGGGTCCTCGGGTCTGTGTGACGTCTGGAGTCTGATTGGATTCTGGTTTCTTCTGTCTGATTACAGGCTCAGAAATATTATACACAAAGGAGAAGAAACAATAATAATATCATCTCTTTGTCTACACAAACATGGAGCAGTAAGATGGACTTTATACTAAGTCAATACGTCATGTGACAGTCTGGTCTGGATTGTTATCATTTAATGTATATTGGTGACCTATACTAGTTTGGTATAAATGTATATTATTTATATGGTTATCTTGCAGTCTCTGTTGTTTGTATGATAATGTGAGATTTGTTAGTACTGAAGCTCCCGCAATATCTGACCCCTGTTCTGTACAGACCATAAAGACATGTAACAAATCCCAGCGTGTGACCATCTCATGTTTATTTGTACAGACCATAAAGACATGTAACAAATCCCAGTGTGTGACCATCTCATGTTTATTTGTACAGACCAAAAAGACATGTAACAAATCCCAGTGTGTGACCATCTCATGTTTATTTGTACAGACTATAAAGACATGTAACAAATCCCAGCGTGTGACTGTCTCATATTTATTTGTACAGACCATAAAGACATGTAACAAATCCCAGCGTGTGACCATCTCATGTTTATTTGTACAGACCATAAAGACATGTAACAAATCCCAGCGTGTGAAGAAGAAGAGACAAATATGAGGAGTCCCCGTGAGATTAAAGAGGAGGAAATTCCTGTAAATTTCAGTGAAGGTGAGTAATATCTTATATCTCCTTATCACTTACTTCAGCCTTTATTGAGGTGTATTTATCCCTCATCGCTCAACCAGGAAGTTTTACAAGCAAAGCAGCTCATGGCAAACGTGATTTTTATACACAATAATACAATATATGATCTTTTGTTCATACAAAGTAACAACATTTGGTTGTTTCTGTCTTTTTGAATATTTCAACTAAAGGATTAAAAAAAAATTTAAGACACAAACACTAGATTGATATTGAATAATAAAATGGTTAAAGTCTATAAGCAGTTTATCTATATCTATGTAGGACCTTTAGATGTAAAGCCCCCAATTGTCTCCAAAGTTGAACAAGAATATCTGAATATAAGAGATAAGCAGCAGGTGAAGGAGGAGGAGATCCCTGTAAATCAGGGAAAGAGAGTAATTAAAACAAATTAAGAACATTAATAATACATTATTTAAAGGTATTGCACTGTCAGCCAAGAGCAACTGTATTTCAACTAAAAGAGTATTACAAATGTTGTATATTTTTCTTGCTGTTTTTCTCTAGAATAATCATTCTTGAGAAATACAGCATTGTCCTTGGGGTTCCTTTATGTGCAGCTTAGTATATTGATGTATGGCTTAGAGTGCTTGATCAGGGCGGGGGAGGGTTCTAGGTTTTAATGCTTGCTAATCATTGCTAATTAACAGTCCATGCAGTATTTGTACATGATAAATCCCCAGGATAAATGTTACCTCCAGACTTTCACTCCACAATGTGCTGCTTCCTTATAGTCCTCTCCGGATGACCCCTGTGTATGATACACATTGAGCTGCTTCTTATTGAGTTTCCTGATCTTCTTGTAGATGGGTGTAGTGATAAGAAGTAGGAATAGAAGTGCACAGACCTGGACTTTATCTTTTACTTACCCCACTTACTTAAAGAAGCACAGCAGTGTCATATTTATAATGTGATAGTCTGAAGAACTAGACTTAATAATGTGTAAATGTCTATGCACAATTTAAAATTAAATAATTACTTTTTTTCTTAACTGTTGTATTCAGATTTGTTTTAGTGATGATATTTTGCCTTGTTTATAAAAAGATTAGAACCAAGCGAGGAGCAAGGGACGCAGATACAATCTGTATTCACTACTGTTCATTTTCAAAATTAGTGAATAAGGAATTTTCTGTTAATATTTTACTGTAATACAAATCTGTATAAACATCACAATAAGCCCCCAGTGCAAGGATTTATTTCTTATTATTATCTCAGCTCCTCTTGCGCACAGATGTGCTCCATGGGCTCTACACATACAATCACCCCACTTACTCCCTATATTGGTAAATACATAATTTGTAAGTGTCGTCGTCCTGTGTGCTCCCATCATCCAGTGATGTACTCTGTGGACTCTACACATCCATTCACCCACTTACCTCACTCCCTATATTCATAAATACATCAACTGTAAGTTACGTCCTCCTGTATGCTCCCATCATCCACTGATGCACTCCATGAGCTCTACACATACATTCACCCCACTTACCTCACTCCCTATATTGGTGAATACATTAACTGTAAGTGACGGCCTCCTGTGTGCTCCCATCCAATGGAGAATCTTTTATCTGGCTCTATAATAGGACAGAAATATCACTAGAATCTAATACCTTGTAAAAAATAGTCCTTACAGAAGAACCGCTCCATTCAATTAAACAAATCCAATGAACATTACCTGTTAAATTATTTCTTAAATATGTTTATAAAATTATATGGCACTTGGTACAAATATTGCTGTCTATTTAGTTTCCAGTTACTTCTCCGTGTTTGAGGAATCAGAGAGCTACCAATTAACATTTAATTTTGTAATGTAAAAAGACCTACTGGTCTTCTGGGCCAAACAGATTACAGACCCTGATATTTTTGAAATGTGATCCAATGAAAACGACCATAGTTATGCAATATATATTTTATTCAGGAAAACCATTTGAAGCTTGCAGTGTAGATTGGTCTTTGATGGTCTTAAATAATTAAAAGAAATTCCAATATAATTAACTTTGAGATATATATATATATATATATATATATATATATATATATATATATATATAATATAAATACCGTATATACTCGAGTATAAGCCGAGTTTCTCAGCCCTTTTTTTTATACTCGAGTCACTCTCCCCCCCGTGTCTCTCTAACCCCCCCGTGTGTCTCTAAGCCACCCCGTGTGTCTCTAAGCCACCCCGTGTGTCTCTAAGCCACCCCGTGTGTCTCTAAGCCCCCCCGTGTGTCTCTAAGCCCCCCCGTGTGTCTCTAAGCCCCCCCCCCCGTGTGTCTCTAAGCCCCCCCCCCCGTGTGTCTCTAAGCCCCCCCCGTGTGTCTCTAAGCCCCCCCCGTGTGTCTCTAAGCCCCCCCCCGTGTCTCTCTAAGCCCCCCCGTGTGTCTCTAAGCCCCCCCGTGTCTCTCTAAGCCCCCCCCGTGTCTCTCTAAGCCCCCCCGTGTCTCTCTACCCCCGTGTCTCTTTCCCTCCCCCTCCTCAACCTCAATCCCCCTCAACCCCCCTCCTCAACCTAAACCCCTCTAAATACCTCCCCCTCTCCCCTCACTTACCTGCTTCTGCTCCGGCCTCCACTCCTTGACCTGGCGCGCATGTGACGTCACATGCGCGCCGGGTCAAGGAGCGGAGGCCAGAGCAGAAGCAGGTAAGTGAGGGGAGGGTATTTATGGGGGTTTAGGTTGAGGAGGGGGGTTGAGGGGGGAGGTTGAGGATGGGGGGTTGAGGATGAGGATGGGGGTTTGAGGAGGGGGTTGAGGATGGGGGGTTGAGGAGGGAGGTTGAGGATGAGGAGGGGGGGTTATGGATGGGGGTTTGAGGAGGGAGGATGAGGAGGTGGGTTGAGGTTGAGGAGGGGGGTTAAGGATGGGGGTTTGAGGAGAGAGGATGAGGATGGGGGGATTGAGGATAGGGGGGGTTGAGGAGGAGGTTGAGGATGAGGAGGGAGGTTGAGGATGAGGAGGGAGGTTGAGGATGAGGAGGGAGGTTGAGGATGAGGAGGGAGGTTGAGGATGAGGAGGGAGGTTGAGGATGAGGAGGGAGGTTGAGGATGAGGAGGGAGGTTGAGGATGAGGAGGGAGGTTGAGGATGAGGAGGGAGGATGAGGATGAGGAGGGAGGATGAGGAGGGAGGATGAGGAGGGAGGATGAGGAGGGAGGATGAGGAGGGAGGTTGAGGATGAGGAGGGAGGAAGAGACACAAGGAAGGGAGAGGGGAGAAGAGACACGGGGAAGGGAGAGGGGAGAAGAGACACGGGAGAGAGAGAGGGGGGCACAAGAGGGACACAGGGGGCAGCACATTTGCCACCCTCAGCTTATATTTGAGTCACTCATTTTACCCAGTATTTTGTGGTAAAATAGGTGCCTCGGCTTATACTCTGGTCGGCTTATACTCGAGTATATACGGTATGTATATATGGGCAGTGAAAGAGGGAAATCATTTATTTTGTCAATGCTTCATCAGTAGATTTGTAAGAAACTCTTCTAAATATTGGTGAAGGTAAGTAACCTCCTCTTACTATGATACATATCATATGTTTAATACAGTTTAATAGACCAAGATGGACAATATTTGGTTAAAGAAAGTTACTGATTTTCCTAATTTATTTGAATACTTTCGCTGTTAAATCTGTTTATTACAATTTTTTTTTTAGAATAACCTGTTTGTTTTCAATCTAACAAGTCTAATAAACTTTTCCCCCATCCCACCACTCCCCCGCTTTTTCAATGCTCTTCTCCCAATGACGTCTTGCCTCTTCCTCTGCTCTTCTCCCAATGACGTCTTGCCTCTTCCTCTGCTCTTCTCCCAATGACGTCTTGCCTCTTCCTCTGCTCTTCTCCCAATGACGTCTTGCCTCTTCCTCTGCTCTTCTCCCAACGACGTCTTGCCTCTTCCTCTGCTCTTCTCCCAACAACCTCTTGTCTCTTCCTTTGCTCTTCTCCCAACAACCTCCTGCTCCTACTCTGCTTTTTTCCCAGTTCCTTCTTGTCTCTTACTTTGCTCTTCTCCCAACTACATCTTGCCTACTACTCTGCTGTTCTCCCAGTGACCCCTTGTCTCCTCCTCTGTGCTTTGTTTCTCCAGTTTTTCCCTATCTCTAGTATCTCACAAAAGTGAGTACACCCCTCACATTTTTGTAAATATTTTATTAAATCTTTTCATGTGACAACACTGAAGAAATGACACTCTGCTACAATGTAAAGTAGTAAGTGTCATGAATCAGCCAGGGGCCATCTTGGATTGGAACTGTTATCTGCCACATGTTATTGAACAGAAGTTTTTGGGCTCCCAGAGCCACTGTTATAATGTTATATATTCAGGGCAGAGTCCCACTGTTATTGTTATGCATTCAGAGAAGAGGCAGTTTACCACGTCACCACTAATAAAGTCGTCATAACGCATTAAGTGGACTGACGTGGGAAGTACTGCCTCAACTCATAACATGTGGGTTATAAAATGTTGTAGTGGTATTATCTGTAAATATATTGTATTGTTATGTGGGAGCCATGTTGTATGCAGTCATCCATATTGGGTCTGATACAGATAGTAACCTGAGTAGATTACCCATCTGCCTTCCAGCTATCACCTAAAGTAAACACTTGAAGTGATAGCAAGGCCAGAACAAAAGGGTCTGTACAGACATTGAGGCACCTTAACCCCATGAGATCTTCAGCCCAATATCAGGGTCATAGTACAGGAGCAAATAAGAGTACTAGGATACTCTAGATCCCATCATCATAGTAGGTTGTTACAGTAAGTGTACAGCCTCTATAACAGTGTAAATGTGCTGTCCCCTCAAAATAACTCAACACACAGCCATTAATGTCTAAACCTTTGGCAACAAAAGTAACTTCACCCCTATGTGAAATGTCCAAATTGGGCCCAAAGTGTCAATGTTTTGTGTGGCCACCATTATTTTGAAACACTGCCTTAACCCTCATGGGCATGGAGTTCACCATTGCTTTACTGATGATATCTATGGTATGGGTAATGGTATACAGGATGCTGACTACAGTATATTGTCAAACACAGACAGGTTTGTATAATAAAATCATACTTAAATTAAAAATAACTGTAAATATTTATATAACTGCAATATCATAGTTTTGATGTGGACAGTCTGTTTATTCCACTGTTATTATTTATTTTGTAAATATTATATATAAGAAAACAAAGAGATCGGGCTCCTTTAAGGACCAGCTCTGTGGGGGGGATAATAGGTGGCACGGAGTAGTGACTGGGACTCCCTGGCTCATAGGGGTTAATTTTAGATGACAAGGGGTCCCAATAGGAACCCCCTGCAGCAAAGGGTCCCAACCGGGAGCCACTGCTGCAAAGGGGTTAAAGGTAGAAGCAAAGGGGTCCTTTAAGGACCACCCTTGCAGGAGTTGGGGTTTTAGTTGCCCGGGTAGTTGGGTAGAGACAGTATTCTGTCTCTTTAACTGCTGCTGTGGCACCCAGCAAAGGCTTTGAAAGCCTTTACAAGTGGTCTTTGGTACTCGTAAGTATTTCTTCAGTTTGTGGGAGTTAGGGGAGTGAGCGGAATATTCCTATTAGCATAGGGCTTGGGTGTCAAAATCTAATGGAGTAACTCAATGGAGATTTTTGCATTGCTTTTCGGCTTTGTTGTGAAGTTCACTCAGAGCAGTGACCCATAGCTGTTCGCTCGCAATGTTTTAGGGAAGAGGGATTAGCATAGCTAAGTAGGATTTACTGTGCTGCTTCGGCACTCACAATTATTTTTCAGGGATTATCCAGATGCCCTTTTCTGAAGTAGAGCTCTCTCTACATCACCAACTCTTATTGATACATATATCTTAAAGGTCCCCATCCATCATTTGTAGTTTCTCAGGATTACCAGAATGATCCTCATTCGGATATAATTTGTGTGCATTAGTAAGGAGGTAGAAATGTGTGTTATTGTAAACATTCAAAACTTAAAAAAAATATTGGGAAAACAAAGTATTTATTTAGTGCATACAAAAGGTTGATAAGGCTTAATACAAGTAACTACATATGAGCCTCCTACCACCCACCAGAGCAGAAGCACTCACTAACTGACAACTTTCCAGTTCTATTCACCCTATGCATATACTACTGAATATGATCCAACGATGAAGACTGTGGCGAACACTTAGAAGTACGGTCTGAATCTACAAACCCTGCATCATTACCAAGAAAATAACCTCTGCTTTACAACACCTCAGGAACATCTTCTCTTCTGCCTCTGAGCTCAATGGGAACAGAAACGTACTATTTATTTACTAATATATATATATATAAATTATTATTATTGTTTATTTGAAACACTCCAATATATTCCGTACCGCTATACATAAGTTAATTTCCAGGCAAAGACACATTGCAAAAAATAAAGGGCCCTGTCTTTGAGCTTAGAATCCGGTATCCAAAAACTCGCAGACTTACAATCTAAAGGTTTTGTGTGTGGTGCAGGAGGGTGAGAGAAGTGTTGTGTATGTTAGGAAGGAGTGTGATAGGCTTCTTAAAAAAGATGTGTTTTTAGTGAGGTTTTGAAGGTTTTGAGGCAGGAGGATAATCTGGTGGACCGAGGCAAGGAGTTCCAGAGATATATGTATAAAGTGTATATGGGTGAACTATACTAGTTTGGCATAAATGTTTAATATTTACTTTACATTCTTTGTTTGTATGATAATGTGAGATTTGTCAGTTCTGAAGCTCCCACAATATCTGACCCTTGTTCTGTACAGACCATAAAGACATGTAACAAATCCCAGTGTGTGACCGTCTCATGTTTATTTGTACAGACCATAAAGACATGTAACAAATCCCAGCGTGTGACCATCTCATGTTTATTTGTACAGACAGTGACAAAGTGACACCATCAGTTCTCTCAGAGTCTGATCAAGAAGAAGAGACAAATATGAGGAGTCCCCGGGAGATTAAAGAAGAGGAAATTCCTGTAAATATCAGTGAAGGTAAGTGATATATTATTTATACAGGGACTGTGATAGATATAATATGTGTAACACAATTATATAGTGGAAGCCATAAGGGACACTGCTTATTTAGTTACATAAAAACTAATGACTATATTTTTTTAGTTTGTTTTTAGATCTTTTTTTTTTGTTTTCAAAAATATTAACTGCTTTCGTTAGAAGTCATATTTTTATACAAATGACAGACATTAGTCTTTGCTTGTGAAATTATTAGGAACCAGGGAGGAACTGTGAACATAGAGAAGATCTGGATTTACTTCTGTTATCAAAGTTTCTCTTCAGATAGCCCCTCGACAATAGATCTGAATGGTAGAGCCAGACCGCATAGGATAACCTGCCCCTCATACTACAGACATGTAAAGGTTTCTGAAATGGAAACCTACATGATATAATCAGTCATCTAAATATAACATTTCTCTAAAATACTTTTATGCTCCTGTGTCACACACCTGCTAATGTTATTATGTTGTTATATCACAAATATTGGAAGATTTACCAAACTACAGTGGCATTTTAAAGCTATTTGTCATCTGAATTGATTTAACTACTGTATATACTCGAGTATAAGCCGACCCGAGTATAAGCCGAGGCACCCATTTTACCACAAAATACTGGGTAAAATGAGTGACTCGAATATAAGCCGAGGGTGGGAAATGTGCTGCCCCCTGTGTCCCCCTCTTGTGTCCCCCTCTCTCACAGTGTCTCTTCTCCCCTCTCCCTTCCCTGTGTCTCTTCTCCCCTCCCTGTGTCTCTTCTCCCCTCTCCCTTCCCTGTGTCTCTTCCAATCTCTCCCTTCTCTGTGTCTCTTCCCCCCTCCCTAATCACCCTCCTCAACCTCCCTCCTCATCCTCAACCTCCCTCCTCATCCTCCCTACTCATCCTCCCTCCTCATCCTCATCATCCCTCCTCATTCTCAACCCCCTCCTCATCCTCAACCCCCTCCTCAACTTCCCTCCTCAACCCCTCCATCCTCAACCCCCCCATCCTCAACCCCCCCATCCTCATCCTCTCTCCTCAACCCTCCCTCCTCAACCCCCCCATCCTTAACCCCCTCCTCAGCCTTAACCCTCCTCAACCCCCCATCCTCAACCCCCCATCCTCATCCTCTCTCCTCAACTCCCCTCCTCAACCCCTCCTCCTCATCCTCAACCTCCCTCCTCATCCTCAACCCCCTCCTCAACCTTCCTCCTCGACCCCCCCATCCTCAACCCCCCCATCCTCAACCTCAACCCCCCTCAACCTCCCTCAACCCCATGGTGCTCCTTGCCAGCAACTGTGACCCTCGCAAAATGTACGTTTAAACGCAAACAACCACACAACAACCGGGACCACGCAAACAACACGACACACCAACTACGACCCTCGCAAACTTTACCTCGCAACGCAAACAACATACGAGACACGTTAGCACACATTCCGACTTCGCAAAAATCGTCCACAACCCGCGAACATGAAAAAATTAAAAACACAATAAATACACACAACACATACATAAAAAGCTTACCTACAGCAAGAGGGAGCATCCAGGACCTCAAAAAAGCAAATTACACCTTCATTTAACTCAAAATAAAAGAGTTTAGACACTAAAAAATTCTCTAAGCGAGAGAAAATATGGCCGCCGAACAAAATGAAAACGAGGCTACAGCACTCTAAACACGCAAAACACCACAAGAAACTCGCAAAACACCACAAAAGACTTAAGGATATTCGCTAACGGTTTGGTCTCGCGCATGCACACTATTACACTACACACATTCATCACGCTTACACAGCAGCTCCACAACACTAATGCTGCAGCAACATCAAAACACATTGCCAGCTCTTCAACACAATGCTTCAAAATAGGTAAAGTATATTCATTTATTAATGTATTACATATTTCATTATTACACACCAAACACCATTAGCTACCTTACAATTTTATTGCCGTCATTTTTTGACGGGCAATTCGCTAGTTTATTATATTGTTGGTAAAACATACTAGACTTTCGTAATGGAGTTAGGGGATCGCATTGTATTTACTCATATAGTTATCCCATATATTCCATTTATCAGCAATTTTTTGTTTGTAAGTAAAAAAGTAGTTCCCACCATCTAGAGCTTATACTGTGAGGTCACTTTTAGAAGATATAAAGGTATTCATTCCTTATTGTCCTCTGGTTATTATAGAGACGTTTACCCAGAATTAATGGGATTAACAGTGTCCTTTTGTCCTTCAAAAGTTTAATTTTATCCCTCAAGAGTGCTCCTATTGTTCTATTAGATAACAGTTATATCAATAGGGAAATCAGCTTGAGGGATCTCACACTGTTGTAATATATCTCTTTAAAAAATAAAAGAGAAAATATGTTTGCAATTATCTGGTCTTATCGTCTCTGAATTTATATTCTTATAATAGGAAGTCAGGTTCTCATTGCCCCAGCTTATTCTGAAACTGTTCTCAAGTAAGGATACCCAGAGTCGTTATTTTAAACCAAGTATCTTCAAAAATAATTTCTTCTTTAGAGAAGCTTCCCTTACTCACGTGTTGAATGTTTCTCTGAGCTAAGGACCTGATATCCATTAATCTCTCTCTCAACTCCTCGTTGTCTGTACGCCTTTAGGGCTCTGGTTCCTCTGCTCATAAATCTCTTAGCATGTAGATTATCATTCAGCTTCTCCCAGCACGTCATCTCCCCTGCATCTATTCCAGGTCTGCAGCTTAGCAGAAATCCAGCACAATATCTCCCCTGTATTTATGGCAGGTCTGCAGCCTAGCAGCATTACATAGTTACATAGTTTCATAGTAATTAAGGTTGAAAAAAGACTTTCAGTCCATCAAGTTCAACCTGTTAAGATCTCCTCTGATCTGCAATATGCGGATTAGTTATTAATTAATTTGTTGATTAAATAATTATTAATTGTATAGTATTGGAGGATGAATAAAGAGTTAGTCCCTCAAGTTCAACCTTTTTAGATCTCTATTGATCTTTTTAATGTGCACTATTTATTATTAGTTGTTAATTGATCCAGAGGAAGGCAAACAGAAAAAAAAAAACATTGAAACTTCCTGACCCCAGAAACTGGCGATCAAATTTCTCCCTGGATCAATATTCCTTCGCTAGTTATCTAGGATAGCCTTGAATGCCCTCTTTATTCAAAAATATATCTAACCCCTTTTTGAAGTTGTCTATCGAATTCGCTGTTACCACCTCCTTTGGTAGAGAATTCCACAGTTTAACCACCCTAACTGTGAAGAACCCTTTTCTTTGTTTAAGGGGAAATCTTTTTTCCTCTAACCTCAAAGGGTGTCCTCTTGTCAGTTGAAAATCTCTTGCTACAGAAAGTTCACTTGACAAAGCCTTATATTGACCCTGGATGTATATAAATAAGGTAATCCTATCCCCTCGTAGACGCCTTTTTTCTAGGGAAAATACGTTTAGTTTGGTTAGTCTTAGCATTCAATCATAGCGTCTCCCCTGCCTCCACGACAGGTCTGCAGGCTAGCAGAAATCCATCATAGCTTCTCCCCTGCCTCCATGACAGGTCTGCAGGCTTGCAGAAATCCATCATATCTTCTCCCTGCCTCCATGACAGGTCTACAGGCTAGCAGAAATCCATCATAGCTTCTCCCCTGCCTCCATGACAGGTCTACAGGCTAGCAGAAATCCATCATAGCTTCCCCCTGCCTCCATGACAGGTCTGCAGGCTTGCAGAAATCCATCATAGCTTCTCCCCTGCCTCCATGACAGGTCTGCAGGCTAGCAGAAATCCATCATAGCTTCCCCCTGCCTCCATGACAGGTCTACAGGCTAGCAGAAATCCATCATAGCTTCTCCCCTGCCTCCATGACAGGTCTGCAGGCTAGCAGAAATCCATCATAGCTTCTCCCCTGCCTCCACGACAGGTCTGCAGGCTAGCAGAAATCCATCATAGCTTCTCCCCTGCCTCCACGACAGGTCTGCAGGCTAGCAGAAATCCATCATAGCTTCTCCCCTGCCTCCACGACAGGTCTGCAGGCTAGCAGAAATCCATCATAGCTTCTCCCCTGCCTCCACGACAGGTCTGCAGGCTAGCAGAAATCCATCATAGCTTCTCCCCTACCTCCATGGCAGGTCTGCAGGCTAGCAGAAATCCATCATAGCTTCTCCCCTGCCTCCACGACAGGTCTGCAGGCTAGCAGAAATCCATCATAGCTTCTCCCCTGCCTCCACGACAGGTCTGCAGGCTAGCAGAAATCCATCATAGCTTCTCCCCTGCCTCCACGACAGGTCTGCAGGCTAGCAGAAATCCATCATAGCTTCTCCCCTACCTCCATGGCAGGTCTGCAGGCTAGCAGAAATCCATCATAGCGTCTCCCCTGCCTCCACGACCGGTCTGCAGTTTAGCAGAGTTCAAGTATGGCTCAGCTGGTATACGTCCTTGATTTCCAGCCACTGCTTGTGATCAGCTGTTGTATATTGGTTAGGGAGGGTAGGGTCTGTGTAAGGTACAGTGATTCAGCTGAGGCAAGCCTTACAAGATTTCTCAGTAGTTTTACGGAGGCACCTTTAATTTCGCTCCCTTCACGCCAGGACTCCTGCTCTAGACCTCCGCTCTAGCAACTTCCTGGGAGGAGCTTCATCTCCCCTTAATCCCAGTACATAAACAATCTTAATACCAGAAACTTTATTTATTACCCTTGTCTGAAACTGGTTGTATAAATCTGCAGTGGGAGAACTAGACAGACCATGTTAGTGGTATGGAATAAACTCTACAATTATTTATCTATTGGGCAAACAGGACAAGACAATTACACTCTGCATATTGTGACGGTTAAAGAGGAAAGAGACTATGAGAGAGAAGAAGATGATGACATTCAGCAGATTGTAATTCCTTTGAATCCATGTGAAGGTGAGTGACATGTAACAACAACCTCCCTGGTTGTTTAAGGTCTCAGGCCCCAGGGTAGATCAGAAACAAGATCTATGTACTCTCTGGTAGGAATACTTATCATTCTAAATGGATTAAAATACAGTCTTAATGCAAAGTGCTGGTTTCTACTGACTGTATTTAAGGGACCAGTCAAGTTGTGAAGACACATGGCAAATAAATTAGCTAACACCGGAAGTGGTTGCAGGACAGCCTGACATGCGTTTCACATAGGCTTCTTCAGAGGTGTTGTCAATGAAGCCTAGGCTTCTTCAGAGGTGTTGTCAATGAGGCCTATGCGAAATGCACAGCAGGCAGATTAGGTCACTTCCGTCAATAGAAACCGGTTCTTTCCAGTAAGAACTGAATCCTTTTTGATTGATAAGTATTCCTAATTGAGTGTTTATAGATCCAGACAGCTATAGACTGAGGAAACGATAATTTAACATATTAGAGCTGTAATTTGGTAGACACTCTCATACAGAGGAAAGGAATTGGGGATGAATAATAATTTGGGCAATCTGATATGATTTGGCAAATATCTATATATATTATTTAACTCTCTTTCTGAGGTCCCCGACGTGAATTTAAAGGGAATGTGTATTTAGGTAACCTTTTGGTGATTATTGAATCAGAATATATAGGTATTAGTAGACATATATCCTTTAGAAATATATAAGGGTTTCTTGGATACTATATATGTTATCATAATGTGAATAATACCCGTCCTGACTCCCAATATTGATATATACTTTGTGTCTTAAAAACTATTAAATTAAATGATAAACAAAGATAAAAAGAAACACCAAATTGTTATTAAATAATTATAATAGTGAAAGTCTATAAGCTGTTTATCTATATCTGTGTTGGACCTTTAGATGAGAAGCCTCCAAATGTCTCCAAGGTTACACAAGAAGATCTGAATATAAGAGATGAGCAGCAGATGAAGGAGGAGGAGATTCCTGTAAATATCAGGGAAGGTGAGGATATAATGCACAATAATAACCTTAATAATAGATCTTGTAACGTCACACTATCACCCAGCATCAAATATGGAGGAGGAGAGTCCTGGGAATATCAGGGAAGGTGAGGATATAATACACAATAATAACATTAATAATACATCTTGTAACGTCACACTATCACCCAGCATCAAAATGTGGCGGAGGAGAGTCCTGGGAATATCAGGATAAATGTACAGGATAAATACATACACAGGATAAATGTACAGGATAAACACACAGGATAAATGTACAGGATAAATACATAAACGGGATAAATGCACAGGATAGACACATACATGGGATAAATGTACTGGGTAAATACATACACAGGATAAATGTACAGGATAGACACATACTCAGGATAAATGTACAGGATAGACAAATACACGGGATAAATGTACTGGGTAAATACATACACAGGATAAATGTACAGGATAGACACATACACAGAATAAATGTACAGGACAGATACATACACATGTTAAATATACAGGATAAATACATACACATGATAAATGTACAGGATAAATACATACACAGGATAAATGTACAGGACAGATACATACACATGTTAAATATACAGGATAAATACATACACATGATAAATGTACAGGATAAATACATACACATGATAAATGTACAGGATAGACACATACACAGGATAAATGTACAGGATAGACACATACACAGGATAAATGTACAGGATAAATACATACACAGGATAAATGTACAGGATAGACACATACACAGGATAAATGTACAGGATAAATACATACACAGGATAAATGTACAGGATAGACACATACACATGATAAATGTACAGGGTAAATACACAGGATAAATGTACAGGATAAATACATACACATGATAAATGTACAGGGTAAATACACAGGATAAATGTACAGGATAAATACATACACAGGATAAATGTACAGGATAGACCCATACACAGGATAAATGTACAGGATAGACCCATACACAGGATAAATGTACAGGATAGACACATACACAGGATAAATGTACAGGATAGACACATACACAGGATAAATGTACAGGATAGACACATACACGGGATAAATGTACAGGATAGACACATACACAGGATAAATGTACAGGATAAATACATACTCAGGATAAATGTACAGGATAGACACATACACATGATAAATGTACAGGATAAATACATACTCAGGATAAATGTACAGGATAGACACATACACATGATAAATGTACAGGACAGATACATACACATGTTAAATGTACAGGATAAATACATACACATGATAAATGTACAGGACAGATACATACACATGTTAAATGTACAGGATAAATACATACACATGATAAATGTACAGGATAAATACATACACATGATAAATGTACAGGATAGACACATACACGGGATAAATGTACAGGATAGACACATACACAGGATAAATGTACAGGACAGATACATACACATGTTAAATATACAGGATAAATACATACACATGATAAATGTACAGGATAGACACATACACGGGATAAATGTACAGGATAAATACATACACATGATAAATGTACAGGATAGACACATACACAGGATAAATGTACAGGATAGACACATACACAGGATAAATGTACAGGATAGACACATACACATGATAAATGTACAGGGTAAATACACAGGATAAATGTACAGGATAAATACATACACATGATAAATGTACAGGATAGTCCCATACACAGGATAAATGTACAGGATAGACACATACACATGATAAATGTACAGGATAAATACATACACAGGATAAATGTACAGGATAGACCCATACACAGGATAAATGTACAGGATAGACACATACACAGGATAAATGTACAGGATAAATACATACACAGGATAAATGTACAGGATAGACACATACACGGGATAAATGTACAGGATAAATACATACTCAGGATAAATGTACAGGATAGACACATACACAGGATAAATGTACAGGATAAATGTACAGGATAGACACATACACGGGATAAATGTACATGATAAATACATACTCAGGATAAATGTACAGGATAGACACATACACATGATAAATGTACAGGATAAATACATACTCAGGATAAATGTACAGGATAGACACATACACATGATAAATGTACAGGACAGATACATACACATGTTAAATGTACAGGATAAATACATACACATGATAAATGTACAGGATAGACACATACACATGATAAATGTACAGGATAGACACATACACAGGATAAATGTACAGGATAGACACATACACAGGATAAATGTACAGGGTAAATACATACACAGGATAAATGTACAGGATAGACACATACACATGATAAATGTACAGGGTAAATACACAGGATAAATGTACAGGATAAATACATACACATGATAAATGTACAGGGTAAATACACAGGATAAATGTACAGGATAGACACATACACAGGATAAATGTACAGGGTAAATACATAGGATAAATGTACAGGATAGACACATACACAGGATAAATGTACAGGACAGATACATACACATGTTAAATGTACAGGATAAATACATACACATGATAAATGTACAGGATAGACACATACACGGGATAAATGTACAGGATAAATACATACACAGGATAAATGTACAGGATAGACCCATACACAGGATAAATGTACAGGATAAATACATACACATGATAAATGTACAGGATAGACACATACACAAGATAAATGTACAGGATAAATACATACACAGGATAAATGTACAGGATAGACCCATACACAGGATAAATGTACAGGATAAATACATACACAGGATAAATGTACAGGGTAAATACATACTCCGGATAAATGTACAGGATAGACACATACACATGATAAATGTACAGGGTAAATACATACTCAGGATAAATGTACAGGATAGACACATACACAGGATAAATGTACAGGATAAATACATACACATGATAAATGTACAGGATAGACGCATACACAGGATAAATGTACATGATAGACCCCTACACAGGATAAATGTATAGGATAGACGCATACACAGGATAAATGTACATGATAGACCCCTACACAGGATAAATGTACAGGATAAATACATACACAGCATAAATGTACTGGATAGATAAACACAGCTTAACTCATACAGGTGAGAAACCATTTTGTGGGAAAGGTTTCTCTCAATAGACAGATTTATTGAGACACAATAGAAGTCATACAGGAGAGTAGCCATTTGTTTGTAATCAGTGCAGCAAAGGTTTCTCACGGAAGCAAGTTCTGTTAGTACATAAAATGACTCACATAGGAGAGAAGCCATATGTGTGCCAAGAATGTGGGAAAGGTTTCTCTTCCAGGTCACATTTTATTAAGCATCAAAGAACTCATACATAAAAAGTAATAATCTAGTTACACAACATAGATCCCATATAGTAGGAGTCATATGTGCCTTTAAGAATATACTGTATTGTCATAATCAGCTATTTAAAATATTGTATTTTTGATATTACAGTTTTTTTTAAATAATAAAGAATCACTGTCATATCCAATCTTATATTAAAGTAACAGATTTATATCTCGCCCAGGCATTAATTGCAGAAGGTGTCAGAAGGTTTGGGTACATAGTGTACATACAAGTTATTACCAGGTACAGTGGATATAAAAAGTCTACACACCCCTGTTAAAATGTCAGATTTCTGTGCTGTAAAAAAATGAGACAAAGATAAATCATTTCAGAACTTTTTCCACCTTTTAATGTGACCTATAAACTGTACAACTCAATTGAAAAACAAACTGAAATCTTTTAGGTGGAGGGAAGAAAAATAAAAAATAAAAATAATGTGGTTGCATAAGTCTGCACACCCTCTTATAACTGGGGATGAAGCTGTGTTCAGAATTAAGCAATCACATTCTAAATCGTGTTAAATAGGAGTCAGCATACACCTGCCATCATTTAAAGTGCCTCTGATTAACCCCAAATAAAGTTCAGCTGCTCTAGTTGGTCTTTCCTGAAATGTTCTTAGTCGCATGCCGCAGCAAAAGCCATGGTCCACAGAGAGCTCCCTCCAAAATTGATGAAAAGACGAGAAGAAAACTGGTCTGGGAGGCTACCAAGTGGCCTACAGCAACATTAAAGGAACTGCAGGAATATCTGGCAAGTACTGGCTGTGTGGTACATGTGACAACAATCTCCCGTATTCTTCATATGTCTGGGCAATGGGGTAGAGTGGCAAGACGAAAGCCTTTTCTTACGAAGAAAAACATCCAAGCCAGGCTACATTTTGCAAAAACACATCTGAAGTCTCCTAAAAGCATGTGGGAAAGGGTGTTATGGTCTGATGAAACCAAGGTTGAACTTTTTGGCCATAATTCCAAAAGATATGTTTGGCGCAAAAACAACACTGCACATCACCAAAAGAACACCATACCCACAGTGAAGCATGGTGGTGGCAGCATCATGCTTTGGTGCTGTTTTTCTTCAGCTGGAACTGGGGCCTTAGTTTAGATAGAGGGAATTATGAACAGTTCCAAATACCAGTCAATATTGGCACAAAACCTTCAGGCTTCTGCTAGAAAGCTGAACATGAAGATGAACTTCATCCTTCAGCATGACAACGACCCAAAGCATACATCCAAATCAACAAAGGAATGGCTTCACCAGAAGAAGATTAAAGTTTTGGAATGGCCCAGCCAGAGCCCAGACCTGAATCAGATTGAAAATCTGTGGGGTGATCTGAAGAGGCCTCGCAATCTGACAGATTTGGAGTGTTTTTGCAAAGAATAGTGGGTAAATCTTGCCAAGTCAAAATGTGCCATGCTGATAGACTCATACCCAAAAAGACTGAGTGCTGTAATAAAATCAAAAGGTGCTTCAACAAAGTATTAGTTTAAGGGTGTGCATACTTATGCAACCATATTATTTTATTTTTATATTTTTAATTCCCTCTACCTAAAAGATTTCAGTTTGTTTTTCAATTGAGTTGTATGTATGTGAGTTGAGGTGAATGTCGACACACACCAAATACGTTGGTGAAAGATGGAATATTTCTTTACATTCTTGAACATTCTGACCCTCACCGGTGTATGTCGACAATCACAGATATGCTCTGGTGGAAGTCCAAAAGAGAGGAGCCGACAAAGAGGCGACTGGCTTTCTCTTCCGCCAAATACTTTGTTCTGCTGAGAGAGAGCAACGTAATTTATACTAAATGGATACTGCAGTAAATCGTGATCTTTTTCTTGAAAAAGTTAAATGCATTCATTGCGGGTAAACGAGAAGACAATTGTTTTTATTTTTCTCAAGAAAAGTACTCTAAAATGCTTTCCGAAGTGGTTTCTGCTAAAACTAAGTGCAACACACCTTTGGATTACAGACGATTAAAACGTTTTGACGTTTAAAAAATAAACGAGGGAGAGAAGTTAATTGTACCATTAAAACAAATTTTACAGTATTATGTTACCAATGAAGAATTATTCGGTATACTATATGAAACTCACAGCAGAATAGGCCACGGAGGAAGAACACGTATGCTTAAAGAGTTGCAAGTTAAATACAAAAAATATTACATATGAAGTTGTAATGTTGTATTTAAATTTATGCAAACAGTGTCAAATGAAACACAGTGCACCTAAGAGGCTGTACACTCTGTCATTGCAAAAAGGAAGTGTTCCACAAATAAATGCAGTTGGAAAAGCAAGGGACTCTTGTGCAATTCAAAGTGTCATAATAGTTGAAGTTGTTGCAATAAATAGGATTGGAATTGCATATAAATCTCCGACATGTTCAACATGCACCATTAGTGCATGGTGAATGTCGCCATTTACCGGTGTAAGTCATAAATAAGGGTATTTAGCAAATATTTTGGACATACACCAAGCGGCTATGTGAATGTTGACATTCACCGGTGAAAGTCGACATTCTCCAAATTTCGGTCTTTCACAGTAACATATATATATATATATATATATATATATATATATATATATATATATATATACACCATTTTTGCGCACCATATATTAAATGATTGTTGTGGTGAACTAATTCCTCAAAATGTCCACTACACAAGCTAAGGAACCGACCCGACACCGATCATAGGGAGTATCCTTGAAACAGCTGTATGTGGGTGGGATTCCTAGCTTGTGTATAATCCAACCCTAGCTTTGCTCTTAGGTGTTTGACATAGCGGGCATATGCTTAAGGGAAAACATGTTTGATATGGTTATGGATCGGCGGAGCAAAGCCTTTGTGGGCACATTTGCATTTGCCTGCCAAGGTTGCCAGAATGCAGTGTAATTTCTGTATTTCTCTGAACTCTGGACATGAAACAAGTTTTTTAACTTATTTTAGACATGCGATTGTGAACACAAATCTACTAGTTATTTATGATATAAATAGATATGTATATATGGATGGATATATAGATAGATAGAGGGATGAATAGATATATTGATAGATAGATAGAATAAATAGGCAACCATCATTTAAATTTGGATGTTCAAACTCTCAGATTTTAAATTAATTTGCTCTTATTTACAACAGATGGATCCCTAAGTTGGAATGCCTTTGAAGAGGACCATATTTCCGTTAATTCATCAGAATGTCTTTTAGAAGATTTTAGTGTATCACACAGTTTTATGGAAGCAACGCCAATAACTCCCACAGGAGAAAAAACATTTGCATGCTCTGAATGTGAGAAATGTTTCAGTCTTCCGTCTGGTCTCAGCCGACACATGAGAACTCATACAGGAGAAAAGCCATTTACGTGTTCTGAATGTGGGAAATGTTTCAGTCTGGCCTCAAATCTCAATAAACACAGGCGAATCCACACAGGAGAAAAACCATTTGCATGTTCTATATGCGAAAAATGTTTCAGTTATGCCATAGTTCTCAAGCAACATATGAGAACTCATACAGGAGAAAAACCATTTGCATGTTCTGAATGTGAGAAAAGTTTCAGTCAGGCCATAAGTCTCAAGCAACATATAAAAACTCACACAGGAGAAAAACCATTTGCATGCTCTGAATGTGGTAAATTTTTTAGTCAGGGCACAAGTCTCAAGCAACATATGAGAACTCATACAGGTGAAAAACCCTTTGCATGTTCTGAATGTGGTAAATATTTCAGTCGGTCCACCAATCTCAATCAACATATGAAAACTCATACAGGAGAAAAGCCATTTGCATGTTCTGAATGTGGGAAACTTTTCAGTTGGGCCATAGCTCTCAAGCAACATATGAAAACTCACACAGGAGAAATATCATGTGCATGTACTGAATGTGGGAAATGTTTCAGTCACGCCATACATCTCGATAACCATATGAGAACGCACACTGGAGAAAAACCATTTGCATGTTCTGAATGTGGGAAATGTTTCAGTCGGACCATAAGTCTCAAGCAACATATGAAAACCCATACAGGAGAAAAAACATTTGCATGTTCTGTATGTGGAAAATGTTTCAGTCAGGCCATACATTTGAGTAACCATATGAGAACTCACACTGGAGAAAAACCATTTGCATGTTCTGAATGTGGAAAATGTTTCAGTCAGGCCACAAGTCTTAAGCAACATATGAGAGTTCACACGGGAGAAAAGCCATTTGCATGTTCTAAATGTGAGAAATTTTTCAGTCATACCTCAAGTCTACATCAACATATGAGAACTCACACAGGAGAAAAACCATTTGCATGTTCTGAATGTGGGAAATGTTTCACTCGGGCCCCAAGCCTTAAGCAACATATGAGAACTCACTTGGGAGAAAAAACATTTGTATGCTCCAAATGAGGTAAATATTTCAGTCAGACCTCACATCTAAAAAATCTTAAAAATCTCACAAAGGAGAAAGATAATTTATATGCTCTAAATGTTGGAAGTATTTTAGTGAAATCTTACACAGGCAAAAGACCATTTGTTTGTTCTGAATATGGGAAGTGTGGTAGACACTGGATAAAGACCAATTCTATGTTTGGAATTGGGAAATGTTTTATCTTGGTCAGCTATTACATATCTACATGACACATCATGCAATTCTACAAAGATCATATAAAAGTTATTAATCAATAACTTTTGGCAAGCTCATAAAAGTCTATTCAGTCTTACTTATATGATGCCACACCATGGATTTCTGAGTTGTGAAGCATGTTACTATAACTTTTTAAGTAGTCCTGTAATTTTAGTAAATTGTATTAGTGTATAATCTTGTATTCTTAGAAGACATACTAGGAGTCTGCACTAGTTCTGTTTGGTTAGCAATTCCCTTTTGATTTATGGGATTCTGAACTTATGGACTTTGCTCTACATCATCACGCTGAGTACTTATAATCGACTGGTGAAGATATAAACTAGTTTATATTGGTGTTTTTAAATCTTTTAATGTTTTTTTTTCCTTGATAGCCCTTCTTATTAATGTTTGTGTGTTCCACATTTTGTATATCATGAAAAAATCATTTTAGATATTTCTAAAAAATTGAAGGGATAGATGAGCCCATTGTCATTAAGAATAACACCTTGTATTATACCAAATGAGTTGTTTGTTGAAATTAATATCAGGTGCTGATAATGTATAATGGATTGGACAGGCCTCCTGGCACTAAATGTTACTATACAACTGTATTTACATATAATTACTTTAATTTTTAAATAAGCCACTGAAATATCAGCCAGACTTTGTTACCTTGATAAACAGTGTCAGATTCTGAAATTCTTGTTTATTTTTAAATATGCTTTAATGGATAATTAATTCATTGTTTGTGTTGACAGTGAGAGTTTGAAATCATGTGAAAAAGTTGCACTTAAAGCAATTTTTTTAATTGATTAAGGATTGATATTGCATTTTCAGTTATTGCTTCATTTAATTATCCGTCCCTCAAAAGAAAGTCAAGTTTGAAGTCTGTGATATCCTGCTACTTAATCCTTTCACTGTCAGTGGTTCAGGACACAGTCCCTTTAGACACAGTCCCTTTGAACTTATTTGTAACAATATACATACATATATATATATATATATATATATATATATATATATATATATATATATACATATATTGTTTTTTTTAGAAGTTTAGCTATCTATTGGTATATTTGTTATTTTAATTGTATGCAAAACTAGCAAGAAAATGAATAATAAACCACTTAATTAAGAAAACAAATTTTTCTTTTATTGCTATTATAATCTTTATTTGTAAGGCGCCAGCATATTCGTACCGCTATGCAGGGGTTAAGTACATGGCAAAACAAAACACATTACAAAGTGCTTTCTACTGTTATAAAAGCCAATACTATTAGGGAAGTTTTATCTAGTAATAAAAGCCCTGGATCTTGTGAGTACCCTGAGATTACATTTGGGTAACAATATTCTATGTCTAACCAATACAAATAACTAAATAAGAACAGCATGGAATAATTTTCCTGATTTGAGAAGTACAATGTATGCTTCCTCTGAAAAAAAGATTAGTCTATCCCTGCACATCAACATACTCATAAAAATATAGTCTGATAGTAGACCCTAGAAAATAAAAAAATGCCTAAAAACAAAAATATTTAAGTAAATTCAATGGTAAGTACATATAAAATATCTCTCTGTTTAAACTCCCTTGTCCTCTCTTTCTTCCCTCCTCATCATTAGGTCACTTTCTAATATTTGTTTCATATTTTGACGTGTTTTCACAGAAGCTGACTTTTTTGTTGTTTAAGCAGGAAAGACAGACTGAGAATGTTTATAGATACATTATCCTTACAGACAGGACATGGTATTATGCATTCTTACACTGTAAAAATCATACACTGCAAAACTAAAACCTTTTTTTACTCTGCACCAAAAAAAGTATATTGCACTATGTATGTTTGTATATTATTTAGTATTATAATAAGAGGATCAATGTGTGTAATGACATAAGTAAATAAATATGTTATACCAGATTATCTTTTTCCAGCTTCACATTGATGTTAACACCTTGCCCATCTATATTCTGACCTCCAATCTGTGCATATTAAGGTCATGGACTACTTTGTTTATATTTTATCTTTTAGACCATTTTATTACATCTTTTGAATAATATCTAGGTCTGGATATAATATTCTTAGTCTAAAGGAACATTTATCTTTACAAACAACAATGTTATTTTAGGATAGAAAAACGCTTGTCATGAAAAAAATTCTAATATTTTGATATTCCTCCTGACATTGTTAATAATGGTCAGATTTTTTTTTTTTTTTATTGAGCAGAGACTTAAAGCATGTACATTTCTGGTTACATAGAAGACATGATATTATCCATATCAAACCAAGCATTTACAATCGGTTATATCCATTTTGTTTTTAGCAGCACTAATTACATATTGGACATTTACTGTACATCTCATATACAAATTAAAAATTGTCATAAATAATTAGTTTAGCCAGGAGGAAAAATGACAATTTAGTGCAACATTTTGTTATGGCTCAGTATGTCCAACAAAATTTCCTCTGTTGCCCTGATGCATTATGGGATATTAATGATGACATTATTGGCAGGGAAAATTTAGAGAGAAGAAAAAAGTGGGCCAGTGATAGAAATGTCATGTTATAGCTGGACTTTGAAACAGATGGTAGAATAGAGAAGGCTCAGCATTAGAGTTGATAAGATGCAGAGGGGTCAGGCAGTGGGCAGTACACATGGATGCCAAGACTACAGATACAGTGGTACTGAGTATGGAAGATGCAGTGCGGATGCAGAGGGACCAAGACAGAAAGAGGTAGGATGCAGAAAATTAAATGAAATAAAAAGAGGAAATAACATTGAGGTACAGAAACATGACAAGATGAAGAACAGAGATAGTGGGTATAATCTATAAAATGAGAAAGTGAGCAAAGGTGAAGTGAAAATCAAAGAAGGCACAAAAAGTTCACTTGATAAGGCCTGGATGTATTTATATAAGGTAATCATATCCCCTATAGACACATCTTTTCTAGAGAAAATACGTTTAAATCAGCCAGTCTTTCTTCATAGCTTAGTCCAGCCAATCCCCTTATTAGTTTTGTTGCCCATCTCTGTATCTTCAGCATTACATCCAGTGCCATAAATACCTTAAACTATTTTGTTAAATCAGATGGTAATCAGTAATTACATTTAATTGTCTGTGAGAAAAACAATTGTTTGTGGAAGGATGCCGCGCCCAGGAAGTGAATAGGCTTGTCCCAATTGGGCTGATGGTTGCCGAACACTGGAGAGTTTGATCAGCTCCATAGAGACGCATGCTTTTTGCAGGGAAATGCTTAGCAATTAAGCAAAGACGGAGACATTATGTGTTTGTTCTAGCATTGTGGGGGATCAGTATCTCTGTGCAGAAGCAACATGGAGTCTCCGGCTGGAGTGCTTCACTAGAAGACTCCCTTAAAGCTTTGAGAGAACGCCTGGATCTGGAGATGAAGGAGCCGTGCAGCAGTGGTTGCTTTTAACAACAAACATCTACGGCTTAAGCCACAGAGACTCGTAAGGGGCTCCCGGATCCCAAGACCTGCAGCAGCTGAATACAGAAACCTTTTTGGCATTTGTGGCTCAAGATAAGGAGGGGGTTTTAATGGTGAAAAGAGGATGCCTAATAATCTGTAATTTACCGGACATCGATAGCCAGCACCCCCTCCCTAGACCTCTTAATCCCATCAGTGACTGCTTTTTTTCCAATACAAGAGCATAGCAATTCAGCTGCAGGTGTTGAAACTGTAAATTGGCTTAAATTAGCCTGCTGGACTACTATACATGGTGCACGACTGGTCATATAAAGCCCAGAGAAGGAACTTATAACCCTCAAGCTGGAGGCCATTCAACCCCACATTTATAACTGCGTTTACAGGACATACATTTAATTAAGTCTTAATTATAAAAGATGTGTCTCTTCTCTGTTGTCCCTACATATAATATATGATCTAAAACTATCCCATTTTAAGAAAGGACTTCGGTTGAGTCTTTTTTCCTATACCACATGTGGAAGCTGTGATGGCATTGGATAAATCATATAAGTGGGAGAGATAAAGAAAGGGGAAACAAAAGCAACGTTTTTGCTATATGCGACGGCCAAGCATGCCTTTACTTCATGGTTCAAAAAACACAAGAAATCAGTGCTTGCTACGCTATAGCAAGTAGACTGTGACGCACCATTGTATTTCAGCGGACTCTGCCTTGTATCCCAATACATTAATAAGCCCATCTTTGCCTTCTGTTGGAGAAAAATGACTGACATTTTTATGCCTAACAATAATTTAATATGTGACTGATTGATCTCTTTAAGAGGATTAACAATCTTCTTTCCACTCACATTAACTACCACATAATCTTTCTTGTATGATATTTGATGTCTGGGAGAGAAACTCTCATTAAGATTGGGCTCTTTATGAAATCATCTAAATAAGAACATCTGAGTTGAATAGGGGTTTAGGGAAATATTAGAGCCAATATCCATTGTAATTGAAGATCTTTTTTTGCCTTAGAGGGGTATATTTGGGAAACTGCTTTTTTAGAAAGAACGTTATACTTGTGTAGGCCAAATTTTTTAGATTCAGGTCTTTTACTTTTCTTGATTAATGTCTAAACTTAGGATTTATGCACTTTAGGTTTTGAACTAACTTTGATGGATAAAGCATTATAAATGAATACATATATTAATTTAAACATAAGCACACACACTTTTTGTTTTTTCTTTATTGTAAGAAGAAGAACATTGGCTTAACTAACCTTCACAGCACATTAAAAAAATCACAGCTAAATTGATACATTTAAATACTTAGCATTTATTTTTTGCAAGGTCACTAAAAAGGTGAATATAGTAGGTTAAGCACTTTAGGGCTGTTCAAGATAAAAAACGACTCGCAATCAGCTAGAACGGAAAACAAGGACTAAAAGTACTTAGTTAAATTATAAGGCAATTACTTTGCCCCCTTAGACAAAACACAAAGGGCCTCATTAAATTGCGATTTTCCCAATTGAATAGGACTCTATTTAAGCACAGAGCCTAGTTTTTTTACAGAAGTTTTTAGTTAGTTATATTCTAACCAGTAGCAAGGTCTTCCCTAGCTAAAAACTTCAGTAAAAAAATATGCTCTGTGCTTATATAGAGCCCTATTTACTTGGCCAAATCGCAATTGTATGAGGCCCAAAGCAAGGACAAATCTCCAATAAAAACACCAGCCCCCACAGAAGTGGAGAGCTAAACTAAACAATCTATAATTGATGAAAGTTCCTCTTCAGAACCAGCCGATGAGAAATTGACTGTATCGATGATTTAGAGACTTCCAAATAGCAATTAAAGAGAATCTATCACTGGAAATTGCAAAAAATACACTCGCTAAAACTTTAGAAATCAGCTATAATAACATCGACATACACCATCAAAAAGTCTTAAAAGAACTAAAAGAGTTAAGAGCAGAAATCAATTATTTAAAGCAAAAATCTATCAAATTTGAAGATCAATCAAGACAAATTAACTTACGTATCAGAGGGATATCAGAGACTATCCCCAATAATGAACTCTTAATTTATATTAATGAGTTCTTTAAGGTTATAACGGGAAGGGATAGCTCAAGGGAAGAATTGCATTGATAGAGTACGTCGCATTCCCTTACCCAAAACATTAAGGAGGGAAAGTCCCAGAGATGTTATAGTGCGAATGCATCACTTTACATATAAGAATTTAATAATCAAACCGCTTATTACAAGAAATCATTCTCTTCCCCATATGACCAACTCCAGATTTTCCCTGATCTGTCCGGAGAAACTATAACAGAGAGAATACGGTGCTATCACAAAAACCATGAGAGATAATCAAATTGGTTATAGATGGGGTTTCCCAAACAAGTTAATAATATCATACAAAGAACAGAAATTTGTAGTAGACAGTCTGGAGGAAGGGAAAGCCCTCTTTAGGGAATGGAACCTCCCTTATATGGAACCGATTTAAACTAAAACTGTACTAGAGAGTCAGTTAAGTGAGGGAAATGGGGGAGAAAATAAAGAGAAAATAGATATAGGGATACGATTGGGACATCATGATATAAGTAAAGGACAAGCTGCAATCCAGAAGCAAGAGTAAATGGGAAAGGGGAGGGAAGTGTAAAAGGAGGCATAAGTGGGGATAGTGTAAATGGGGCAGGGGGACAAAAGCAATAATGTGAAACAAGGAGATAGAGAGAGAGAGGGGAAGAAGAAATATTTTTTTTATATTTTAAATTTACATATAATACTCACACAGATAACCCAAGAGTTTATTTATACAAACTATCAGAAAATTATAAAAGGAAAAACTTATAACGGGTAAGTCCCCCACAACTGAAGAGATTTTTTCTCTTCTTTGATACACCCTTTTAATTTTGACAATTATTTTTACAATAAATTACAAATTATATATCAAGGGTTCACTAGTATTATAGGTAATAGGGTTACAACTAAGGTAAGATTAAATAAGTGATATTAAGTATATTAATTTGGTTTAGGATAACTGGTTAATTGTTTTTGTTTCTTCACCTCTGCCTCTTTGTCTCCGAATTTGAGGATGTACTCCTCTCCTCTTTGAAACTCTCCTGTTGTTATTAAACTGCCTACTTATATACCCCCCCCCCCCCCTATTAGCAAAGAGGTATGGGCCTCTGGGATTTATAAGAGTATCTTTAATGTTTAAAGAAAGATGTTGACTTTAAATAAAATTATAAATATATGATTCAAGGCTCTCCAGCGACAAGAAGCTGCCAAGACATATTTTAAACTGAATTCAGTTTACCAATCCTGTAGGATCCTCTCCAGTCATCCTGATAGATCAGGGAGGCTGGGCCGGACATACAGTTTTGGAATCTTCCTTAAAAACGATATCAGAAACATGAGTTTGTACTTATTTTTTTATGTTGTTTGTAGTTATAGTCAGTGTGCTATTGGGTCTCGGTCAAGAATAAAAAAAGGGGACAAGAATAAAAATCTGTATGATAAAATGGAGGTGGAGATAATCTGTCATAATTTTCAGGGCTTGAATGCAGCAGGGAAGAGATGGTCTGCCTTTAGAAGATTTAAAAACGAAAAAGCTGACATAGTGTGTTTACAGGAAACTCATTGGGAACCCAATGCAACCCTAAAGTTCCAAGATAATGTTTATGCTATGTTTATGCTAAACGTGGTGTTTCTATATTCTTCTATAAAACCTTGGACATCTCAGAGGAATTTTGACAAAATTGATAATGTGGGCCGATATATACTCTGGACAGGTAAAATTAGCAATCAATCATGAATATATATGCATATATATGCACCTAATGATAATCAAAATAGATTTCTGCATCATATATTGGGAATTTATAAAAGATTCAAGCAAGGTGTCTCCATATTGTGTGGCAACTTTTATATGCTCTTGAACACCAATCTAGATTGAATTTCAGTAAAACCCCTATTAAATGAAGCAAGATCTAAAAGTAAAAAAAATATTGTAAAGTGTGGTCTCTATGATTCCTGGAGAGTTCTCCATCCGGAGCGAAGAGACTACACTTTTTACTCGTGCAAACATCAGTCCTGTTCAAGAATTGACTACATATTTGTAGATCTCCCAATTTTGGAGAGAATTTCTGAGGTTAAGATAGACCTTATATCCTGGTCAGACCATGCCCCTATGACTTTAATATTAAGAACAGAAATTACGAGAGGAGATTAAAAAAAAAAACAGCGAACATTCAGTCTCTTCAAAAATTACACTCTGGAACTCTCAGAAGGCTTTCACTAGAGACTATTTGATTGGACGATATAGTCTTATTGAAAAACAAATAGGACTTCCTTTGAGGTCCTTGTATATAAATCTCTTCAAAACACAGATGGAAAACAAATTAAAGCCTAATAGAAATCTAGGAGGAGATTAAGAAGACTTGTGGATAAATTACACAAATTAACCAAACAATTTATGATAAATCTCTCTGGAGACTTGATCAGAATTAATTCCATTATGGAAATAAAGTAGGGAAAACATTGGCAAAAAAATGTAAGTCCAAAATTAAAAAAAAACAGAATAGGACCCATTTCACAGGGCAAAATTTCTACCCCCAAGGGTATAGTAAAAGCCTTTGTGGATTATTATCAAAAACTTTACAATCTGGATCAGGAAAGGGGAGGGGAAGCTGCTACATCAAGCATAATCGAGAAATGTTTAGAGCAGTTGAAACTTCTGAGAATTTCTAGGGCACAACTGGAAGCACTAAATAGACCAATATCTATAGATGAGATTTCCCAGGTGGTCAGAAATCTAAAGTTACATACAGCTCCAGGGCCCGATGGCTTTATAAATTTTATAATGTATGCCTCTCGGAAACTGTTGAGCACCTGAGAGACATGCGTAACAAAATCAAAGAAACAGGTTCAGCCCCCCTAGAAATGTTGTCTGCTAATATTATAACTATACCCAAACTAGAGCAAGATTTAATGGAGTGCAGGAACTATAGACCCATTTCCCTACTCAGATGTTAAAATCTACGCCAAAATGTTGGCCTCCAGGCTAAATCTATTAATTAAAAATGTAATCTCAACGAATCAGACAGGATTTGTGGTGGGCAAACAGGGAGAGGAGAAGTGTATGAGACTGTTAAACTTGATCTCCTTTTCTTAGGCGAGAGGGATTCCTAAAGTTCTCCTATCCCTTGATGCAGAAAAGGCGTTTGGCCGTTTGAGCTGGAGATATATGTATCAGACCCTGGAGAAATTTGGCCTGGGAGAATTTAGTAAGAAAGCTATCGCAGCTCTATATTCCAATCCCACTGCTTTGGTAGTGGCCTCAGGTTGTATTTATAAGACCTTCCAAATCACTAATGGCACGAGGCAGGGTTGTCCTCTCTACCCCGTATTGTTTGCCTTAATGATTAAACCACTAGCGGAAGCCATCAGGGCCTCAGTGCATATTAAGGGTCTAAACATAAATAATCAGGAACACAAAGCAGTTTTGTTTGCTGACGACACAGTTTTGTGTTTAACTAATCCTGCGCACTCCTTAAGAGCTTTTAAGAAAGTTTTGGATCTATATAGAATAGTTTCAGATGATAACATTAACATTACAAAATCTGAAGCCTTGGCTATCAATATATCACTTAATGAAACAAATATCTTGTCTCAATTGCATCCATATAAGTGGCACACGAATAAGATTACACACTTGGGAATAGACTTTTCTACAAACCTAAAAGAAAAAACTGTTAACAACCATAATAAACTTTATCAAAAGATAGCTACACTAATAAACGAGTGGAAAGATAAGAAGGCCTCAAGAACAAAAAAATTGCAATAAAAAATGTCCTTGCGTTCAAAAATAAATTACTTGTTCCGTTGTATGTCCTTAAAGTTGCCTAATTATTTTTCTAAAAAGATTTCAAACACTAATTGATAAATATATACATCAAGGTAAACCAGTCAGAGTCAAGAAAAGCATTATGTCTAGGCATTTGGAGACAGGGGGCTTTGGCTACCCAAACATAAAACTTTATTGTGAAGCTACTATGTTGGCACACATGATGAGATGGTTTGACCCGAGTGGCTCTTATGCCTGGAACCAGGTTGAAAAATAATGGTAAAGATCTTAAGAAGTTAATCTTCTTTAAGTGTCAAAAGTAGGATCTTGAGCAAGGGGCAACAGTTTTGGCAGAGGTGTTACAATCTTGGAGGATAATTAACAAAAATAATTATTTGATTTCTTTGCCTAGCCCAATATTACCACTTTATTTTATTGTTAATGAGGATATAACAACTAAATTGTGGTCCAACTGGGGATTTAATTATTTACAAGATCATTATATAGATGGTGTTACGGCATCTTTTGACCAACTAACCATAAAATATGATCTCCCAAAGAGAGGCTGGTTGGGTTTTATTAAGATAAAAACACTTATCATGAAAAAGAAACTTAACCTTAAAAATCAAATTATTTCTTTAGATAGATCACATTTGATATCCTAGTGCTTCACTATCTTGAAACAATTTGGTGAAAAGGATAAAACCCCCAAGATGGTGTCTTGGGAAAAAGATCTCAAAATAACTTGACCGGTACTTGGCATAAAGCACTCAGATTTACCGGGAAAGTATTTTCCAAGATTTTAAATAAATTGTATATTGTCCCATCTAAAATTAGCCAGTATACACATAATGAGAAACTGTCCCTATGTTGGAGAAACTGCAGTCAAGCTGGTACCCATGTCCACATATTGTGGCTTTTCCCTAGGATACAGACCTATTGGAGGATGTGTACCTCTAAATTGTCTAGACTCTTGAAGTTAAGGATCACTCTAAACGTTGTAACTTTATTTTACACCTTTTTCACACACAATATATCCCTGAAATACGAGCATTTATCATGCAGATTTTGATAGTATCCAAATGGTTATTAGTGATATGTTGGAAGCAGGAAAGAATTCCAACTTGGTCAGAACTAATTAACATTATATTGCGCAACCGTGAATTTGATGAGTATCTCATATCAATCAATATAATAAAAAATAATAGTACCAAATGGAAAATTTGTGATTCTCTGGAAATTCAGGATATTTTGTTGGAATAAACCTGCTTCCTGCATCCCAACTGTCCTTAGCCGTCCCCTTTCAGGCCGAGTATTCGGATAGCACTCAGACCCTGGCGCTTAATGTTTTTGTCTGTAAAGTAAAGGACAAGCTGCAATCCAGAAGCAAGAGTAAATGGGAAAGGGGAAGGAAGGGGAGGGAAGTGTAAAAGGAGGCATAAGTTGGGATAGTGTAAATGGGGCAGGGGGACAAAAGCAATAATGTGAAACAAGGAGATAGAGAGAGAGAGGGGAAGAAGAAATATTTTTTTTATATTTTAAATTTACATATAATACTTACACAGATAACCCAAGAGTTTATTTTTTACAAACTATCAGAAAATTATAAAAGGAAAAACTTATACCGAACATTGGTGAAGTAATTAATAGAAAAACGGGTAAGTCCCCCACAACTGAAGAGATTTTTTCTCTTCTTTGATACACCCTTTTAATTTTGACAATTATTTTTACAATAAATTACAAATTATATATCAAGGGTTCACTAGTATTATAGGTAATAGGGTTACAACTAAGGTAAGATTAAATAAGTGATATTAAGTATATTAATTTGGTTTAGGATAACTGGTTAATTGTTTTTGTTTCTTCACCTCTCCCTCTTTGTCTCCGAATTTGAGGATGTACTCCTCTCCTCTTTGAAACTCTCCTATTGTTATTAAACTGCCTACTTATATACCCCCCCCCCACCCCCATTAGCAAAGTGGTATGGGCCTCTGAGATTTATGAGAGTATCTTTAGAGACCTTGACTTTGTCATGTTTAAAGAAAGATGTTGACTTTAAATACAATTATAAATATATGATTCAAGGCTCTCCAGCGACAAGAAGCTGCCAAGACATATTTTAAACTGAATTCAGTTTACCAATCCTGTAGGATCCTCTCCAGTCATCCTGATAGATCAGGGAGGCTGGGCCGGACATACAGTTTTGGAATCTTCCTTAAAAACGATATCAGAAACATGAGTTTGTACCTATTTTTTTATGTTGTTTGTAGTTATAGCCAGTGTGCTATTGGGTCTCGGTCAAGAATAAAAAAAGGGGACAAGAATAACAAAAAAATCGCAATTAAAAAAAGGCCTTGCGTTTAAAAATAAATTACTTGTTCCGTTGTATGCCCTTAAAGTTGCCTAATTATTTTTCTAAAAAGATTCCAAGCACTAATTGATAAATATATACATCAAGGTAAACCAGTCAGAGTCAAGAAAAGCATTATGTCTAGGCATTTGGAGACAGGGGGCTTTGGCTATCCAAACATAAAACTTTATTGTGAAGCTACTATGTTGGCACACATGATGAGATGGTTTGACCCGAGTGGCTCTTATGCCTGGAACCAGGTTGAAAAATAATTAGTTAAAGGTAAAGATCTTAAGAAGTTAATCTTCTTTGAGTGTCAAAAGAAGGATCTTGAGCAAGGGGCAACAGTTTTGGCAGAGTTGTTACAATCTCGGAGGATAATTAACAAAAAGTATGATTTGATTTCTTTGACTAGCCCAATATTACCACTTTATTTTATTGTTAATGAGGATATAACAACTAAATTGTAGTCCAAATGGGGATTTAATAATTTACAAGATCATTATATAGATGGTGTTACGGCATCTTTTGACCAACTAACCATAAAATATGATCTCCCAAAGAGAGGCTGGTTGGGTTTTATTAAGATAAAAACACTTATCATGAAAAAGAAACTTAACCTTAAAATCAATGCTGTTGTTAAACATCTGGAAAATCGAATTATTTCTTTAGATAGATCACATTTGATATCCAAGTGCTTCACTATCTTGAAACAATTTGGTGAAAAGGATAAAAACCCCAAGATTGTTTCTTGGGAAAAAGATCTCGAAATAACTTGACCAGTTGGTACTTGGCATAAAGCATTCAGATTTACCGGGAAAGTATTTTCCAAGATTTTAAATAAATTGTATATTGTCCCATCTAAAATTAGCCAGTATACACATGATGAGAAACTGTCCCTATGTTGGAGAAACTGCGGTCAAGCTGGTACCCATGTCCACATATGGTGGCTTTTCCCTAGGATACAGACCTATTGGAGGATGTGTACCTCTAAATTGTCTAGACTCTTGAAGTTAAGGATCACTCTAAACGTTGTAACTTTATTTTACACCTTTTTCACACACAATATATCCCTGAAATACGAGCATTTATCATGCAGATTTTGATAGTATCCAAATGGTTATTAGTGATATGCTGGAAGCAGGAAAGAATTCCAACTTGGTCACAACTAATTAACATTATATTGCGCAATCGGGAATTTGATGAGTATCTCATATCAATCAATATAATAAAAAATATTAGTACCAAATGGAAAATTTGTGATTCTCTGGAAATTCAGGATATTTTGTTGGAATAAACCTGCTTCCCACATCCCAACTGTCCTTAGCCGTCCCCTTTCAGGCCGAGTATTCGGATAGCACTCAGACCCTGGCGCTTAATGTGTTTGTCTGTTTTTTTATTTATTTATATATATTTTTTTCTTTTCTTCTTTTTTCGTTCATTTTTATTCTGTTTTACTTCTTTGTACATGATTTTCTATTGGTTGTTTTGTAAATTGAGTGACAGCCTTTTATATAGATATGGAATGATTTCAACATATTTATTATTGTATCTTCGAGTGCAGGTCTTTTTTACGTACAAATTGTAAAGTTTCTAATTTGTCTCATTTTCTAAATAAACGTAATAAAAATTATTTAAAAAAAAGCCAAAAAACCAAGTGTTTGTGAGAAAAACAAAGAACAAACACAGTACTACAAATTAGTAATTTTATTACTTAAAGTTCACTGAATGCAATATCCCAAGCAATAAGTATACTGAAATACTAATATTGTGGTATCACTGCACTCGGGAGACTGAAGAGTTCTATTAGTTAAATTAAAGTTAAATTAATATTAAATAACAGTTTTATTATGTTTATTCCTTTTAACAGCAAAATACAATAGTAAAAAGACATACATGTTATAGCTTTTACTATGTACAGTTGAAGTTGTTTACAGTTATTATACCAAAATAGATAAAAATTAAATTGTTATTTTTCCTATAAATAGGTAATTCCCCACTACACTTAATAACTTTAATACGGATACTTTTCCTATGAAATAATTATATGAGGTTCTATATGTGCAGCTTTCTATTATAAACATTGTGTGATTGTATTTGTTCTATGGTGAGTAACATTTAAATAATGTATTTCAAATTAATGGCTTACTGAAGTCCAAATATTTCTATTTAAATATTATAAAAACTACTTTTTTTATTTAAAATATTGTGTTTTTGTTTTGTAAAAAAACTAACTTAAGGTATATAAGAAAGTGGTTGAAATTGCCTTTTACTGATTACTGTTATTTATATTTTACTTCTGCCACTGCATATTGAAACTTTCAGTTGTGCAATCTGATTGGCTAAATTAAAAAATATGAAAATCTAATCACATATATAGTTGTGAGCGTACGGGCCGTTGCTCACGCTTGTGGGCTCGCGTAGCGAGCCCGCAAGAACTGCGTCCCTCGCAAAGCGAGGGACGCAGTTCCCCACAAATGCGGGTCCTCGCAAAGCGAGGGCCCGCATTTGCGGTGGTGGGAGCATCCCAACATCCCCGCAAATGCGGATCCTCGCAAAGCGAGGGTCCGCATTTGCGGAGGTGGAGGCTCAACGTCGGCTGTGTTAACACACACATACACATGACACACGACTTTTTAACAAAATAAACCCAACCTCCCAGCCAACAAAAACCCAACAACGTCCCCGCAAATGCGGATCCTCACGAAGCGAGGGTCCGCATTTGCGGTGGTGGGAGCATCCCAACGTCGGCTGTGTTAACACACACATACACATACACGACTTTTTAACAAAAAAAAACTCAAAGGCCCCTCACACCCGCTTACACCCAGACACACACAAGCAAGACTTAACAAAAAAACAGCAAAAAAATCCCCTCACACGCTCTAAACACACATACGCACGACTTAGAAACAAATACACTGCGTCGTACACGTAAAAGCTCACTGCCTATATCGCAAAAAAATACGGCAGCGTCGCAACAAAATACGTCTGCATCGAAAAAAATACGGCCGCGAAAGACCCATTCCAAACGCTGCGCATCAAAACATCACAAACACAAGAAATAAACACAACGAACACATAAAAGCTTACTTACAGCACGGGGGGGCATCCGGCACCTCCAAAAGTTCATTTACACATCCATTTAAGTTAAAAAAATGAGTTTAAACGGCCGAAAATCGGCTAAGCGAGAGAAAAAATGGCCGCCAAACAAAACGAAAACGAAGCTTCAGACGTAACTACACTGCAGTAACTCGGAAGAATGAAACACATACTATGCGGAACGTACCACAGTCACAGTTAAACACCATTTTGAACACTACTACGCACAAAATGGCGGATGGAACGCAAATTGTAAGCTGGAGCGCAAATAGCGCATGCGTATTGCGTTATAACGTTCTGAGGCACTTGAAAGTTTAAAAAAATACTGCCTACTTTCCAGAAATTTTTACAAGGTTCTAAATACTGCCTACTTTCCAGAAATTTCTACATTTCTCCTCAGGTGATGAACAGAGTGACTTCAGAGTTAACTGCTGCTGTTACTTGAGAAGAGAATTGTTTCCTAATTTACTACTTTACATTGTGCAAATTACAACTGAGAGGTAAGCTATAATATATTACATTTTATTATAAAGACACCACAAAAAAAAAAAATGAACTATGAAAATGTGATTTATGTAGTGACATGTCACACACACATTTATGTGTGTAGGCCCACAAAAAAATAAGGTTCATTTAACAAAAAAAAAAAAATCAATAATTCAATATCAAAAAGGGGTTTATGTATAGTGACATGTGACACGCACATATATGTGTATTGCCCCTGCAACAAAATGATCTTAAAACAAACTAAACAACTACATTTAAATTACATTAGAAAAAAAAGAAATTGTAATATTAAAATATGAGTCATGTATACTGATATGTGACACGCACATATATGTGTATCATCTATAGTCACATGTCACACACACATTTATGTGTGTTGGCAAAAACAAAAAATAAGGTTCATTTAACAATTAAAATATGATTCATGTATAGTGATATGTCACACGCACACAAAAAAATTACATTGAACTCTGAAAATGTGCTTCATGTATGTGACATATGTGTGTAGCCCCCCAAAAAAAATAATGTTAATTGAAAATAATTACAGAAGTATATTTAAATTACATTAATTTACTGCAATTCAATATATTACCTAACGCTCAATCTTTCTACTTCTTTTAATATTGAAACAGACTCTGCATCAACAGCGTCACTCAACAATTTGCACCGTGCACTGTGACCCACAATCCCTTTTAAAGAACACCAACAAAGAAGAACAGGTAAGATAGAAAAATACATTACATGCTGAAAAAGCCATGCTTTGCTAAATCAAAAATAAGAAATATACAATTAACCATTTCACTTTATTTCTCAAACAGACACTACAAGAAGACCGGCGGATTAAGATTGCCAGGAGGGGACCCTCTGTCATTCGACACTTCAATCAAGGTAAAGTATTAAGTATAAAAAAGAAACGAACCATGAGCCTCATTCAATTGCGAGTTGGCCAATTGAATAGGGCTCTATATAAGCACATAACATATTTTTTATACAGAACTTTTTAGTTACTGAACTTCTATCCAAAATCAAGGTCTTCACTAACTAAAAACTTCGGTCAAAAAATATGTTATGTGCTTATATAGAGCCCTCTTCAAATGGCAAAATTGCAATTGAATGAGGACCTATATATCTTTAATGGCCGAGGGCCTCATTTAAATGTGATTTTGCCATTTCAATAGGGCTCTATATAAGCACAGAGCATATTTTTGTACTGAACTTTTTAGTTAGTGAAGACCTTGCTTTTGAAAACAAGTTCACTAACTAAAAACTTCTGTAAAAAAAGATGCTCTGTGGTCATATTGAGCCCTATTCGATTGCCCAAAACGCAATTGAATGAGGCCCCGACAATATAACAAATGCAGCAACCAAAGACCCTCATTCAATTGCTATTTTGGCCAATTAAATATGGCTCTAAATAAGCACATTTAGAGCCCTATTGAATTGGCCAAAATGCAATTGAATGAGGGCCAAAGTATGCAACATATGGTACACACAAAGTGGTACACACAAAACAGGATTGTAACAAACTCACACAAACACATAGCAAACTAAATTAACTTTCTTATTCAATGTTTAACAACCTATAAGCCTTACAAAGGCCCTCATTCAATTGAGATTTGGCCAATTGAATAGGGCTCTAAATAAGCACATAGCATATTTTTTGGAAATACATTTTTAGTTAGTGAACTTCTATACAAAAGCAAGGATTTTACTGACTAAAAACTTATTTCAAAAAAATATGCTATGTGCTTATTTAGAGCCCTATTCAATTGGCCAAATCTCAATTGAATGAGGCCCACAGAAGCCTAAATAAGAATAACAAAAGTGGTGCGCACCTAAGAGGATTGTACAAAAACTCACACAAACACATAGCAAACTAAATTAATATTCTTATTTCATGTTTAACAACCTATAAGCCTTAGAAAGAAGCCTAAATAAGTATACCAAAAGTGGTATGCACCAAACAGGATTGTAGAAAAACTCTCACAAACACATAGCAAACTAAATTGATATTCTTATTTCATGTTTAACTACCTATAAGCCTTAGAAAGAAGCCTAAATAAGCATAGCAAAAGTGGTGCGTACCAAACAGGATTGTCGAAAAACTCACACAAATACATAGCAAACTAAATTAATATTCATATTTAATGTTTAAGAACGTATAAGCCTTACAAAGAAGCCTAAATAAGCATACCACTTTTGGTGCGCACCAAACTGGATTTTAGAAAAACTCACACAAACACATAACAAACTAAATTAATCTTCTTCTTTAATATTTACGAATCTTTAACAACCTATAAGCCTTACAAAGAAGCCTAAATAAGTATACCAAAAGTGCTGAACAGAAAATAGGATAATGCTAAAACCAGTGCAATCATATACAAAATAATTCACAAAAAAATAATTACAGTATAAAAAAATTATCTATGCAATATAAAAATACATTTAAAGTATTTTGAAAAGGTTGCACAAACAAATAAATAGCAGAAAAATTCACCATAACACATACAATACACAAAAATAATGTCATTTTTTAGTTAATACAAATACATTCAAATCAAATAACATTTTCATTTTTATTTTACAACAGATACTGCGTCAAGACCATCGGACCAGGAGTTTCAACTGAGGACCAGACCAGCGGGCGAGGACTTTCAACAGAGGACTACACCATCGGACGAGGACTTTCAACACAGGACCAGACCATCGGACGAGGACTTTCAACAGAGGACTACACCATCGGACGAGGACTTTCAACAGAGGACCAGACGATTGGACGAGGACTTTCAACACAGGACCAGACCATCGGACGAAGGCTTTCAACACAGGACCAACAAAGATTCTGCTTGAAATCAAACTTCAACCAAGGTACAGTATAAATAGTAAAAAAAGAGAAAAATAAATAAATATCTTAGCTTTGTATCGATGTCAACAGAAAACAAAAATTTAAACAAAAAACACCAGTAACTATAACTTTGAAAAAAATATAACTAACACATTTTTCAGCTATCTCTTATTTGTCTTTTAGGGCCAATAATCTTTAACAGTAAATACCAACTTCAATGTAGCCAGAAAAAAAAATGCATACTCCAAAAAAGGCTCAAAACACAGACTCTATACAATTTGTCATTGGACATTTCCAGTCCTAGACCCTCATTGAATTGCCATTTGACAAATTGAATAGTGCTGTAAATAAGACCATAACTTTTTTTTCACATTTTTTACTTAGTGAAAAACCTGCTTTTGGATACATGTTTACTAAATAAAAAATTATTTAAAAAATTATATGATAACCTTATTTAGACCTCTATTCAATTGACCAAATTGAAATTGATTAAATATAAAATGTAAACACACTGTTGATAACAATTTTTGATGAAAACAAACTTAACATCTCAAAATAAAATAAAGATACATTATTTTTTTTTTACAGATTAACATGGCTGATAACGAGAGTAAACAAGAAAAGAAAAGACGCCAAGCTAGAGAACGACGACAGAGAGCAGACAGCCAGCAGACACCGGAGAAGAAGGAAATTCGACGAGAAAAAGAACTCAAAAGAATTGCAAGCAAAAGACTGTCACCTGCAGAAATTAAAGATATGACAAAAAAACGAACAAGCAAATAAAGCATTTACAACCTGTTGCTGAAACATCAGATGACATTTTACCTGAAAAAATACAAGGGATACAAAAAAAAGCAACGAAAAAAACAAAGCATTTAGAACCGGTTCATGAAACATTACATGACATTTTACCTCAAACAATACAACATATACCAAGAAAAGCCACGAAAAAAACTAAGCATTTAGAACCTGTTGTTGAAACATTATATGACATTTCACCTGATGAATATGAAAGTCAAAATCCTATATGCTTTGCAAATTGTCCTTTACTCAAGTTTTTAGCAGTAGAGGTTCATAGTTGTGGGGACATGACTACTCAATGTCAGTTTTGTGAGGCTTATTATTTTAAACAGGAGAGACCCAGAGATGGCCAATTTATTAGTTGCTGTCAAAAAGGCAAGTTCAAGCTTCCAGAAAGGAAAGAATTTCCTATCTATTTACAAAACATTATGACTGAACCTACTTTTCCAAACTACAAATTTTTTAAAACAAACATAAGATCCTACAATAGTGCTATATCCTTTGCATCCATGGGGGCAACATTAGCTGCTAATGTACCAGGACATGGTCCTTACTGTTTTAAAGTCCAAGGACAAATTTATCATCGCACTTCCCATTTACATCCAGAGGAAGGAGATCAAAGAAAATTCGCTCAACTATATGTCCTAGATACAATGGAAGCTGTTGACCAACGTATGCAGATGGAAGAAAATAAAAAATGCTTACACAGTGTTTTTATAGAGCTAAATAACATTATGGACAACAATCTCTACAGTAAAGCTTATAAAAAATTGGCAGAAGTAGAAAATGAACAACTACTTCATGCACAAAGACATCAATTACCAATGCGGAAGGTTAATATGGTGCTTAAAAGAGACAGACATACTGATAAACGTTGTTATAACTTGCCAACATCAAATGAGGTTGCAATGGTGTTTCAGAATGATGAAGGAGAACCACCATTTAAAAGAGACATTAGAATATATCCCAGAAATGAGGAGCAACAGTTCATTAATATGAGTATCTTAAGTCCAAATTTAGATCCAATGACATATCCCATCTTTTTCCCACACGGAGAAGCAGGTTGACAACCAAAATTAACACTTCCCAGTTACCCAAATGCTAAAGCCAGAATCCGAAATAATGTTTCTATGCTTGAATTTAAAGTAGCTCAAATTGCCATTCGCAATGTATTTTATCCAATTTTATGTGGTGGAAAACTAACACAACAATGGATTATTGATTATTATTTGCAAGTTGAGGCAAATAATTTAAACTTTATCAAATATCAACAAGATAAACTCCGTGTAGAACAATATTCTGGACTCATGGACTATGTTGCTGAGGTGGCTACAAGCAGAGACATGACAGCTGGCAAAGCCATCATTTTACCATCTTCCTTTCAAGGATCTCCTCGAAATATGAGAGAAAGATACAATGATGCTATGGCTATTGTCACCAAATTTGGCAAACCCGATTTATTTCTGACATTTACATGTAATCCACAATGGCCAGAAATTACACAAAATCTACTTCTTGGACAAAGTGCTTCAGATCGACCAGATTTAGTAGCCAGAGTTTTTAAGATTAAATTAAATGAATTAATACGTGACTTCACTATAAATCAGTTATTTGGCAAATGTCTTGCTTATGTATATACCATTGAATTTCAAAAAAGAGGCCTTCCACATGCACATCTTCTAATAATACTTCTAGAAAAAGATAAATTAGATACTTTGGACAAAGTGGATGCAGTCATTGTTGCTGAACTACCAGATCCAGAACTATATGGTAGACTATATGAGATTGTTACTCATCGCATGATTCATGGACCCTGTGGTGACCTTAATCCACAATCACCATGTATGGAAAAAAATTAATGTTCCAAAGAATTTCCAAAAGATTATAGAGACAAAACCTATGCCAATTGTGATGGATATCCACTTTATAAAAGAAGAGAAGGAGATAGTGCCATTATTCGTGGAAAAAAAGTGGACAATAGATATGTAGTACCCTACAATCCACATTTACTCATGAAATACAATGCCCACATCAACGTAGAAGCCTGCACTTCCATCAAATCCATTAAATATGTCTACAAATATATTTACAAAGGCTACGATGCAGCTACTGTAGTCGTCAAAAGTGCAGACAACCCTGAATGTAGTGAGTTAGTACATGATGAACTTGCATCTCATGTAGATGCTCGCTATGTTAGTGGCGGCTTTTAAAATTTGAAATGCATGATAGATCACATGCAGTATATAGGTTAGCAGTACATTTGCCACAACGACATTTAGTCTATTTCCATGCTGGAAATGAAATGAATGCATTGGCCCAAAGTAAAGATTGTCACACTACACTAACTGCATGGTTTGAATTAAATTCCACTGATTTAGAAGCAACACAATACTTATATATTGAAATTCCATATCACTATGTTTTTGTGAATGGATTATGGAGACCAAGAAAAAGCAGAGGCAATAAAATAATTCCACGAATTTACACAGTCAGTCCAAGAGATGTTAAACGTTTTTGCTTACGCATATTACTTTTAAATGTTCCTGGAGCACAAAGTTTTGAACACTTAAGAACTGTTAATGACATTGTATATGAATCCTTCCATTTAGCTGCAAGACATAGAAACTTACTATCGGATGATACAGAATGGGAAAGATGTTTAGAAGAAGCAGCACAATGCCAAATGCCACGACAGATGAGAGAACAATTTGCTTTTATTTGTATCTTCTCAAATGCTCCAAATGCATTAGCTTTGTGGGAGACTTTTAAAAGTAATATGGCTGAAGACTTTATGCGACGATACAATGAACCCATTGCACACTTAAAAGCGTCAATGGAAATCCAAGAAGTATTTTTAACTCATGGATTAAGTTGTGCAAGTTTTAATTTGCCTGATCCAGGTCTTATAGATGACATAAACTTTGAATACTATGACATTCAACTACAAGCAGAAAGAACAGAAGAAAGACTTGCAACTTTAAATACATTACAATTGCAAGCATTTAATGCCATTAAAAATGCAATAGATGATGACATGGTGACAGAGCGTTATTTCTATCTTGATGGACCTGGCGGATCAGGAAAAACCTATCCGTATAATTTATTAATGAGTTCAGTACGAGCACAAGGTCAAATAGCAATGGCGTTTGCCACTACTGGAATTGCTGCACTTTTGTTAGAAGGTGGAAGAACTGTTCATAGTGGATTTAAACTGCCAGTGCCTATTTTAGAAACTTCTGTGTCAGATATTCGCATGACATCATTACAAGCAAAGAAATTGAACAAATGTAAATTAATTATAATAGATGAGGCCACAATTATGTCATGCTATGCCCTCCGTTTGCTTCGTGAAGTCATGGATAATACTTTTCCATTTGGTGGAAAGGTAATGTTGTTAGGTCGCGATTTTAGACAAAAATTACCTGTCGTTGTACATGGAAATCGAACTGACATTATTGAAACATGTATAAAGTCAAGTACACTATGGAAACATTTTATCCATCTTCAACTGAAACAAAATATGAGATCAGAAGGCCAAACTGATTTCAATGATTGGCTTATTAAAATTGGAGAAGGCAGAACAGAAAAAATACCACATTTACCTGACGACACTGTAGAGATACCACCTCATATGATTTGTCAACAAGATATTATATCCGCTATATTTGAAGGGAGCATAAATAACCAGGAATATTCCGAGCTTGCCAACCAAGTCATACTAACGTGTAAAAATAAGGATGCATTAATCCTCAATAATGAAATCTTTAAAAAAATTAATGCACCACAAAGAAATTATCACAGTGCGGATTCTGTACTTGCTGATGACAATGAAAGTCAGGCCAACTTTTTGACTGAATTCATAAACTCACTAACTCCTTCTGGAATGCCACCACATATTTTGCAGCTAAAGAAAGGTGCAATTATTATGTTACTGCAAAATATGAACCCTAAAAAAGGCCTATGTAATGGGACAAGATTAATTGTTCAACAATTAAAGGGCCATTTTATAGATGCTGAAATTTTAACTGGGACCCATAAAGGTGAGAGAGTTTTCATACCAAGAATAGATTTAGCACCAAGTGAAAGTAGTCTCCCTTTTATACTTCAAAGAAGACAATTTCCCATTATTATGGCATTTGCCATGACCATCAATAAATCACAAGGTGAAACATTCAAATCTGTGGGTATTTTCCTGGAAGAAACAGTATTTGCACATGGTCAATTGTACGTTGCATTGTCACGGTGCAAAAATCCACAGGCTATTAAAGTTTATATTGAAAAGAATGAAAGTCAAGGTGATTTATTAGAAGATGGACGTATTTTTACTAAAAACATTGTCTACTATGAAGTACTATAACTTTTCAGTAAAGAAAGAAAACTCAAGGAAAACAAATTAAAAAACATTCAAAAATAATAAACAAGAAACAATTTCAGTCATAATTTATGGAAAGACTCTTTATGGATGATTCGCCTCACAAAACACTTGCCTTGCAACTATATATGTGATAATTATGTTAAAATGTTAATTAACTATGTTACTGTTTCTAATGTTACAAGTTGGAAAACAATATTTTAACGGTCTTTACTTCAACATATAACAAAGTCAATGTTAACAGCTCAACCACGTTTTAAGACCCAATGTAAATATTGTCTGTTATGTTAAGATTACTCCCTGTATTAAGGTTTATCGACAGTTCATGTGGTCAGGAAGGAATTTATTTCATTGGGTACATTTTAAAGAGAGTTTTTACTGTTTGCCATCCTCTGCATTCAATGTATATTGAAGTTAACAATTATTCGGATAGAAATTGCATGTTAAAAAACCATTGCCTCAAGTTTAAAATATTGATTACTTTAAAGTTAAACTGTTTTTACATTCAAATGTTAATACTTTTAATACAAAATTATGTTAAAAAATGTATTCACTATGTTACTGTTTATAATGTTCAAAGTTATACAAATAATAAAGTTAAGGTTTAAAAAAATATACTTTTAAGTTTCTTACTTACATATATTACAAAGTTCAGGTTACAATTGTGTACGTTTCAACAAGGGTTTTTACTGTTTGCTTTCCTCCGAATTTCATGTGTATTGAAGTTAACAATTCTTCACGTACAAATTGCATGTTAACAAACCATTGCCTAAAGTTTACAATAATGATTAATTTCAAGTTCCACTATTCTTACATTCAAATGTTAATACAAAATGCTTTACAAATTATTGTTCACCAAGAGAACATTTTACAAAACTAAACATCTTTTAATATCACAATACAACTGTCACATATATATATTAATAACTAAACAACTTTCCTAACATACACATCTCATTGCCGTCATTTTTTGACGGGCAAGTCGCTAGTCGTATTATAAAGCTAAGATTACAATGTGCCCATAAAGCAAAAAATATTCTAATGGCTCCTCAAACACGGAGCACAAAAACCAACTAGGCAAGATTCATAATATGTACATATATTTACAGTTTGCTAGGCTTACTGTAAGAACTACATGGTAATAACTTGTGTGTACACTATGTACCCAAACCTTCTGACACTTTCTGCAATTAATGCCTGGGCAGGATATAAACCTGTTACTTTAATATAAGATTGGATATGACAGTGATTCTTTATTATTTAAAAAAAACTGTAATATCAAAAATACAATATTTTAAATAGCTGATTATGACAATACAGTATATTCTTAAAGGCACATATGACTCCTACTATATGGGATCTATGTTGTGTAACTAGATTATTACTTTTTATGTATGAGTTCTTTGATGCTTAATAAATTGTGACCTGGAAGAGAAACCTTTCCCACATTCTTGGCACACATATGGCTTCTCTCATATGTGAGTCATTTTATGTATTAACAGAACTTGCTTCTGTGAGAAACCTTTGCTGCACTGATTACAAACAAATGGCTACTCTCCTGTATGACTTCTAATGTGTCTCACTAAATCTGTCTTGTGAGAGAAACCTTTCCCAAAAAATGGTTTCTCACCTGTATGAGTTAAGCTGTGTCCCGTCAGTTGTGAATGTCTACAAGAGTCTTTACCACATTCAGAACCAGTATGTGACTTTTGTCTGGTATGAGCTACGTGCTCTGTAACCACATCTAACTCTGCAGTGTATACTAAATCACATTCCTGGCACACATATGGATTCTTATTTTGGCCGGGCATTAGTGAAAAAGCTTTCCCTCATTGCTGGCAAACAAATGGCTTCTGACCTGTAGGAGCTGTTCGATGGCTGGCCACTTGTGACTTCTGTCTTACATATGATGCTATTTCATCTTTACTTTCTGCTATCCTGGTGTGAAGCTTTGCACAGTTTGAGGTGTCTTTTCTAATTCTCCTGGTTCTATAGATAATGTTCTTACTTTGAGTACATTTGTCTTGTTTATAATGATATCCGGGTGAGTTCACAGCAGTCTCTCTGATAACTCGTGTTCTTTAGCAGTCAGATCTCCAGGTACCTTCTGTTTTCTTTATCCACCTTATATTTCCTCTTGAAGTGTACCCTGCTAGATCAGCTGGGAAAGCATGGGATAACTCCAAGTACTTGAGCAAGATCCCAACTGATTATCATTTAATATCTAAAACTGTAGAATTAATTAACTCCTCAATCTTAGATTATGAGACTAAAGGCATGGAGGATTGGGAAAGAGACTTGGAACAATGTGTTCCCATTAAAACATGGTACAGATCTTTTAGAACTACTGATAGATTTGTCAAGAAAGCCTCATACAGGGAGACCTTTTTAAAAACTGGCAATCGATGGTATATGGTCCCGAAGAAGATCTCTCAAATCTCTCATATTGGTAATGATAGGCTTTGCTGGAGGAAATGTGGGGCTGCTGGCACACAGAAACATGTTTGGTGGGACTGTCCCTGCATAAAACCTTTTTGGGTAGAAACTTTTTCTCAAATCTCGCAAATTATTGGAAAAAATATTTAACCTTCCATAATGTGTGGAATTTTTCACTTATGTTTAGGTGTGTTTAGTCTTGAAATTCAGGCTTGTATTGTCCAAATCTTCATAATAGCCAAATGGATAATAGTTTCCAGGTGGAAGCAAACCTATACCCAAGTTGGAGTGAAGTTGGAGTCATAATGAAAAAAAATTAGGAACTGGATAAAAACTTTATCTCCTGAGACCTAATCAAAAGAGATATATTGAAGTGGAAAGTTTGGAGTGAATCACTCAATCTTTAGTTTGGAAAATTACTCTAGGCTGTTTATCAACATCCTAAGACAAATAATAGGTTCCCCCTCCCCATGGTCTCCCCACGCCACAGGCAAAACTCACTATATTGTATTGTCTTCTTGTTTAACACTTTTTCTTCTTTCTTTTCTTTCTTCTCCTATGTTTAAAATGTTGAAATATTGTATTGTTCTATATAAGCAACCTGGATGTAGATTTTTGTCTGACATACCCAAATTCAAATGTCTTAAATATTTGATAGACTTAGTAAAGTATTAAAAAAATAAAACACATGTCAAAAACTTGTAAAAATGCAACTGTATTTGATTTTGTAGTTTTGTATATTTATAAGAAAAAAAAAAGAAATAAGTTTTATCAAAGTATAGAAAATAAAACAGACCACAGTGGTCATTTAGTCATGGTGGGTGTATGTTTGTTGGTGGTTGTTCACAACCTTCCTGAATCCTTTTCTATCTCTGATCCCCTAGATTTGTTCCATTTAGATTATAAATTGCAGCCTATTTTTTTCTTCCAAAATCCTTAATTTTACACTTATTTGTGTTAAATGTAATTTACCATTTAGCAGCTCATTCTTCTAATTTATGTCAGTGAAGCTACACGATTTATCATTTACTTGTATTGCACAACTTATTGTCATCAGAAAAATATGGTGACAGTACTTTCCAGCCTTCTAAACTAAATCATTTATAAATATTTTTTTTGACGGAACAGGACCTAATGCTGAACCCTGAGGAACCCCACTTACCACATCAGTCCAATCTGAGTATGTTCCATTTAAAACAACCCTTTGCTTCTTGACTTTTAGCCAGCTCTCAATCCATGAGCAGATATTTACTGCAATTTGTGTATCCCTTAGTTTACACAATAGTCTTCCATGTGGCACTGTATCAAAAGCCTTTGCAAAATCTACAATCACTGAGTATCCTTGATTCAAGCTCCTACTAACCTCTTTAAAGAAACTAATTAGATTTTTTTGACATGACGTTTCCCTCATAAATTCGTATTGACTCCTACTTATATTCCTGTTCAAATAGAAATATTCTTGTTTATTATTCCTTATTAATCTAGGTCTGATAGGAATGCTAGGTTTCCAAGGTATTTACTACCCATTAGTTAATCATCTATATACAATGTGGGAAAATAAACTAAAGTCTTTATTAATAAGGGGTAACAACGGCGATATCATAAAAACAATTGATATAAAAAATCCCGGATTGGAAAAAGAAGATATAAAAAAGGCTGGTTGATGTGTGAGCATATAACCACTTTGTTGGTAATATAAACTCTAAATAGAGGGGTTCATGAAGTCACACCTAACAGTATTGCAGAGGAAAAAATGCATGGCTTATCCAAATGAATTAGTCCTGTCTGTGCAATTATCAGAAATATATAATGCACATAAATACATGTGGTGCTTCTGGATATATAGGGTATTAGTGACCCTTAGGGGTTCACAATATTAATAGCCTGGAATGATCTGTCCTTTGGATATGGAGATATATCTCTCTTAATGGTTTGCCAAGATCTATTTAGACCATGTTTATCTGTTTCCTGGTCATGGCACAAGTTTTACAAAATGCACAATACAGACTTAGGAGCACTTAAGTCTTTTGTCTTAATAGGACTATAATATATATATAATGTCCCTACTGGGCATCTTCTCTTAGAAAGATTAAGCTTCTGTTTTTCCCATACTCCATTCCGGAGTTTAACATGATATGGAAACAACAGTGCACAGAGAGTAAAATAGAAGCCAGCAGGCAAGCTATTGCTTTAAGCACCGTCTATTGCGAGCTCGATATAACTAGTATCCAGACAACAACATTCACTCATATGGAAAAGGACAGGAAGGGTAAGCATGCAACCTCTAAATATTAAAATACAATACTGTTAGTAGAGTGGACGCCGGCGTGCCCTTAGCTGCAAGGCATGCCACGTCATCAAAGGCCGACGCGTTTCGACGTCATCAGACGTCTTTGTCAAGGTAGAGTCTGCTGAGCCGTCTAGCCCTCTTTTTAAACGTTGCCGTTACCACAGCAACCAATTGACACTGAGCGGACATGCGCACTGCAATTGAAAAGCGATCATAGCGCTATGATGCATAAAGATGAAGCAAACATAATATTACCCTCTCAGACAAATAAGAGGGTATGAATGAATGACGATAATAGCAAATAGATAGCAAATAAATAGTCCCTGTATAACATGGGACAAGGAACTCCAGGCTAAGAGGAAAAAAGATGTAAAAAAGTACCAATGGATATAGAAAGATGGTAACTACATATACTAACTGTATGAGGAAATAAATATAGATCCTAAAGGAAAAGAGATCTATGAAGTGGCATAAATATGAATGTGACCTGAATATCCAGGATGAAAATCTAAAAGGTGCATCGAAACAGACAATTAAAAATCTGTTATATAAGAGTAATGAAATGTGGTGCATATGAAGAACTAAGGGAGCACCCTATTGGTGGTCAAAGTGCAAATTAATGGGAAGGGAGGGGAAAAAGGGGAGTAAAGGTTAATAGTGACTGTGTAAACAGTCATAATACAGTGGTGATCAACAATAATGCTAATATTGTGAATAAGTGGTACATAACATGTGTTAAATACCATCTACATGCCAATTGTGGAAGAAAAGTGCAAACCTATCAGTGAAGACAAGCATCCTGCTTGTACATGATAATTATAATCACACATGAACCATGCAGATTAAGTAGTTCCTACTTTATAGATATTATATCTAGTACTAGTAAATATCCATTTAAATGAAGGGTAAAAATGTGAAACCTTCATTTAAACCCTCTGGAGATAACGCTTTTAATTTGTAAATCCATTTTGCTTCATGTTGAAGGAGTTTCTTATCTAGGTCTCCCTGTCTGGGGCCTTGATAGACTTTCTCAAGAGCTGTGAATGTGAGAACTTCACTATTGCCGCCATGAAAGATTTTAATATGGCGTGCTATAGGGGTGTCAAGATCTTTCTTAATAGAATATATGTGTTCGCCAATGCATCTTCGTAGTTGGCGCCGGGTTTTCCCTACATAGATTTTTTTACACAAACATGTAGCCACATAAACTACACTTGTAGTGCAGCAATTTTAAAAGTCCTTTAGAACATATCTTGCCCCATTAGACGGATGTTCATAGATTTTTGTGGGTTTGATATATCTACAAAATTTACAATTCCCAACCCTAAAGCATCCTAGTGGGGGATTCAGCCATGTCTTATTTTGTTTTTTCTCTTTAAAAAAGCTATGCACTAATGTGTCTTTCAAATTTTTTCCCCTACGATAAACAATAGGTATTTTTTGTGGAAGTATATCTACCAAGTCATTGTCACTTCTTAATAGATGCCAATGGTTAGATATAATATCTTTGATTGAAGCAGATTCGTAGCCATAAGTCAAAATACATCTTGGATATGTATTATCTGATGTTTGGGTATTTGTCCTGTGCGGTTTATTCAGTAACTCTGTTCTGTTGCAGCCCAATGCATATTGAAAAGCTTTCTTTAGGCATTTATTTGAATATCCTCTTTCTAAAAATCTTTGTTTTAATTTATCTGCCTCAATTTTGAATTCAACATCTGAGCTGCAATTCCTCCTAATTCTTAGGTATTGCCCCTTAGGGATACCTTTTTTCAGGGGGTCAAAATGTTGACTGTCCCACGAAAGTAACGTATTTGCAGCTGTCTCTTTTCTGAATGTAGTAGTTGAGATGTTACCTTCATCATCTTTTTGGATTAGTAGGTCTAAAAATGATATCTCTGTTCTATGAATTTCATGTGTGAATCTCAAACCCATCTCATTCTTGTTCAGTGAGTCCATAAGGGTTTCGAATTCTAGTTTTGTTCCATCCCAAATCACAAAGATATCATCTATATAGCGACGCCAAATCATTGCATGTATAGTGAGATGCTCAATGTTTGGTTCTGAGAAGATCTTCTTCTCCCAGCAACCTAAAAAAAGGTTTGCGTAGCTAGGGGCACATGGGGTGCCCATTGCGGTCCCCTTTGTCTGGTGGAACCATTTGTCATTGAACAGAAAAAAAATATATTTCAAGACATACTCTAAGAGTTAGATAATAAAGTTGTTAAATTTTTCAAAATTAGTGTTTTTCAGCTCAGAAATTGTTTCGCTGCCTCAATACCAAGATTATGCTGTATGCTACTGTAGAGTGCTTCAACGTCAATGGTTGCTAACCACGTATCTTTTGGCACTATTAAATGCTCAAGCTGTTTTAATATATCATTGGTATCTTGTACATAAGAGGGCAGATTCTGTACTAAGTCACGTAGGTAGTGATCCACAAAAATACTGGCATTGGAGGAGAGGTTTCCCGTTCCTGATACTATAGGCCTCCCAGGGATAGGCACTGTTTGTTTGTGCACTTTTGGTAGTGCATAAAAAGTTGAAATGCAAGGGAATTTTGGTAGAAGAAACATATATGTTTGCTCATCAATAATCTTCTCCATTTTAGCTTTTTCTAATATGGACTTTAAGGCTAATCTATATTCAAGATTTGGATTCTTTGTTAATACTTCATAGGTAAATCTATCATCCAAGATCCTATTGCACATCTCTTTGTATTTATCATTACTTAGTATTACAAGATTGCCCCCTTTATCCGCTTGTTTGATTTGGATATCTTTACAAGACTTGAGCTCATCAAGTGCTTGGTATTCTTGTTTTGTCAGATTGAAAGATTTTCTTAATTTGGTGAAATCTAAACTTTCTATGTCAATTGTTACCTGTTGGAGGAATACCCAGATGTTAGAGTAATCTTTTAAGAAGGGGGTAAAATTGCTTTTGTTTTTCCATTTTTTTGTGTCATTATATGTTTTACCTTCATCAATAGAGGCATTCTCTTCCAACAGGGACATTAGAAGTTTGAAAGTTTCAATATCTTCTTTATTTATACCTAACTTCATATGTTCTTTATCTTCTTTATTTTTAAAGAATTTCTGGAGGGCTAATTTACGAGCAAAAAGGTTGATATCTTTAATATGAGTAAATTTATCCGACCTTGATGTTGGCACAAAACTAAGGCCTTTTCTCAGTACTGATTCATGGTCAAGATTTAAGATAAAGTCTGATAAGTTAATGATTTTCATACTTTGGTCTTTTATCAAACTTTTTGTATTAAGCTTTTTCTCAGTACTTAGGTCTTTTTCCTTTGGTCTCTCCTCTCTGGACCTTTCACGGGAAACTGGCCTTCTTCTAAAAAACCCTCATTATTATAGGTGTTTGGCATTCTAGTTTGTGCAAACTTTCTTGTATTGTATGCCTCCCTTCTATAATGCATACCAGGTCGTCTACCTCTTGAACTATGCAGGGAATGTTCATCTATGTCTGAATTGTCATAGTCTGAGGAACTTATGTCAGAATTTCTTTGAGATGGTATTGAGGTAGGGAATTTCCTAAAGATTCTATTTGTTTGGAAATCAGTTTTATCCCTTAGGAATTTTTTCTGTTTCCGGTCTTTAATTTCTCTTTTGAATCTCTCTATATTATCATTTAATTTTTTACATAGTGATTCATACTCTGTAGAGTCACTTTGTTTATTAAATTCTTGCTGACATAATACGATCTTTGGTTTTAGTAGTTCCAAATTATGTTTTTCTGTCTCAATAATCAGACTGATTAATTCAGATGAACATTTAAGAAGAATATCTTTCCATTTGTTAACAAAAGTTTCATCACTCAAATTTATTGCAGGGTTAAGGTGCAATCTTAGGCCTCTGGGAATGTACTTATTTTTAAGGTAATTTTGTAAGCTGCTTATTTCCCATACAGAGCGTACTTGTTTCCTCATTACTTTAAGAAGATCACCATATATATTTTTGATATCTTTATTGCCTTCAAATGGTGGCTGAGGGTTACCACTAAAGCTTTCCTCAGCTTCTTTTAGGAGTGATTCAATATCTATATTTTGAATACAAAAATTAGCCATTGTATATAAAATATTTGCTCTGGGATATAAGTGCTTCAGAGTAAAGTGCTAGTCCTGAGTGTCAAAAAGATGCACCTTTTAGATTTTCATCCTGGATATTCAGGTCACATTCATATTTATGCCACTTCATAGATCTCTTTTCCTTTAGGATCTATATTTATTTCCTCATACAGTTAGTATATGTAGTTACCATCTTTCTATATCCATTGGTACTTTTTTACATCTTTTTTCCTCTTAGCCTGGAGTTCCTTGTCCCATGTTATACAGGGACTATTTATTTGCTATCTATTTGCACTCACATCAACCAGCCTTTTTTATATCTTCTTTTTCCAATCCGGGATTTTTTATATCAATTGGTTTTATGATATCGCCGTTGTTACCCCTTATTAATAAAGACTTTAGTTTATTTTACCACATTGTATATAGATTATTATTCCTTATTAACCCTTCTAAAAGCTTTCCCACTACAGAAGTGAGGCTCACTGGTCCATAATTCCCTGCGTTTGCTCTTGCTCACTTCTTACGTGATGGAAGATGTGATACCTTTCTCAAGTCATCTGGTAGTCACCCTGTGGTGAATTAGCTTTGATAAATTGGATATAATGGTTTTGCCATTACAGAATCCAGTCCCCTCAGTACTCTTTCATGTATTCAATCAGAATCTTGCAGTTTAAAATACCATATTTTTTCAGCCTATTTTGAATTTCTTCCTACATTAACTAGTTATTTGCTGGAGGTAGTGTAGCAGTTGCTGCAGTGTCCAAAACACTGATAACTCCCTAGTATATAAAGAAGAAAAGAAAAATGTTTGTCAATAAACCACTTCCATATCTTTTAAACACAGCATGGTGATTGCATATCCTTATAACTGTAAAAAGGTACCTTGTGTGTCTCATAAAAAACACATATGTCTATAATATTGCTCAAAAAAGTGTTAACAATAATATAACTTGTTATTATATTACAGCAAATTATATATACTTACCTAACTCTCAATAAACAGTGGTAATTATTTTTTTCTTGTATGTATCAGAAAAATATTTAAGGGCTTGTTCTAAGTTTGTGGTATCTCAATACATTTCCTTTCCCCTTTTATTCCTTTTCATTATCTTTTTGATATGCTTTTTCCTTCTCTTCCCCTTTTTCCTTTTTTTTTTTCTTTTTCTTCCCGCTTTTTTTTTCTCCCTCTTTTCTTCTTTTCTCTTGATACCCTAAATAGTGGGGAATCTTATTTCATAACCACCTTTAAACCTAAAGCTTTACTTGTAAGCTGTCCATGAATATTTTCTGTCACAAAAAGAGAATTTACTTAATGTAACCTTTTTATGGTTCTTACCCATTGCTATTTACAATTTAACCAACAATATTTTGTCCATATAGTGTTATAAGGTCAGGTGATTTCATTTCCAGGTTACACCTATACTGCAACAATTTAAATAAAGTGACATTTAATACTTATTACTGAGGTCTGTTTATGTTATAGTCCAAGCAATAAGTGATTTAGCTCCATTATCTATTAACATTCAAACTCAGTCCAGTACTATAGAAATAGTTGTAAGCTATATATCTCCAGTCTTCTTTTCTATTTCTTTATAATACTGATAATGAATATCTGTAAGCTTTCAAATCTCTATATTATTATTTAATGAGGTAGACTAGGTGTTTCCTTTGCTTATTTCTTCTGTTGAGTAAATTTTATATTTCAACTGCTGAAACTCAGTCTATGGAATCCTCCCCTTGTAGCATTAATGGGGAAGATTGCATAGACTGAGTTTTAGCAGTTGAAATGTTAACCACAATGTGATGGTATTGACCTTGTTTCATTAGCAGAGCCTCAGTGTTCCTCCAACCCCCACTCCAAGCCAATACAAATAAAGAGCATCACTTTTGTGTCAGTTACCTGATGTATAACTAAAGTTTTATTGTAACTGTAATATTTCCGACAATAAGAGCATACAAATAGACTTATCTAACATACAACAAGATACACATTTTTTTAAACATTTCCAACAATTAAAACATGTTAATACATAACTTCTGTGTGAATTTTCGGATATGAAATAGTATGTGAACTGCTGTTAGAATATTTCCTACAATCAAAGCATGAGAATGGTCCTAATCCTCATGGAACCCCAATATGTTCAAGAAAACATAAGTGTTATTGTAAACATTTACCACAGCCAAATGTTTCTTTTATTGTATGGTCATTGGGATATGCTTTGAGAATGAGACATTCTTCATATTTGTACAAATGCTCTTCCTCCAGTCGGAATTTTCCTCTCAACCTTGAAATCTGAAAACTGGGTAAAACATTTCCCTATGTCAGCAATTAAAAAACAGTTATTCTCCTGTGTGAGGTTTCTTATGAGCTTTTACAGTTGATGATTTGCTGAAACATTTTCAACATAAATAACATGTAAATGGTCTTTCTCCTGTGTGAATACTCTTATCATCATAGAGTATTGTGGCCTGACGGGAAACATTTCCCACATTCAGAACATCAACATGGTCTTTCTCCTCTGTGCATTCTCTTATGATTATTGAGTGTGGAGGCATGACTGAAACATTTCCCACATTCAGAACATGAATATGGTCTTTCACCTGTGTGTGTTCTCTTATGTGCATTGAGTGTTGAGGCTCTACTGAAACATTTACCACATTCATAACATGAAAATGGTCTTTCTCCTGTGTGCATTCTCTTATGATTATTGAGATGTGGGGCCTGACTGAAACATTTCCCACAATCAGAACACGGAAATGGTCTTTCTCCTGTGTGCATTCTTTTATGTCTATTGAGATTTGATGCTTCACTGAAACATTTCCCACATTCAGAACATATAAATGGTCTTTCTCCTGTGTGCGTTCTCTTATGATCATTGAGTGTTGTGGCCTTACTGAAACATTTCCCACATTCAGAACATGAAAATGTTCTTTCTCCTGTGTGAGTTTTCTTATGTATATTAAGACTTGATGCTTGACTGAAACATTTCCCACATTCAGAACATATAAATGGTCTTTCTCCTGTGTGAGTTCTCTTATGATCATTGAGATGTGAGGCCTGTCTGAAACATTTCCCACATTCAGAACATAAAAATGGTCTTTCTCCTGTGTGAGTTTTCTTATGTCTATTGAGACTTGATGCTTCACAAAAACATTTCAAACATTCAGAACATACATATGTTTGTTCTTCTATGTGAGGTCTCTCTTCAAAATTGAGGTCTGTGGGTGTGCTGAAACACCTCTCATAGTCTGAACATTCATAGGGATTATCTTCTGCATGAACTCCCTTAAGTTGTGCATTCCTGGTAAAGTCTTTCCCACCATCAGAATATATAAAGGATGTTTCTCCAGTTTGTTGTTCCTCACGACTTTGGTTAGCATTCATGTAACCATGTGAAACACCGAAATCTTCCCTTACACAATCGGGTGAAAGAAGGGAAATATGGTGCTCTTCACACATAATTCTGGTCATGGAAACATCTGTTGGAAACAAAAACATTGAAAGTAAAGAATTTTACAATTATGTTAAAAAATAGTGATAACATGCTTCTCAATTAAAATGAGAATTAGTTCTTATTTATAAACTAGCGACTTGCCTGTCAAAAATGACGGCAAGAACATTTTAAGGCTGACTATGCTGTTTGCCACACAATGCAAGGCTTTGCCCCCTCTGAGCACTTTTGGCGCTCATTGTGAGCCTCTCCCCCGTGTAGCTTATGGGCATCGAGATGGCTACCTTCGGCACTCATCGTGAGCCCTGCAATGAGCACCCATTGCAGAGGTCGACTGGCAAAATTCTCAGTTTTAGGTAAAATGAATCTGATTGGGCCACCATTGATGACATTTTGTTTTCAAAATATCAGTCATTTTACATGACCTGTAAACTTAAGAATCAGGAGAATTTGATAAGAGCAGTATTGTAAATTATAATTGGAAATATCACATCCTAATCACAGGTCAGCATGAGCATCACAGGTTGCCATGGTTGTAACAAAACTGTTTGTTGATTGGTGGTAGGTCAGTCAATCCATAAGCCACAATGGTCACAATGGAAACCACACAACCAAATGAATGGCATGCGTGAGTGGGTTGGTTTAGAATTATGTCACATGCTGGAAAGAAGAGTATTTAACTCTTGGTGTCCAACCTATCACTGACCCGTGATGAAGCCACTTAAAAGGTAAACTCATCCCAACAGGAAGTTAGTTTCATCATATAGTGCATTAAAAAAAAACATACATTATACTAGACTCGTTCCCCACAGTAAATCCTTCCAGAGGTGTACATCATTGGTTTTATAATGAAAGTGTGTCTCAATATGCTAATTTGATACTCAGAGTACTTGATAAAGGTGTAGGAGGGGATGTCACTGAATTACAGCATTGGGGGTCGTTGCTTTGCTCACCAAAGGAACAGACAAGAAAATTGTGATTCTAATTAGCACATCGAAGCAGCTGAAAATCTTAAGGGAGCTGCTCATTTGCATTAAAATATGTACTAAGTTTCTTGGAGATAATTAACTGTAGAAAACATATCTAATACAATATATAACTAGTTTTTTATATCCTTTAAGATCAACCTAAAAAATAGATTTTCAGGTGACAGTGTCCCTTGAAGTCTTGACATGCCACATCAGACTGTAAATTATATTGGGAAATACTGAAATGCTAAGAAATGGTAAATTCAGTGACTCAAGAAGTTACAAGTCTTGGCTTCTAATTATAGTAAATCATTGCTGTACACTGTAACTCTTAATGAAGATACATATTTGAAAATTTGACGAAACATGGAATCAGACTGGGGTAAAACAATATGGACCTGACTTTGTGATCATTAAAAGGAGAAATTATTAAATAACATTGAGCTGAAGATAATTGAACTTGAAAGTCGGGCATTGTAATCATGTATTACATGGAAAACTCATCACATTCACATGATTATTTTTCACCCACATATGGTTATACTGAAAACAATACACCTAGATCCCAAGGGAAAATTGACAATTATTGTCAATAATTACAGACTACAGTGCCTTCCAAAAGTATTCACCCCCCTTGGCATTTTTCGTGTTTTGTTGCCTCACAACCTGGAATTAACATGTGTTTGAGGATTTTCATCATTTAATTTACAGAACATGCCCACAACTTTAAAGATGTTTTTTTTGTTTTTTATTGTGAAGCAAACAACAAATAGGATAAAATAATAGAAAAAGTCAATGTGCATAACTATTCACCCCCCTAAAGTCAATACTTTGTAGAGCCACCTTTTGCGGCAATCACATCTCCAAGTCGCTTTGGATAAGTCTTTATGAGCTTGCCACATCTTACCAGTGGAATTTTTGGCCATTCCTCCTTGCAAAACTGCTCCAGCTCCTTTTAGTTGGATGGTTTGTGCTTGTGAACAGCAATCTTTAAGTTTGACCACAGATTTTCTATTGGATTGAGGTCTGGGCTTTGACTAGGTCATTCCAACACATTTACATGTTTCCCCTTAAACCACTCAAGAGTTGCTTTAGCAGTGTGTTTGGGGTCATTGTCCTGCTGGAAGATGAACCTCCATCCTAGCCTCAAATCACACACAGAGTGGTACAGGTATTGCAGAAGAATATCCCTGTATTTAGCACCATCCATCTTTCCCTCAACTCTGACCAGTTTCCCAGTCCCGGCTGCTGACCATGTTTCACTGTGGGGATGGTGTTCTTTGGGTGATGTGAAGTGTTGGGTTTGCGCCATACATAGCGTTTTCTTGATGGCCGAAAAGTTAAATTTTAGTCTCATCAGACTAGAGCACCTTCCTCCATACATTTTGGGAGTCTCCCGCATGCCTTTTCGCAAACTCAAAACATGCCATTTTGTTTTTTGCTGAAAGTAATGGCTTTCTTCTGGCCACTCTGCCATAAAGACCAACTCTATGGAGCGTACGGCTTATTGTCACCCTATGTACAGATACTCCAGTCTCTGCTGTGGAACTCTGCAGCTCCTCCAGGGTTACCTTAGGTCACTGTGCTGCTTCTCTGATTAATGCCCTCCTTGCCCAGTCCGTGAGTTTTGGTGGGCGGCCGTCTTTTGGCAGGTTTGCTGTTGTGCCATGTGATTTCCATTTGGTTATGATAGATTTGATGGTGCTCCTGGGGATCATCAAAGATTTGGATATTTTTTATAACCTAACCCTGACTTGTACTTCTCAACAACATTGTCCCTTACTTGTTTGGAGAGTTCATTGGTCTTCATGGCAGTGTTTGGTTAGTGGTGCCTCTTGCTTAGGTGTTGCAGCCTCTGGGGCCTTTCAAAAAAGGTGTGTATATATAATGACAGATCATGTGACACTTAGATTGCACACAGGTGGACATCATTTCACTAATTCTGTGACTTCTGAAGGTAATTGGTTGCACCAGTGCTTGTTATGGTCTTCATAACAAAGGGGGCGAATACATACGCACATGCCAATTTTCTGTTTTCTGTTTCTAAAAAATTGTTTTACGTATACATTTTTCTCATTTCACTTCACCAACTTAGACTATTGTGTTCTGGTCCAACACATAAAATTCAGATTAACAAAACATTGAACTTAAAGCTGTAATGTAACAAAATAGGTAAAAAGTCAAGGTGGGTTAATACTTTTGCAAGGCACTGTATGCTAGTGGTGGGTCAGAAAGGTTGATTGACTGTAAAAAATACAAACTTCAATTTTTGTGTACTGTAAGAAAATGCATTGTTTTATATAAAGTACTTTTATTAACCGCAGTTCTAAATTACACCAGAGCTGAAACATCACAAATGTCTTTAATTGGCTGTATTTCTCACCTTTAATGATATTTACAGGAATCTCCTCTTCCTTAACCTGTTGGTGACTTCTCACATCTGGTTCTGCTTCTTGATCAAACTTTGAGACAATTGAAGACCTCACATGTCCTATATAAATATACACAAAATAATGACACATTATATATATGTTCAAAGCTACATATAATTATATATAAAGTATATTATGATCTACACACACTTTTTTTAAAGGTTATAATCATAAAGACTTTTAATAAATGTGACAGTGTTATTATAGTGAAGACTAAGTTTACTATTCAGAATTAAGGAAAATATTTACAAATTCTATTCCGACATAAAATAAGTGAGTTATGTGAATCAGTCACCTGCAGAGAGCTCTGATTGGATCGTCACCGGCAGAATGTCCTTCTCATCCATCTCATCCTCTCCTTCCTCACTAACAGGGTCTACATTATCACTTTGGAGACCTGCTAATTCCAAAAGAAAATTAAAACTAAAAATGAACACTTAGTCATTTCATTCACTGATCCATGTAGATAATGGTCATATTTATCACTCACCTGCATATATATCTGAATGGATCGTCACTTGCACAATATCCTCATCTTCCTCTTCCTTAATAACTGATATTGTATTCAGATGTTCATCATAGAGACCTGATACAAACAATAAATAATTACATGGATTTGTAGAATTGTATCAAAAACATCTGCTAAGTGTACCAATTGTTTCATTAACCGCCCTATAAATCAGATACAAGTCTCATTAATATATGTGTATATATAGTTTGTGACTTACAGGTTGACATCATCTAAATAAATGTATTTATTTGTATAATCATAACTAGGAAAGTTCTCCATCCCATCTGTATCTTCATAACTGTCTAGATTTATCGGTTTCTGCAGCTTCTTCTTTAATGTGCTGAGCTCTGGTTCTGCCGATTTTCTATAAAACACAAGTCATTTCAAGCAGAATGATCTATGGAGCCATGAAGACTCTGAGGTGTAAGAAATCGAAACTAGGCAAATCCTATATATCACCAATCACAACTGCTTGTGGTGCTTGAGAAGAAGAGGTGGAGCCATCTTCATAATCATATAACGTGTCAATTCAGTAGGACTCCTCATGTAATGGTACATACAAATGAATAAAACTGATTTTATTTCCACCCTCAGAACTGTAATGTGCTGCAGTATTATTTCTATAGGTTACTAATGGGATGATGGGTTGTCCATCAGTTCTGAGTCTCCGCCCCTTGTGACTCATACACCTGTCATTCACCTGCACACCACTGAGTCACTGCCCCCTTTTGAGTAACCCGCACAGCTCTGAGTCTCTGCCTCTTGTGTCTCATAAGCCTGCCACTCATCTGTACAGCTCTGAGTCTCCGCCCCCTTGTGACTCACCTGCACAGCTCAGACTCTCCTCCCCATGCACCTGTAACTTTCCTGCACAGCTCTGAGTCGCTGCCCCCTTGTGACTCATAAACCTGTCACTCACTTGCACAGCTTTTAGTCTCCGCCCACTGTGACTCATACACCTGTCGCTCACCTGCTCAGCTCTGAGTCTCCTCCCCTTGTGACACATACACCTGCCACTCACCTGTACAGTTCTGAGTCTCCGCCCCTTGTGACTCATACACTTGTCACTGACCTGCACAGCTGACTCTCCGCCCCCTTGTGACTCATACACTTGTCACTCACCTGCACAGCTCTTAGTCTCCACCCCCTTGTGACTCATACACCTGTCACTCACCTGCACAGGGGTCTGAACAGGTTTCCATTTGGTGAATATCCTGATCATCTCCCTCATCCTCCTCTTCCTTAATAACCGATATTGTGTCCATGTTTCCACTATGAAGACCTAATGTGGATAGTAGAATATGAAATGGGTTTATATTTAGCATCATAAAAGCTTGGTCTATCTAATGATCACATTACCTGTATGTATACAATATGATACCGGCTACATTAAAGTAAAATAGCAAAAATCCCACATACTGCAGAAGTTAGTACACATATATAAATACATATAATTACAGTTGGTTGTTATTAAAATATTTGAATGGTAGATAACTAAGCTTGAAAGTTGGGCAATTTAAGCAGATATTACATGGAAAAGTCATCACACTCTCATGATTAATTGTCAATCACATATGGCCATTCTGAAAATAATACATGCAGATCCAAGAGCTAATTGACAATTATTGTTAATAATCACCCATTTGAATGAGATAACAAACTATGCTGTAAGTGTGTTAGAAACATGAAGTTCAATGTTTGTGTACTGTAAATAGACACTTTCTTTTAAATAATATTGAATTGTTAAATACTTTTATTACATATAATTGTAAATTATATCATATCTAAAACATCTCAAACATCTTTAATTTGTTTTATTTCTCACCTTCACTGATATTTCCAGGAATTCCCTCTTCCTTAACCTGTTGGTGACTCCTCACATCTGGTCCTGTATAAAATATACACAAAATACTTATACATGTTAATCTCATTCAATTCCAGATTCTGTTTCACCTGTGGGAGCTTTTTCCAGTAATGTTACACATGTATTCAATTGCCTTGACTCATAAAATTAAGTAACTCACTCAAAATATGTAAACCCTTGGCTTGTCATTAAATTACATTGGTCAGATTTACAAGTTAACTAGCAAATTACACCAAACCCTGTATTTTACTTAAATACTTGATGAGACATAGCCCTAGGAAGCAATAGAAAACATAATCATAATATTATATATATATATATATATATATATATATATATATATGTGTGTAAAATGAGTAAGCATAAGCACCCGCAATTTGTGAGTAAGGACTATAGCTAGCTGTTTAATAGACAATGCATTAGAGCATCTGTTGTAGTCCATGTGGGTTTCCAGATATGTATTAATCTCTCGAGCACTGGGTCTATGTTACCCAGGAAATTGTTTAATGGCAAAAACATGATAATTAAAAAATTATATTTTTACATTGCACATTTGTGCCTATGGGTCTGTTAAGCATTACATTTGAATGCATGTACATGCTTTTTAGTAGTTTACTGTCTATTTTACTGCTGATGCAGGTCTCAGAAAGGCTTTTAAATCCATTTGTGGTTTCTCTTCAGGGCCAATAAATGTTTTCTTTTAAAATCCCTTATATTATTAGTTGCAAGTTATACATATTTTGTAAGTGCTCAGTAAAGTTCCAATTGAATAGCCACTTATTGTAAATCTTTGTAAAAGAATCTGATGTCAGAAAATGAATGGGAAATCTTCTCATATTATTGCGAGTCTGGGTTGTTCTAGACCATTATAAATAGCGCAATTGAATAGCCAAGTAAAGTTACTGAACAGTTTTTAGTGGCGTAACTTTACCAGAGAGGGAATTGAATTGGGCCCTATATCTTTATCGTTATTGACATACCGGTATATGTTTTCATTCTGTTCAGTGCTACATTTAAATATATATAAAATATATTATGTTCAGCACACACTTTAAAAAGTTAAAATCATAAAGACTTGTAATAAATGTGACAGTGTCATTATTACAGTGAGGACTAAGAGATTTAACTCAATACTTTACTATTCAGAAAATAGGAAAATATATACAAATTCTACTCAAACATAAAATAAGTTATTTATGTTAGTCAGTCACCTGCAGAGAGCTCTGAATGGATCGTCACCGGCAGAATGTCCTTCTCATCCATCTCATCCTCTTCTTCCTCGCTAACAGGGTCTACACTATCAGTTTGGAGACCTGTTAATTCCAATAGTAAATGACATGTTTGTATAAAAATCTACTACTATTGATAATTATCCCAACTGTTAATAACATGGAAGGAGCGTGTTCTGGTGACACTACAAGGACTGACTGGAATTTTGCCTCTTCTGTATACTATTCCTGAGATAAACCTCTAAAGAGATATTTTACTTCTATTTTTAGCTCTGATATTTTGATTTGAGAAAAAAAAAACATTTGTTACCTGAGCTCCTGTTTGATGTGATCCCCAAAGTCTCTTTATGTCCATCTGTATCACACTGGAAAACACAACAGAAGATGAAATTAAAATATAAACTCTAAAAAACCTATAGAACCAGGTATTTTTGCCCAATCTCATATAGACCTAAAAAAAGCTCAGTCTTAATCTTCAGGAAGCCACGTGTCTATCCCATGTGTCCTTGAGTCCATTACCACATTTGTGCTCACTACTCTACCTATTACTGTTTGTATTAAGTATTATTTTCTGGGCACTACGGAAAAGAAGATCAACATTTCAACTTAGAAAACATTAATTAGGTACTAATGTCCAATAAAATTTGGTCAGTAGAGGGGGTCACTGTGTTGGGGTATAATGTCACATTCCCCAGCAGTGCTCACCTCTCCAGTAGGCTGGTGAATGTGGGGGGAATTCCTCTTCACAATGGTGTATTCCTACAGGATGATATAGAAACATGTCAGATGACAGAGAATGCAACCTAATTATTGTTATATTCCTTGGGGTGCAGATCTACTACAAGAAGAGCAGTCTCTCCTTACAAGCTCTCTTCAGTAACACCAACAGCAATATTATCTAAATTATCACTGCCAATTAAGCCCAAAGCACAGACCTTGTTCAATGAATCTTAGATAATCTTGCCTTCTATACTTTTTACATTGAATGCTATGACAAACACTGCACATTGTGTGGCCCTGATAACACTTCCATTAGGATTTCTGCAGAAGAATCTCACTCTAATAGTTACATAGTTATTGAATCTGAAAAACATATAACCCATAAAGTACAATCTTTTTACATCCACTGATCTATGTGGATAAACTGATAAAGAAAAAACAGTTACTGCAATGAATGAGTTAATAGGGGTATCATTATGACATGTCCATCAGATCTCACCTCTCCAGTCAGTAGGTAGATAATCTCCAGGGTGTGAGACAAGATCCTCTTCTTATCCTGGTTTATCTCAATCACTGTTAGTAAATTAGATAGATGATCCATTTCTGAGACCTGAAAGATTTAGAGAGAAATGCGGGGGAATAAGTTTCTGTTACTGCAGGGTAATAAGTGCAGGTAGTAACAGGTAACATTTCCCATCAGCTCTCACCTTCCCAGTCAGCAGGCTGAGGATTTCCAATATGTGTTTTAAGATCCTGTCAGACATCTTCTTATCCTGGTTCATCATTGATTATTTAGTCAGATGGTGATTTCAGATCTAAATGAATGAAAGAGTAAGAAGTAACAGACATGAGTGAATAAGGATCTGTTCTGACTGTGTGAGGAACCCGAGAATGAATCCAGTTATAGTTAATGGATACAATGATTTTTATTCTGTATTTATTACAATAATCTACATGTTCTACAATGATACATCAGGTCTACAAGTAAAGCAGCAGCATCAGAGAGAACCAATAGCACCTGCAGTTATCTTCTCAATGAAAGCACTGATATTGGGAAGCTTCCTCAGGAGGGGAGTGAAGTGGGAGCAGTGCTGCTAGAGCTGAGATAGAAAGCAACAATACACTTGTTTTGAAACGTCTTCCTATGTGCAGGGAGTCACACAGAGCAAGTAGCTGGGGCATTTTGTCATTTACACAGAGGACCTCTTAGATGGGTCAGTTTTGGCAGAACATAATTTGATTACATGGTACCACCAGTACAAAGAATCTACCCAGAGCTGAACATGGCACCACCAGTACAGGGAATATACCCACAGCTGAAAATTGTGCCACCAGTACAGTGATATACCCAGAGCTGAACATGGTACCACAAATACAGGGGATATACACAGAGCTAAACATGGTACCACCAGCACAGGGAATATTCCCAGAGCTGAACATGGTACCACAAATACAGGGGATATACACAGAGCTGAACATGGGACCACAAATACAGGGAATATACCCAGAGCTGAACATGGTACCACCAGTACAGGGAATATACCCAGAGCTGAACATGGTACCACCAGCACAGGGAATATACACAGAGTTGAACATGATACCACCAGTACAGGCAATATACCCAGAGCTGAACATGGTACCACCAGCACAGGGAATATACACAGAGTTGAACATGATACCACCAGTACAGGGAATATACCCAGAGCTGAACATGGTACCATCAATACAGGGAATATACCC